>OU744318.1:11774591-12974591 GCA_916610145.1 Eristalis arbustorum
TCAAAGGCCTAGATGCGTATGTGAACCATAAATGGAATCACTTGGCAACCCTGGCGTATGTGGAACATTTTCCAGAAAGCAGAGCCTTATGTAAAAAGGTGGAATTAATGGCTGTGTAAGTTTAAATGACTGACAGCAGATAGCAGCTACCTTGGGCTCATTTTGATACCAGGACGATTTACTTAATCCTAAACCTGAGAGGAGCTTGTCCTTGTGACAAAACAAAGAAGCTAAAGCTCATGAAAATGTTTGCAAATGAGTGACAGCGAATGCTGTGTCTCACCAGGGATTCTTTGATTGGCGCTACAGTCCGGGCCACCTGGGCCTCACCAGGGATTGTCGGATGTATTTAAAACTGCGTCGATTTCACTAGAGAGCAGCGTGGTTGCTTTGTATGAAGTGATGACGTTGTCATGATCTAAGCTTAACTGTAAGGCTTGGTCTGTTCGAAAGGAATGTATTCAACATCTGACGTGTGAAGTGTGTCAGTGACTCACGACGTTTTACAAGGGTTCATCGATTTAAACCGGTCTTGTTAGGCCGGCCGGACTATGTTCGCCCGTGTAAAGCAAATCGGATAAATGCTTGACCTACATCATTTATTGCTAAACCAAAAATCAGCGGACCAAGGTGACTGCCTTGAGGAATGCCTGAAGTGACGTTAATCGAATACCTCAGTAATGAGGGCTTTCAGCTTAAGGTGACAGCTTTTATAAATATATGTTGTGGCGAATCGTAAACAAGTTGTAGGCGTAAGTCTAGGGCAGCCATTTCTCGATGGAAGATTAGTACGTATCGATTCACTGGGATAGTAATTAAGAACATCGGTACCTATAAACACTTTGTTGTTTTAAAAGTAGACTGCTGTCAAACCTCCGACTTTTTTTTTTATAATTTGCGCGTGCTCGACGGGTTATTAATACCCTTAATTATCTGGGGTCAAGACACAGCACGGGCCGAAGGTATAGAAGGAGAGGGAGAGAGGAGGTACCTGTGCACATTGGTCTTAAACATCTGCGGATTGTAATATTGAGCTGGGAAGAGCATTCCATATTCGTGTGGAGCGGCTAAAAAACGAGTCTCTAAATTTCACTGTGCGTCCGAAAGTAGGCTTAAGGGTAAACTGATGTGCATTCCTGGCGAGACGTGTATTGCGGGTGAATTCAAGGAGAGGAGGAATGCAATTGGCTAGCTCACTGGACCACCGTTTGTTAAAATAACGATAAAACACGGACAAAGAAGACAAAGAGGTAAAGGTGGAATACAGATCCACAAAACACAAAGATCAAGAACCTTCATCGGTTGATTGGTATAAACTATAGTTTAGCTTTAATCTAGGACGGGGGCACGATCAAACAACCCGTGTGTTAATTAACTACTTGAGAGGAAAGACCAAGACTAAGCTTTTTCAGGACTACAAACAACGAGCAATTGCAGACTTCAGTTGGCATCGGTTCAGATGGGGCAGTACTTGACAATGAAATGTCCGTGGTTAAGGATACGCGGTAGAAGGTGCAAGCTGTTGGTACTGTGTTGGCTACATAGGTAGGTAACAACGAGTTAAGTCAAGGGTCATCTCAGAATTCAAGTTTTACTAGGTCCAGTGAGTTTAATATGGCAAATAGTTTTGTTGACAACGATGTAAATCCCGTTTCGATTTCTAAAGAAGATCACTAGGGTATCTTTACAGAGTGAAGAAGCAAAAGTCAGACGAGCTCGGTAGTGTATCCAACATTACTCTTCGATATCGCCTCAAAGCGGTGCGGATTAGCAAAATATTGTTCGAAAACACGCTGATTAATGCTTCTTATCTGACAGAATGGAAGATAGCTGCGGTGCAATCGATCGATGGATGGTCGGAGACTCTGGTGCCCGACATTCAATGGAATAAAGACAAATAAGAATGCATTGGTGTCTGTCTGATTTGGAGAAATCAATTCAATGCCGCTTGGTTGGCATGTAGTCCTACGAAATTGAAGCAAAATTTTAAGAGCCATTTAGCAGCTACAACTCCACAAAAATGGCTGTTGCTCAGCACCTTGACTACTTTCCACCGATATATCACAACTGTCGCCGCATTGGATTCAAATTCCACTTAAAATGAAAGTACAAACAAGAAAAACGAGCACACTCCGACAATTGATCCAGGTTCCATAGCAACGCGCAGAAAAGGCGATTCCATGCGAATGCCATCCTCTCAATACACAACAGTTACGAATAAAGAAAACAATCAGCTTAAGTGCCACCAACGGAGGACCACAATTTGCCTCCTCCTCCCATCGCTGGCAGGACGACAGAGAATTGGTTTCGAATGGAAGAAACTGCCGCAAGGTGAGTGGTTATGATGAGCTCACTGAAATGATGTGAACACCGAACACCTGCATCCGAAAGGAGAGGACGTTGCACAACGTAACAGATTTGCTTTCTTTGCTTCTTTGAGGCGAACGCATTCACTGTCACTCAGGAATGTCGTAGTTGTGTCTGAAGGGGGAGGAGCGGCTTCTTTTGTTGGAAATAGAAAAGAACGGTGGAAGAGGGAGAGACTGACGTTCGTGCTGTGCTTTGAATGACAGGTGAGGTGCTCAAATTTTAGGTTAGGTGTACACAAGAAACGGAAACAGACGCCATTGAATTACGTTACTGGACTGTACTCGAATATAACTCGGTCAAACCGGTTCTCCGTCACCGAGGCTTAGAGCAACATCAGCGAACATTGTGTCAACAGGCAACTAAATCTGATTAAGGGGTCTTTCCGGTCGTTAAGCGAATCAATTAGTCGTCACCTAGTCCTCGCTTCGTTTCGGTTCATCAAGGCGAAACCACTCGCAGCTCAGCAGGTCGCGGGCTCCCCACACTCATCCGCAGCACTTGACGAGTCCTGCCACAAGTCGTAAATTCGCCCGACGAATATCTGCTTCAGCGCATCGTAAAAAACAACTCACCCTTCGAACAGCGCGTCCTGCTGTGTCATTGTCGTCCACTACAGATGACGGAGCCGTAAAGTCAAATTAGAGCGAACTATTGCGACTGTAAAATAAAATATAAGTGCCTCCGGCAGCGGCATTAGCGAGGGTAATAGGGGCATTTATTGAGCCAGCAACTCCACAGCGGCTCCCGCCACAGCGGTTGCTGTTTATCTTTTCAAATTAAGTCCTGTGCAGCAGCGGATTGTGTTTGCGCTCAGATCGGGGATAAGACAAGGACGCCCCCATCTCGAGGACTCGAGGACTGCAGGTGGTCGCTAAACCAAATGATTTCATCCGCAATGGGATTCACTTAATTCGCGGGGATTAAAAAGTTGGCAATTGCCGAGGACGCGGGTGGCTTTGTTGAAGTGAGCCGGCAGATGCTGAAATTTGATTTCTGGAGCCGCATTTACGACCGGTCCTCGGATACGTGGCGGGCGGTGTTTGTCATTGTCTATGACGGCGACCTTGAGGATGACTCAGAAGAAATTTCGACCATGAAGCATCGTCCGCTTTGAAGGACGGGGGGCCAGCTGATATATGCACATTTCAAAGGGATTGCCTCGAGTGCCAGTCGTCGTGGCAGCTCACAAGCACGCCGCAACTAAGAGTGCAGCACTCTGCGGGGCCACCCACATGCTCTACCTAAATTATGCTGAAAAGGTTGAAATTGGTTTTCTTGCTGCAGCCGCACTTTGCCAGCTCAGAGCCGTGCGCAGTGCGAAATGGAGGCCGAGCGACGAGGCGGCACCATTTCCGAGCACCCGCGCCGTTCCGGTGTTTTGCCACCACTCGTCGAGTGTTATCATTGTTTGCTCTGAAGTGCTCAAAATTTACGAAGCAGATCAGATTACTGAATCTGGGGAGGGCGCAGGGGTCGGAGGAGACTGCATACATTAGGAACCGAAAAGGATTTGCCCTCGAAAACAGGCTGAACATGGAAAACACTCTTAGGGGATTTCAGCGTGTGGAGGAGATGCCGAAGGCTGTTGAATTTCATGAGCCACCCAGCTCATGGGTGGATGCAGAGCACAGAGTTCCCTCCCATAACGACTGCTGCCTGCCTGCTGTGGTGCTAGGTTACTGGTTGGCGAGGATTCGCCGAACGGAGAAGTGAAGGCTAATTGAATTTGATTCGTGTCGGAAATGAGCTGTTTCAGCTCATCCGAGACGGGGGGCCATGACGAGTGTCGAGTGTTAATGAGATTTGCCCGTCGTTCGGGCTGTTCCGGAGTGTTTTGATGCGATATGCGATTTGTGGTGCTTTGTAATGCGTGGGATTGCTGCGCCCTCTCGTAACAATTGATTTACATTTGCCTTTGACGAGTATGAAGCTGTTGTTGAAATAGTTTTGGTTCCGGTTTCAGTTTCAGTTCCAGTTCGGGTATTTTAACGCAGCTAAAAGAGCCCTCAGTCAGGAGAGGAATCTTGTTGACTTCAAGTGGGAGTCACGCTCTACATTGCTTGGTATTGGTCGTATCTGATTTTGAAGGTATTTCGTTAATTCATTCGTTCACATTCTAGTGGCGGATTGAATCAGGCGGATCTCATCCTTTTAATCCGCTGGAACCAGATCATGATTTCTATTCAGCGCATTAATTGATGATGTCACATAAGCTAAGTCATTCAGCTGAAATCATTGAAAAAAGGACTCTTAGTTGTCGTTTTTTTTTTCCCGGAATGCGAGACTACTGCACGAGCAGCAGAGGTGATGCTCCTCGTCAGCCTAGTTAGGTTAAGCTGGAATGGCTGACTGCCGTAGATGGTAGTCGCACTTAAGCCCGGGATCCTTACAACACAGATCTAGTTGATCCTTATCCATTTAGAGCTTTTAATGAAACGATGTAGATTGGTATAGAGTGCACCTAACTTCTGTGTCAAGTCCCGTAAGCATTTTGGATCAAGAATAGGCCAAGGATGTTTTGTGATGAGGCAATTAGTGCTAGTAGTCCATCTACTTTTGACGTGAGTAAGTGCTTCAATCTTTCGTATTCAGTTTCGCAGTAGCCATAGGCATGGACGGCATGTCAGAAATATCATCCGGAAAGACTGCTGACGCTGTGTACATTCATTTTGTAATCCTCTGGGATATCACTGGGTACGCATTTCCACATGAATTATATTGGCCATCTCATTAAGAGAAAGGCAGCAATTAAGAAGCGTCTTTGATTTAAATGTGACTGCGTTAATACCTTTTATTGGTGCCTGGCTGTCCAAACAGGTGACAATATTTGTGCCCAATAGCCAGGAAAAACCTTCTTAAAAATCTATGGCTTGTACCTGAAATACGCAACAGTGATTAAATAATAATATGGGTGGCGCTACAGCCCGTAGAGGGCCAGGGCCTAGCTTCTCAGCAACCACTCGTGTTGTGCGTGCTATTGTCTTAGCGACCTACAGTTTTATGCCGATTCCGAACGGCCAAGTTTGAGAAGCTTTTTTCTAGACAAGAAATACTCTTTGAGCATTGTCAGTGACTCGAAAGAGGTGGTGCCGTGAACATTATTTTTGCCGCTCAGAGCTGGAATCGAACCTACGACGTCGAGGTTGGGGTCGACGCACATACCCACAACACCACGGGCCACCACACAGTGATTTGGTGGTCGGAAAAAGGGATGGAAATTCAGATTCCAGAGTAGACTCTCCACTCTTTCGTCCATGTATGAAAATTCGCAGAAGACCTTCCAGCATCCATTCGGACGTTGGGTAAACTCTGATGACGATACTGAATTTCTTCTCAAAGATTAGCTGAGGTATCGTGAGATCGATGTTTCCTTCTAGGGATTGACTTTATCGAGGAGAATGGAGTGTCAGACGCGAACTTCAAAAGGGGGACACCAACTGAATTTAGTCGAATGCTCTGTCAGGTACAGTTTGCCTGATGTCCGTATACTCTGAGGAGTCATGCCAAGCTAGCCAAGCAAACGTATGAATACGAACATCGATAGTGCAACGGAGTGAATGGAAGTCTGAAAGAAATGTACCACGATCTGCATTAATCAGGTCGCCTAAGATCTCTCTGAACCCAATTGCGAGTGTCGCTTATCAA
The DNA here is from genome assembly GCA_916610145.1 of Eristalis arbustorum. NCBI lineage: Eukaryota > Metazoa > Arthropoda > Insecta > Diptera > Syrphidae > Eristalis > Eristalis arbustorum. The sequence continues at coordinate 11,780,607 of OU744318.1, forward strand.
TCGATAATCGATACATTCCGACTGTCGATAAGTTGTGATAAATGATATGGTCGACGATACGAATGTAGATATCAGTAGTCTCAATGTGTTTTCGTGCTCTTTTGAGTGCGGTAGAGATAAAAACTCGAATTCAGCACACCATGGTAACTATCCTTTTGAACTTTTTGCCAGAATACCAAACAATTGATTGGCATCACAAGAGAGGCATCACAATTTTTGCATTGTAGACATTTGTGAGTTGTTATTACAATACAACCAGAATCATTGCAACAATTCTTCGGATGCTGGTTCGTTTAAAGCCGTGATTTAGCCCGTGAAAACTCGCAGACTGTGTTCTAATGGTTTTAATGCATATCCAGACTTCTGATTGACAGTCTCGCGCTTAATCGCACTTGTCGAGGACTTGTTTTATCGCCTACGTCTCTCTGCTGAACGTCGCTATTTCTTGGTCCAGGTGAAGTATTTCGTCAGGTTTTCCGTGACATCTCAGCTTATTTTCCACGTTCATTTCACGAACATTTCTAAAACCCAATGGTCATGAGCTACCTCAAAAGAGTGGGGACTCTTAAATGCACAAACAGGGAAATAAAAAATTCATAAATTTCTCCAAGTGCCTCCCCAACCCATTGCCTTAACCATTTTTGTTTTATTTTATGCTTCCATTAAAATCCAGAAGGAACTGCGTTGACGACTCTGGCAGCCCTTAACGAATAATACTCCACCAACTACGAGGCATTATGACGTCTTTATATTTATGGCATTTGAAACAACGATTTCCTGTATTCAACCGACGACAGAATGTCCTGTCAATAGGATATTCAAGTCATTTCGAGCAGTGCTTTTGGAATTGAATGCCATTTGAGTTGGTTGCTTTCCCATTTTTTATTCACAATCTTATGGTCTCCGGTTCTTTGTATGCCGGAAACAAGGTCCGGCAGAAGGTCGACTTTATTTCAAACAGAATAGCGAGCCAGTCTAAAATGAGTAGAGTGGTCCTTGCAAGAATTGTGTTCACTTAGGGCCTAATCAGTTGTATTGTAGAAAGGTGGAACAATAGATCGGTGAGATCTGTGAGTAGTTAATGAAAGCATTTCTAATTTCATTCACATCTGAAATGGGACACACTGAAGCTTTGTCGGCGATCGAAGAGCGTTTGATGGGAGCGCAAGTTGTCCTGAAGATCGTGCAGTCACCGACGGTGATATGTAATTCCACAAAGTCGCCTTGTGAACTTTAACTCAGTTAACACAGAACCATTTTCGGAAGGGAATATGTGTACATGAAGGCCGAAGGGGCTGTCCTATGAGAACACAGTTTGCTTTGTAACGCGCTCTTTTGTACTTGTAGATATGATGCGACGTTCACACACAATTATTATTAATTCTTAAGATAAGACTAAGTTAAAATGACTGACTGTAGATAGCACCAGCACTGGGGCCAGCACAGGTCCATCTTAATACCACCAGATTGATTTTCTTCTTTAGTTGAATTCAAACAATTTATCTACGACTCTTAGTATTTTCGTGGATTAGATCGTGGTTCCTATATAAAACTTCCAGTTCAACAGGAACTGCATATCCTTCCTTGCAAGACCGGTATACTAGCAAATCACATGGCGAAGCGATTCTATTTCGACTGAAACGGAAGACTCACAGTCCCTTCTTGCTCAGTGTCCTCGTTCACATGTTCTACGTCGTTCTCGTGCTCTTGTAGGTAATTGTCCCAATTCAGGCCCCTCTTGCTCCAGACCACCTGGTTTTTCATTTCTTTGTGTGTCAGTAAGCAGCATTACCGATCACTGACGGCCAGTTTTGTATAATTTACATAAAACATTATATTAGACACCAAGCTTGGCCTTGAACTGCCTAGGCTAGATTCCTCCCTTCAAAGCTCACTTGCAGAGGAAGTATTTATACCTCTACAAGCAGTGAAGGCGAATATCTCCAAGCAGTTCCTTAAGATTGCTTACCACAGATCGGCCAGACTTACGAGCTGTGCTACATCTAGAAAGAAGAGAGTAGAGTAAAACACCAGGACGCACTTTGCTAGGCAGGCACTCTATTGAACGATGTGGCCGAAAACCCGGTAGGTGAGCCCAAATTTTGAGGGGAAGGTAGTAGCCTGACAGATGTTGCTACTGGAACACAGAGAATGTTGCCTACGATCGGAAGAGTCGAGAGACTAGTTTCGCACCCCAAGGAGGACCACATTCAAGTCAGCAAGCAACTAGTCATCCTGGCAAGGACGGTACGATAATTGCAACCAAACCTAGGTCTAGTGGGATTACTGCCAACAGTGAAGAAAGACTTTAGCGTGTTTTTTGACTACTCAGTACTCAGCTTAGTACGATTTTACACATAAAGCACCAACAAAACAACTTATTGAGTTAAAATTGCTCAGTAAAATGTCACTGTCATAACTGACTAGGACGCATTGAAGGCTCTCATTTATAGATGGTGCCAGAGGAAATAATTTGTTTATTAAAGGTCGGTATCAATCGACTATTGGACACTGGTAAGTGTTTTCTAGCGATTTCTCTATGTTACTTGTGCAAATTTATAAAATAGCACATACTTTATATAACTTGTTTGACTAACCATTATTTGTGAGTTTTAATGGCTTTTGAGAATTAAAATGCACTTCTTTCTTACAGTCAAGTATTTTGACATCTAATACAATAGACGTAAGCAACTTTTGGGAGAAGAATGTAACTCAGCAAAAGAGCGTTTTATTGAGAATCATAACTGAGTTGAGTAGTCAACTTGCCTTATGTTCAAGGTACCTAGATCCGTGGCTTCATTAAGAACACAAACAAAAGTTAAGAGTAGAAGTAGTCAGAGTGGGAGCATGGGATCTCTGGGGTCCTTGACATGAACAATGACGAGGCATCCCAGTGGGGATATTTGGACGTCATTGATGGCTGCGGTCACCGGCCGACGCCTTTAATGGTACCAAATTGGTTCAATGCCACAATCAGGGGGTTTGCGGTATTTCTGGTCTAATTTCTAAGTGATTGTGGGAATATCGAACAGCCATAGAGCTGACACCAAAATACTTTGGTGGCATATAATTCAATTGGGCTCCGTTTTAATGACAAAAATGTTCACTTGAGAGATGCTGCCTTTGAGCTTCAGCCGTTGGTCTATAAACTTACATCTGACATTAAACGATGTATCCGGAGAAGGCCAACAGCTGTGCAAAGCAAGGGCTAGGAAACAAATCAGAACATCTTCTCTTTCAACAGTCGAAGGCAACACTTTTTGAGTTGAGCTCGCTCATTTTGGTGGGTCACCGCAAGACCACTGGAAATGTAAAACTACATCGAGCTGCAATTACCGCGATCTATTGATTTTCTCCACGCTCTTCCTTCAATTCCACTACCACCCCGAAACTATCACTCCCGTTGCCCCGTTACCATTCCCCCCACCGCCACCCAAAACTCTGTTGACATCAAACAAATCCAAGGGAACGAGCTCTTCCACCTCGCTCTTCACAGGGCTCAGTAATCGTTCCATTTTGAAGCGGATTCCAGCGCTCCTCGCCACATCATCGGCAAGCACAAAGGGGGAGGGAAAAAAAAGTAAAAATCTTGAATATCCTTAAAAGTTCTCGTCTTCTCGCCCCCGTCCCAGTCTCCGCCCCACGTTCGCTCGGATCCTCTCCACCGGATTGTTTGCCCGAAAAGCGGTCCTTTAGCCCCGCAGACCTCACAGAGATTACCTCGCGGGACGAAGCACTGTTTCATCCCCTTCTTAGTCGATGGCTTCGGAAAACCTCCTTGGAAAGTGCTGACGAGTCATGTACGTCGGAGCGGGAGCAAATCGATCGATGCAATTGAAGTGGGATGAGCCCTGGCTTGAGTACAGCCGCTCCCATTCCAGGTGCGAGATGAGATAAAAACATTCCGTCCCGGGGGTGGAGTTAATGGAATTTTCGGTCGGTCCTCGAATTGAATAGTCATCGGTTCAGGCGGAAACTTTGTGCCCCCAACTGGCCCCCCGGCGACGGCTTGTTCGAAAAGCTGCCGAAGCCCATAAGTTTTTTACGTTCCGAGATAAATCTCCAGGTTTCCATCGAAGGGATGGAACACACCGCCCTCGTCTGAAATTTTGACGTTAAGCGGGCATGACTAATGGGTGGCCCCCTTTGCCCGGTCTAAAGGCGAATTAATTGATGAAGGTTGGGATGAATTTATACTCACTTCGATGTGCCTTATCTGTGGGATCCTTCCGGAGGACAATGCGCCGCTTCGATGAGCATATCGGTCCCGAGTCAACGTCATGAATAACAATCTTAATTGCCTCGCCGTCCATCGATGTCTGGCGTCGTGGTGCCTCCAAGTCCTCCAGATTTGGTCCAGTGAAAGACGCCATCGGCGGGGGTATGGCCGCCGCCAGGGATGGTGGCAGGGCGCCACGGTCACGTAGGGCTGCCAAATCGGGTCTAAGCGAAATCGAAAGCGGAATTGAAAAGTTAGTCAAAAACAAGCCGTGCACACGTACAGCTGTGATCCTCTTCGTCGCATGCGTCGGTCATCGTCAACGGTGAGCACGGGACTGCCCTTGTCGGGGCTCGGCGATTCGTCATTCTGCGGATGGTCGTCGGCTGGATGTGGCACCCGAAACGAGGGCCGCCTGGAGCCGGGCAGGGCCATGTGTGGAGCTCCGGCCCCCTCGGCAGGGGACCTAGCCAGGGCCGACTGTGCAGCCGCCTGAAGGATACCCGGGGCGAACACGTCGTACGCAGACTTCCTGCAAAGCGAAAGGGACACCGTTCAGTTGCCGGGAGCGAAGGGGGAAAACCTGCAGAGGACTCACCTTCTGGGCATGACGGGTATGCCCAGTCCCATATCCGGTCCGCCGCCGCCCAGGCCGCCGCCTCCTCCTCCGGGCCCCGGAGCTGCGCCCACGCCCTTCATGTCGTCGTCGTAGCTGTGCTGCCGTGCGATGCGGGAGCCCCTGCGAGAGGCGATGCGCGACATCGGCGGTCCAAATGCCACTTCCATGTCCCCCTGCCGCGGCGGACTCGACGACCGACTGGGCGCTCCGCTGCGTCCGCCCTTGCGCCACTCGCCCTCTCCGCCCGGGGTCTTGCCACCTTTGAGCTGCAACAACGAAGCATTATTTTGTGTGCACGCGAAAGCAATTAACGCCAACTCACCTTCTCCAGCTCCTTCAGTGACGCCGGCGACACGTCCGAGTGCCGTCGCAGCTCGGGACTGCGCGGCGGTGCCAGTGCGGCCCCATTTGACGGTGCCAGTGTCTGTGTACTGGAACCCAATTTCGCGTCTGAGTGTCGTCGTTGTAGAGCTTCCAACACGGGCACGTCCAGCATCGAGTCGGTCGAGTCCTGCGGTATGCACACACGTGACGCCATTTTCCGTCGACAGACGCTACATCGCCACATGGTCTGCAAGGGGGGCGGGAGAATAAAATGCAAAATGAATGGATGTCCTGTCCTCGATGAGTTGAACAACAATCGCACACACAAACATACACGCGCGCACACAGACTCGCCAAGAAACATCGAGGACCGGCTGCCGGAGCTCGGATGTTTTACTTTAATTAAGGACATCCTACGACTGGCCAGCATGCACCACTGGCTTACGCCCGGTCCTTCCACAGTTCAGTGGAGCAACAGTTAGTCACCCTCCACCCCAGCGGGCATAAACAACAGAAGCACGAATGGCTTCTAATGAATGCAAGGGCGACAGCGAGCGGCCGGCCGACGTCGAGTAATTAATATCTAAACTCTAGGCCAGGCATCAATTACCGAATGGGGTGGGCGGTGAACGGGGGACCGGGGGCGTTTACAACAGGCTCGTGGATTAAAGATGACCTTAATGAATGCTTTAAAGTGAAATTCGATGCGACGACGTCGGCGGGCGGGTGGGAGATGATGTGCGGCACAAATGTGAACTGCAGGCGGAGTGTTTTGAAAGTTTTCGAACACGGAGCAAAGTATCCCTCGGCCAGGCGATGGTGTGTAGCGTTGTCCGCTCAATTATTAATCACTGTTTGCCTTAGTGAACTAATTAGGGAGTGATGGCCGTGCGGAGACACTTGCCCTCCGGGGGCAAGTGGTGGGGAAAATGGAATTAGCAGGTCCGGCAGAGGTTATCACTTGGGGAAGCAGTGCTTCAGATTCGGACAGGGTGGCGCACATTTGTTGCACACCGTGGGAATATCTGAGATTGGGAGCAGAGGCTGAGGAAACAACCGTATGAGAAATCAAAGACGAAGGGAGCACCAAGCGAACGTAGGGAGAAGCTCAGGTAGAAGACTTGAATGACAGAAAACAAGTTAAAAGAGGTGTGCCGCGGCTGAGTGTCATGGACAATCACCGAAGGCGGGTGCGAATTTAAAATGAGATCACAAAGCGCGTTCCCTTGTCAACTGTTGGCTGCCACCTCTTGGAGTTAAGTCCGAACACAGGAGAAGCAAATTTCATTCTTCTAGTCGTGAGATGAAATCAAGGCACATGGACGCAAGTACCGATGTAATGGAGTTCTCCTCCTCTGGGAGGTCATTATACAGGAGTCATTGCAAGGCGCTCCAACTCTCTAGGTCATGATTTGATTGCCTTTGTTAATTTGCTTCTTTTCTACAGGTGCTGTCGTTTATGACATTTGTCATTAGCGGTGCACTCTATGTTGTGCAGTTCTTGTGATTGTAATCATCCGATAGCAGCACCACTTCTAGGGCAGATGTAGGCGTTGATCTGAGTGCCCTTGCAATGCAGATGCAAATTCTACTTATTCTCTTGTTTAACATGTTCGCTTTAGTCTCGCGAAAGTATTTTTAAAAACGAACGAAGGCAAGAACAGGGGTTTGCTTTGGAACGGAATACATACCATATATGTAAAGGCACACCTCAGGGCGGAGTTTTTTCACCACCTTCCTTTTTAATGACGTCCAGGAGACCTCAAGGGGAGCTCAGTGTCAGTGAAAGCATCAAAACAGCGTCATGCGCCTTGAACCCTACACTAAGCTAAAAATTGGGACCAAATCTCAAGAAAATGCTGCGAATTCACGCGGCAATTATTAAACCCCTCTTGGCACATAGCGCACTAGTCTCGTCTCTGGCTTACTTGAACTAAATCAATTTAAGGACTGTATTCGAAATAGAGACACGTATGCCTGCGCGTCCCTGGAACAGTTTCTACATTCCATCGGCGGTCTTAGAGGCTTAACTAGTCCTGCAAGTGCAGGCGACTACTCCAAAGAGCGTAACCAGTTTTATCCAATCTAGTGGCTGGCTGCGCTTATTATCGAGGGATCGGTCTCCTTTACATCGTATATAAGATCTTTATTGTCGTTTTGTGTGAATGCCTGAAGCCGTTCATTAACAATCTGATAGGTCTGTATCATTGTGGCTTCAGGTCGGGGAGGTCCACAATAGACCAGATCTTCATGATACGGCAGATCCTGAGATTGGGGAGGAAAAAGAAGTGCAAATCGACATCCACCACCTATTCGTCCGTTTCACGGCCGCATATGACGGCGTGCATAGAGACGAGCTTTACAACGCCATGTCTAGCTTCGACTTTCTTGCCAAACGCGTCAGATTGTGCAGGATGACGATGGAGAACTCTCGCTGCTCCATCAAGGTCGGTAACGAACACACCGGGACCTTCAGTGTCGAAAAAGGCTTTAGGCGACGCCTAGTCCTACCGAGAAAATCGAGCAAAACTCACTTGCCAACACAAGATGCATGATCTTCCAAAAATCCGTGCAATTGCTAACATACACGGACGACATTGACGTGATTGGTCGAACTCAGCGAGCCGTCAATGAAGCGTTTGCTGTTTCTGAAACGGAGACGGGAAAAAATGGGTCTGGCGGTGAATGAGGGCGAAACGAAGTATAAGCTGTTCTCCGAAAAGGACATACAACATCGACGTCTTGGACAAAGCGTCATAATGTGCAGCCTTCGAGGTAGTCAAAGGCTTCATCTACCTCGCCTCCGGAGTAAATTGTATAAATAAAATCAGTACCGAGATCAAGCGTAGGATAACTCTTGCCAACCGCTGTTTTTTAGGCTCAAGAGGCAATTGAGTAGTGGAGCCCTCTCTTGGTGGACCAAGCATTATATACGACCCTGATCATCCCTGTTCTGCTCTATGGCGCCAAAACCACTACTATCTCAAGAGTGGATGAAGAAGTTTTTTCGATAGAAAAGTTCACGGTTCAATCGTTGGTCCTGTTTGCGTTGAGGGTTTCTGGAGAAGGACATTCAACCACGAACTGTACGAGCTTTACAGCCAGGTCTACGTATACAACGACAATACTGCTCCATCAATAGAAGACGACCACGAACCCGATGGCGTAGACAAGTAAAGAAGGACCTCAACCAACGAACCAGCGAAATTGGAGGCAGCTGTAGTCATTAGAAAAAGAAGAAGAAGTAAAATTTGCATTAAAAATTATGTGTGGATGTGTACGTCGGTGTTGCGACCGATTCTAACATATGGACTGAGGTGCAAAACGATCAACTATAACAGACGCTATGTCTTGTACCTCAGGACTTACACATTAAAAACACTTTCTCACACTTTCGCGGAAATATTGCCAATCCGAGGCGAATGTCGTCAAAACAAAGTACGCCCAAATATGTGACATAGCTTCCTCACTTCACATTCTCAACTAGCACAGGAATGCCGGACTGAGCTAGAATCGTTACAACCCGAGCTTAAGATTTCGATTAGCTTCGGTTAAATGTTACGACATCTCAGGAAACGAGCAGCCAGTTATGCCCTTGAGTGCTCGGTTGTAGAGATGGTGCACATCGCAATAGAAGCAGTGAAGACCAGCAGATCATTGATATAGTAAACCCTAGATGGGCCAGACTGACAACAGCACAACTAAAAGGGCGAACTAAGCACGCTTCATATCTGCCTGTCCGGCGCTTGCTAGACACAGAGAGCCAGGCTGCGCTTGGAGGCTCACTTGAGGGAAAGTATCCTTAAACTATTAAATACTTGAGCTTGTAAAATGATACATAGACCTACCCACCTAATGTCTACTCAATCTGTTCGACGACTGCCGGGAATTACCAGAATAAAGCTTCAAGACTTTTGTGGACAAAGCTTCAATCGCTGACAAACACGACTGCTCGTAGTTGTCATTTACCAGCGAGTAGAAGGAATCAACCTCGATGAATGATCTCCCCTAAAACTGCATTTCACGTCTCTTCCCTGCTATTTTCGAGATCAACTTGTGTTGCCATCCATCACCTATTCGTCGATTTTAGATCCGCTCTGACTTCGGGGATATTTTTGAAACAAACTCTGACCTCTCGTTGCAACATCTGAAGTGGTGTGAAAGCCAACGACATTAAGTTGTCAAGAAAAGCGGTGTACATTGCTTTGCGACGTCGACATAGTCTAAGGCAAGTCTAAGGAGATGGATTCCGGAAGAACCAGTTTTGCCCTTCCGTCACGACAAGGGCGTTGGGAAGAGTGCCCATTTGTTTAAATTTACTTATTCAGCCGTCAGAGGTAAACTCAGCCTTGTAGAATCATGGATTGTGGGGCGCTTGAGCCAACAAAGATTGGGGACATCTTCTCCCAAAATCTTGCCGGCATGACCTCGGCCACGAACCTACCTCGCTTCAAGCTGCAAGCCCACTTGCAGCTCCATTCCCAATCAGTGACATTCATCCAGCCGACCACTGAGCTCAACGCAAAGCCAATCCACTGCACCGTCGGCGGCACAGTCTCCCCGCAAACGTGCAACCTCAGCAAGCAGTTTTCAATCAATTTGATTGCTCCTCAATGCAGCCGGTGATTAAGCCGATTCCGATCGACCATGCATTCCTGCGGCGGCGGCGTAAAGGCAGCCAGCTCACGCGCCTACACAAAGGCTCACGTCGGAACAATGCCCCGTCCTGGCGGCACCGCACGCCAACCGAGGCTACATCAAAGGACACAAAGCACTGAATGCTCTGGCGGACAACAATCTCCCGGCTCCGCTTCGGCGACAGGGACGTCCAAATTCAACCGTCCCGGTGAATGGGGGGCGACACATTCAGCGTCAGTGGTGCAGCACAAAGCACTTAATCAAAACTCCCGGCGATCCCGTCCCGCCACCTCCCTCGGCGCAGTTACTCACCGCATCCTCGTTCTCGTCCAGTTTGCTGTAGCTGGCGCAGTCCTCGCAGACCCGCTGCTGGCACTCGAAGCACGTCTTGCTGTAGTCGTCCGGCTTAAAGGACTTCAGGCACACCCGACATGACCCGGCCCGGCTGGGTGGCTTGCCCGGCTCAGTTTTGCTGCTATTGTGATTGTTGTTGTTGTTAATTTGGCTTGACTGCTGGTGCAGAGCGCCCCCTCCGCTCCCGGCGGAGTCCTGAAATGTGCTCATCGCCTCGGTGTCCATCGGCACCAGCGACGGGCGTGGTGACATTTTGTTCACTGCAAAGAAAGAGAGAGAAAGAAAACATTAGACGGGGTGTGGCAATGGGCGGTCGATGGTGCGGAATCAATTGGCTCGGCGCGAGCAGATGCTCGGCGGATCGCGCACCGTCCTCGGGCTCTGACGAGCTGCGGCGGCAGTTAATTACATTCTGTCAGGTGGAATAGAGCGTATTTATTCAAGCGGCACGACGGACGGGCACGGAAGATTGATGGGTACCCGATTAGGCGGGCAGACAACATCGGTGTCGATGGCGGAGGCGGTGGTCATTTATCTGCGGTGTCGTTTGTCAGCCACGGCCACCGCCGCCGGCTTATGAGCCGATGGCATCAATCAATTACCTTGATCATCGGTGACAATCTGTTTACGAATTTCACATGATGTATTGCGGGTGCACACCATCACACGCGGAGGTGGCTCTGCATTCGCTGCGTCCTCGTATGGGTGGGCGCTAATCAGTTGCGCTGGCACGGATTGATTTCGTGAATTAATCCGGGCAAGCATCAGTCTGCAGTCTGATGATGGTAACTTGTGGCAGAGTTGGCCACGTGGTGTCGTGGCGTTAGCTGAAGACGCGCTGCCAATCGGGGAAAGTGTGATAGTTTTCGGCTCGGACTCATGTTTTAAGTGAAAATCGATGAATGTTCGACAAGTGGCACCCTCTGGGGTTGTGTGAGGACTCAGTGTGTGACGGTGATTTTCGGCAGAACTGTGAGCAGATGAACACCCAGAGTTTAATAAGCCATCAGAGAACAGAGTCTTCTTCTTTGTCTCGTCGCCATTCTCGCACCAAAGTGGATTAAGATCACCTCCAAATTTACGCCATTGTCTGCCGGCCTTTTAGACAGAAGCTATTGTGTGCATTTGTTGTTTGCGAGCGTAGCCTGCTGCCACCAAGCGCATTATTGCAGTTGAATTCAGATCAGTCGCAGCTAGTCTTCATCCTTTGCAATGATCTTCCAGCCTTCTCTTGGAAGATGCCTCCATCCTCGGTCTCAAAGTGGAATGGGATCGCGTCCAACTTATGCGCTATATTGTGTCGGTAAATGTTCACTTTTGCCACAGAGGACCAACTGAGACTGGATTGCCTTGGAGGACTCTGATTCTCGTGACTGATACACGAGGTGCGAAGAACTTGCAAATTGGCTGTACGAGCAGGCTTGGAAGGAGTTCAGCAAGAAGCTGGAAAGCGGAAAACTATTCGCCGACTCAGAAGAAGGAAACTCAATACCATCGAAGGAGTCAAATCCAAAGATGGCGTGTTACTTGCTAATGTGGGGTATATTTTACGCAGATGGAGATTGCACTTACCGGCCTAATTTGAGTAGGGCGGATAATGGTGGAGGAAGTCATTTTGGCGATTGAATCGCTTAAATAGGCAAATCTACTGGTGTGGACTAAATCCGTCCAGGAATGCTTAAGGCAATGGGTAAAGAATTTTATCTTAGAACATGCAAGTCGTTGGTGGGCCCATTTTCAAAAAAAGGGGACAGGAGAGATTGCTCCAACTACGGGGGCATATCTCTTTTAAGTCTTCCCGGTAAAGTCTACTTGCAGGTTCAACTCGTTTTGGACCGGTTATCAACTCGAGATGACCCATCTCTATGCCTTTGGAGAAGGCGTACCGAGACCGAGTGCCTCTGGATTATTGTGCAGGATCCTGTTTTGAGAGCCATTCAGTCGTTGCACACAAACTGTAGCAGCTGCGTCCGGGTTAAAGGTGCCAAATCAACACAATTTACCGTGGGTGTTGGACTTTGCCAAGGGTGCGTCTTGTCTCCTTTTCATTAAATATATGAATTGGATGTTACAGCCGAAAGAGAACAACGATCTTCGGATCTGCAAGTGGAATGTACGGACCATGAACTGAGAGTGTGTAGCCGAACAACTTGCGAAGGCCCTAGACCGCTAGAAGGCGGATATCACCGCGGTCCAAGAAAGGCGGTGAGACAGGCCGGGCAAAAGAAGGATGAAAAGCTGTGATATCTATTACGGTGTTTTTTTTTAGAAAGAATCAGATCAGTGCATATTCGAATGCGGATTTGTCGTTGCAGACTTAGGCAAGAAGTCTTCAGCTTTAAGTGTATAAGCAAACGCTTGGTGACAATACGAATCAAGGCAAGATTCGCCAACACAAGCCTGATATGTAAATACGCCCCAACAGGGGAGAAGGATGACGCAACCAAAGACTGCTTCCACAAACTGCTTGACAAAGCGAACGAGCAATGTCCTAGCTTCAATTTCAAGATAGTCCTTCGTGACGCACGTCCATATTCGTAAAGGTACATGGCCGTCTCCAAATCAATCAACAGTCTATCAAATTGATCATATTACGATTCACCAGCATTCTGGTGGTTGGGACGTGCTGAGATCCCAACATAGATTCTGATCACTACCTAGTGTTGGCAAAATACCGAATATGAATAAAGCTAAACAGACTGAATGATGTAAGGAAATTCAATGTCGCACAGCTACAATCGCATGAGATCACCACCAGATCGAGTCTCCCTCTACCTCTCAGAAAGTCGTATGCCGCCCTGTAGAAGACCAATGGCAAAACGGTCAAGACGCCATCAGAAAGGCGCAATGTTTGTACTAGGTTTCACCCCGCCTTCAAGAAGAAATCCATTGTTTGACGATGAATGGCGAGCACATGCAGAAAAACAGGATGCATGCAAAGTGGTGCTGCAGTGAAGGACTAGGTCAGGACTAGGAAGAACACCGACTTCTCCGTAAAAAAAACAGAGCATGAGAAGTGCGAGCTCGAGAAAATTGAGAGGTGCTACTGTAGGAAGGACGATCGAAAATTATATCAACAGATAAAAAAACAAGTCAAACGCGTAAGAACCGAACAGAAGCCTGCAAGGATGAAGATGAAAAACTAGTAGTAGAGTCACTGTTGGCGCTGAGAATATGAAAAGACCACTTCTGCAGACTGTATAAAGGCGATGACGATCAAAATACTACTGTCAGACAGAATAATCCATTCAATATAGGTGATGTTGGACAAGAATTCCGCTCTCCCGACCTGAGTGAAGTGACGGCAGCAATCGCCAAACTGCAGTCCAGCAAGACTGCTGATGACGATGGACAGCCTGCCTAGCTTTTCAAAGCAGCTGGTGATGATTTGCTAAGGCCCATACACCAATTCATCTGTAAAATCTGGTCGGATGAAAGAATGCCCGACGGATGGAATCTAAGCATCGTTTGCCCGATCCTTTCTGCCGTTCTGTGTAAACGCCTGGAACCATACGTCAACAGCTTGGTTGGTCAATATCAATGCGTGTTCAAGGCAGCGTACGACAGTATTTATAGAGACGAGCTATACGGCGCATAGTCTAGTTTTCGCGTCCCTGCAAAACTTATCCGTCTGTGCAGGACAACGATGGAGAACGTCAGTTGCTTCGTCAAGGTCGGTAGATCCTTACCGAAACTTTTGATGCCAAGGCTTTACACAAGATGACTCACTGTCATGCGACTTTCTTAACACAATTCTCGAGAAGATTGTGCGGAACTCAGACATCAACACCAGAGGCACGATCTTCTACGAGTCTGTGCAACTGCTTGCATATGCCGATGACATTGACATCATCGGAAGAACTCGACGGGCTGTCAATGGGGCGTTTGTGAGCATCGATGGAGAAGCTGCTGAGTTGGCTCTTTCGTTCTGTCTAAGGTCTATCAACACCGACATCTTGGACAAAGTGCCACAATAGTCAGATTAAGCTTCGATGTAGTTAAAGACTGTGTCTATCAAGGCTCTGCACTAAACTCTGGCAATTATATCACCGCGGAGATAAAACGAAGTAAAACCCTGGCCAATCACTTCATCTTTGGACCTAGGCGCCTATTGAAAAATAAGGACTTGAATCGGAAGACCAAGCTGTTTCTATATAAGACCTAGATAGTCCCGGTCCTGCTGTATGGGGCAGAAGCATGGACAATGTCAAATGAGGCGAAGAGATGCTTGGGCGTTTCGAGAGGAAATCCTTCGAATCATATTCGGTCCCGTTTGCGAAGAAGGAGTTTGGAGGTGAAGAACTGAACGACGGACTCTATGAGCTGTACAACGACATTAGCGTAGTCAAACGAATTGGGTCTGTCTTGACTCAGAAGGCTAGAACATGTACAGAGAATGGACACAAACGCTCGGGCTCGGAATGCCTTCGAGGCCAACCCTGAGGGACAACGGGGTAAAGAAAGACCTCGCCTCCGATTGCGTAACCAGCTGGAAAGAGACTTTAATCAGCTGGGTGTACGAAACTGGAGGCGCCTAGGGAGAGGAATGCTGACTGAGGCCCAGGTCCACACCGGACTGTAGAGCCACGCAAAGAAGTTACAGAGCTTACGCAGCCAAGCTGAGGTAAGGGCAAGCGATCTTCATCTCTGCAGACGAATTGGTTATCCTCACATCAGACGGAACTCCAGTGCGCACTCAATAAGTTTGAGACCGTATGTGCAGATTCTAGGATGAAGGTCATAGTGGACGAATCAGAGGTTATGGTAAGAAAGCCTGTTCAATGCACTATACAAGTGAGTGGAGTCCTATTGAAGACGGTGGAGAAGCATCCGCAAGGTTGCGTCATGTTACCCGAGAGCCGGTACCGCCAACTTGGGCATTTACGCGTACGCGTCTAATATAATAATATGGGTGGCGCTACAGCTCGTAGAGGGCCAGGGCCTAGCTTCTCAGCAACCACTCGTGCTGTGCGTGCTATTGTTCTCACACGAGTGGAAGGGACCTACAGTTTTATGCCGACTCCGAACGGCCAAGTTTGAGGAGCTTTTTCTAGACAGGAAATACTCTTTGAGCATTGTCAGTGACTCGAAAGAGGTGAGGCCGTGAAATTTATTTTCGTCGCTCAGAGCTGGAATCGAACCTAGGACCTCGAGATTGGGGTCGACGCACATACCCACAACGCCACGGGCCACGTACGCGTCTAAAGCTGGTAATAAACGGCGAAAACTGAAAATGCTAGTTCGAGTTCTGGGCAGCATGTATACCCACTCAGTTAACAAGTCTCTAGACCACGTCACTCATGGGCTTTAGGGCCGAACATTTTCCAGCACGAAGCCTATAAAATGTGCATCAGCAGAGCAAAAATCGTCGATTTAAGACCTCCCATCGAGTGAGAGTCTCGGTGGGAGACTAGTCGTCTCCCGGACCATGTAAGGACATCTGTTTTCCAGACCGCGTCGAATCACACACACACTCCCCACGCCACACAGTCGCCTTCCTTGCCATGGATGAATTATTCTCGAATTGAATTTCATTTTATTTCTCGGCAAACGACTCTTCGGGCAGAAGCCCAACAGTATCCATGTGCTGCACATTCCCCAGGTCGCCAAGCAGCCGTGTACCCAGCGCTGTGTCCTTTTATGTGCCTTACATGTTTCAAATGGCATCGCCGCACGTACGTGCTCATGGAAGGATCCATCCGTATGCGACATAACATCGTATTAACTTCAACTGTAGCGCCCCCTCCCTTCGCTCGAAAGATGAGAACATTATCACGAGCACATGCAGTTGCATACACTGTCATCGAGACCGTCCCGAGGACAAATGGCAGAGTTCCATTCCTCCCCCCATGGCAAAAGGAAACAACAAACTAGCGATGAAAACTGAAATGAACTCGGTCCCACAAATAATAGTTGAAGTCTTCCGCTAAGTGAGTCCATAAACGATGTTCCCAGCTCACCTCCGCATCCTTCCCTTCGCGCAGCGCCCGATAAGGTGCATTCGACACAAAGCACCAGCTCAGCTCAGCATCCCAGAGTCGGGGAGCCGGAGCCACGGCAACAGCCCGAACCAGAGGTAGAGAGCCCAGCAACAAGGGAAGCACATAACCATATTAATGCAATTCCATATCTGGATGCAGGAGAACTTTATGCACTCGCCTTGCCGTCCGTAACCCCGCCCGCACGTTGATGGTTCCTGGAAATGTATGCGCTCCCATCCAAGTGAATGGGGAAATCGATAAATTCCACCCCGAGTGCGCTGCAGCCAGGGAGGGAGAGAAGTAATTCATTTCGCCGAAGGATCGGGGGTGGTTATACCTGTGCCCAAACAACAGCTAAACCCCGGCCATTCAGTTGCCTTGGGGGTGAGTGGGGTGTGGAGGGAGAGGGTATATTAATAAAATATGAACGAGAACCAATGGAGTGGCAGTGGTGGCGGTGGCATACCGACGAGCAGATAGCCCTCCTTGTGGTGCCTTGCCATCCTTGCCGTGTCGTTAGTGTCTTCCCGGCGATAAATTGGTTTGAGAAGCCCGATGAGGAGCGGGAGGACACGGTGGTGTTACAGGTGCACTCGTGCAATGACTCGGTGCACCGAGGCGTGCAAGGATGACGTGTCTCCTTGAACCTGTGACAGGTGGGCGTGCCAAGTCGATTCGGCGTCAATAAATTGCTCAACGGCTGGTGATGTGCCCTAACGGCCACGTTCTTGTTTCTGCCGTTTTAATTGATTTAATAGCCGGCCTGGGTGAATGCATGCGGGGGCGGAGATTCGTATCGATTTTAATTTCCGCTGCACCGAGCGCGGCATATTTACTGCTGGCCGTGCTGGATGGGTCGGTGCCCGGGAAAGTGTGCACCTGAGCGGTGGTAATTTTGCAATTAAATGGCTCTCAAAGGATTATTAAAATTCCTCGGCGAATGGCTCGGCCAGAGGCCCAATTGTGAAATCGCGTGGAAAGCGAATGACCGCTGATTGGAAGTCGATATGCAATTCTGCTTGCTTGGGAGGGGAACGGAACTCGAAGTTCTTTGTTTGATTGAAAATGCCTAGTGCTGCAGAGTGTCCGGGAGCTGTTCGTGTTGGAGACCATTGAACGAAGAGGGTCGCTCGTCTGGCGATTCAATTTCCTTCGAATATAATGATGGCGAGAAAGTTCGAGAAGAAGTGGTATAGAGATCAAGTCATGGCGCATGTGGATGCAGCTTGAGGACCGTTACCGATGAAACCCTAGTTCAGGCGCCAGACTGAAACCATGGATCTAAGAAGCAGGAAGAAAATGAGAATGACTTCTTTGTGTGGCGCTACAGCCCCGGATGGAAATGCCCCCTCAGCAACGTTGAATTATTCGAGTTGCGCACACCACGTTTCATTGATGATACTTCTTTGCTTGTGCGCATCACCTCAGTTCAGTGAGACATGGAAACGAGGACTTTTCGGGCCGATTCCAAGTTTCCAATCAGCTGCAACTGGCCGAACCACAGTTTATGCGCTGCTTTCAAAGGGACCTGACTAGACTCATGCAGTTAGCGGTTGAATCGACAGGCCAAGGGTTGTTCTATGAATATGGAAATCCGTGACAGTAAGATGCAACTGCAGATAAGCGAATGCTACACACTAGGCAACACTTGGGCTGCCCACAATAGAAGCGACGAATCGATTATTAGCATAAGAAATTCTGACATTGAAGCTGTCTAGGCTACTTCTACCGTGTACGGTCGACTCAGTTTGTACTAAGGTGCAGTACATTAATATTTCAACATGGCTTACAGGCAGATCGACAACTACGAATACAACTGAATTTGTGTTTATAGCATTATATGCATTTGAAGATGGCGATTACAGTGGCAGTGACAAGCATAAGATCTCACACCCAGTTATTATATTGAAGCAGACAGCACAAGGTTTCCAACCGCACTTCGTCATATGGATCGCACCCTACTGAGGAAGAAGAGAATATCTTCAAATCGTCTTTTAAACCCCATATAGGCACAACGGGCGTACCACAAGGTAGCCGTTTCGGGCCATTACTTCTTATACTTACTCTCTTCGATTTCTATTCTCTTCAAATTACCTTAACAGATTTTGTGTTTGTTGTCATGAAAATGATCTTCAACTTAAAGTCAGTAAATCCCTATCTACAATGCAACTGCATTGAAGCTATTTGTCTGCAACGAGTTAGTAAGTTCGGCCTCATCTTGACGCGACTAACACTTAATCAGAGATAATGGAATGAAAGAGATGTTCATCTTTCCATTGGAAAACCCCTAGTCCACCACAAATCCACCTCAGATTTTAAGCGTTTCCGCTCTCAAGTCACTAATACACCTCGGATTCTAAGCGTTTCCGCTCTCAAGTCACTTATACTACTCTATATACAGAGCACCGCCATCTTGCTTTCATTATCTGCCCTCAATAGTGTCAAAAATTTGCGAGATTGCCCATGATAATGTCAGAAATGGCCCCGATTGGAAAGTATTCCAGGACACTGTTCGCTAAGCTCATACTTTTTAAAAGGAATTATTGTTTGCTGTTTATTAATTATTCATTATAAAAAGTCGTCAATAAATGCCAATCATTCTAACAAACTAATTGTTATAAATATATTGACGAACATTACGGTCAGGAAAAATGTGAAAACATTTACAAAAATACTACAATTTATTTTCATATACTGATGGAACTATTATCATAATTTTAATGTATGTAGTAGTAGTAGTACATATTGTGGATTAAGGTAAGACTAAAAGTTATGTATGTACGAAATTTTAACAATTTATATCAAAAGAGCGCTGTCAGGAAAGAGCAAAAAATGTCCCTACCCTGTCCATTTTAACCCAAGAAATGTCTATGGGTAGTTTTGGTTTTTTTTGGTGGCTTTCTGTCAAATCATTTGATGTGTCAATCTCGAATATAGTATTGGCGGCTATTCAACAATTTTGAATTAGTTTGAGTTTATTTGAACAAGTAGTTCAGAAGAATAGAAAACAAATTAAATGCCAAAAAAACCCTGTTTTTTAATGTACATGTTTTGCTGTAACTTTTGATATATATCAAAAGAGCGCTGTCAGGAAAGAGCAAAAAATGTCCCTACCCTGTCCATTTTAACCCAAGAAATGTCTATGGGTAGTTTTGGTTTTTTTTGGTGGCTTTCTGTCAAATCATTTGATGTGTCAATCTCGAATATAGTATTGGCGGCTATTCAACAATTTTGAATTAGTTTGAGTTTATTTGAACAAGTAGTTCAGAAGAATAGAAAACAAATTAAATGCCAAAAAAACCCTGTTTTTTAATGTACATGTTTTGCTGTAACTTTTGATATATATCAAAAGAGCGCTGTCAGGAAAGAGCAAAAAATGTCCCTACCCTGTCCATTTTAACCCAAGAAATGTCTATGGGTAGTTTTGGTTTTTTTTGGTGGCTTTCTGTCAAATCATTTGATGTGTCAATCTCGAATATAGTATTGGCGGCTATTCAACAATTTTGAATTAGTTTGAGTTTATTTGAACAAGTAGTTCAGAAGAATAGAAAACAAATTAAATGCCAAAAAAACCCTGTTTTTTAATGTACATGTTTTGCTGTAACTTTTGATATATATCGTCTCTCACATCATACAGAAACCAACAAGCATAAGTTACACATTTTCGTTCATTCTGAGAGGTTTTTATCTCCACTCCTTAAAAAATGTCAGTCTTCAAAATTTGGTGCAGAAACTACGGGAACAGACCTATTTTGTTTATCCTGAATTTGTTAGTTTTCAAATTTAACGTCTTTTTTAATGGAATATTCCAGCCTCATAATAAGAACATAATTCAATGCATTTTGCGAACATACACTTGTCTCTTAGTTTCCGTTTTTGTTTTTAGGTGAATATTTGGCGTTCAAATTAGTGGCAAAGACGGAAATTCCGGATAATTCACTTCATCAACTGCTCTCATAAACTAATGCGCATTTAAATAAGCACATTCACACTCGCATTCAGCTGGTCTCGAGCTTTACACGTATTCACAGACTCTGTCTGTGAAACGGATGTGAAGCAGGAGGAAAACAGCTGTGAAATGTTATAAAAAACGCTGTCAGATGAATCTGAGGGGCAAGAAACGTAGAAGTGGCATATCTCCTCCTTCCATTATCTCTGCACGTAATCTGTGATCGAGTTAAATTTTTGTCCCCATCAGAGATAATGAAATTAAAGAGATATTCAACTTTCCATTGGAAAACCATTAGTCCACCACAGATCCAACACAGTTCACCACAGATTTTGACGTTTCTGCTCTCAAGTCACTCATACTACTTTATTTTTGCGCACATTTTTAGAAGTACAGAGCAGCGCCATCTTGCTTTTAATATTTTCCCTCAATAGTGTCAAAAATTAGCGAGATTGACCATGATAATGTTAAAAATGGCCCCGATTGGAAAGTAGGTCTCTTTTCGTACCCAAAATAATCAGTACAGAACTGTACAAGACAACGAAAATCTACTAAAGTCTGTTCCCGTAAGACAATAAAAGTAATAGCATAAAAAATGTCCCTACCTTGCCCATTTTAAAGAAAGAAATTTCTGTGGGTAAATTTGGGCAGTTTTTTGATATTCTGAAAAATCAATTGATGTGTCAAAACCACGAATATAGTTTCGGCGGTAATTAAAAAGTTTAAAATTAGTTTAAGTTTTTAATTGAATATTCCAGTATCCATATCCATAATAAGACTTGTCTCTTATTTTCCTTCTTTTTGGTGGTGAACATTTGGCGCTTAAATTTGTGGAAAAGCCCGAAATGTCCGATAATTCACCTCATCAGCTGTTCGCATAAACTTATACATATTCGAATTTAGCCTTGATGCGGATTGTTATGAGGCGCTCGCTGATATAATCAAAGCTTAAGACTTTTTGCCTAAGTCTGCCTCGAACAACGAATCCGCATCCGGCCCATCCCATCGCATCTCCTGGATGGCGGTGACATCTGCTTTGTAGCAGTCCTGGGCCTCCGCGAGTTCATCGGCTGCACGTGGTCTGTTCAGGGACCTCACATTCCACGTGCAGAACCGAAAATCATTGTCCTTTGATCGTTTGCTGGGGTCGTCAACTTTGAATCCGTCCATATCCGAGGCCTGTTGTCGGTTCGTAACCTTTTTTTTTTTTATGTGGTGAGGGAGTTAGCCTCACGCACAACCTACAACTGGTTGGCCAGGCCCATTATTTGACCCTCGGGCAGAGGGGGATCGCTGCATACATTGGTTCACCACACAACGGTTGTTGTGATGGCTATCCATGGGCGCCACTAGGAGGCTGTATATCAACTTGACTTATGGAGAAGCAGGGATCGCGCTGGCATCCTACCAGTCAGCAACTTTGCCCTGTGTACATAAGCCCATGCCCATAACTAATGGAAATCCCGCTTGTATGAGGAGACATGGAACTAAAATGAAAGCATCTCTTCCTCTAGTTTTTGTTTTCCTGCATTTCACCTCCCGTCGTGGAAATCTGATGAGAATCAAGTGAGCTGGTAAAACCATCCTTTATAATACTCAACCTTAGCAGGGTATTGAGGATCTCTGTCCAGCCTGATTTCTCTTTATTGCCAACTCGTTTGAGCAAATATGTGTGTCTTAAAATTGCTTGCTGCTCTCACTCTTAGGCGCCATATGTACATGATTACAGGTGTTAGGAGGCTAAGAGGCTATTTGCGCGAATACCTCCATAGGCCGAGTGGAACACAGATGTGGCCGAAATCACAAAAGTCATATATTCTTCCTTCCCTCTGACTACATGGAGAACCAAGCACCGTTCCCAATTCCGTATCATGAATCGACTAAAGGCCATCTCTACGGAAAAGCTCCTCGAAAATTGACATCCATTGCATGTGGCACCAAGTGGCTTCGAAGGAATAAAAGCGGTAGATCACTACCTCTGGTTGCACTTCCAAGCTTTCTGGCCTGACGAAGGTGTCGTTCAACGAGTCCGAAATCAAGCTGGACTGGTGCCCAAGACCTGCCCCCACTTACGCCTACATTCATAATCTCCCTCTTCACCTGAAGGCAGATGGGGCATGGCAACAACTACTTAGACACACGTCGTCCTCTACGCAGGTTGGCATTTGAGCCGGATATGAGTGGTGGTCCGTGGCGTTGTGGGTCAACCTAAACTCGACGTCCTAGGTTCGACGGGCCCACCTCTTTCGAGTCACTGACAATGCTCAAAGAGTATTTCCTGTCTAGAAAAAGCTTCTCAAACTTGGCCGTTCGGAATCGGCATTAAACTGTAGGTCCCTTCCACTCGTGAGAGAACAATTGAACGCACAACATTAGTGGTTGCTGAGAAGCTAGGCCCTGGCCCTCTACGGGCTGTAGCGCCACCCATAATATTATTATTATTATGAGTACACCATACACGCGTACCAGTGTAACTGCCTAAGTTGATATCAGAGACGGGACAGCCCAACAATCTGCAGGCATTTTTAAGTAAGTAGCGCCTGCTGCCTATCACTCCTACTCAAAGCAAATACGAATCATTTTTTTAGTCTTGAAAAACATGGCTCGTAAGCAAGACGTAGTGTACTTCCAAGTAGCCCTCTCAATCGAGTCACTTGTCACTGCAAAGTATTGACACATTGAAATCGAAAATCTGCCAACTTCTGACTGAGTTCTAGCGCAATGCCACGAAACCTGATTGCTTCCAGTATGTGTAGCAGTGGCCAAGGTCGCCGTTGAATCTGTGAAATCATGAAACCCTCCATGATATGCACCTCTGCGTCCCATTAGCCGGGCACACACCAATTCACAGCAACTAATTGCATCTCTGCCTCCATTTGATGCGTTAAATTGCCATCCGCAGGATTCCGTTCCCTTTTCACAATCAAAGCGCACTCAATCCAATAAAACACAATTTCGCCCCACAAAAGAGTCCGCCTGCCACAAGGGCATTCCGAATTTGTTCGGCCTTCAATATTACTCCGCCGCTCTGCTTGGTCGCTTTTTGTCCGTTATTTTAATCGATATTGCAAACGGCTTTTGAGTACCCCCTCCCACGCTGGCAGATCGTATCGATACGGCTCCGATAGAGCCCACTCCTTTCACGAGTTAAACAACGAACAAAAAAATTCCCTGTAATCCCGTGAATGTAAGCCGAACCGGCGGGGGGACGGCATTCAATGGCCGCGGCCCAGCGTACGCTTTGTACACGACGAATTTTTCATCCCCTTTAATCCTTGCGTTCATTTGAGGGGGGAGGAGGTCAGGGAATTATTCGAGGCCGACTGTTTGTTGGGCTTGCTTTGGAGTGGGCTCTGTTCGCTGTTGGGCGCCATGTGTGGGCTTTTGCATGAATCGCTGGTCAAAAATTGACTTTCACAAGATAAGCCACGTGAATAAAGTTTGAGGACTTGTAGGTCCTGCGACCCTGCTCGTGCACCGCCTCCCGGAGCGACGCTACAAATAAATACATTTCGCTCTGTTGTTTCGCCTTAATGAAGTTACCTTTATCCTGTGCAGTTAGCAGGGACGAAGACAAAGTTTGCTTTAATTTCCCAAAAGTTCCTCCTGTGTCGGGAGCGTTCTGTGTCTGCGTCTCGTCCGTTGCAACCATCTGGGGAAAAAAGAGAAGAGATAAACTGCTGAGAATGTTGTTCAAGTTTATGTAGCCAAACGAAAAAAAAAGGAAAAGAAAACGATTACAAGGTCCAACAAAGTTCTTAATAGACGATAGAGATTGTTCGTTACTGGCGTAGTTCTTTGCTTCTAATTATTCTTTAAACGATATTTGTTCGGGGGAGTATGTGGCTGTGGACTGCAGGGGAAGGGGTGACTTGTACATGACCAAGCACATTGGAGTCCTTGAAAGGGATTGTATGGAGTACGTTGGCAGAGTGTGTGTGTGTTGCCTAAGGGATGGGGGTGATGTGATTTCGATTTCAACATGCTGGTGGAGCACCTGAGATGTGCGCATGGATTCATTGGGGGCATGTATGCAAGGCAAGGTGCAGGGATCAGGATTCCAGGATTTTCACGCACTTGGATAGATAACTGAATCGAATGTCTAGTTGGGGCTTCAAGGGTGTCCTCTCTTCTCTAGTTGCACTTCAATGGAAACAGAATTTTGCACGTGTAACGAATTTATATCAAAAGGCCCGATCATCAGATCAGATTTGAACTAGATTCGGATTTCGGAAGAATTTGGGAAAAAACACTAATTGGAGGAAGATGAGGGTTGGCACCAACCTTCTACTTAAGTCTGGTTGTTGGGGCTTGGTACCTGCCATTTGAGCTGTTAATACCGAAAACCCGGATAGTTGCAGATACCTCAGCATGCACAATCTAAAAGAGGCGAGAAGGTGGCAAGCCGAAAAGATGTATTTGACAAACTCAAACTCGACGTCTCGAATAACGACACAACTCATATGTCATATGTATGAAAATGATAGGAGCTGCCGTCCAACAGACTTGTGCACTCTGAAAAAGGAAGCCTTTCTATCTTAAGTCTCCTATTCAGGAGAAGCTCACAAGGTACAAGTTCCCCCTCCTCTACTGTAGACAAGCAAGCTACTGCTTGAATGAACGATAAGCAATCGCTGTGGAACTGACAATACAGTCTAAGAGTCTTGTTGCCACCTTTGAATAGATCTTCGCATCTTCAGTGACCCGCATGTTCCACCAAAATGGTCGCAGTGATGGCAACAATAACACACGACAGATCTTCAGGCTACTTGATGCTCCAACAAATGTCCAAGCCAACTACTCTATCTAATCATGTACATTGTCAATCACCTCGTCCTGAGCTTGCCAAGTGGACGCCCACCTTGTCGAAATCAAGGCTCTCCTCTGAACTCAAGGCTCTCCTCAGAAGTCACGATGATGGGGCATTCGTTCCTCTTGACCAAACAATTGAAGCATAGCCCCTCTCATTCGAAGAAGCAGCTGCTCAATAATGAGGTCCTTGCACACTGTCTCTTCTTCTTGAACGGACGCTCAGTCAGCATGCCTCTCTAACTAGGATGGTGTTGGGGTAAGCCGCCTTCAGTTTCGTACTCCAAGCGGAGTGTGGTCTCTTTTCATGTTGTCACGCAATCGGCAGGTGGTCTACCATTACCGCGTTGTCCCTTGGATTTGGAGTCCAAGACTTTCCGCGCAGAGAATAGGTGTCCAGTGAGTCTACATGGACAAGCCATCTGAGACAACTGACGAGAGACTAAAACTGAACATGTCGCTGCATGGGCCAAATAGTTCGTCGTTCAGTCTCCGGACTATAAGACAGGGGACTTTCTTTGACAATATATATACACCTTAACGACATTCCAGATCTACAAATATTTCATGGTTCGTGAGCAGACGCACTTAATAATTTGGTATCTTGTTCCCCTCCCTTGGACATTTAAATGTGACCAGATAGCAATAATCAATCTTTGAATCCGAATCTGTAGGGCAACGCAGCGGAGGCAGCCGCCTTTAAGCTGGCGCAACCAAGCGGAGAAAGACCTCAAACAACTTGGTATGCGAAACTGGAAACAGCTAGATCGCGCTAGTTGAAAAGGCTTATTGGTTGAGACCCTGGTCCACCCGGACTGTTGCGTAATATAAAGAAGAAGAAAGCAATATGTCATGACAATCAGTAAGTCTTGCCATTCCATCCTGAAGTGGATATCGCCAGAGAGTCGAAGATTTTGTTCAAGTATGAGTTGCAGACAACGTCGTGAGTCTCTTGATTGGGTGACCGATCTGGACATATTGGTCGCAGACCCGTATTTTAGTCTGAACCCATTTTCCGATCAGCGGCACATCAACAAGCTAAATAATTGACAAACCACAAGTGGCCGACCACGTATCAATGAATCCACAGACACTGAGTGTGTGTGGCGGTCTCTGTCATTTGTTCGGAATGAGGAAGAAATCACCTCTTGACTGATTTTCAGTGGCTAGAGCTCGAGATTTCGTTGCAGAAATAAATGAGGATCTAAGCTACCACCAATTGTTTAATGCTCAATATTTTCAAT
Source organism: Eristalis arbustorum (assembly GCA_916610145.1). NCBI lineage: Eukaryota > Metazoa > Arthropoda > Insecta > Diptera > Syrphidae > Eristalis > Eristalis arbustorum. The sequence continues at coordinate 11,806,744 of OU744318.1, forward strand.
ATTTCTGACAAATTCAAAGCCATCTCGTTCTTAAAACAACCGCCTTCTCTATCCAATTTCCATCAATAGAACTCAACTCAACGATAGTAGAATATGTCACATGTGTAAAAAAAACTTGGTATAGTGTGTGATTTCTTCAATCTGGTACTGGAGAAGATAGTGCAGCGGGCAAAAGTCAACACGGAAGGCACTATCTCCTACAAGTCAGTCCAGCTGTTGGGATACGCGGATGACATCGACATTGTCGCGCGGTCCCAACGTGCCATCGTGGAAGCTTTCACGGCAATTGAGGAACAGGCGAAACGAGCTGATCTTAAGGTCAACGAGGACAAAACAAAATATATGCTGTCGAGCAAACAACGATCCGCCGCACACCACCTAGGCCAAAACGTTACAATCGACAGCTACAATTTCGAGGTAGTAAAGGAGTTTGTCTACCTCGGGGCAAATGTAAACTCCACGAATGACATCGTAGTGGAGAACCGACGTAGAATCGCCCTTGGCAACCGATGCTACTTCGAAGGACCAAAGTCATGCTCTACAAAACCTTTATCCTGCCAGTCCTACTTTATGGAGCCGAAAGCTGGACATTAAGTAAGGCTGCAGAGCTGATTCTTGGTGCCTTCGAAAGAAAAATTCTACGTCGGATATATGCTCCCGTCTGCGAGGAAGGCGAATGGAGGAGAAGACACAACCGCGAACTCTACGAGCTGTACAAGGATGTGGATGTAGTCCGGAAGGCACTGGCTCGGCCACATCGAGCGAATGGACAACAACGCTCCAGCAAAGAGGGTCTTCGAATCCGAGCCTCCTGGTTCGAGAAGGAGAGGAAGACCGAACCTCCGGTACAAAGACCAAGTTATCGCGGATGCAAGACAGCTTGGCCTTGATGACTGGAAGCAGCGTGCCCAGGACCGTCACCGATGGAAGGCAGCAATTGCTCAGGCTCAGACCCTTCATGGTTCGTCTGCCTGATAAGTAAGTAAGTAAGTAGTGTGCAATAGTGAACTGCCATGGACTGACCACATCAGTAGCATAGTTTCAAAGATATATACATCCCTAATAGGCTTATCAACAAGCAAATATATTCTCCCTCTCAATGTGAAACTTAAACTTGCCAGAGCACTCATAGTGCCAATATTGACCTATGGATCCGAATTGTTCGCTGACTGCGATTATTCTTCTTCCCAAAAGTTGACAAGAGCAATCTACACAAACTACACGGCATGTTTTTAACCGACGCAGGTATGAACATGTCTCGGAACAACGACGTATCCGTCTAGGATGCGAATTGGAAGCATGCAGATCACGCAGATTACTCTTCAAAATTATTCACAAGAAACAGCCAAATTATCTGTTGTCGATCGATTCGTAATATTACCTTAAGGCCCTCCATTCATACTTGTTTATTGAGACGCAGGCACTTCTTCATTCATGCTGTCCATCTCTAGAATCACCTACCTTCACAGATACGGTCAAATACAGAGATAAAAAAAAACAATTAAATGAAATGAAATTCCTGTTCCAGGCAGTGGTGTTTTTTGAAATGTGAGTCCCATACTATTATGTTTGCCATAACCCTAGTCTATATTTATTTTTGCGATGCTAGTCTGTGTGGTGTCAACACGTCTGGTCAACCCCTTTTTAACAGATTTGCATCTTTGAAAAATTAACACTTAACACGGCCCTCCGATCTGCATGTAGCCATGTCAATGCGTAAATGGTTGAAAAAGTCAATCAGTCACAGCCGACTTAATGTAGACTCTTGCGCGATAAATGAGTGAAATAAAAAATTCTATACACTACCTCGGAGATAAAGCGGCACGCTGGCCAATCGCTGTATTTTCGCACCTGGCAGGCTACTGAGGAATAAAGCACATTCTCGAAGAACCAAGATATACCCATATAAGACCTTGATATTCACAATCCTGCAGTATGACCCAGAAGCATGGAATCTAACTAAAGCAGACGAGAAGGATATTCTTAGTCGCTTTGAGAGAAAAGTTCTTCGTATTATCTTCGGTCCCGTATGTACGGGCTATACAGCGACATCGATCTGTTCAAATGAGTTCGAATCCCTCATCTCAGATGGCTAGGTTACGTAGAGCAAATAGACACCAATGCTCCGGCTCGGAATGTCTTCGACTCCAACACCGAAGGATAACGCGTTAAAGGAAGACCACGCCTCCATGAGGCAGCTAGAAGGGGAATAGGTTGACCGTGCGTGGCTGCCAGCAACTAGCAACTAGCAGGATCGGGCTAGGTGGAAAAGCATGTTGGCTGAGGCCCAGGTCCACCCCGGACAGTAGCGCCATCCAAAGAAAAAAAGACGCCGGCTGCGAAAGCTATCTCTTAAGATCAAGTTGCTTACAATGACGTGCTGTGATATATTTCATAAAACTGCTGCTCAGCAATGTCAACAGTTTTTCACGTACAGATTTGATCGTGTCCCTTAGTGCGGACAGTTCCTTTATTTGCTGCAACTCGACCTGGTTCTGATTTTGACCATCTTTTTCGGGGATGTTCTTGATGACGCGATGACTTGGTGGATTTCCCATCGGTTTGGGAATTTGTGCTTAAATTTTGCGAAGGGACTCACAACTCTCCCTTTTGCCATCGAGTGAAGGTGACGGTGACAATCAATGAAATTCCCTTCCAAAACCTTTGAGCTACAGCTGCCCCAAAGTAGCCAACATCGATGTTGGAACCTTTGTGCAATTGCTTCTTCATATTGAGGTCCTTTGACGGCAGATCCTCCGTGTTTTATTCAATGTCAATGAATAAGTTTTCCACATTGTCGTCCATACAGTCCACGATTCGCGACTGGACTTCACATTGATTTATGGAGTGTTCATTTCATATCTGAAAATAAACCTCAGGCAGTTATGTGCCTGGTGACCTTGTGGTTCTGTGCGTCGACTTCGTCGTACTTGAACCTATGGTGTCTCGATTGGTTTGCTGTTATAACCAAACAATTTGTTCACTACCCCACCTCCTCGATTTGTAGAAAAAGCAAACTTGGGCGTTCGAAGACAGCAGCAATACTGTGAGTGCCATCGTAGAATCTAGGCCATGGGCCTCTGTAGGCTGTAGCGCCACCCATATTTCACTGATGTGCCAGACGACATATTGGCAGTAATGTCGCATCAACATTGACCCAGAATACATTTAAAATGTCACACCTAGTCAAGCTGTATTTAATGCCGCGTGCCGCCGTCGGGCGCCATTCAAAACTGCATTCTCTTATTGCACACCGATAATTGATCCATAAATGATATAATGATTTCGTGTTGCCAACGGTGAAGATAGACCAAAGCAGCATATATCTAGAAGAACCTTGTGGAATTGTTGAACCCATGAACTTCAGGCAAGCTCAGCACTAGGATTCTCATTGTGTGATGACAATGCGAAGATGCAAGTAGAAAATTCTGAGAAACTGTCTCCTTGTGATGTTTCACATCTGCCGCGTCTTTTGCTAAAAATACACCAGTCTTCCTCTGCTCCTCAATCGAGTTTAATTCCACAAAAGGATGCGCCCCATATGCACTCACTAAGCGCCCCCTCCGGTGAACAGTCCTCCCAGGCGAACAATGCACCGTACTCAATTCCTCTTCTAAAAGATTAAATGAAACATAAAATCCCCTCAATCAGTCAAGCGTTCGTTCTCCGTAGACTCGAACACGAATCAGATCGTGAAAGAAAAACATTGCCAAAGGATTATTTTAGAGCAGCTGCCGCTCCACCCCGTGACGCACGAAATGGAAAATAATCCAGTTGCCGGACGCTGGCAATTGACAACAAAATGCTGCCGGTAAATTTAATATAATGACGTCCCCATTCAGTTGTTTTAAGCACTTTTCTGCGTTCCACTGCGCCCCGACTGCCACGGCAATTCTCTAGACGAGCGCCCGAACAAAGAAAAAGTTGTGTTTTTTAATTAAAATCATTCGAAGGAGGGGGTGTTTTTTTTCTGTCAACCGCTGCGCTGCTCGTTTCGGCACGGGTCCATTCCGGGGCCTGTGCATTGTTGCCGTCCAATCAAAATTCTTTCGCCTGACGTGACAGTAGTAAATTGTTCACCTTTCGTCTCCGGCTTCGCTGGCGGAGATTTATTTCGTCGGTCCCGAATTCATTGCTGACGGGTTCTCGCTTTTGATGGAATATTTGCATTTCAGGGGCGCAACGCGGTGAACGAACGCGGAACGCAGTCGCTGATGAGACAGGATTTCTGCCCGACTGACAGGGTTGAGCGTTTGTGTTTGTTTTTCGGGGAGACCAACAAAAAGAAAAAGTTCGCAGCAACGGACGCAAATGGCTGGGATTTTGAATTATTTATGGGATACGACGGATCGTCCTGAGCCGACATCAAATCGGATGAGTCTTATTTTTCTTTCGGTTTACTGGGTATTCGCGTGACGAGAGGGTGGACTTGCGTGAAAGGGTCTAAGACGGGTTAAGGTGCTGGGACACCTGTCTGAGCGAACGAGGAGGGAGTGGGTGTGCTGGTGCAAGAGGTTAATCCGTTGGGCTGGGGAGTGGGGCTTAGGAAAACCACTCAGAGGGGGTGGACGTGTTTGAGAATATCCCAGTCGAGGACATTGGTTTTTTGACCTTAAACACGATGCGACAAACTCAAGGAAGACGTGACGAGCGTATTGACTTGAATTGAGTTCTTAACGGTCGTGGAATATAAAATAAGGTCGCTACTCCCGGGATACAAGCACTCAGTTACCATGTCGATTACGAAAGGACAAAAGCGCTTTTGTGTGGGAAAGTTTAGTGATCTGGTAAGGTTTGTTGTTTGATTCGGTCTACAGTTGTCCACATTGTAAACAAATAAAATATTACCTTTTACTTCAGGTTTGGGTGCATTGTTCGCAACGATCGGGTGAGGTATAACTATTTGCCGGATTTTTTATGACTTTGTTGTGTTTTGTTTGTAAGCAGACTGCCACAGTGGTGTCCTATGTGGCCAGTGGAGAGGAGATATCGGTGCCCAGAGCTGATGTCTCTTGTAGACTTCACTTGTTATCTGAATTGTGACCGCTGTAGATATACCCGCTAATACACATTCTTCTTATTTTTCTTTTTGAATAAAGTTCTACACAAAGTAATGAATTGATGGTCGTTCCTTTATTTTACAATTAACTAGATTTCGTACCCGGCTTTGCCCGGATTTGTTTCTTCAACCGATACTTTACGGAAATTACGGTATTTGCTCAGCCACTTACACACAATGTGGAGGGATATCAAGCGATTCATAAAAAAAGGTCTTGGAAATCCCCTCTATGTACCTGCGCTCGATGTTCACTTGTTGTGCAAATTGAAGTCAAACTTCAATAACGTAAATGTTTATCGTCTTCTTTTCGTTTGGTCACTCAGGCAGTCGTTCGTATATGTTCGATTGAGACGCAGAAAAAAATGAATGGTTGCACCAAAGCAAAATATGAAAAATGTGTGTGTATATATGGAAGTTACAACACCCTGGGTGGTGATTGATATGCTCCTTCATACCGGATTGAAGCAGCCACCCTTATTTTGATCATTTTATTCCCGCTTAAAAAGTGCTCGTAACTTCCGAACCGTATGTCGTACCGACGTAAAATTTGTCACATTCAGCATCCAAATTTTAGAATGATTTTTGTTGACAATTTCAGAGCTCTGCGACGTGTAGTTTCGGAGCCTTTGTCGGTCAGACACACAAACTTTCTGCTTTATATATAGTTAAGATTAGCAAGTTGTCGGTCTTCTCTTCGCTTATGACAGAACAGTTGGTATTGGCTCAAGAACAATGTGGTAACGTCATGACATTCATGATTCTCCACGTCGACTTTTGCGCACATGAATCTACGATGTGCACGGTCGTTGTCTGGTACCACCAACATGCATTTATTGCTCACCAGACTACCAATGGAGGCTAAATGGATACTCAACCAATGCGCAAGTTTTTTATATAAAAAATAAATCAGATACTGAAAGCGGAATTAAATAATTAATGCCTCAACGTCTGCAACTAGAGATCCGGTCACCAGACCAAACACTCGGCCATCTTTAATCCAATCTGTTTGCCTTGATATTGATCAATATATCCCGATGGTCAAAGGGGTACAACATAACCAGATGTATAATCGCTCAGTTCTTCAGTTTGACCAGTTCAGTTTCCAGTTTTCAAACATCAAATCGATGGCTTTTGCGAAGTCATATCAAATGGATCTCCAGGGATTAGCACATAAGTTCCTCTGGCTTTCATTCATCAGCTACTTACCAGCAGGGTAATAGACTCTCACATGGGAGACGCTAAGATTCATAGAGGAGTTAATAGGGGCACCCCACAATGAGGTATTCACTCTCCCCTTCTTTGTAAAGTAGCCTTAATGAACTGCTATTAATACTAGAAGGGGTAGGATGCAAATTTATTGCCTCTGCGGACGATGTTGCCATAGCGGCATCTGGCAAATTCGTCTCTACTCTGAGCGACATAATGCAGAATGCCTTCGACAAGTTGGAACCATGGAGACACACATGCGGACTCGGCGTTAACCCACAAAAAACGGATATTGTACTTTTCACCAGATATACAAAATCCCTCAATTTGACCACTGCTGTGTGGCGCTATACTACAGCTAACTGCCAGTGCGAAATGTCTGGGTCTCACGACTGCAGTAAACAAAGCTATCAACTGGAAAGCACACAATCGAGTAGAAAGACTGGCCTGCTTGTACATCAGCGGAGCACTGAAAAGTAATCCGCCAGACGCACTGAATATTCTTCTTCACCTTCCACCACTGGAACTATTCGGAAAACAAATAACAGCCAGCACAGCCTTGAGACTCAAAACACTCCGATTGAGAAATTCGGAGTCCAAACGAGATGGCAGAGCATTTTACCATTGGTACTCATGCTCGCAGGATATATATAATATAATGATGAAGAGGATGAAGAGGAAGAAGACAATATTCATCGCCTACTCTGCTCGTTCAGCGCTCTGGCTAGTCGTAGGTTCCTACACCTGAGGGCCTACTATTTCGAGCTAAACAGCGCCAGCATAGGCCAGTGAAATCGCTTCACTACAAGCACCAACTGGTTCCGATGTTAGGAAAATTTAATCCGCGTGGTATCACAATGGGCCTACTCTGGCCTAAGTGTGACTGCCCTTAGCAGTTAGCCACTACAACCTAACCTAACCTAACCTAGTTCCCCCGATCCAATAGGAGATTGAGTCTCCACGTGACTATCCTGTAAGATTCCCAATTTTTTGGCATTTTTACTGTCGATTTTTATACAATTAACTACTGGCGCAGAATGCAAGCGTTGAACTTGCTCTATAGTGATTTACAACGTTATCTCCTCGCCTCGGTACAATAACTCCTAAAGACATAGCACCAACCGGTATAACCATTACCAAGAGCTTCATGCCGAATTGATATAAATATCCATAAAAAAACGCCCACGATGGTTGGGCCATGTAGATCGTATGGACAACTCAGCTCCGGCCGGACGAATCTTCGAATTCGAACCTGAGGGGGCAACGCAACAGAAGACGCCCACGTTTAAGATGGTGCACCCAAGTGGAGAACGACGGTCTTTGATATGACCTTCTCATTCCTTTAAGAAAGTTAACAGTTGACAGTTCGAGTGAGACTTCTTGTTGAAAAAGAACAATAAATGCATTAAACATACAACATCCACTTTGTCCTTTTACATATAGACTTTGCTTTAAAATAATTTCTTTAGCCTTTGCGCTTGTCTACGCAGTACACCATCAATATGTGTCTTCTTAGAAACCTCATGATCTCACTTTTTTGGCCTCACTTAGGAACATCAAAACCAGAATGGAATCGACCTTCTTCATTTGATCACTTTTCAAATTTTTGATGTCTTTCTGGTTGAGCCATATAAGTCTCCTCATGGAGTTCACCAATTTATGCTTCATCGCCATAGTTACAAAAAAATCGTAAGTTTATCACTCTGGTAAAAAAAAGATAGGAAAATGTGATATTTAGCGCATATTGAGTGTACATGGGAAGAGAAGTCTTGACTTTAGAAATTCGCCAAACTTAAGCCTCATATGTGCACATAACTAGGCATGGGAGGCGCAAACAGAGACTATTTCTACGAGATCCTCCGTAAAATTTACAAGCAATGTGGGTGTCCTTAAGGCGGTGACCTTAACGCAAATCTGGGCAAGAAGGATTGCTTTGGTAGCACAGTCGGAAAAGTTTGCCTACACCACACTACTTCCGATAACGAGTCTTTCAACGAAGTGAAGGAAGTCCACACCTCGGCAGGGAAATCGCTGTAAAGTGACCTCAATCTGATGAGCGGGCGTAGCTATAAGCAGCTAGAACAAGTCAGTGTTGGATGCCGAGGCAGCTGAATTGAGGACCCTGCCCATCCCGGACCATCCCAGATCAAGCCTATGCCTGCTCGTGGACTGACTTCGTACAGCTAGTCGAGCATTACGCCGCATCAGGTAACCTTTCGCATTGAATTTGGTACCAACACTATATGGCTTTTCAATTCCGAAATGGTCCCAATTGCGAGTAAAAATTATGGGGGGCTCATCTTTGAACTTAGTCCTTCATCGGGCGCCACTTTTTCCAAATCAGCCAAGTCACTGGCTTAAGGTCAAAAATCAACGACACCCATGCCCCACCTATAACCTGCTACCTCTAACTGATCAAATTCCATGCGAAGCTTCTGGAACTTCCGATATTTCACCACTGATCCAATAAGTACTACTTCCACAAAGTTTGATGACAAACGATAAAACGTAGTGATTAGCAATTTGACAGTTGCCAGCTCTCGAATATGGTCCAACGACCAATTCAATTACCCTTCAGCAAGAGTAACGCACACGATATCAGTGGAATCCAGTCAGAGAGTCCCGTCAGTAAACAGCCAGACATACGCCATAACGCCAGCCTCTTAGTGGCCCATCTTCAAGGTCGCCCTGATAGGTGCTCGTAAAACGTTCGCTCCGTTCGGTACTGATTCGAAACGCGCACGGTATTTCGCAGAACTTCCAGTGGCATCATACACGGGTCTAGCGACCGAACGAGTCCCAGAGGCGGCCGTAAAACCCCAAAGACATCTTTTATTGGCATAAATTCACTTGTAATGACAAATTTCCGCTAGCCGGAGTCTCCGCCGGATTACGGGGCCCACCTACAGCCCCGTGTAGACCATACATTGCCAACATTTTCACCATTTTACGGCGATAAACGTAAAACATCGGCTGGCGTACCCGCCCACATGGGCGATAAACTATTTTCCACCCGCACGTAAACCGAACGCAGTCCCGACGAGCAGGGGATCCCTTTGAAAGCAACCATCCGCTTACCTTTCAGGAATGCGTGGGAAGTCGCAGAAAAATGAGAGGAATTATGAACGATGGATGCGACGAGGTGAAACTATGTTCAAAACATAATTACACCGTCGTCCGCCCACGGCGAATGACTTCAGCCCGGTCTGTGGATTTCTTTTCTGCTCGGACATGGCACGCATTTGCGGGGAAAAAAGGTCCACCATCCTTCCTGGCCGGGAGCGCCGAGGTGGACTTCACTGCTTCCTAAGTGGATTTTTGTTTCGTGCACACGCTCCTGCCATCCGGCCCGGGAGAGCTGTGTACATCCGCTTGGAGGAAATTGCCGATCTTGGCCCGGCTCTCGAGTTGCGCGCAGACACGACACGCTAATAGACCGCCAGCACGCTCTCGTCCAGCGGATGGTCCAACAAATTGACGGCTCAGTGAACCGCCGGCGCGGCGTAGTGCTTGCATGTGGCAGCCCCGCCCCGAGTGGGGCGCCCATTAAATTATCCAAACATAAACTGTCAGCTATAATTATGGCGTTGTAACTCTTCATAATCCCTGATAGCCTTGAATTTGCATACGAGAGCTGTTCGGTGTCTCTGTCGTAAAACGCGAGTGCGGACTGGGAGGCTCTCTTTATTGCATTTGCCGGGAAATGGCGCCGCTTAGGGCTCCGAGAAAGGGTTTCGGAGAACTTTTTTGATTGGAATCCCATCCCAGCCCCGTGGGGGAAAGTTCGAGTGTGTTGCTGTCATAAATTATGACGGACGGGGGAGGGATGGGGATGGAATTAAATTATCCACATAAACGTATCCTGCAGCCAGGGCGATGTCGCTACTCTGAATGGCGAGTCTGATGATGTTAGTTAAAATGTACGTGGCTGCCGAGTGCGGGTGTATGGCTTCCTTAAGGACGAACTTTTAGCTCTCGCTGGTGGTGGTGGCTCCCTTCGGAGATCTTGTGAGGCGAAATCAGGAAATGGCAATTTCGTCTCGACATTCGGTTGACATAATTGCGAGCAGTGCTCGTGGGCGCTGCCGCTTCCAGTGTTGACTCGTCATGCGTTTTACGAGCGTGAACGTGTGACCGCAGATTTATGAGTGGCAATATTTGCCGAAGCATCGGTGCAGTCATTAGGCAAGCGTGTGGGACGGGGAATTGGTTTATGCCAGTCGGTATATGACATGTGAAGGGCTTCAATAAAGCCAGAGAGAGCGACGGCGCGACGGGTGGGTGTGGACTCATTAGGCGTGGTTAAGTGAGGTTGCGAGCGAAAGTATAAACGCCATCAAGTGGTTTATGAATCTCGGTAAGACGATGAAATGCAATTCTTATCTTTATTTGTCCTCGTTGAACTGTGTTGGTTATTAAGAAAAAAAACGACGTTCGTTAAAAATTACTTCGATGGAGTGAGTGAAATGAAATGTTGCAAGAATTCGCCTTGTGTTTGTTGTAAAATCATCACTGCTCTTTTTTTTCGTTTTTGTTTTATTTTTAATTCATTTACTTACTTAGACAAAAATGCTTACAACTGGTTAACAAATGATCTTACACCTAACCTACTGACCCTATACGGGTACTCCAAGCGTAAATTTCAATAATAAGCCCGGTAAGGCGCACTCACTCATGGTGCATATAGTTGGGGTAGTAAGCCCCATAGATCAGACTGTTGGGGGAAGTCATAGCCCGTGCAATGTGCCTTCTGATCAGCTTAATAATAAAATGATCCATCCTGTTCAAGTTGGCCTCGTTGTACAGGACCTCGTTGGGTTAGTACTTCTCGTACTCAGACTCAGGTGTACGTACAACCGGAGACACTGTCTCCCGAACAACCTCATCTCTTCCATCTGGGAAGGACTCACGCTGAACCACAAAGGACAACTGTAAGCCATAATTGGCCGGATGAGGGCCGTGTACCTTCACCCTGGTATCAAGTTGGTTGCTGTAAAACAACCTCCTTGCCACAGCAAAGGCCTTTTTAGCTGTAGTCTATATGTTTGTCAAAATACGGATATTGATCCAACCATATGCCAAGATGACATTTTTCACATCTAACAATCGTCCCTGCGGGTCAACAATGCCGAACTTACGCCAGTTTACAACGGGGTTTTGAAAATTATAGTTTCACACTTCCATTCGTCGCAAAATCGCAGAACTTGTTCGAAGTCACGTTGCAACAGGACATTTATTACTTCGACCTTCGGACCACTAAATCGTCGGCGTACGCAATTTATTGAGCCTATCAGATCTGCAGTGAATATCGAAAACAGGATCGGCTAACCAACCGCTCCCTGTTGTAGACCGTTTTTTGATGTCAAAGACCGTGGAAGAAGTTACTTCGTCACTTTTCACGACGAACTTTCTACCTATTATCATGTCATAGATCATGTATAGTATCATCACTGCTCGGCTGTAGTGGGCACCATTGAATGGATTTGTCACACTTTAAAATTTCGTTTAAAAAAGTGAGCATACGCCAGAGTGTTCGTGAATAAATTATATCAAAATGCATGAAAAATGTTCCACATACGCCCGAGGAGTTTTTTTTCTTATGTTTTTAAAGTTTGTGTCGCCTGTGACAATCAAACACAAGCGATTACAATTTCAAGAAAATAATAGATTATAAACCGTCGCTGATATTCACTTTATTTATGGTTTTTTTTCGATGGAAAAGGTTTTCGCCTATCCATTCAGATTTGGTTGTAAGCGCCTGACACGGGAGACTTAGGTTCTAACCCCAAAGGAGTGGGAATCAAAGTCAAACGAGCTTCTCTGTTTTTGTGTTGTCGTTCGGTTGTTCGGTAGAGGTGAAGGAAAAGGGAAGTAGTTAGGACCGCCGTTAGGAGTGCGGTCCAGGCGTCTAGGAAGGACTAGGAAAAAGTTTTCCCTGGCAGTCAAGTGCGTTAGGTTAAAAAAATTAAGAATTAAAATTTCATTATTCTCCCAGTGGTTCGATGCTTATCTTCAGGGTGTAACAACTGCCAATCACCTGCAACAGGGTAATACAAACCGGCCGGACACTGCAACAAATCGCACAGCAAAGAAGCACAGAGACACCACACCCGGTACATACGGCTTCAACGAGACGAGCAAACAGCCAGGCTTCTGTAAGTGTAATCCGTAGCAGGACTGTCTGAGAGAGCGTAACGTTACAGAAGTACTGGTTGTGCAAGGTTTACAACAAGCAGGTGACGCCAGCGAACAATAGTCACAGTGTTGTAGTCGGTGTCTAAGGAGCGGTGCTTTGGAACTAAATGTCAACAGTATCAGTCGTTCGGTGTTCGATCTCTGTCGGGTACCAATCCTACTAGAAATTTGGAACAAATAGCGAGTTTGATATCCGTACTGAACCGGCATAAGCTTGCACATACGAGTGAATTGGGCTCACTCTGGCTTCTCTTCAGTGTCGAATAAATATTTCGCCTTTTACTAAAGAAATGAATGACGAGTGAATTGGGGGTTAAGGTAGCACGTAAGTTGAAATATTAGCCAGCAAGAGTAATTGTAAGTACATTACAGACAGAGTCAAACTTGCTTTGATTTTTTTGCAACTACTGCGGCTGGATAGCGATTTTCACCGGGAGGACAATCGCGTGACCCGCACTTTTTTTTATAAACACAAGGCCATTCCCCAACGTTGGCCAGGTACCCTTAGGCTTGGCTAAGCGAAAACGACGAAAAAACTTTAGTCTTTGGGGCACCATCTCACATCACCTCCACGTGAATATAACATGGACTCCAATCGCTCGTGCAGTACTTACAATTTGTGGCATGTCCATTTGAAACCACCACTGGTTGATGTCCATATCATGCAATTCAGGCCAAAAGAATTGGGTAATAATCCACCCTAATTTGCCGTAGACTGTGATAGACAGTTCGTAGATAGACTGCGTCCTTCTCAAGCAAATATTGAATTGATGACGCCAGATAAAAATCCACACCAAACACTGACTTTTTCGGAATGCATTCGACGGTGTTGGTCCTCATTTGGATTAGAATTTTGTCAAATTCGACAATTTTGTTCGTCCTGTCATCCCGAAATGGGTCCTCGTCGGATGTCAGCGAAGACACGATCGGTTTGCTTTAGTTCCTCAGGCAAACAAACAGCCCTATCGGACAGTTTTGTCGACCGTAAAATTAGCAAAGTGCGCGGATCATTGAACGAGTCGGGCTGTGGTTTGCTCATGGTGATCTGGCAAAACAGACCGAATATATGTCAATTTGACAGATCTAGCTTCAACAATACGCGTGCTATAAAGCTTCAAAGTTCGGAAGTTTCTACTGGAAGACCCTTTACTTGTGTGATTTGAGAGCAGGACCGAGCTAAAGGAGGTGGTGTGCACCATTAATCTGTTCTTTATTCATGAAGCTACTGCAGAAATCCGTTGCGATTACCACGACTTATCTGCTGGCGTTACTTTCCATGAGACATATTATGCTTTCAAACCATTTGGGATGTGCATGATGGCTAACTGAAAATAGATCCATATAGAGTGGGTTTGGTCCCGCGGTAAGTTCGAATATTCCGAAATTCACGGGAAGTCCTTGAATCGAGGCACCATGCACTGCCAACATTTCCGCAACCGTTGTCTACATTCAGCTTTCGAGTCCCCGGAGTGTCCTGGTTTAGTGAAATCCCATTGTGACTCTCCTTCAAAGTCGATTCCAACTAATCGGAATAAATCTGTCACATGCTCGGAAATGAGCACACGGCCCCCACACTCTATCCACCCACTTTTCCCTCCAGTTTCAGCGGTCCTCCGCCGCACGTGTCCCTACTTATGAATACATTTTCTCAGTTACAGCATCAGTCAGCAGTCAGGACACTTATTCGCTTTGCGACAACCAGAGCGACAGTTTCCCCAAAAATGAGTTATTCGCATTATCTCATCCGACAGCCGGAGCACTGTCGTCCCAATTAAAAGCGCACACCTCATCAAACGTCCCCACACTGCCACTGAGCATAATTATATTTATTCCTGCGCGCACGTGGAGCTAATCTCAACTCACGGGCGGTGACGGGGGACACATTTGATCCTTGCATTAAACATCAGCGCGGTAACATTGAATTTCAATTAACCGTAATCAAAGTCGTTATCGCAACACTCTCATCAGCACATTTTCGACTTGCTCGGCCGGCGGAAAGGGGGCCAATCGACTTTCCATTAAAACTCATAAAAGTGTGATGTCGTTTTTTTGCTTCTCGTCCTGCCGGGATGTATGGGTTCCGTGGAGGGAGTGGAGACTCGCATCGTGTGTCCATTCGGATGGACGTCAAAGCTGGCGGCCCTCCCCTCCCAGCTCGAGGAAAACGAAAAGGTTTTCGATTTCCATTTGATAATGACAAGGACTGAAAGGACCCATCGTACCGTTCGGCATTTCCTTTATCATTTACTTCTCCATCTCCATTTTATGATTTTTCCTTCGTTCGTCCGTCGGAACTCCCGCTGGATGGACGGTGGGTGGGTAGAGAAGGATTGTTCGAAATTCGTTCATAAAACGAGGACGAATGGATTTTTTACTACCGAAGGACATCCTGGACATGGAAGTCAATTGGGGCGCTAAGTTGCGTCGTTCGACGAAATAAATTATTACGTTCTGGCGAGGAACACGACCGACTAATTGTCCCCCTCCTCGGCAGAGTATGCAACCGAAATGCACGGGAAAACTTCATCCAGCCCGTCACAGGGGGAGGACGAGCACCGCTGTGCGGAAGCAGCACAAGCTGACATTTAAATTGAATTTCAAGAAAACGACGTAATTGGAAACTAAGTTATCATTAGAGTGTGTAACGATCGATATCACGGGAAATTGCATTAAAACGAAATTATTGGCTGTGCAGGCGTAAGCCGGTCTCAACAACACACACACACCCAGCGTGCAACAAGCTGAAACGAGTGATGGGGTAGTGGTATGGGGAGAGTAGCGGTAATCAATATGTTCGATGAGGATGTTGATGATGATGCTGATGATTCGGTGATTCGGGCGGGTGTCCCGGGATTTGGGGCTTCACGCCGACGACTATTATGGCGTGTGGCGGTGGATCGATTTTGTGTCGCTTTTTTTTCGGGCGTCAGTTCGGCTGGGAAGGTGAACGGAAATAGGAAGTGGGCGGGGGATAGTGAGTGCGAGGGCGGGGGGAGTGCAAAATTGAAATTCTACGGACGGGAGGAAATTGAAAATGGAAAGCATATCATGTGACATTGAGGAGGTGTGCGAGCAGCTCGCATGTGGCACATGTGGACAGGAAACGTTTCGTTTTTTTAAATGGAAACGAAGTCGGGGCGAATTTTAATTCCCGTTGAATTGCCATGTTCACCATCCGACAATGTAGACAACGGAGATTAAAGTAGGTAGTTAAGTAGCTTAAGGTAGGGATTTGTGCTAGCTGTCACATATTCTTCTGGATATGAGCCTCAACCAACAAGACTCTTAAAACAGCCGGATCTCTGGCTATCCGCTGGTAATTCTGTGCAACAAGTTAGATGCTTTCCCCTCTGTCGGCCTTACATAAACGTTCCTGCACTTAACTAGTGGCCTCATCACCGACAACTTCAAGCATGTCACACATCATGTTCCCAAAGAAAGGTAGGTACATACAGGAGTGCTCCTACGACCTTGAGGCCGTGGCTCACTTGTCCCAACATTTTGTGTGCATTGGTAGGCGATGCTTATCCACCTTCATTTATTTGTAAGATCAGAGATGTCCCCATATGAGTTTTTCTTCTTATTTTTCTTGGAGTGGAGCTGCAGTCCAAGAACGAGTCTTTGGAGGCTTTTAATTTCTACTAAGCTCAAGTTCTCCAGATCGACAAGGACTCGTTTTCCAAGGAATTGGCTTCTTTTCTTTGTTAGAACTGGGCACTTGCTGAGAACAAATGTGTACCTCATTTATATTTGGACGTGGTGGGTATGTGCGTCGGTCCCTGCATCGACGTCGTAGATTCGATTCCTGCTCTGTGCGACAAACACAATTTTCACGGCCCCACCTCTTTCGAGTCACTGACAGTGTTCAAAGAGTATTTCCTGTCTAGAAAAAGCTTCTCAAACTTGGCCGTTCGGAGTCGACATTACACTGTAGATCCCTTCCACTCGTGATAGAACAATAGCACGCACAACACGAATGGTTGCTGAGAAGAAAGGCCCTGGCCCTCTACGGGCTGTAGCGGCACCCATATTATTATATTCGGACAGTGGAACTCAGGAATTCGCTCCATAATAAAGAGCAGAAATTCCAATTTATTCGGGTTTGCGTTCGCTCCTCGAGCTTGTGTCCGTTGAGTGTTGAGTGTTAATTTTCCTGATACAAGTAGGCGGCATCTGATAACTAGTTAGTTACTTGTAGACACTTGCATACACTACCTCAGCTGGCGAGGTGTGTATTGAATGTCACTGCATTCGCATGGTAGACACCGAATGAGCTAGTTGAACAAGGAATAAAAGCTCGTCTGGTTACGATTGAGCATAACACCTGATGAGTCGGAGTCGATGGCGGACGATCGTATGACCTGAAGACGCTAGTGCGTGCTGTGCAATCTCTGGCTAGGTAGCCAATTCAGTTAAGACAGGGAAACTTACTTCTTATTTGTGTTAACAGTGGACGCTCCCTAAGTCAAATTGGTATGGGATATCGTAATGTGTTCGAGTTAAACTTAGAAAGTGTTCAAATTTCGGGACAAAATTCGACCATGGTACAGCAAAAATATACATAATTTAAATTTAAATATTTAAATATTAAATATTTTGCTTTAATTGTCAAAAACAAAACTTTTGCTCTAAGGTCATTTTTGTACACAGAATAATTTATTTCTCCAACGGATGTAATAGGCGCGGATTTAAATGCCATTACATCAGAGATTGTGTATTCGTTCAGTATTGATTTTCGCCCCAATTCGTTTTCGTATCCGCCGAAGCTTTATACAACGGCGTCCTGAACAGAATGGTTTCCGACTTCAGAAAGTTGATATTCAACTTCCAGTCATCGCAATCTCTCATGAATGAGTCGAAGCCACCCTGCGCGAGCGTGGTGATGTCCTCGACCTTTGCGTGATCTGTATACGATCAAGTCGTCGACATACGCAATTGCGTGAGGAAGAGAACTTATCAGATCGCTCAAGAAAATGTTGAAAATGATCGGCGAATTATCGGCACCCTTTTGGAGCCCATTTTTTACTTCAAAAATACCTGTAGAGGTCACGTTGCCATTCTTGACTACGAACCTTCTACCGGTGAACATGTTATACAGTAGGTACAGCAGTGGTTTACTTATGCCTAGCCGATTGAGCTTGTAGAAGAGTCCTTCTAATCATACGGTGTCGAAGGCCTTCTCCAGGTCAATCAAGCAGGCCCCTGTACATTGTTTCTGGCTCTTGTCCATTGGATATCTGACATCAGTTTCGACGCGGCATGAATAGTGTCATGTCCTGCTCTGAAACCGTAATCTGTCCAGTTGATCAGAGCTCTATTTATCACCTTATTGAATACCTCGCTGATGTTCGGAAGGAGACTCCTCGATGGATATGGGTTGTACGATCGCAGTTTTGCACTACTCCGGATAATGAGCATTATTCAGAGCATTGTTAAACAGGATTGTGTATATAGTAACCACTTCCAGGGGGAGGTGTCTTAGCACAATGTTGGAGATCCCGTCTATACTAACCGACTTTTTCTTCTTTAGTGATGCGAAGATCGCTTGAAGATCTGCCTTCGAAAGTATTTTGACTGCCAATCAAATTCATAGGGGACTTGCATTCCTGAACTATCGTGGAAGGGGTCAAAATGTTGTGTAGGGGCTTTTGCACAGCGTGGCTGTCACTACAGACACAGATGTGTTGACCCATCCACCAGTCCTTCACAATATACTTTGTTGCCATTTGGATTGCATAGGTTTGCGCTTGGAAAACCGAAGCAATTTTACCTAAAGAGGTGTACATTTTACATTTTAGGTTGTCACCCTCTACGAAAACACTAGCGCAGGACCCTTCATTGGTTTTGCAGCCATACATGAAGATACGGCTACATTGTTTCCCTGGCTCAAAGTCTAGCCAGAACCATTCCTGGGTGCAGTACTAGTATTCAGCCATTTTAAATGAAAGCGTTCAGGAAATAATAAAGCGTAGTTCATACCTTGGAAAGATATGAAAATGGAAATGTGAAATAAAATTACATTAGGTATATTGTTCTTGAAAAAGTGGGTCAAATCTAAAAATAATGAGTCTTCGAGTCAGACTAAAGAAAATGAGTCATTCTGACTCTATGGAGCTCGTTTGGTAACACTGCAGTTTACATAAGTGGATGATACTCGACAAATCAAACCACATCCAGTGCCTATAGCAACTGTAGCTGAGATCCGAAGACCATGACGAATCGATTCGTTGTATCGTCATGTTAACGAGCCCATGGACTTCATGAGAAAACATTTTAGTGAGCTTTTAATTTCACATTTTGCCCAGACCGTGCGATATCACACAATTGAACTATTTTCTCTGGGTAAATGTTAAGTCTCAGGTCTTCAGGAAAAAAACCAAACCAAACGATTGACGCTTTGGAAGCCGACGTTACTTGTGCTATCGGCGAGGTACCTGTGGCTCGAATGAGTCGCCCCGTAATGGATCATTCAAATGGTTCACCACAGACGTAATCGTGGCCAACATTCACATAATATCAATTTCAATAAGCAAAGGCTCACGATGACCCTTTACATCTTTGGTCATCATCAGAATCCTCTTCATCGAATGAATTAGGAATGTTTACAATTTTTTGATAAAATCGCTTATAGTTGATTGTACCTGCAGGAGTGGAAGTTGCATATCCAGTTACGCAACTTAAAATTTTCAGCCACAGCCTCTATTCAGTCAACAACAAGTGCTGAGCATCATGTGCCCGACCAAGCAACATAGGATTATTTTGTCGCCACCAATGGTATGGGTTGCTCAGAGTGCCAGAGCTCTTGGTTCCAACCAGGAAGGACGAGTTTAAATGTTAAAAGACGTGACTTGGAGAAGAATTTTCGTGCTACGAGCGAAGCCATCCATTTGATGTAGATGTCAGATACGAAAGTAGATGCTAGTCTTTGTGTCCACATACCCAATTTTGGATTTATTTCATCTCAAATTATGAGGTTTGTAGTTGAAGGCGGATAAGTATATAAGATGCGCCGCACTCTGTTTTCGTCGCAGAGCGAACGCCGAGGTTGGGGTCGACGCACATACCCACAACGCCACAGGCCATCACACCGTTGCCAACTCGAATTTAGGCTACAGGTTTTGACTGGCGCCCAACGGTGGCGCGACACCATCCAAATCGAGCTCGGCTAAACCGGAAAAATTCATCAAAATCATTAAGAAACGCGTTTTTTTTTTTCTTGTAACTTTGTTCCCAAACGAATTTCTATGATTTCACGTCAAAGTAGCTAAATACGACATGTATATATGTAATTATACGTGAATTTACTAAAGACTCTACAGCGCCGTGCTTAGTAAACAGGACAGTATCGATGATCTGTTCTTGTACCTTCCTTGTTCAAATGCGGAATAGAGGAGGGAAAACTGCGGTAAAATGCACGTTAAGAAGTGACATTATAAATACTTGTGGATTCTTGCAAGATTTAGTCCGCATACGGCCAATTGATTGAATTTAGTTTTGCGACTACGCGAAGTTGACCAAAGTGCTGCTGCATCTACGATTCCGCAAGTTGTTGTGACTGAAGGGACCATGCTCCGATGACTGCTCCAACGACCACAGAACTCCGATCTAATGACTTGACTCAAATCTCCCAAGGGTTCAAAATTTGTCTTCGTATGTAGCGCAGGAAAGAAGAAAGTGGTTCCAGAAGCCATCCACTTCTCCACAGTTCCATCAATTTGGAAATGTTAACAAAAACCCCCGTCCCTCGAAACCCACTCACCCCAGGCTCCTCGCAAAAATTAATGTTAAGGCTGTCCAAATTTACTTTTGCATCTGCCATCGCCAGTGAACCTTGAGGCGACGGATGAATAGACGACCCCGTTGCCGTTGACCTATTTCCCCGCCCCTCCCACAAATCGAATATAGTTCCCATCCACCAGGTCTGCGGAAGCATAATTCAGCACACTACAAGTTTTTGGTGCCCCCATTTAACGCACACTTTAGTTGGCAATTTTTAACTGCTCAACAATGGTCCCCGTCCCGGCTGGTCGAGCAGCAGTTCCAGCTAAATGTTGCGTAAAAAAGGGACCAGCAGCACACCATAAAGTGTTCGAGCTGAAGCACCATTCCGGCCCGCTTAAGTGCGAGCCACTCCATTTATTTGACTTACATTCCCGACCCGCAAAATGCTGAAAATATATGTGTGTGTACACCGGAGGACCAGTAGGCAGCCAAGGGACTCCTCTCAGAGTCGACACATCGGTGGCGGTGGCAGTGCCAGTTCGTGCCTTCCATTTGCCCATTTACACAAATACTTGTTGTGCCCCGCTGCGGGGGGGGAAACAAAGCAATAAAGGATGCTTTCAGTGTGAAAAAACAACACTCACTCGGCGCAAGGACACAATAACAGAGTAACACTCCATTGAATAAATTTCGACATAGTAAATCCGATTTGATAAGGTGGCTAGGCGCCGCCCACCCACTCAACCACCCCCCGGTTCGTGGCCCGAAGGACAATGAAATCAAGGGGACGTGAGCAGAGGAGGAGAAACGAAATAAAATTTGTGTGTGTTTTTTTGCCGACTCGCCTGCGCCTGATTGTGCGTCGTGTGACATCCTTTGTGATGGCAAAGGACCAGGCCGGCGTGACGGAAATCGGAATCGATGCGACGACGGGCATCTGTGCGATGACGACGACTTTTCCTGTGACACATTTGACGGCAGGTAATTGAAAATAAATTCTGACGTTCAAAAGGTAGGGACTGCTATCGGCGCTCGTCAGAGTTATGAACCTTCAAGGCCGTGAGCCATCGTCGATCGGAGAGCGGTGTATGTTCGTCTCTTTGTTTAGGTGTTGACAGCTTCCTGAGTCAATGTCAGTCGTTGATGGGGGGGGCAAACAAACAGACATGCGTCTACCCTGAAGGTGATGCGAAATTAGGGGCGAAGGCGGATTCGATGCCATCTGTCATCGGTTTAGCGAAGGTTAAATATTCTGATTTGTCGGGGATTTCACGGCGGATTCCGCGAATCTCTTTGATGGGTAAATGTTTGCAGGGTAATCCTAATCCGTCGCATCGTGACGTGCGTGTAACATCATCCAACTGAGTTGCTATCGTATGCTCATACTCGTCCTTCAGTGAAACACTCTCTGCGGCACCACCCTCCAATCGTTTCACTTAGCCAAACCAAGGGTTCTCGTTGGAAGCATATATTGTTTTAAGAGTAACAACCGCGTGGGAAATCCACTGTTGTATGCACACACACTTCCCTCGCACACTCCTCTCATTATCACTCATCGTCCCAGCCATCATATCTAATGAGTGCAATGCAGCTTACCTGTACGAAATGTTAGTCCGTATTTATCAAAAGATGAGAGTGAGAACCACGTAACCCTAAGTGGCGCCCATCACGATTACATGATTTATTTCTGATGTTAGCGTCTACCAGGACACACCAACTGTTGTTGAAGAAGCTATTGGATAAGTGCAGGGATGTGCATGTTACACAACGCGAGCGGAAGGGAACATCGACCAACTTGGTGTGCGCAAGTGGAAGCTGTAAGCTAGAGATCGAGCTATCAAAGCAGCTGTCTAGACAAGACCAGAGCTTTTTTTAAAGGCGATGTAAAAGACAACACGCCCGGTTAGCGGCAACACCAGTTGCTTCTACCCAAAGGCAACAAGCCACCTGGAGAAATACCATCCTACTGGCCGACATACTTGTTGGACACAACACGATAGATCCCTACAGAAAGACAGGCTATTCACCGTGACTGAGGATAGAGCGGCTTTATCGGACCACCAGTACGTCTTTGGAAAACTGCGTTCTACCATCGACGCTACCAAAGTAGAGTGGACGCAAGATAGAGCAAAGGTACTCTGCTAACTATTCATGCATCACGAAAGTTTCGCCAGAATGGGCCAGCTACAATACCTTAGAAGAATAATCGCCAGATACTTCACAAACCAGAAACTCAGGTACCAGACGGACGAAGTTTCAGGTGGGGTCCACCAGGGATCAGTTCTTGGACCCGTCCAGTAGTATGGTGGAGTGCTCTAATTGGCGCTACCATAATCAGTCTAGGTCATGGGATTTGCTGACGATACAGCAGTGGTAACCGTGGCAAAAAATGACACGACGTGGAATCCTCCACAAAGGAAGCGATCATCGGCATCAAACATGTATTAGAATCTACCAGCCAAGAACTAGTTGACTACAATACCGAAGCTGTATGGATAAATAGCTTAACGATAGTGTAAGATGCGAATTTCCGGTGTGGCTGCCAGATAGTCAGATCTAAAAATGCGCTTAAAAACTCACATCGAGTACTGCAGCAAAAAAGCATCAAGGATGCAGACGGCACTTTCCGGAATGCTACCGAGCATAGGAGGACTTGGGTACTCGAGAAGGTTCCTGCTCTTTAGAGTGGTAAGCTTAATCTTTCTTTGCGCAGCACCAGTGTCGGCTGGGTCTCTCACTAGCAAAGAGACGAGCGACAAATCATTCGGAGGCTAGCCCAAGACGCCTGAAGACAACAGAAAGGGCAACATCTCTGGAACTGTGACAAGCCAGATGGGACACCACAACCAACGGCAGATGGTTCAGATCTTTGGCAAAAAAAGGGGGCCCAACCTTAAAACTGAACAGAATGTACACAGCGAGAGTCAAGCCTATTTTGACAAATGGCTGTGTAGTATGGTGGAAGGCCCCTCTAAAGACTGTCAACCTAAGACTTCTAACGAGAATATAAAGACCTGGGTGTCTATGAGTCACAGGAGCGATAACCACCACTCTAACGACAGGTTTAGAGGTCTTGTTGAACCTCTCACCAGTAGGCTTCTATATCAGGGTTAATGATTACGGCGGTGTTTTTCAAACGGAGGTCCTGGTGTCCAAGAAACGTCCAAAATGATATCGATGTTGGAGATTCCACTGGCAGTCAAGTGGCCATTAAAGCAATTTTTGAGAAGAAGATCAAATCCAGACAGACTCTTGGAGAAAGCCAT
Organism: Eristalis arbustorum; assembly: GCA_916610145.1. NCBI lineage: Eukaryota > Metazoa > Arthropoda > Insecta > Diptera > Syrphidae > Eristalis > Eristalis arbustorum. The sequence goes on from OU744318.1 coordinate 11,830,192, forward strand.
TGAAGACACTCGTCGGAGCACTAACTGACCACAACCATTTAAAGTACCATGAAAAGAAAACGACTATATCTGCAGTGGCGGTGGTGACGAGGGAGAATGAGTGGACACTTCTCACTACCTTTGTCAAGGCCCTAGCCTGTGCAGATTAAGGAATACAAGACGGAGAATACTTCTTCCTGACCTCATCAATTCACTCGGCTTGTCGTTCAGTCTCTTCCTTCAAACTCCATCAGCACATACAGGACCGAAGAATTCGAAGGACATTTCTCGCGAAGCAACCAAGAATCTCCTCGTCCGCTTTAGTTAGTGTCTATGCTTCAGCGCCATGCAGCAGGACTTCTTTAGGCAAACCTTGGTTCCTCGAGAAAAGGCATTGTCTCTCAAAACGTCCAAGAAAAAAAACAGCGATTGGACAGTAACCTTTTTATCTTTGCGATGGTGTCATTCCTTGCGTGAACTCCGGAGCCTAAGTAGGCAAGGCGCAATACATCGAAGCTGTAGCTGTCTATAGTGACGTTTTGTCCAAAACGTTGGTGTTGGTGGCACTTCTTCGTAAAAATCATATATTTTGTCATATCCTCATTAACTGCACGCCCCATCTTGACCGCTTCTTTATCGATGCTCACAAACGCTCCACTGACAGTCAGTTGTCATACGATAATGTCATTGCGAGCAGTTGCACTGATTTATGGAAGATCGTGCATCTGATGTTGACGTCTGAGTTCCGCCAATCTTCTCAAGAATAAAGTTGAAAACGCATGATGTGCGTTGCCTTGTCTGAAGCCTTTTTTGACATTAAAAGTTTCGGTAAGGTCCTTACCGACCTTGACGGTGCAACTGACGTTTTCCATCGTTGTCCTGCACAGGCGAATGACTTTTGAAGGGATGCCAGAACTAGACAATGCGCTGTATAGCTTGTCGATAATTACTGTCATGCGTGGCCTTTAAGTCGATGAATAGATGGTGGGTATCGACTTGAAACTCCTGGATCTTTTCCAAGATCTGCCGCAATGTGAATATTTGGTCAATAGTGGATTTCGCTGGCATGAGCCCGCACTGATATTGCCCATTCAGGCTGTTGACGTATGGTTCCAGGCGCTTACACAAGAGGGCAGAAGAGATCTTATACGATACGAATTGGCAGTCCTTTCTTTAGGATCGGACCCGGCTGGTTGGGACTTTGCCACGAGGAAGGGACAAAGAGGAACGCACCTCCTATGGGTATCAAAATGCTTCTACAATGATCTAGGTGTGCCGGGCCTCCGGTTCGTCAGCCAACATACCTAAGCTAAGCGAATCTATCATCGCGAGCATGATTTTAAGAATCGAGTCTTTAGCAATATTTTAATAATCGAATGATCACTCGAAAGACTACTAACCACTCGCATGGCTTCTAACTACTAACACAAGAGAACTCGATTAAGAATCGAGATGTTCTCGAGATGTTGTAATAATCGATTATCATTCGAGATATCATTCGAACGCGCCCATCACTAATCACGACTTCCGAGGTGTGTCTTCATTGCGACTCCATCAACTAGGCAATCGTTTCACCAACTCAGAGTAAGGTGGTGCTACAAAGTCCAAAAGCTTCAGTCTTTCCCTCGAGTTGAGAGATTACAATTTTTTCAGGTTCAAAAGTTTGAGTCTTTCCCCAATGTTCGCGTAAAGCGGTCACGGGCAAGATAAATCCCGGCCACCTCTCTGAAGCCTATGCACTTTCTAGCAAGCGTCTAGCTAGTCGTGTACGCACTCCTTGCTAAGGACACGTACAGAGAAAAGTAGAATTCGTTCGCAGAATTCAAAGCAGTTGATGCAAGTGTCGACGTCGCGGCGTACCGCAGGATCCACAAACAAAAAGAAAAAATTATGTAAAAACAGGATTCAGGTGCATATTGCTCATCAACAAACCATCACTCACCTTCTTCATGAAGGACATCACGTTTGTCGGCAACATGTTGACTGTTAAGTTGTCTCCTCCTCCCTCTCAACACAGGACACGTTGTCGAATCGCGTCAACCGCCTCGGTTGTGAATACAAAACGCGTTCGCGTTCGCGCACCAAAATGCACTCGTCGTCGCTGTCGTCCTCGTTGTCACTCGCAGGATAACCCGACCTCCACGCGGGTGATGGCAAAAAAGGGGGGCAAATGAAAAAAACAAAAAACAACGAAGAAGAAGGCTCACGTTGCTGCGCTCCCCGAGTCACAGTGTTCGACGTCGTACGTGTAGTTTATTATGCAGCTCCTGCGATGGAGTGGCAATGCATTTAAAGCACAACTCTATTTGCGGTTAATCTACAGGATCCCACACACATGACATGACATCACGAATCAGATCACCAGCGCCGTGCGAGTGTGCCGGCTGCGAGGCTGAGTTTATGCAAAGTTTCCCACACCCACTGCCAGAGGATATCGAGTTATTTTCATTATTTTTTGCCGCTGCCGCTGCTGTTGTCCGTTTCATGCCCACGTCATGGTCTTTAATTAAGTAGAAAGTTGTTGGCTCGTCGAGTGGATGACGGAAGTGTCCTTGTTTCGCCTGCACCCCGGCTTCTATCTACGGCGACGGCGACGAGAGTGGTTTTGTCCTCGACGGAGTCTGCTGCAATTTATTCAAATTACTTCAGAAAACCGATGCGAGTGCGCGCGTGTGTGTTCCGCATGAGTTGTTAGGCTGGCCTATGAATGCGGCCGGCAAGCAGACCACTGCATGTGGCTGAGTCGGTGTCCTTTTTTCTTCGTCTGCTTCTCCGCCAGTGGAACTTCCTTGTGGCCAACCCCAGAGGGGGACTAGGTACACATGTGTGTGGTCCTGCCGCTGATGGTGGTGGTGGGGTCTTTAGGTCAAATGGATCTGAAACGGCAAAAGAGAAAAGGAAAACCCATTAACACTTGTTTTTGTTTCTCACATTTAAAGGACTCCATCACATGCGCTTAAAGAGGAGACTAGCTGGCCCGTAAGCCCTGTGGGCTGGCGAGGGCGGCGGAACGAAAACGTTTTGCTGAATAAATTTCAATATTTGTCATGGGGGATTTATTCGAGAGCGAGAGAGAGACTCAAACATGTGGGCGTGATGAATGGTGTGGGACCAGAATTTTAATGGATAATAACTTTCGCATGTGACAGTTATTGCGGCGGCCCACTGTGTGTGTGGATGGGGGGAGAAACTTCTCCAAGTTTGGTGATGATTTTTTTCCCTTTTCTGTTTTCCACTTTTGAAGAGTTAAGTGCCAAGTTGTGACACATCGAACGCGGGCGGTGGCACGGCGCGTGGTTTGTGAATGTGCATCATGCATTTGTGCCCCGGGCCGCGTGTCATATTTGATGACTTTCAACAGTTTGAATGGAAATTTGTTTTTCGCATTAATTGCATTCACCACAATTCGGCGGGACAGTGAATCGCTTTTATTTAAGGCAATTTTTGGACGTCAGATGGTGAAACTTTGTGTCTTATTTGGGAAGGATTGTCTTGTCATTTGAAATGAAAAGCTGTTTGGCTCGAAAGAGACCTTATTTGTATGCAAAAGGCAAGTCGACTTTGGACTTAAGTTTTGAATAAACCTTCCAAGAGAACAGTTTTATTTGAAACGAAAAATCACACTAAATGTTGTAGATCCGTCCTTGAGAAAAACCAATGCACAGATATGATAGATCCCACTTTCAACTTAAGGACTTTCCTGAATCTAACTTCTGTGAATGCCGTGACATTCCAGTAAATAGTGAAACGCGAACACGTCAGCATAAAGCGGACTAACTCCGGACTCTTTCCGGAAGAAGACCTACTAAGTTACCGCTGGTTTACCCACGCCCCTCGGCGACAACAATAGAAAGATTATCGGACTGCAAAGAAGGTCGTGGTCCTTTTCTTTCATCCAGTAAGTATAGTGCCACGCGATTGGCCTTCCGATTGGTGGATGGTCTCCATCCTTGTGAATTGCGACACAAAATTGGTATTTGCTTTCTTTACAATATGTTATATTCAGTTTTTGTTATTGACGCTAACTTAAATACAAACAATTTTGTTTTTCTTAAACAACCTTGAGAGCCCAATAAAAAAGATAAAGGAAAGAATACATGATGGTATACTCCGTACGAACCCGTCCATCTTAACACCGCCGCAACTGGAGTATTAATCGCGCTCCAACGCCCTCCACCATCAAGAGATCTGGTGAACGACTGTCTCGATGGTCGCCCAACCACATGCATCGTCTTTAAGATGTTTTGATCGCACGGTCGAGCCAATCACGTATATAAAAATCAACCAAACAAATTAATTCCAACGCGCCGGGATGCAAACCGACGTTCTGGGATAAAGAATCCAGTCTGGTCCGCTAACAAGCTACGCCAACCACCAAGCTGCAAGAAGTGCCATGCTCTTAATGGCCCTAGCTCACTTGCAGCGAGCGAATATTCGTTATGTATGTTCGTTCTACTGCTTCTCGACACACACTTTCTCTGGCTTCTGTCAGCCTTTCCGTATTCTGCAGCTACTTGCCGAGACGTGCAGTCGGAAGCTCGTGCTAGGTCTTCCCTACCAAGGACTGGAGTGACTCAGCTTGTACTATCCAGGAAAAAAGCCTGCAATGCTTGTCCACCAGAGCTGGGAAGGAATCTAGCGAGTTTAGTCATTTTTCTTACCATAAATTTGTGGATCATACACAGTACTAAAAGAATATTGTTCTCAATCCACTATTCAACTTTATCTTATTGTTTTTCTCATTTCTTTCTTTTACTTACTTACTTACTTAAGATGGCGCTACAGTCCGGGGTGGACCTGGGCCTCAACCAACAAGCGTCTCCAGCCAGCTCGATCTTTAGCGAGCTGTCTCCAGTTTCGCACGCATAGTTGGTTGAGGTCCCTTTCCACTTGCGTGCGCCACCTGAGTCGCGGTCTTCCTCTACTGCACCGTCCGTCCCTCGGGGGTGGATTCGAAGACTTTTCGGGACGGAGCATTGGTTTCCATTCATCTCAATCGTTGGATCTTCACTCTTCTGGCTAAGTCGATGTCGCTGAACAGCCCGTATAGCTCGTCGTTGTATCTCCTCCTCCACTCACCATCTATGCAGACGGGACCGAAAATCACCCGAAGAATTTTCCTCTCGAAGCAACCAAGAGCTGCTTCATCCGCTTTTGACAGAGTCCATGCCATGACTGGGACGATTAAGGTCTTGTAAAGCGTTACCTTGGTTGTTCGAGAGAGGGCTTTGTTTACCAATTGCTTTCTTAGCCCAAAGAAGCACCGATTGGCAAGAGTTATTCTTCGTTTGATTTCAGCGCTGGTGTCGTTGTCTGAGTTGATAGCGGTTCCTAGGTAGACAAAGTTTTTAACTACCCCAAAGTTATATCTGTCTGCAGTGACGTTCTGACCGAGACGTCGGTGTTGGGTGTCCTTTCTTGTTGACAGCATATATTTGGTCTTACCCTCGTTTACCGCTAAACGCATCTTCGCGGCCTCCGTTGCAATAGTCACAAAAGCGCCTTTGACATCACGCTGCGTTCTTCCGATAATGTCAATATCGTCGGCATATGCGAGTAGTTGGACGGACTTCTGAAAGATTGTTCCTCTGGTGTTGGCGTTTGAGTTTTGAACAATTCTCTCAAGAACGATGTTGAAGAAGTCGCATGACAGCGCGTCGCCTTGTCTGAATCCTTTTTTGACATCAAAGGTCTCGGTTAGGTCTTTACCGACCTTGATGGAGCAGCGTGCAATCTCCATCGTCATCCTACACAAACGGACGAGTTTGGTAGGGATGCCAAAACTAGACATTGCTCTGTATAGCTCGTCTCTATAAATGCTGTCATACGCGACCTTAAAATCGATGAACAGGTGGTGGGTATCGATTTGTTGCTCCTGAGTTTTCTCCAAAATCTGCCGGAGTGTGAATATTTGGTCGATGGTGGATTTTCCTGGCCTAAAGCCACACTGGTATGGACTGACCAAGTTGTTGACGAATGGCTTTGGGCGTTCACACAGTACAGCAGATAATATCTTATAGGCGATGTTAAGGAGACTTATCCCCCGATAGTTAGCGCAGTCAAAGGGGTCTCCTTTCTTGTGGATCGATTTCTTTCTTTTACCGTATCGATTTTTTCTTGCTCCACTTCTCTTGCACTATTACTAGCGACCTACGGCTAGAGGTCTCTAAAGACATTCCCCCTCGAACAGCCAATGGTGCTGTTACTTCGCACAAAACTAAAGTCCTGAAATGCTACTACAAACCTACGTTTCTAATGTGAAAATAAAAAGAAAAATGAAATGGCGTATCCACCCAGATTTGAACCTCGGCTCCGAGACCCTTGATCTGGTGCTCTACCCTTTCATCTTCCTGTCGTGTGGTGTGGCCGCTGTGTGGCGCTACTGCCCGTACTGGGCCAGTACCTAACTTCTCAGCAACAACTCGTGATGTGCGTGCTATTGTTCTTTCACGAGTCTTAAACCGAGTTCACGAGTTTTTGGGAAGCTTTTTTTCTAGACAGGAAATACTCTTTGTGCATTGTCAGTGACTCGAAAGATGTGGGGCCGAGAACATTAATTTTGTCGTACAGAGAGACTGGCGTACCCACAATGCCAGGGCCACCTGTCGTTCCCCTACTCGTCACATCCAATTTTTCGTACGAGTTTGAGTCTTCTTCTATTTTCTTCCAATTCAATCATTTATACATTCAACACCCCTAACAAAGCCTTATGGAATGCGCTCAAAAATGTTGACTAAAGTGGAATGGTAAGCACACAACATACACTAGCGAAGTTTGTCATCGACTGGCGCTACGAATTACGAAAGTTGCTAGTGGCGGCAATTGAGCTTAGACACCCTGTTTATTAGTCGAAGCACATATCAACCGGCACAACGAGGCGTATGCGTAGCATTCATTATATTTTGGTTTTTGTGAGACTAGTTTTCTAAATGGACGTGTTCCTTAATCAATAAGTTTCGCCAAATACGTAGATTGACCATTTCTCCGCACGTCTTTTTGTGATACTTATAAGATCTCTCTTCTTAATCGAATATTTTATTTTCAGCAATTGCCGTCCTCTCTTCAATATAACATGAACGCAAACACGAACAAAAACAGCACTAAGATCCTGTGTAGCTTACAGCACTACCGTAATGAGTCACTTGATCCTTCGAGAGATCTTTAAGAAGGACAATCTGGACAACAGGTATTTCTTGTTCAATCTCAGTGGTGATATTTAAAACACTTTTTAGAAGCCGAGTGACATTAAAGCTGTCCATTCTGCCACATTGTCTAAGACGTCTACGTTGTGTAACGTTAGATGTACGCTGGTATAAAAACCCGCGTCACAGACCATTCGGGGACAGTGACGATAACAGATGAGAGAAACAATAAAAGGTTATTGAACTGAACCGCTTTGTTTTATTTCGCGAACCAGTCATTGTTTATCAGTTGGGTGTTCTATTCTCACCCAGTTACTGACAGACCAATTATAGCCGCCTCCGTATCAGTGCCAGCGCCCTGGGTTTGGCCAAAGAAGCCAATGGGATCCGCAGCTGAGCGGACATCCACAAAATCGTGCCTCTATTGTTGGCGTGTGGGGATCTGCAGACTGATGTCGGATAAATCACATACCAGAGCAGTCAAACCATCGATGCGCTCGTTACAAAAAGGGCTGACTCAGCGAGAGTTCTCCATCCCTCATCCATCGAAGCATTCTACACAAAACACAACAGTAGCTTAACCTACGCCCGTCGAAAGCGACCGCATAGGTTATGATTGTCGGTCAGCATTTCTTGTGTGTTTTTTCCACTAACTGCCACTGTCTGAAAATATAACCCATGGTAGACTACGCTTATCTTCGAACCCAAACATGTGGGGTTACGTAACAGAGGACGTCCGAGGTTAAAGGTGGCACATCCAAGTGGAGAATGAACTCAATCAACTTGGTGTGTGAAACTGGAAACATCTAGCCAGTAACACCATCGCGCTAGCTGGAGGGGCTCTTGGTTGAGGCCCAAACCCACCCCGGACTGTAGCGCCATACAAAGAACAAGAAAGACTATCCTATGAAGCCGCACGGATTAGGCGAGCACCCAAAAAAGCTGGAGAACGTCTTGTAGATTATGTTTGGCTCATTCCTCTATCGTTGGCGCATTAAAGAGGATGCTCGTTCATCTTCACTCATAACTGCAACCATAACTTACAGACGAGGTGGTGCGAGGGCTCAACTGTGAACAACTCGTCATGCTGCTTGATGAGACTATCTTGACCGAAAACTCCTAGATCGTCAAGACTGAGCGAAACACCTTTACTTGACGGTGGTGCTTGGGACCTCATCGTCTTGTAACAGGCTTCATGAGCGACATCTTCAGATTTTCAGTGTTGACCGCAGAAATGTATATCCAATCTTATCTCTCATCATCACGGTCGTCCTGCAATTGGTATCCCGGAGGATCTGTGGGACTAACTAGCGGTAGAAGATCCTGTTAGACGACCAACGTAAAAGGTCAAATTTTCTCCATAAACCCTCGAGTGCACATCACCCTTCGACATTTTGATCACAAGAAATCTGAGCGAGTCTACATCAGGATCCAGCTGGAGACCTAAGCGGCTTACCTTTTCAAGTCAAACCAAATTAGGTTCCTTCTGGGAAATTGCATTCGACGGTAGACTCAATTGCCTTGCTGCCAATTCAAAAGTCTCATCGTCTTTGGCCTCCAATTAGGACTTGCACATGTGCTCCCACTTGCGGCACAAGTGCTAGTCTCGTGAACGAAAACTTCCTCACAGAGCAATCGTCAAATGGCAACAAAGTACACCCACTGTTCTTCAGATAAATGCTCAAACTTTGAAATGCCGCACTGACTGCAGCTCAAAACTCACATTCGCCCTGGCCAGCGCCAAAGTGCTTGAACTTACCGCACACAAGTCTCACCGAGACTCGCCAAAGTTCAAACGTCTCAGCGTACCTACGCCCCGGCGCCAGGCGAATCGATAAAGTCCCTAATGAATATCCTTCAAGGTGAACACATCCCCACCTAGCCAGCGTCACACAAATCATCTCGCATCCTGCACACGGCACCCGAGAAGAGCCCGAGAAAGGAAAACATTTCTTTGATCTCCACCTCGAGTGCTGTGTACTCCCGGACCCGGTGATTCGAGCAATCTGAAGGACTCGTAACGGATGTCCTGACTCCTGCACAACACGAGTGCCACACCCACGTGCACGCGTGGATGGCCCCCACCTCGCCCACCCGCCCCGCATCGATTGACATGTTTATCGATGTAAGCGGGCGGGCGAGCGAGCGAGCGAGGTATTCAGGTCAGAAGGAGTGCTCATTCGCCGAACAATGGAGGGCTTCTAAACGAGAACTTCTTGCAGCGCGCTTGTTTCATTCCGCCCAGGAATTCAAATTGCTCGAAACACCTCGCCCATGGGGAGGCCACGTTGCGGGAAGGTAATTTCAGACTGCAGGGAACCCGTGCATGTGCCACTTGAGCTTTAATTAATTTCACATAAAAACATCATTAGGGCTGTCGGTCGGTGTGCACTCGATCTGCCTTCGTATGGTAGTCGGGGCCACAAAGGATTAAGTTGGTGCATTCAAATGAAGACGGTTCAGGTGGAGCAGTCCGGCGACAGTCATTAACTGCTGGCGGTTTCAAATTGCCGGCCAAGGGAGCACAAGCACTCTCAGCCTCAGCACCCTCAGCCTCAGCACCCTCAGTGGATGGGTGAAGTTTTGACCGAACTTTACGGGCAACAAGTGCTGTTGCGGTGGCCGTCGGTGCATGTGCCGCATGCAATGCCAACTGAACTGAAATAATTACAGATGCCAGCTTGCAGTTTAATTGACTTTTGTTGGTTTGTTGGTCTTAATTAAGAGACGCACAGCATTGGGTTTCGTGGAATATGCTCGTTCTGACTGATGTTTTCTGTTGCACACGGAAATCGTTGGTCGGCGGAGATCGGATCGCAGGAAGGGTGTGGCCGTTGAGTGAAGGCCACTTTTTGAATTAATTGCGAGCCGAGTTCAGTCAACACGTGCGGCGGCGTTCATCATGGCCAAAGGGATGGTCAAAGGGAATTTTCGGAAAATGGTGGCGTATACGTAATTTTTTCCCATGTGATCCATGAGACACACCGGGTGGCGTATGCGTGGTTTCTTCCACGTTGATTCGATCTGTGAGACGGACGTTACCAAACATTAAAAATGTGAACACATTCAGCAAACTGGAATTGGTTGATCTTAATGTTTCGCATGACGGTTCGGTTGGACGTATCTGATGGAAAGGGGACGTCAAATCTGAACCATTGTGTGTAAGGCTATTGACTTAGGCAGCCCTCAAGGCCTATGCTTTGCAGAATAATGACAAAGTCGACGTTTAGGCTTCGAAAAAGTCGAAAGAACAACACCTTAATAGCTTCACTTCTACGTTTAGTTGACAGGCCAAGCTACCAGGTGTACCGGTATGAAATGACCGGTTTTTTTTGAAAATAAAACACTAATTATTAATGGGAAAGTAAAAACATTTTATTCAAAGTATTGGCCATTGTTTTCTACACATTTTGGCCACATTTCTGGCAATTTGTGAATACCACGCCAGTAAAATTGTTCGCCTTTTAAAGCAAACCAATCAGACACCCAATTTTCGACTTCTTCGTAGGAATCGAAGTGCTGCTCAGCCAGTGCTTGTCCCATCGATGAAAACAAATGGTAGTCGGAAGGAGCCAAGACTGGTTAATACGGCGGGTGGGGTAGCTGCTCCCAGCCAAGTGTTTTGATTGTATCCTGAACCGGTTTTGCTTTGTGTGCAGGTGCATTGTCATGGAGCAAAATTACCTTGCCGTGTCTTCTGGCCAATTCTGGTCGTTTCTCGATCAATGCATGGTTCAAATTGATCAAATTTTTGTCGGTAACGATCAGTATTAACGGTTTCACTAGGTTTTAGGAGCTCGTGGTACACCACACCTTTCTGGTCCCACCAAACACACAGCATTGTCTTCTTGCCGAATCTGGTTTTGCAGACGATGTTGATGGTTGTCTTGTCTGATTCTTAAAACAAATACATTTTTCATCGCCAGTAACAATCCGATGCGAAACCGATTTCCTTACGTGTCTTTGAAACGAAATGTCACAAGTGTTTTTTTCGGTTTTCCATCTGTCTTTCATTCAATTCATGTGGCACCCATTTTGCACACTTGGATCTTTCCGCTTTTAAGCGGGCAGAAATTGTTTGTTGTGCAACATTTAACATTGCTGCCATTTGCTTTTGACTCAAAGTGTCATCTCCATCCAATATCGTTTGCAATTCGGTGTCTTCAAACTATTCCGGTGGTCTTCCACGTTCTTCATTTCTCACATCAAAATCATTATTTCTGAACCATTGAAACCATCTTTTGCATGTTGCTTCTGATAGAGCATGATCAACATATGCCTCGACAAGCATTCGATGCGACTCTGCAGCGAAAAAATATGATTTTGTCTGTTCAATGACTTGATGTATACTAAATATTTTTCACAGATGTCATAGCAAACAAACAAAAAAAAAATAGGGGCTCGTTCACAACAAATGTTCCCTATCGAGACATTTGTATCATGACGCTCACATTATACTGGTACACCTGGTATACATGCGCTAGTTGGCGTCGAAGATGATTTTCTGCTGATGGTCGAATCATCCTTCTTGTTCACATTTTCATTAACATACGGCTTACTTAAGTATCAACGTCATCTTATGTTCCTTTGAAGGGAATGTTGAGCAGACAGTACCAAGAACTAAAGAAGCTGATTACGGAGAACAATGTTGAGTTACATTTTAATCAGCGTCTAACAGAAGTCTGTGAACAAATCGAAGAACTCACAAAGGGGGTCCAATAGTTTCCAATAGCTACAGCCGAACTGAAATGATGGTGGTTGGAGTTTGGATTCAAGCTGTCGTCGTTAACAGGAAGTCGTCATTCTCTGTTGAATTGTTGGGAGTTGATGTACCCCTGGGATCTAGTTTTGGCCCACATTTCTTAATCAGAGAACTGATGGACACCTAAGTGTCCTATCCCCTTCCTTAATCGACGCAAATATCAACATGATCGAAAGAGAAAGTGGCCAACGATCGGGTGAATCATAGAGGACATGCGATGGATTGCATAACAAAAGGGTACGGTCTTTGGGTAGTTCGTGGTACAACTTCGATAATAATATAAGCAATACCTGGTGCCTAAGTGGCCTATGATAAGATGAAAAACTCCATAAGTGGGTTTTTTAGATGTTTGATATCACGCTTAAGTTTCTGAATGAATAGTTGCCTAGTTTGTTTCCTGTTCTTGTTTATTCTTGCAAGGGCTGAACAGGTGCGGGGTACTACGGTTTCAGATTCTCTCTGACACGTTCTTATTTTGCAGAGCCATTGTTAGATACTGTCATCCTTCTTGCGTGTGGGCTGAACATGCAGTGGCCGGTGATGGTGCCTACGACTGTGCTGATTTTCTTCCTGTTAAGATTCAGGAGCTTGAATGTTTTTTGCTTGAATTAATTAAATGACAAATGCCATCCATTTCCGATTAGAGATATTGGTGGCATTTGTAAGTAATCCTTTTGAAGTGAGAGGTAGGGTGGTAGGGACTAATTGCCAAAGGGAGACCCACCCCTGGCCTAGCCAGCTCTTCGGTTCTTTCATTGCCTAGAATACTCATTTGCCCAGGGACACATCATAGGATAAGGTAGCTGCTAACTACTACCTCCATGAGAGAAAGGCGACAAAGTTGTACCATCTTCACGTCCGAACGATAAGAGGAGGGTTTGTGTTTTTCTCTATCATACTGATGGCACAGGAGATGGACAAAGCTCGATGCATGGCCTCGGTGAGTTTCAACACTGAGAGATCGAGTTCTGTAGGGGTTCGTGTGTGGTGTGAAACTCTTGGGTAGCAAATTCACTCATCTCTGTACTCAACAGAGTTCATTTACCAAGTGTTCTAGAATAGAGTTACTGTGGGAGGTGTACTTGCTACGCTGAAAGTAATATTCCGGTGTACAGGGGAGGAGAGTTCACTTAGAAACCTTCCATTCTTTGGTGCCCTCCGAATTATGTTCTAATACAACAGTCTCTTGTCCTATTGTCTGTTTCTAGTAAACTGTAATAATGTATAATATGAGGGTGTTACAACCCGTAAAGGGCCAGGGCCTAGCTTCTCAGCCACCATTAATGTTGTGCATTCTATTGTGGTGTGCGTTCGCACCACAGCTTAGGACGAGTTCGGTCTCAGCTGCATGCTCTATCCTACATAGTCACGTTCCCTTTACGTCGATGCTAGGCGTTTTGTTTTCATACAGACAGTTGCTGAGTCCCGATGACCTCAATAAGAAAGAAACAAGATGATTAGAGACTCCTTCGCATGTATTCCGAGAATATATTCCTGCGTTTGTGCACGCGGAGAAAAAGACTGGCCGAAGACGCGGTGGAGTGGTGAATGTTAATTTGGATCACCCTCAGAGTAGCTGTCGGGATCTCCATCCGTTGCTTTCATAACGGAAACATTTCCTACCGCGGTGATGTTCTCGTCATTAGAAAGCTCAAAGTATGACTCCTGACTGTTTGGCGGTGAATTCGAAAGAGGTCGATAAACACGACATCCCGACCCAAAGACTCCAAGTTGGACGAGGACTTCAGAGTCTTGACGCGGTGTCTATAAGATCCATGGACCTTAACTAGGTTACGCAGTTGAAGAGACTGATAGGAGATCTCCGACGAGATCACAAGTACTCCCACCCGGGCCTCCGTCCGGTTTGAGCACGAAACTAATTTTCGTAAGCATGGCCGAGTTCTTACCCAGTATGTGCCAAAAGGTAAGTCGACTGTATATCCTTTCGAACTTAAAAATTTGATCGCTACGCTCTCCGTCACATACGTAGGCTATTATCAAGGGGATTGTACACGATCAACGAAGTACTTTCAAAAGGGCTTACAACGACATCGGTAATAATGATGTGTCGGTTATAACGACGTATTCGCCAGTCCCAAGTTCCAGGTGCCCGTAGCCTTGTATTCTGCCCCAATTGGTACGTTCACACTATGAAACCCGGTTGAAGGACATGATGAACGTCCAAGAACGTACTTAATTCAAGAAGGTAGTTTTGTGGCATCAACATCGAAACGCATGCTCTTCTTTTAGTGACGGTGATGTCCTAAATAAGCAAACGACACTAAAATCTACTCAGAGAGCATATCATTTTCATTCAACCGCTGATGCTCATTTGATGAAATCCAAAACACAATGAAAGTTTGTACTGCCGTCGTGCCACATGTGCTTATATTGGACAACGTCCTGTATGGCCGAGGGAAATGGTTGGAAAATTTAAATTCAATACGATCGTTGTACGGAGAGTTCAAATTTCTACGACCTAGTACAAATTGGTCATTGCGACCAGGTCGTTCAACCAGGTTCTATAATGTGAACGGACCTATTCTCTCCACTCAGTCGCTGCCTTCGTAGGTGACAACTTCCCGTAAATATGTGTGAAGCAACTGTAGCATTGTTTCCTCCCGACTGAGGGTGTGGAACTAAACGTCACCATGAGCGGCTTGGGTGACTCTCTTTTTCAAAGTGAGCGTAAATATTGACCAAGACTGTTTATTTTGCCACTATTAGGATGCAGCGATCACACGCTTACAACAAATTTGCCGTCACATTCAAACACTCAGAAAACCCGTCAAATTGCTGTCAAGGCAGAGTGAAGGAGTAACATTCAATACAGTATCACAGTAGAGACTCTGCTAGCTTCAACAAGCACATACACAGTCAGGCACAACTCCTTCTGACTTCAGTTCAATTGCGAAGATTTCCTAAATCAAAATTGCGTGTATCCCATTCTCAACTTATTGCGTATACTGATGCATTGCTTTCCTTCGCATTCCCAGTGTCAATTGCAAAGGGTCCTGTGAGCTATTGATTGTCTTTCCAATGGGTTCTCACACTTCCAACCACCGTCAAGTCAGCTCCAAGATAATCCACCAGTCCAAGTGCTTCAATAGCAAATCCTTCCCACCTTCCTGCTTAAGTGTCCAACATATCGACAACCTTGTCCATTCCGAGCTCAAACGCAATTCCCCAAGTGAAACGGAACTCCCTTGAGACTCTTCAGCCGCGCAAAGGATGTGCGGAGAAATTCTTCTTCGAAAAACTTCAAGCACACGACGGTTAAAGTTCCCAGACTCAGTCAACGAGCAGCAGCAGTGGGTGCTCTTATCAACAAAAGCACTCGTCGGCAAACGGCAAAAGAAATCGCAATGAAAAATATGTACGCAATCCCTCTCGATCCCTGCACCCCGTCAACCCGCCCACGACCCCATTGTAACCTAACGCCACCGTCGGGTGCATGAGTTATCGGAGCGGAGCGCATAACGTGTTGCCATTTGTCAAGGACCGAGAGTCGCATAGTCAAAAGGGAACAGCCAAGAAATGCCCTCGCCGCCATCAATGGCCACGTGCGTCCCCCGCCATTGTTTGGCCCGAGAGGAGGCGCGCCGTGCGCACACGGGGGGAGAACGCAAATAAATTTCACTTCTCACACGCGACAAAGTTTATTTTTCAAATCTGTCACGGGGACTTGCCGCGGCGACGGCACACAGCTCGGTCATTACTCGAGAGAATGACTTCATTTGAAGTTTCCCTGAAAAGCCCTTGGATCTCCTTCAGTCTCTTGGCCGGAGAAGGACGGGCAGAAAATGAAGACGGCCCTGGCAGAGGAGCGCTCGTAAAATGCTTGAAGTTTATCTTATCACTTGACTCGGGCAGTCGCCCTCAGGTGAATCTCAGTCACGACTCGCGAGTGGAGCTCATTGTGCATTTTCATAATGGGCCGAGGGGTGGGCACGGGGCGGGAGGTAACTTTTCAAATTAAAAAATATCCCCGAGCTTAGTTTTTGCGTCACTCCGTGCACTGGACATTTGGGCGTGTGACGGCAGTTTGCGGTAAGGACGAATTGCATTTCTGGACGGCTGGCGGTTGACTTGGAATTTGTGTCCCGGTCGTTACCGGAAAACGTGGCGCG
The DNA here is from genome assembly GCA_916610145.1 of Eristalis arbustorum. NCBI lineage: Eukaryota > Metazoa > Arthropoda > Insecta > Diptera > Syrphidae > Eristalis > Eristalis arbustorum. The sequence continues at coordinate 11,846,205 of OU744318.1, forward strand.
GCTTAATCGGTTTCCCGTGTGCACTTGAGGCAATCAAAAGTGGACCACCCACGGGCGGGGAGATAATTTATGCCGTGGCCGTGAATACGCGTGCTAAAGTGTCCTCGAAAACAACATGATGGTCCCACGCCGCGGTCGGAGCAGTAAATTCACTCAAAATCGGATTTAAGCGTTAGGTTTGGACGTCGGACTTGGACGTCGGATTTGGACATCACCGTTGGATGTCAGACTTTGACGTTCAAACTGGGCGTCGGACTAGGACGTGGGAATTGGGCGTCGGACTAGGACGTCGGACTTCTAGTTCAGAACTGGGCGTCGGACTTGGACGTTGGACTTGGACGTCGGATTTCGACGTCGGACTTGGACGTCAGACTTGGACGTCGGATTTGGACGTCGGACTTGGACGTCGGACCTGGACGTCGGACCTGGACGTCAGACTTGGACGTCGGACTTGGACGGCGGACCTGGACGTCGGACCTGGACGTCGGACTTGGACGTCGGATTTGGACGTCGGACTTGGACGTCGGACTTGGACTTCGGATTTAGACGTCGGACTTGGACGTCGGATTTGGACATCACCGTTGGATGTCAGACTTTGACGTTCAAACTGGGCGTCGGACTAGGACGTGGGAATTGGGCGTCGGACTAGGACGTCGGAATTGGGCGTCGGACTAGGACGTCGGACTTCTAGTTCAGAACTGGGCGTCGGACTTGGACGTTGGACTTGGACGTCGGATTTCGACGTCGGACTTGGACGTCAGACTTGGACGTCGGATTTGGACGTCGGACTTGGACGTCGGACCTGGACGTCGGACCTGGACGTCAGACTTGGACGTCGGACTTGGACGGCGGATTTGGACATCGGATTTGGAGGTCAGACTTGGACTTGGACATCGGACTCGGTCGTTGTACTTGACTACTAAACTCGTCGTCGGGTTCAGACTTGAACTTGGTCTCTGGATGTCAAGAGCATTGTCAGTAACTCGAGAGACGTGAGCGGCGAGCTTTGAATTTTGTTCGTGTCGAGGATTAAATCCGTTATCCCATCCACTTCCGGTTTTGCCCAATCCAGTCCATTATTCCTAAATTTCTAAACAGAACAAATATCTCCACCACACCCTCGTCACGCCACTCATTCAACGCTGAGATAACGTGTTCATGCGGCAGCAGGCAGATAGCACTTGACAAAGTGCAGTGAAGTTACACACCACCGCCGCCTATTTGCGTGCATTGTGTCGCCTGCTATCATCCATCGCACACGCGGTGAATGCTGCCATGTCAGGCCATAAATTGAAAGGTGAATGCTGCACTGTGCAGCACAATAGCACATGCCTGCCCTCGCCGGCCACTGCACGGGTGTCGATGTTTGTTAATAACTCAATCGAGTGTAAGCCTATTATGCGTGATTAAGCCATTGCCGGCACGTTCACTTCAAGGAGGCACACGGACACTTACTGCGGTTTTTGGCATGTGTGTGGATCCGATAAGGAGGGGGGTGGCGGTTGTGGTTTCTCTAAGCCGTAAAATGGCTCAGGCGTACTTAACGAACAGGCCAGAGGACTGAAGTGCGGTTTCCACCTGTGCTGAGACCGCCTTTAATCCTCCTCAACCTTCATCCATTCCGAAACCGCACATCTTCAGTCCCAAAACTATTTCTCCCTGACAACCCACCATGAATCCTCCACCTGCCCTTAACCCCATCGACAGGAACGTGGGCTATTTGAGTTCTAATGTGGGCGGGGCGGATATGTACCCGAATCGAATATGAAATATTCGCGCAGACAGAGGGGAAGCGAGAATACCATTCCGGATCATGCTTCCTGGTGCCGTCATCCTTTTCTTACCTCGCCGTCGCCGTCGCCGTAACCCCGTGCTAATGGAATTTTTCAATTTGTGGAATGTCAAGGCAATAAAAGGTCATAAGGATCCCTTTTGAGGTTGTTGAACGGGCGAGTTTTCAATTTCCACTCGAGGTGGCAATGAGCTCGTCCGCCGTCCCACCCACTCACCAGAAGAACCCCGTCTCGTCGTCTGGCTGCGGATGAGTTGGCGGAATTTTATTTGCCTCGAATCCTGCGGGCGGACATGCACGCCGCTTTTGAATTGCAAACGAGCTCTCACACCCAGCCGCAACCCGTTCTGGTCGCGACAGCTCGGGCATGGGGTCGGCTTAACTGACATGTTCGGAGCGAAAGGATAATAATGGTAATTCGAGGTGGAAATCTACATAATAATACAGTTATTTTTCAATTATCCAATACGGCCTTTGTGTGTGGGTTTGAGGATGAAAATTAGAATTCCTTTTTTCCGGGCTGTCATTGTTATGGTCTGTGGAAGGGATGCGGCTTGCTTAATGTGGGCTTTAATGGCAGAGCTGTCACGACGGGAGGCGGCAGATGGGTGGTAAACGCATTTTGGCGACGTGATTCGTCTCCCGCGACAAGCCACTCGGAAGTTGTTTCCAAGTTTCATCATCGCTGTAGGCCCTTCCAGCTTCACTATCGCAACAGAAGCCATCATCTTCAATGCAAAAGTAGTTAACTCGGAGTGTCACACCACGTTACAAAATGCCTCTCAGGGGCACACGGGTCTACTTCAAACTCACTCTCCTATGGGTGACACATTCTACCGCACGCCCTCGCCCCCGCAGGTCCTTATCCCGTCGCGTTATCCTTACAAGTGAGAAAATATTAAAATTTCATTCCGATTGCGTGTCAAGCGGCAACATTTCAATCTCGATTATCCGCCCCCCGACGAATTAAAGCCCAACCGAGACCACCGCACCATGAAAGCCCGTGTTCCTGTCCTCAGACTCATGGCCATTCAGAGACTCCGGCCAAGACCTCCCTGCCCTTCCACCGCCCACCACGTCCTTGAGTGCTGATCAACTAATTTAAATGAATCCACATGGCCTGGAAATAGCCTTAGTGTACTTTCGTGTCCCCCACGACGCAAATCCAACGGCAATTTTGGTAAATCTCTCAGCCATCCGTTGACGGCCGCCCGCCCTCCGCCGTTGTTCAGTGCCAAGCCAACACACAAAAGGGAAAAAATAAGCAGATTCCGCCGCCATTACTTGGCACAAATTTCTGCCTCTGCCGCCTGACCTCCGCCAGCACAGAGTCGACCGAGAACGGACGAGATATCCTGTTGCCTAGCGGTGTTTACTCCCCGAGCACTTTTGTATTTATTATTCATTAATGCGTTGTCCCAGTGGTAGGTCAGCAGTCCGTTTCGAGTGGGCGGCGGGCTCTCGGTCTGGCAGCGAATGAAGCCATGACAAATACGGTCGTCTCTATCTCCGCAGCCTCCCCAAGGACCCGGGGCCGGGTTGAATGTGTGCGCGTAGTTTTTCGGATGGAACATCATCGGTGGCGGTGGTGGTGGCTTGTCGACTTGAATTGAATTCTATGACTTGTGGGACATTGACGGCGTTCGCCGGCACTCCCGTTCTGCAAGGATACACAGCGTAATGGGGAGACGAATACCATTCGGTGCGCATACCGGCGTGTCCCTAATGACGGATGTGGGCATTCGAGACTACACAAGTTTGTGTTTTGCTGCATGCATTGTCGCACTGACGTCATTGCTATGAATGGCGATGGCGACGACGTTAGCTGGCTGTGCGGTGGAAATGGGATAAGTTGGCACAACATAAATAGGATTTTAGCCAGTGTCCATAAGGAGTGCTGGACTGTGCGCGAGGAGGGGAGGAAGCTCAGTCGACTTCTGGAGAATATTTGACTTCCGATTTGCAACTAACGACTGAATGTACTCATGGCTTAGAGGGGGAGAGTACACAAGAGTCACGTTTGAGTCCCACTTCAGATGGGTTATTCATGCAGTTGGTCAAATATTTGCGCACCTTGAGCGAGTGTAGCTTTCTGTAGGAGATGGGAGTTCATTCGGGAACAATAGCATCATCCAACAGGAGGTGATGTTTTGAGTCAATGTGGAATTATATTCAAAGACGAGACGGCGCGGCGGTAAATGCGTCAGTTTCATGAAAATTGCAACAGAGATTCACGGTCTCATTGGGACCGGCTGCAGATGCGTCTGGGTCTATTAAAGAAAATTACAACAGGAGTTACAGACACCGGGTAGATCGCCCGAGGGTCTACGAAAGGGTCTGGCGGTGGTGTGAACAACATTAACTTCCTTACCACATTAAATCGCGTTTCTATACATGACAATACAGATCGTGTTCCGCTGAAAAAATCGCGGAGTTAAATAGGCAAAAGTGAAGAAACTGAACGAAACCTAACGAAACTGAACGAAACTTTTTTAAATGATTAATTCGTTCACAGTATCATTTATGTATGTTCTCTCGATTTGTCTGGATGGCTTTAAGTTCACTATGGAACTTAACGAAACCTAACGTAGTGTGTCCGCTCTTTGCCAATTTGGGTTATCCAATATGGTTGGGCCTTTAGTCTCACATGGAAGAGTGATGATAGTACTTTTGGATATCGCAACGTCCCGAGCCAAGGCCAATTCATTCTCAGCTGATGAACTGGCAAAGATCCGAGTCTCAATATACGACAATTTCGACAGTCACCAACTCCCTTCAGCCTCAACTTGAAATACCTAAAACATTTCTCCTCATTACGAAAAACCACTTCCTGAACTCTTCCATCTGCACAAAATCAATGGAATACTTTAGGCTCTTCCGAGAAAGTACGCTGCCAGCACTGGAGCCTCCCTTATGCATAAAATCATGGAGCAACTTTTGCAATTTCGTACTGTTTCAAAGTTTTCCCCCAACTCGGAGGCTGATTATTTCGGAATTCCTTTAACTGTGTTTTCATCATTAAGAGTTCTTAAGGTCTCCCGCTTCCAAGAATGCGATAAAAGAGACCATTATTTCTGAAGCAATCGCTATATTCAAAGTTGTCGACTTCAATATACATATCAACACTATATTCAGTTTTGTGATGGTCCGTGCGTATGTGCGTCGACCCCAACCTCGACGTCGTAGGTTCCATTCCTGCTCTGCGCGACAAAAATAATTTTCACGCTCCTCACCTCTTTCGAGACACTGACAATGCTCAACGAGTAAATCCTGTCAGGAAAAGCTTCTCAAACTTGGCCGTTCGGAGTCGGCATAAGGCTGTACGTAAGTCCTTTCCACTTGTAAGAGAACAATAGCACTCACAACACGAGTGGTTGCTGAGAAGCTAGGCATTGGCGTTCTACAGACTGTAGCGCCAGCCATTATTATGATGTTCCGTATGTGTTGCTCTCACCCACCTGTCACAGCCAAAATTTTGTTCCTTTGCCCTCAGAGCTTGAGGGCACAGGTCTTTTAGGGTTGATGGACCAATGTGTTAAAACCAGCATTTCGTCAAATTGCCACCACACATCGGATATATAATAACTCTTCTACAAGCCTTCTGGCGACATCAATTTGCTTACGGAAACCAGACGACAATGTAGCCCGCTGAGCAGCAAATTTGGCAACAGCACTTCAATTATTAGAGACTTTGCTTATTTGCAAGCAAGAACCTGTGTCAAATTGACACTAAATTTTGACTACGGCTAAATGCTTTTCAATATTAACAATTTTATAATTGATTATTCTTATGGCTTAATCATAAGAATAATCAATCGCGGCGTGCCCCATTAAACATTGAAGTCGGGTCGAATTTGAAATAATAATGACGGCAATTATTGCTTTTGTCAACGACGAGCCCAATAGGCTTATGTGCGGAGATTGTCATCAAGGCGGAACTTTGTATGGTGATTTATAGTTCAATCGTAATGGACCTGGACTTTTCTTAAAGGTGAAAGAAAAGTTGTTAATCCACAGATAAACAAAGAAGAAGACAGCTGAAGGCATTTGGGCTGGGGTGTACGCTGTCACTTCCCATATATTGTGATCTATATATGAACATTCACAGCTCCGTTGATACCGCTGGCAGGCGAGAACGGATCCACATCATCATTTATGACACCACTTCCAGTCTGCAGCATACCCAACAAGAGCTTTTTAAATAATAGGCTTAGAAACATGGCCAACCATTACTGGACGCACACGGACGGTAACAGGCAGGCCAAAATATTCCCAACAACTTCTTCTTCTTCTTCTTCTTCTTCTTCTTCTTGTGGCGCTACAGTCCGGGGTGAACCTGGGCCTCGGTCAGCAATCCTCTCCAGCTGGCACGTTCTTTAGCCAGCTGCCTCCAATTTCGCACTCCAAGTTGGTTGAGGTCCTTCTCCACTTGAGTGCGCCATTAGGTTCGTGGTCGTCCTCTATTGCGTTGTCCCACTGGTTCGGAGTCGAAGACCCTTCGGGCCGGAGAAGTGTTGTCCATGCGCTCTACATGGCCTAGCCATCTTAGGCGTTGAATCCGCCTGACTAGACTCATGTCGCTGTACAGCCCGTACAGTTCGTGGTTGAATCTCCTTCTCCAAGAACGTTCAACGCAAACAGGACCAAAGATTGAACGCATAACTTTTCTCTCGAAGAGACCAAGTGCGTCTTCATCCGCTCTTGAGATAGTCCAAGCTTCCGCGCCATACAGCAGGACAGGGGTGATCAAGGTCTTATATAACGTGAGATTGGTCTTTCGAGAGAGGGCTCTACTACTCAATTGCCTCTTGAGCCCAAAGAAACAGCGGTTGGCAAGAGTTATTCTGCGTTTAATCTCGGTACTGATGTTGTTCGAACTATTTACTTGGGAGCCAAGGTAGACGAAGTCCTTTACTACCTCGAAGTTGTAGCTGCCTATGGTGACGTTCTGACCGAGTCGTCGATGTTGTGTGTCCTTTCTTGATGACAGCATATACTTTGTTTTGCCCTCATTCACCGCTAAACCCATTTTTGCCGCCTCCGTATCAATACAAGCGAACGCTTCATTGACGGCTCGCTGAGTTCGGCCAATCACGTCAATATCGCCGGCGTATGATAGCAGTTGAACGGACTTCTGGAAGATCGTGCCTCTAGTGTTGGCATGAGAGTTTCGCACGATCTTCTCCAGGACGATGTTGAAGAAATCACATGACAGCGCGTCGCCTTGCCTAAAGCCTTTTTTGACATTGAAGGTCTCGGTGAGTTCGTTACCGACCTTGATGGAGCAGCGAGATTTCTCCATCGTCATCTTGCACAATCTGACGAGTTTGGCAGGAATGTCAAAACTACACATGGCGTTGTATAGCTCGTCTCTATGCACGCTGTCATGGACTTCCCAGGCCTGAAACCGCACTGATAGGGACCTATCAGGTTGTTGAAGAATGGTTTCAGGCGCTCACACAGAACGGCAGAGAAGATTTTATATGCGATGTTAAGGAGACTTATCCCCCGGTAGTTGGCGCAGTCAAAGGGGTCTCCTTTCTTGTGGATCGGGCAAACGATACTAAGATTCCACTCGTCGGGCATGCTTTCCTCCGACCATATCCTACAGATGAGCTGGTGCATGCGCCCAACCAGATCATCTCGTTAACTTCACTGGCTTCAAGAAACTATCGAAGCGGACCGCCCGTTCACCCAAGTTTCATCATGAACTCAGCCTCCCTGCGTTCACTCTAGAAGGGTTCAATCACAATTGGCCGCAGTGAGCAGAAGATCCCTTCACATCCCCTCAAACATTCTAAATTCTAGAAAGAAGTAGTTGCAGTAATAAACGAATCCATAATACCTTCGTTCACAACGCAGTCCCCAACGCAGCAGCAACACTAAATTAAACAACTCAATTTAACGAAACTTAACGAAACAAAAAAAAGTGTTTAAGATGGTCAGACAGCATAATTTGTGTCCGTTCAATCGACTGCATAGTCTCAGCTTGGCTCTCCGAACAAGTCATTGGACGCAGGACTCACATCACCTTGCACTGGCCGCCGCATTAAGTTAGGTTAGATTATTGGGCTGCCAGTGAAATTGTCAGCACACTTAGAGCATTGTTGGTTCATTGTGCTGTTAATTTCAAAAATGGACCCTGGACCAGATTTGAAAACCAGAAAAAGCTTTTTGACCCCTTTCACTTGGATTCGAACCTGGGAACAGGTACTCAAAGAACTGCGCCAATCAGCCGTTTGGACGAGAAAAGCCAAGATCAGCACGTTGTGCAAATGTATGTACGTTTCAACCTCTGAGTCATTCACACTCAACGCACTTTCTTTGAAATAAAAAAAGGTGGTCAATACCTAACAGAGATTCCCTATCTCAACAATACCACCCTTCACCTACTGGATAGTGACATGAAAACTGATTCCTATCAACTTATCACCGCTGTCATCACATTCTTGGAAACTTCAACTTTTCCCAGTGCCTATCACACTCGGGAACAGTGCATCAGAAGGCCAAAACAAGGAAATGGAAGTCAAACATCTTATCGCCCTTCATCGATTGACATCCACACGCAGTCTGAACAATAGCCCCCCACCCACTATCGCACTCAATCCACACGAAAAATAATTATTTTTATCACAAAATTACTTTTCCATCTCCAGATACTGCCTCGGCATCAAATTCGCCCCAGACAGTGACCCCGCTCCCGTGGCCGCCTGCCTTCCGTCGTCCTTCATCCTCTTGGCATGGCAATTACTGCCGACTGCGTGTAATAATTACAAACAAAGACTTTGCGCCCGACTCGAACGTGAGAATAAGTAAGCAAAAATGATCCGCCCACCCCCCCAGTGGTACACACACCCAGTCGACAGCGGCAACATTTTTGAGGCGTCACACCACAAGCCATACGCCAGGATAATAGCACTCACCCACCCCGTGCCAGCTAATTATGATGTATTATGCCGAGATAATAGCCGGCTTTCGGCAACCGATAGACGACGACCCATGCAGCCACCCCCGACAGCCCACAAAGGCATTAGGGATCACATTCAAACGCTTCAGCGATTCACAGTGATAGCTGGCCTGGGCCTCCTCCTGTTGCTGCACACCGCCGGCATGGTGGCGTGCCCCGCCCACACCCACCGCTGGGGCACGTCACCGCCGGCGGCTGTTATTTACTGCCAGTCGAGCGGGCAAATTGATTTCATTACGTGTCACCGAGATGATGAATCAAAGCAATCATTGCGTCGATTGAAATTTACGATTTGTTTGTTCAACGCGTTGCATATTGATTAGGTTTCGGCTTTCGGGTGTCGGTGGAGGTGTAGGTGACGCCCATGATATGCTTCGGTTAACCAGGGCATCTGCTTTAATGACATCATGTCCGTCCTCAGTGTTATTGATCCTGCTGTAAAGTGCCTCACAGTGATGTGAATTAAAGTGAATTGGGAATGATTGGGGTTATGGTGGATGCGCACAGATTGAGTGCAGCATACAGTCACTTCCGTCAGTTCAGTCCGTTCAGTCAGTTCAGTCAGTTCAGTCAGTACAGTCAGTTCAGTCATTTCAGTCATTTCAATCACCTCAGTCTTTGGAGTCCGTTCAGTCAGTCTTCAGTCGTTTCAAATTACTTGTGAATGACTCCACACTCGCTGCCCTCGACTGCATTACTGTGTATTGCTCAAGGACCCCACACCATCGGTCCTCCCTCGCCCACACGTCACCGGAACACACGCCCATTCGACAGTTCCATCCATAATCATGGACAAGCGATCTGGATAATCACGCTCCCACTTAGTCCGTCCCCGGCCGAACGCATTAATCACGTGAATGACTTGCCACACATCGCACCAAGCGCCGCCCAGTCCTGTCTTCGCCGCCGCATGAATTAATTGATTCTTTCTCCAATTTCACTTAGCCCCTGTCAATAAGGCAGTCTTCCAGAAGAGCGGGCGTCTCTCTCTATCGCACGCCTTCCTCCAAAGTCATAAATTCCCGCTCTACCCCCGCCGACTGCGTCGCGGCAGGCAGCAGTCGACAGTCAACAGTCGGTCCTGTGTTTGCTGTCGTGTTTGCTCCAATTATGAATGTAAAAGGACCCACACTCGCGTCCTTATCGCCGACTAATTAGCATTCCCCCTCGGTGGCACCGAATGGGTTTCTATTTGCCCAACTTGTTGGTTCTTGGCTTCCGAATTTCTGAATTTCCGGCGAGTGGGTGGCGTTCGGTTTGTTTTGCGAGTGTACAATCCCATTTGGAGCGCAACGCAAGGATGGAAATGTTAATTGCGGCAGGAGCACAAAAGTTTACATTTTTAATTTCATTTCGGCGCTGGTGCTGCACGGGACTGCCGACAGCCGTACTTTTCTGAAGATAATTACGGTGGATGCTTTGGGTGGAGCAGGAGAGGGATGAATGATGGCACTTCGTCTTCGACCTATCTTGGGCTTAACTTTTCTGTTGACGATGTCATGAGATCAAAGGGGACGATTAGTGGGTGATGATGTGGCGGGATTGATGCGTCGTCTGGTATATCATATGAAGATGGGTGTGAATGAGTGGCCTCCAGGAAAGAATTTCAAGCATTTTCTAGACTTGAGGAGGTGTACGGAATTGGCTCTAAGGTGCAACCAATCTTTGGAGCTGTTGGCTTGAAATGCTAAATGCTCTTCGGTTGCTTGTCGCTATGGCACGCAGGTAGCCGATCGGCATCTGCGTCTCATTCTCAATGATCTACGTGGGCTGTGGAGTGTATGACATATATGGAACTGCAAGGCTGAGACGACAGTACAGAACCGACAAAAAATTTTAGGTTTGAGTCCAGCTTTTGGTGAACGGAGCAAGACTGAACAAAAGTAAGAACAAAGAAATGCTTCTCCAAATTTGGTCAAGAAAGCGTGAAATTGCTAAGATTGACAACAAGGGCATGAAGGCGCATTCTGCGAAGCAAGCAGCATTTAAGGCGATGCTTGACAGAAGGACGAGAGCGCTTGGTGAGCTCTACGAATTTAAGAGAAGGGTTGCTTGGCTTCCCAAAATGAAGAAGAAAGAGCACGAGGAGCGTGTGATCGAGGAAATGAAGAGGTGTTACGGCAGAAATGATGTGTGTCATACCAACTGGTAAGACAACTATCCAAAGGTTGTAGGGACGAAGCAAGACAACTGATATTAGAGTTCCAGTCGATCTTGAGAATATGGAACGATAACTTCTGAGAACTGTTAAGCGCTGAGGACACCAATACCGTTGTCAAGCAGAATGCTCAACACCGTACAATTTACGATGATAGACGTGAATTCCGTTCTTCCGACCTAGACGAAGATAGCGATATTGAGACAAAAGTCAGAAAAAGCTGCAGATGAACTGTCTGCAAACTGTTTTAAGGCAGCTGGAGGTGTGCTTGTAGGTGGCACGCACCAGCTCATCTGTAAGATATGGTCGGATGAAGTTAAGTCCGATGAGTGAATCCATATTTGTTCGGCCTATAAGAAAGAAGGCCTCTTCAATTGCGCCAAGAGCCGCAGTGGAAGGTATGGCGTTTGTCAATGAGATGTTTTCTGACATTAAAAGGGAAGCGCTGAATGACGACGAAGACGAAGTATATGCTGACCGCAAGAAGGAACATAGAACATCGTTGACTGGGGCAGATGGTCCCAGTGAGCAACTATAACTTCGAGGTGGCCAAGACCATCGTCTACCTTGGCTACCAAGTAAGAAGTAACGCAGAATAACTCATTCAACCACTGTTTCTTTGGCTCCAGAGGCAATTAAGTAGTAGAGCCCTCTCTCTAAGGACCAAGCTACTCTAATATAAGACCTTGATTATCGCAGTCCTGCTATACGGCGCGGAGGCATGGACAATCTCGAAAGCGGATGAAAAAGTCCTTGGTCTCTTTGAGAGAAAAGTTCTACGCACGATCTTTGGTCCTGTTTGTGTTGACGGGTTCTGGAGGAGAAGATTCAATCACGGACTGTACGGGCTGTACAGCGACATGAGCCTAGTTAGGCGTCTACGGATCCAACGCCTACGGTGGCTAGGTCATGTAGAGCGTATGGACACCACAGCTCCGGCCCGATGAATCTTCGAATCCGAACCTGTCGGGCAACGCAACAGAGGACGCCCGCGTTTAAGTTGGCGCACCCAAGTGGAGAAGGACCTCAACCAACTTGGTGTGTGAAACTGGAGACAGCTAGCCAGGGATCGCGCTAGTTGGAGAGGCATGTTGGTTGAGGCCCAAGTCCACCCCGGACTGTAGCGCCACACAAACAAGAAGAAGAAGATTATCGCAGTCCTGCTGTACGTCTTGGGGTCATGAACGAGCTAAAAAGTGGATAGAGGAGCTGTTGATCGTTTTGAAAGGGAAATTCTATGTTCGACCTTAGGTTTTTTTTCATTGTTATTTAATTCATTTTCCAGAATGACTTATGCGAGACAAGAATGACTAAAATCTATTTTAGTTTATAGATATTCAAGTTCTTAATTCTATTGTGTCCATAACTTAACTCGTGCAGTTTGCATCAGTATTGCCCTGTAGCTATTACTTTTGTTCATATTTTTCTCGCAATTTGTTGATCCCATGTCAAAAGAATTGCGTCGGCTTGGCAGCCAAGAATGAATCAAGCCAATTTTTAATATTCTGCTGTGACTTACTGTCTTTGCACAGATTAGGGTATAGACCTAATATCTTACTGATCTTTTTTAGTCCTTAGGACCAACTTTAATATTTAAGACTTACAGTCAAGACAACTAAGGGAAAAATCTTGGCTTTCGGTCTTTGATCTTGTTTGCGTTGATGGCATCTGGAGAAGAAGGTTCAACCACAAACTGTACGGGCTGTACAGTATTGCGCAGGAAATCGATTTCAGTAAATGAAAGTGGTTAACGGAAATATTGATCTGTTAAGATCGATGTAGAGTTAATTTGCCTGAATTGAGTGAGTCCCACGATATCCTCCACAGCGACTATCTTCTCATCCGTGTGCACCGTACAACGACGAGGACCATGAGTATCATCCGCTAGCCAGTGTCTTTTCAAAAATCCGCACTGTTTGGAGTACACAGAATTCACTTTGCAAATAAGTTTTCAATATTTCCCGTAGTTCTTCGAGCGTAAAGCGACTCGTCTCTGATACTGACACTCTGCCAAGATTTCAAGCCGGAAACGGCAGCATCAATGTCAAAATAACCACTAGATAACCAACTGTTTATGTGCACCGTAAGAACTACTCCACTCCAGATGATCCGATGTTGAAGCTCTATGTTTTTTAGCTGCTTGTTGCTTATTACAAGGAGAATCCACATATCGGACAGACACGGTGTGACAGTCTCAAATCTGATGTGAACTCAAGAAGCGGCGGCCTGTCGACGATGTCTGATAGTTTACAATTACTGTGTCCATCAGTAGGAGGGCATTTCCTTGTGTTGAAACGGAGGCGGCAAAAATGGGTTTAGCGGTGAATGAGGGCAAAACAAAGTATAGACTGTCATCAATAAAGGACACACAACATCGACGAATCGGTCAGAACGTCACCATAGGCAGCTACAACTTCGAGGTAGTGAAGGACTTCGTCTACCTTGGCTCCCAAGTAAATAGTGCGAACAACATCAGAACTGAGATTAAACGCAGAATAACTCTTTCCAACCGCTGTTTCTTTGGGCTCAAGAGGCAATTGAGTAGTCGAGCCCTCTCTCGAAAGACCAAGCTCACGTTATATAAGACCTTGATCACCCCTGTCCTGCTGTATGGCGCGGAAGCTTGGACTATCTCAAGAGCGGATGAAGACGCACTTGGTCTCTTCGAGAGAAAAGTTATGCGTTCAATCTTTGGTCCTGTTTGCGTTGAAGGTTCTTGGAGAAGGAGATTCAACCACGAACTGTATGGGCTGTACAGCGACATGAGTCTAGTCAGGCGTCTACGGATTCAACGCCTAAGATGGCTAGGCCATGTAGAGCGCATGGACAACACTGCTCCAGCCCGAAGATTTTTGCGTCTTTGCAGGGGTTTCTTTGTAAAGGTCCATTGTCCACGGGGCCTTTTCATCCGACCTGCCCCAGACATGGTCTTCCGAATGTGACTTGTTGCGGGCTATTTAGACTGATCTTCCAAAGATGTCCTTGAGTTACGGAAGTTCGTTCGAAAACGCCACAACATCATAGGGAATACTTCTAATAAAGCATTATGTTTGTTACACACTTTTAAAACACGTATGCAAATGGTGTGCAAAACCGTTTGAAATTTCTAGAATATTCCAAATGCGGCTCAATAATCAACGTTAATTCACTATTGGGCGACATAAGGTTGCTGATCGAGGCCCGAGATGTGGATCACTTTTGGGCCGATACTGACATTTAAGCCAGCTAAATCCTTCGACCAAAGTATCAATGCATGTACAACGACGACAGACTGTTTTTTACTGCTTATGACCTGGATGCAGGTCAATATTTTCAATAACGAAGCAGAAGACTCCTAGCTGTTAATAGTATGAGCTATACTGGCATATTAACCGACTTTCTGTAGCCCAATCGTGAGAACGTCGATTTATTCGAGCTTTGATTCTGACAGAAGATGCTGTGGACGAATATGTGAAGAAGGCATCAACTGGCTCAACTCACGACGAGCATTCTTGAAACCCCACGTTTATTTTCTCTGTGTATTCGTAAAACCCTTAGCCTACGTCAGCAAGCCAACCACTTTCGATGAACCCGTAACCAACATTCCATATGCTAAACGACGTCGAATAGCACCATATTGGCTGCGCCATACCAAATTAGACCGACTGCTTGAAGCACTGTCAACGAATCCAATGTGGCCATTTGAAGGATGTGCCTTTCCATACAGAATGTAGCTGAACTTTGAATCTGGCACCTCTGTTGCTTCGTTAAATTGTTCTTTTCCTATTGTTCTCATCTTGTCATCCTGTGCTCTTGAGTGCTGTTCGTGATTCCATCAAGCCATAAAAAATTCATTAAAAGATGAGAAGTTTTCATTACAAAATCAGCATAGAAGACAACCACCACCTCGTACTATATTGCACATTTTTAACAATCTCCAAAAGCAACCAAATGCAGAATAAACTGCACGGAGCCCACATAGTTGCACGAAACATTGTTCCACGCTCAAAATGCCTGCACAAGGATACAGTGCATCTTATGTGAATTTTGCTGTAAATTCCTCAAAAGCAACGACATTCGTGCGACGCGTCCCTTATTGCCTGTGCAGCTACTGCAACTCCCGTCCAAAAAGTTTCCAGACACGTGCAAGCCCGGCGAAGAAATAATGCTTTCTGCCATTCCCCCATCTGATCTGCATTATTGGCTTCACTTGCAGCAGCATCCTCCTGCTGTCATGAGGTAGGTCTCCCGCCTGGCACATCACCTGAGCGGTCTGCCTCCATCAATCGGTCACGTAGCAGGCAGCTCCACGTTGAGCAGACAATCAATTGTGTAGTAGGACGTTTGCAATGCTCGGCATTTGTCAATGTTCTCTGCTCTTCAAGGGAACTGCACTTTGCTTGTGAACTGGTGGGGAATGAGATGCGTGCCTGCTGTGTTAGAAAAAGGGATGCGGAGAGGCTGTCAGTCGATGGAGCTGTTTTCCGAAGGGATGTGTATACATTTGGAGTCCCACAGGGCTGGCATGTGGGCCATTAATTCAGGTTTTTGGACTGACTTCGAACAGTAATCCCAAAATGGATTGCCCTCGGCCTTAGCTCTTCCCTAGCCTTGTGTTTGCCACAAAGTAACCATAATCCCGGCCCTCCGTCATTAAGTGCAACATTCGAAATCAATTGCTTGCATTTGCACTCATTTCGCGCAACATTTTCCCAATAACGACCGGCATTAGCGCCTGATCCAGCGCAAGCGACTCCGTGGTCCGCACAAATCCACGGTGTCATTGAAAATGATGACCACCCCCACACGCAGTGCACGCGAATCATAAAGTCCCCCGTAATTACCATCCGATTAAGCTCGAAAATATGGTAATGCAGCCCGACTGGAGCGGCCGGCCTGCCGTTGCATAATGCGATATGTCACACCCGTTTCCCCGGGCTAATAAAGCTGCCAGTGTCCTCCGCACAGCTCTAATCGAATAATCCACTGAAATATTGACCAAATGGAAACCTCATTAAAATGTAATCAACTGTTCGCAACCGCCCTGGTGCCCGGTCCTAAGTACACAAACGTATCGCACCGCCCCGAGGCGGCAGCCACCATCGGTGGGCGGACAAAATCAATACGCAACCAGCCCCCACCAGCAACCTCACTCGAGCCCTATCATGGAAAAGTCAAAAATTGAAATGCTGCCCTTGTTTGCCCAGCACTAACCTCGTGCATTCGTTTCGGCCACCCAACCACGCCCGACCCGGCCACCGTCTGTCAGGCCCACTCAATTGCATCCACCGCAATGACAATTGCAGCGCGGATTTCATGGCGCTGCTGTCCGCGAAAATAATTGGGTTACCACGTCCGGAAGCTGTTGCTGTTGGTGGCTGCTGTTGCGGATGCGGATGCGCTTCCTTTGGAGATGAAATTGAAAATGCGACCAGAGTCAGCGCGGTCCACTCTTTTCACGGTTATTACCGCGAAATTAACATTTTCCACTTCCACTGCCCACGTTCGATGGTGGTTCTTGTCCCCTTTTAGGCGTTCAACTGTGCCACGAGTTGTTGCATGCAGTCCGCAGATTCAATCGATTTTTCGACAATCACTGGCAGCTGTTGAAACGGATGGCAAAGTCCGGATCTGCTGGAAATATCTGATCATGCTGTCAATCAATGCTCGAGAAGTGATAAAGACAGTCGAACAGTGGCGGAGTGGACTTTCCGGCCGCAATGACTCCTACCACTATTCCCAGCAACTAATGAAGGCAGAATGGCCTGCGGACGGTAAAGAACATGCCAAGTCGTTAGTTAGCGACTCGTAAGCATAAATGAATGATGAATAGTGGTCATCGGCTGACAATTGTTACTGCTCACGCAGGACAGCATTTTTTCCCCAAATGTTGCTTAACGGTGTTATGATTGATGATCCGTGACTTGCTGGTGGCCGATAAAGTCGCTGTTGAATCGGTGATGAGGTGGCAGAGGAGCCAGCCAGTCGATTAGTTATTTGGGGCATGGTCTGAGCAACTGCCCGGATCTGGCAAAAGCTGGTGCATCTTGTGGAAGAGTGCTAACCAGTTGCTTGGTGGCCAGATTCTTCCCTCTGTAAGGTGACAGTCACCTATTTGTGTAACAGTAATTGGACTCAGTCACTTTATGCGGCGCAAAGGCGATTTGAAAAAAAAAATGTTCCACATACGCCAGAGTTGTAGGATCCATCCTTTTTGTATTTAAAATTACAGACCAAGGCAGTTCAACGGACCTTGGTCTTGGTTGCGTTTGTTGTGTCGTGTGAACATCCCACCTCACCCCAACCCACACCACCCACTGGCAGATATTCAACGAGGAATGGTACGACATGTAAAACGACATAGGCTGATGACCATGCATCTGGTTTGGCGATTGCTGCCGTAACTTTATTGACTGTTTGGCTGCATGTGCTCGTCGACATTCATCATCGAACCATGAACGAAACCTAGCACATCAATTGCGGCTTTTCTGATGGCGTCTCGGCAGTATTGTCATTGGTCTTCTACACTTGAAGCCGACGGCATAAGACTTGTTCAACATCGCCTACATGATCCTATCCAGCGTACTGTGCGAACGTCTTAAGCCATTTTTTACCGCACTAATCGGCACCTGTAAGTGCGGATTCGGTTACAGGCAAATGGGCTATAGACAAAATCTTCACATTAAGACAAATCATGGAGATCGTCGTTCGTGATGCAGGGAAAATTGATCCGGTTGTGTCGCACCACGCTAACACATAAGCGATGCACCGTCGGCTCGAGGACCTCTGAACCATTCGAAACATGCACAGGATTTCGGCAAGGAGATGCGCTGTCTTGTTATTTCTTCACTTTGGTACCACTTTGGTACTGGAGAAGACGGTGCGGCAGTCAGCAGTAATCAAGGAGGACACTGTCGTCTACAAGTCAGTCCAGCGGTTGCGTACGCTGATGACATCGACATTACCACGCGGTTTCAACTCGCCGCAGTGGAAGCTTTCACGTCGATTGAGGAATAAGTGAAACAAGATGGCCTATAGGTCAACGACAATATTTGCTGTCGAGTAGGTAGTAAGGGAGTTCGTCTACCTCGGGGCAAACCTAAACTCCCTGAATGACATCGTAGTGGAAATTTCACTTAGGATCGCACTAGGTAACCGATGCCTCTTCGGTTTGTCAAATCAACTGAGCTCGAAACTACTAACTCGAAAGGCGAAAATCATGCTCTTCAAAACTCTTATCTTGCCAGTCGAGCCGAAAGCTGGACTCTAAGCAAAGCTGATTGCCTTCGAAAGAGAAATTACAAGTCGAATATAGGGTCCTATATGCAATTAGGCTGAATGGAGGAAAAGACATTACCGGGAACTCTACGAGCTGTGCAAGGATGTGGATGTAGTCCGAAGGGAAAAATTCGTCGACTACACTGGCTCGGCCAAATCGAGCGCATGGACAAAAACACTCCAGCAAAGAGGCTCTTCGAATCTGAGCCTCATGGTTTGAGAAGGAGACGAAGAACCAACTTCCGGTGTAGAGACCAAGTCATCGCGAAGGTAAGACAGCTTGGCCTTGATGACTGGAAACAGCGTGCCCATGACCATCACCGATAGATGGCAGCAATTGCTCAGGCTCGGACCCTTCATGGGTCGTCGGCCTGATAAGTAAGTAAGTCAGCATAGGACTTTCTCAGAGGCAAAGGGAGATGCGATCCGAAAATTCCCAGGTGATCTCCTGTGATTGTCAGTGCGCGACATTGAGCTTCCTTCCTTACAGCACTGGATTAGTTTCGCTGGATCGCAATGTGGTCAATCTGATTGACTGTGGATTGATATGGAGACCACCATTTACCTGTATGGATATTGATATGCGGGAATCGTGTGCTTTCTGCAAAGAGGTTACGCCCCGTCGTAAAGTCTATGAGCCTAAGTCGGTTCTGGGAGGTGGTGCTGTACTACCCAAAAATGCCCCCCCTTAAAGTCACTAAGGACTATCTTCATATCTAAGCTAGGATATTGCTCGTACGCTTTGTATGGGAGTTCGTTGGAACAGTATTTGGTCGTCTCCCCCCTCGTGGCGTACGCATATATCAGGCTTATGTTGGCGAATCTTCTCTCGATTTGGATCGTCACCAAGCGTTTGCTCATATGCTTAAAACTCAAGACTTTTGGCCTAAGTTTGCTGCCAGTGACAAATCCGAGACGAGCGTTCTCAAATTGAGAAGACTTTTGACAAAAAAGTCATCCAGTAGAACTGTATGAAACTAATTTCTGGCTCACTTACAGATGACGAGCCTTTCTATCATAGAAATGCAGTTTTAATAGAAACTGTGGCTGTCGTCTATGTGACACTGTTGAATAATATCCAAATTCAACTGCGCCAACTATCGGGGATAAGTCTCCTTAAAATCGCCTACAAGATCTTCTCTGCCGTTTTGTGTGAGCGCCTGGAACCATTCTTGAATGATCTGATAAGTCCCCATCATTGCGGTTCCAGGCCTGGGAAGTCCACCAACGATCAAATCTTCATATTACCGCATCTTCAAGAGATGCAGATCGACACCCACCAAGTATTTATGGACCGCATATGACAACGTACATAGAGACGGGCTATGCAACGCCATGTCTAGTTTAAACATTCCTGCCAAGCTCGTCAGGTTGTGCAGGATGGCAATCAGGGTCGGTAACGAACTCACCGAGACCTTCAATATCAAAAAGGGTTTTAGGCAAGGTGACAGGCAAGTGCTTTTTTCAACATCGTCCCCAACACAAGAGGCACGATCCGTTAAATTACTAGCATAAGCGAATGACATTGAGCAGCTACAACTTCGAGGTGGTAGAGGGCTTCATTTACTTTGCCTCCCGAATTAATAGTACGAGCAACATCAGTACCGAAATGAAAACGCTCGTGGTCTATGTTCAATCTTTGGTCCTGGAGAAGAAGATTCAACCGCGAAGTGTGCGTCAGTTCGACATAAGTATAGCCAGGCGTCTGCGGATTCAACGTCTCAGATAGTTAGGCCATGTAGAGCGCATGGACAATACTGCTCCAGCCCGAAGAGTGCGACAATACAATAGAGGACGACCACCAAGCCGGCGCACTCAAGTGGAAAAGGACCTCAACCAACTTGGCCAGCTGGAGAGGCTTGTTGGCTGAGGCCCCGGACTGTAGCGCCATAAGAAGAAGCAGGCGGTTCCTCCAGAGCGAGGTTTTGCCATTGCACCATCGGCTGATTTGACCTCTGCGATTATTCCTAACGCAAATAACTCGTGCGGGCATTTTGCAGAAGATTGGTAGTCTTTGACACATTATCGCTTAAGTTCCCTTTTCGGTTTGAATCTACACCCTTGCACTGTTCACCTCACACAAGAAATCTCTCACTAAGTAGATGTAACTTACCTCGGTTGGGTATTTGAACGTCATAGGCAGTGGATACATTGTCACATGTGGGCACATGGCAGGTAAATCGGTGGAAAGATCACTGCATCCACAAAAATTCGCTATATGTGCAATTTGGCCCGTAGTGTCAGTGAGCCATACTTCTTAGTTGAAAAGGATCCGTCACGCCCACCATCCTAAACGCCGAAGAAAATTGCGTTGAATCGAGCTTATACTATCGAGACTTATACTCCTTGTGCAATGCGAACATTTATTTGCGGAACCACGAAATGGATGACTCCGTAACTGAACATTCATCAAACTGACATCTGCAAGCAATTCCAGCTAGTAAACCCCATGAAAAGGTCCACAAAATTTAGCGAAAACTGTTAAAGGCATCCTCTCGTCAGTTACAGTCAGCTTGTCGTAAAGCTGGTCAAAGGAACTGCAACACAAGATGGAGAAGACTGGCACAGTCCTTTTCGGTTTCAAAATGATCTCTCCTTCTACCTCTTGCTCCATTTCATCGTCAGTCCGCAATGAAAATTCTGACATAATCGCTTCCAAGAAAATGCTACGAACTTCCTTTGCCATGATTTTGCTTTTTTTCCATTCGCACACCACCTCCGCTCGCTTACCAGCCACCCCAGGGAATAGCGCTTAACAGACAATTTATCTTCAAGGACCCCATCAGTGACTGTCAATCGTTTTCACGGACTCCCTCGATGACTGACAAATAAATTTGTCGCCGTCAATGTTGTCCTTTCGAAAATCGATTGGCCCGGGGACCGCCAATGGACAACTGGCCGCCCATTGCTGTTGCGGTGGTGCTCGTGGTGGTGATGGTGGCGGTGGCATTTGCACAAGCGGAATGGGGTGCTAACGAAGAGAAACCCTCTGGCAAAATCCTCGGTCTATAAACCAAAATTAAATTAAATTGAAGGGTAAACAGGAATACATTACAAAACGAATGTTTACGCACACAGACGCCGGGGCGAGAGGGTGAGGCGCACCACCGCCTGGGCCGGGCGTCGGTCCCATGGCAAAGTTAAATTTGTCTCTCTGTGTTTTCTTAAATGAAATGTTTATATTAATGCCCCAGCTCCGGTGGGGGGATGTAATTTGAAGCATATCTGTGGGCCAACTACGGCCAGATGGTATTTGATTGGAAATTATTGGTTATTGGAATTTCAAAATTAAATCTCCGAGATGCAGTGCCCTTGGTTTTGTGGGAATATACACACATGTGATGTAGTTCGAGTGTGGGGCGTTGGTTCGAATCAAAGGGCTTGACTAATTAGAAAATTGGGTCTTCGAAGAGAGACCACAGGCTGGGGGGCGATGGAGACGCCTTTGTCCAATAAGTTGATGGAATTTGTGGCAGAAAATAAGAGAGAGTGTGGAGGTTGATCGACTTCGCAAGGCATAGCTGACCACAACAAATTACTCTGATTTAGGCTTCGGTTCTGGTCATTTACCAGTGGTGGTGATGAGCTGTGCCTTGAACCTCTTGAACGTTGAATGCTGGGACGGATAGGGAGTTTATCGAAGACTCTTATGCTCATCGGCTGACAGGCTCACCGACTATAGACGTAAGAATGATACATTGTACAGTGACCACTTTAGACGGTTTCATTAAGTTTCGTTAAGTGTCGTTAAGTATCGTTAAGTTTCAAAAACATTCGTTTTTTGTTATGCTTACAGGTATGGGAATGAAACTACCCCTTCTCTGCGGTTTTGTAAGCTTCGTTGGGTTTCGTTAAATTTTACTAATATTAATTCTGTTATGCTTACAAGAGTGAGGACAAAATTAACCCCCCTTCTGGTGTTGAAATATCGATGAGCTTCCAGAATCACTTGATCTTCTTGCTACTTTCAGTTCGGATTGACATAATCACAGGACAATGCAATGCAACAATAATGTGCAGCAGCGAATGCTAATGAATTCATATCCTACAGCACTGCCACAGGACGATAGCGACGACTAGCAAGGAAAGTCCTATAGCGACTGCGAACACATTCCCTCTGTTAAAAAATTGTGACAGTCATTTGCGCACTTTGAGAGAAAAATATATGTTCCACGAGAAATGTCAAAAATGTATAATTTTCCCTTACAATCTCTGACGCTGTCCGTTAACGTCATTCTCTGCGGCTGTTCACACAGCGCTTGATTGCATTTAAGTAAAATTTCCACGAATTCGGTACCAACCGAAGTGAGTTTATATCTGCGAAAAAGCATCAGATTATTCTCAGAATTCTGAAGAGCATGTCACCACTTTTACCTCGAGCACTACACCCAGCTAGTGAATTCCGCCCAGTAAAGGCGCTTTTCTCGGAAGTTAGTTTGTCAGACAGAGTTATTTTTGGATCTCGATTTCGTTGAAAATGTCGGATTGATAGACATCCACTCTCGTTTAATTAATATTATCCCTCGCCTCCGTCGTCCTCCCCTATCCGGTATTCAGAGCCCTTCCAGGATATCCATTTACCTTTTTTCCCGAATGGTAAATATAGTTTGACTGAATAAAATGTGAAGGAATATTGCTCGTGGAATTTGAGCATGCTCGTGGAACAACGTTGGGTGGGCGTCCGGCTTTAAGCATGCATTTTTGGTTAAGCTTTAAGGGTTCTCGGTACTCTGTGAAGTGGTGACGCAAATCGGTAGGACTTTGTGATGTGATATGTCATCAGAGAATATATATAAAAAAATGGAAGCAAATGAAAGTAATTTCATTAGAAAGTGATGACAGACGGACGGTAACCTTAATAAGGCAGGATGTGTGTGATATGTCCAATCTTTAAGTCCGGGCAACCGCCATCAGACTGCTGACAAGTCTTGAGCAAGCAGTGACATATGATTTGTGTTTGACAGTAAGTGAATTGAGTGAGCACGCCCAATGCGTGCTATGCAAGTGAAAATCAGACTATTGGTGAAGTCAGAAGCTCGCTTGAAGATAAGGTTGCTAGAGAAATCACCAGCACACTTAGACCATGTTGATCCATTGTGACACCTTTAGTCAGACTACTGTCGAGAGCTCCAGTCACAGCGCCGTCAAATTCATCACATCGCAAATGGTGACTGGACCAGATTTACAACTCATTGGGATTCGAACCGGGGAGCCATCTAAAAAAGGACGGGCACTCAGTGAGCTGCTTAGATCAGGGAATCCACACGAGGAGACTCCTTCAACCGAGCTAACTAAGGAAAAGCAAGTCTCCTTAACGTTGCCTAATCGCCTATAAGATCTTCTCTGGCATTTTGTGTAAGTCTGAAACCATTCATCAATGAACTGATAGGTCGCTATCAGTGCGATTTCAGGCCTGGGAAGACCACCATCAATCAAATCTTCACATTACGGCAGAACGGCGAAAAAACCCAAGAGATGCAGATCGACATCGACCACCTATTTGTCGATTTTAAGGCTGCATATGATGACAATGTGTATAGAGATGAGCTATACAGCACCATGCCTAGTCTTCACATCTCTGCCGAACTCGTCGACGATGGAGAGTTCTCGCTCCATCAAGGTCGGTAACGAACTCATTTAGACCTTCAATGTCAAAAACGTTTAGGCAGGGCGCTGTCATGTGATTTTTTTAAGCATCATGCTTGAGGATGTCGAGCAAAACCCCGACGCTAAGACACGAGGCACGATCTTTCAGAATTCTGTACAACTGTAAGCATATGCCAATGATTCGTTTGCTGGCATTGAAGCGGAAGCGGTTTGCGGTAAGCCAGGACAAAACGAAGTACATGCCGTCATCAAGAAAGGACACACAACATCGATGACTTAATCGAAATATCGCCGTAGGCAGTTATAACTTCAAGGTAGTTCAGAACTTCGTGCACTTCGGCTCCAGTGTCAACAGTACGAATAACATCAGTACCGCGATTAAACTTGCAAAACGCTGTTCCTGTGGGCTCAAGTTGGGCAATTGAGTAGTAGAGCCCTCTCTCGAAGGACCAAGCATAGATTATCTAAGGCCTCAATAAGCCTTGCCTGCTCTATGGCACAGAGGCATGAACAATCGCAGGACGGGGTGAAGAAGCCCATTGTCTTTTCGAAAAAAAAAAATTCTGCGTGCGATATTTGGTCATGCTCTCATCTGACGGAAACGATTCAACCTCGAACTGTAAGGACTGTACAGCGGCATGCACCTAGTTTTGCGTCTTCGGCTCCAACGCTTAAGATGGCTAAGTCATGTAGAGTGCAGGGACAACACTGCCGTGCCGTGCCGAAGAGTCTTCGACTCCGAACCAGTGATACAACGCAATAGAGGATGCAAATGAAACCCATGACCCATACAAGTGGAGACGGCCTGATTTTACTACAGCCACATCTTTGAAAGATTTAAGGTATAGCTGATCAAGAATTTTATTTCCAGTTCTGGCGAAAGGTGGTGGTGGCCAGAAACACAGGAGATGCTCCAGAGTGTCATACATGGCTGCTCCTTTGCAGTTTCCAGCATGTGGGAATCAGTCCTCGTCTACGAACACACTGACTCACCAAGCAATGCCTTACAATGATCCCTACTAGTGCACTGCAGTTTACTCTTTATAGTGAGATGATGAGTTTAGTTTTGGCGTTTGGTCAGGTCTTGAGTAGAAATGCACCGATCGGAATCGATAAACCGAGCCAGCCCGAGTGATTGAGAGATTGAGTTTATGTTCATCCATGTCCCGAAACTGAAACCATTCCAACTTGGAATGCCTCCGTTTTTAGGCATGCATTAGTGCAACATAGAATTTCTGGAAGAAATGTGTTTCGGGAGCAGCCATTTAGTTTCCCTATTGTCGCACTCTATTAGCTTGAGACCCCATAGGTGGGTTAACTGTCCCAAGAGGAAGACTAATTTCTCCTTCTTCCGGAAGGCATCATTCACAGCTTCAGCGATTCTAATTAAGTCTACATTTGTTGTCTGTAAGGTCTCGCTCGGGATTTTCATAGTCGAGTACACACGCAGAACATGACTATATCCGAATATTTCAGTCTTATTGACGATCTGGGTTGTGTGGAGAGCGACTTGTCGTGGCGACCCCTTTTATGGACTGACCTTGACCGGATTCAGGTTAGGACCTGCTACCTTTAGTCATTGTGGTTGCAGCCGGCAGCCTAAGATGAGGTGAGAGAATAATATCCGCTCTTCCTCTACAAGGAAGTACAAATTTCTATTTTAGAAGAGCCCACGCCTATTTTGCTTTGAGCTCCTACCAGGCGAGGACATCGTGAGATCGTGTAGTCCGAGGCAGAGATCTCTTGTCTTGGAGTTTAAGCCACTTTCAATTTAGAGAGGCTCTTCTTTCTAGTAGCGACTTGAGCTTTTTTGGTTTTGCTTGTTGCCACCGCATATCGCTTTTGCTTTGGCAAGCATAATGTTTTCCTTCTCTGTGGCAAACTTTGGTCCGCGACCTTTAAATTTGCAAATGAGCTCCTTTTGAATTGGCGCATTGCCTACCGTGTGTCTTCGGCACCGCCATAATTACCGTCTTAGTTCGCTTCCTCTGGTGATGTTGCGGTAGGGAAGAAGTTGGCGAATGGCCAGCTGCACTCCAGCCCCAGCTTTACCATCGAAGTTCGCGCTAAGACATGGCCTACGATAAAGTGTCTGCCAATGGTGATCTGCTCTACCGCACATCGTATTAAAATTGCTTTGATGGCTCCGGGCATTTGCAATTCACTGGCGTAGACGTGGGTAGCAGGGAACCATCACCAGGAAGTGTCTATTGCACGGTCGCGTTTGCCACTTGGTGATCATCGAGTGAAACGCCATGTGCCGTGTTGATTTATTTCTCAGTCGCCGTTGCTGCGATGCTTCCAAAACTGCGATGAAAAATTGAAATTATCCAAACCTTGCTTGTAATATATTCCTAAACGATCCCAACACAGTATCAACAGTGATTACAGTCCAATGTCAACTGTTTTGTGCGTACAAACAAGACACAGAGAGTGATGCCACACCAACTGATTGAAAAGCCTGATTTTCCATCATTCACGTTTCCTGGCCGCCATCTTACTCCCAACCCCTCTGGCTATTGACGCAAATCCAAATCTGAGATGAAGAGTGCAATGTGTACGAAAACTGAGACCAATTTCAGCAGAAGACGTCACATTCGTGCCTCGGGCTTCCGCGATCGATTTCCTCTGAACCCCTTTCAATCAAAGGCGAGGCAGAACTTTGTGTCCTGAAATCCGAAGCATAAATCTATCCACCTTCTACCAGCCCCTCCCAGGACAGAATGCAAACATCACCACTCGTGCTTTGCCATCCGGTTACTATGATACGAGTAATCCGGTTCGATATTGAAATTCAGTAAATCTGAGGGGTTTTCAAATTTCCATCATCCACAGGGCGTCACCCCTCGATTCAACCCTCGCCCCGGCTAGGTGCACATATGCTAGTCGAATGCATCCCCATTCGCATGCAGTGTGCCTAATGTTTGTACCCATCGACGTATGCAAATACTTGTTATCTATCGACTCAGTTGAGCTCTCGCCAAATCCGCTTGCCAGGACTGCCAAGGACTCTTTAGTTTAATCGTCTCTTAGGCGGGGGCGGCCAATGTCAACAGTAATAGAAATGGATCCCACCGCACTGTCTCGGCAAGTGGAACGCAATTTAAACGCTTATTATCCTGTAAGTGACTGTGCGAGCGGAAGCAGAGAGCATTTTATGGCGTTAATTAAATCTACGGCATCGCCTTGTGCAAGTGCTGGGAAACAGGCAAAAAAAAAACGGAGAGAAGTGGAAAACGATTCCGGGCTGCGACGGAGTGCTCGTAATTGGGAATGCAAAACTTAATGCGGGGGAGAATGCTTGCCAAAGGATACCGTGGCAGCGTGGATCGGATGTATGTTCGTCGTCTGGTTGCCCCCGCGCGGCGTCGTGTTCGGCTGGTTGGTGGGATTCACTGCATTCACTTAAAGGTGAATGGAGTGCTCTTGTCGTGTAGCTTTGTTGAATGACAATCACTTAAAGGAGTCCTCGGGTGAGGAGTGATAACGAGGGCACATACATACGTGCAGTTTGTGGCGTTTGCAGAGCGATTGTAATTAAGCGAAGGACAAGGACAGCAGGGAGATTCCATGCAACGACGGTGCGGTCATGACCATCTTCCTGTAACCCGAGGGTTGGCCATGAAACTTCGTTCCAAACAGGCAGTGTGATGATCACTTGCTCTGAATCTGTCCACTTGCTCGGTTTGATTCACTGAAACGAGGACTTGGTCTGAATGGTTGAATGCGCTGACTTACTTTAAGCACAGCCCATCACTTCTCAGAAACCAGCAACAGAGACTACAGCACGGTTTATTTCAAGTGACGTTCAGGGAACAGCATAAAAAGGTACACCCTCCATTTCAAGGAAACTGCATGTCCTTATTCTTCCCCCCAAGCTCACGAGCGGAACTTTTTTGAATAATTGAGAAAATGTTTGCTGCGCAAAACTATTCCATTCGGCAGCGGATGGTTGCATTAAACATAAGCATTCTTGTTGGAACTTCGCTCCCATTTCCGATTCAGAGGAGTTTTCATGTTCACAAGGGGACAAGCTTCCTCTACAAGAGGAGTTGCAGGCAATAAAGCATTTGAGAGATTGATACGATGCAACAATGTTAATGTTTCGCAGGTAATCCTGAGAAACTTGGTAGCTTTAAAGTAGAAGTTCAAGACTTTGTCTCGAAGATGACTTTATTGCCATTTTGTTTATTTTTTGACATGTTTAGGGTTTCTATCACAAATCGAACGGGCCCACAGGTCAGACAAGTCGTCAGTAGTTGTCGTTCAGGGCAATGCGTCTTCAACACACGCTGGACGTGTGCCACCAGACTAAGCTAGCTGAAGACAAGATATGTATATAGACAATATTTGAGTGCATCATCAGGACTGGTTTGGTCATTTTGACTTTTTGATGAACATTTACTTCCCAGTCAACGACTGGGTGGCGCAGTTGGTTTAGGGCCTGCGCTTGGGTTCTCAGGTTTTAATCCAAGTGAAAGCAAACGTTAATAAGCTTTTATCTGGTTTTCAAATTCCACAGCCGTTGGGATTAAATGAACGACATTGGGTCTACGCGTGCCGTCGATTTCGCTCGTCAACCTTACTTTATCCAATGCCCAGTTGAGTTTGTTTGCCTGGCACCCATATAACCCAATTCCTGCCGCGTTATCTTTTGAAATTGCACTCTTCAACTGTGGCAATATAACAAGCAAAATTAATCTCTTATTATATGCGTATAAACAAAATACTGGTTTGTTTCCGTCACCAGCACACGCAAGCGACAATTTCTTTGAACACACAAGCCCTCGTCACTTCTCAGTCGTCATTCGCTTTTATATCGGTCTACTGCTTTATGTAAACACATACAGAACATGCATCATGCTGCATGCCTTGGAGCCCCTTGAGCATCTCCGATAATAAAACAACCTCAAGGCCGTAGAAGAAGACGAACAGTATTAAGAGTAAAAAAAATCATAGTAACCAGTGGTCTCTATTGAGTCTAAAACAAATGTACTCCTATCTTCATGGATGGCTCAAACTCCAATGAACTATCCGGCCCTGGTGTTTTTAAGCTGATGTTTCGAAGAGCGACAACATTAGACTGTACACCTCATTAGATAAACTGCGTCGGGTTTCCAAGCGGAATTCTATGTGTAATGGCAACAAGTTATATTGTGGAAAACATGTGGACGGGTCGTCGTATCTGTAATGATAAATCTTTGTAATGACAGCCAGGCTGTGCTTTAAGCCTTACTCCACCCTTAAACACTTCTAAGATAGTTCAGGTATACAAATCCTCTCTGACAGCACGGAGAAAACTTGGACCTGAACCTATGCTCGGACTACCACCTTCGTCTGTGGTTAGGGCTTTCACTGAAGGTTGAACCTCTCGAGTGTATAATCGTAGGCTTGGAATCGAACAGCTTGGATCAGCTGTCAGGTCTTCGGCGCTGATGTGGTGCGAGCTGATTCTGTAGGCCCCATCACAGAAACGCCTGCTGGTGTGCTGAAGTATTTGTTGGGGACTGCCTGGTGGAACAGGGAACCAGTCTTGAGTCTGAGTGCTACAGTGTAGTATTAAAACCTCAAACAAGAAAATAACACAAGTTACTCTTTTCCACATAAGCAGGCATTGTGTTATCAAAAACCTGTGCTGAGACTCATTTATTTTTAAAATTACTCGTTTTATAAGCTTCTGGAACAGAGACTGAGACTGAGAATTTAACCTGTGGTAACATTGATAGTAACCCGAACCCGAATGTGAAGTTGTAAAATATCTGGCTCCAAATTGGTGCGGTATTCTGGTTTTCTCTGTGTTCTGCTGTGCTTGACTCCTGTCTGCTTTTTACGGTCCTATTTGTAGAGTCCGATCGAAGGCTAGTTTACTACTTATTTGGTGAATTTTGTAGGCACTTTTCGGGAGGATCACTTGAGGTCAGTCACCTTCAGAGTGTTTTTAGCCCAAAAACCCTTAATTGTCCTGCTATTTCCTACAAGCAATCATTTGATAATTTTTTTCGGTTGTCTGACTGCGATTTATCGGTAGGTACATCTTCTCAATGTCGGCTGTAAATGTGCACTGGAGATTGCAGTATAATGTCGACTGGAAAACATTCTTTTCGTTTTGGACCTTCTAACAGATGATCATTAAGTGAAGTTTTATCGACTTTAAGTTCTGTAAATTTTGCTTTTAAAGACCTAAAGTATACAAAATTGGCTTGAACGGCCACCTTATTTGTGATTTGTAATACAAAATATACGTAGTTTTAGAAAGCATTCCTAGATGGATATATTTTTCCGGGTTAGACCACAAGAGTTCTACTATCTCATTGATGGGGAACGAAATTTGCCACGTCGTCCAGTGGTTTCCAGAAAGAGTTCCATACGCAAGACAACTTTTATACAAAGGACACCTGAAATGAAATTCCAGGAGTACGACAATAGAGCTAAAAAATAGTTGTACAATTTATGGACAGAACAAAAGCTGCAAATATATTTGAATAGAACTTGAGCTCGTGCAGTATTTTGCTAATTATGTACACTTTTATCTAGTTTGAAAATATACACTGACATAGCATAGACATAGCAAAATTTTACTGACACAGGATGCCTGTGAGTGTCCTTAAGATCATCCCTTTTAGTACTGCCGTCATTGATAGCTTCGCTATGAAGCTTCGTCGAAAGACGATAATGAAGCATGTCAAAAATGCTACATTCTGAACAGTGAAAGCCTTTCAAGAAGATGTCACGAGTCGCAACAAACGAAGATGTTCTTCATAATGTGCTTATTTCGAACGATCTAATTCTAAATGATAGAGGGCGTCTTGAAGAACAATGGTGATTTCTTGTTTTTGAAGCATTTTGACGAACATTTACTTGGACGTGAAAGAATACACAATGAGCAATGCAAACAGGACAACTCATTGCTTGTTGCGGTCTACGTCGAGGATAATCAATTGAACTCTCCATAGTCGTTGCCAACATTTACATGAAATAACATTTAAAAAGTGTTTTATAAACTCAGATTAAATTTTACAATATGTACGTGTTTGTTTTGACATTTAAAAATCAAATGTTAAAAACTCAGCACGGACAAGCCCTCCCCGAACACAGAAAATACAATCCCCATGGGCACTCGCAGTGATTCAACAGAAAAATGTTTTCACACACGCCGTAGCTACCGTTTTTTTTTTTCAATTATTTCACGAAAAGTTTCACATACGCCTGAGTAACCCAAAACCATTTACATTTGTTGACTTCACTGATAAATGTTTTACATACGCCCGAGTAGCTGTTGGCAAACTGTTGAGGGAGTCAAAGTTTAATTGTGTCGATATGACTTTGGAGAGTTATTCTGTGTGAAAACTGCGGTGTATACTATGCGACTGTTGTTGAAGCAGTTTTGAGGGAATTAATATTTAGAACTGACTGATGGTGCTGTTCTTGCCCATGTTCTGCAGTCTCTGTGGATCGTCGGTTGGATCGTTGTTATCAAATTTTTACACATTTCTGTCGATAAACCTTTATTTAATTTAAAAAAAACTCAGAACGAATCCTTTCATGTAGTGTCAGCCGAAACAGATATAGGATCAAAGATGAAACATCAGTGGCACAGGGTGGCAAGCGGCTACTAATTAGTAACTACGTGCTCTATGAAACATCTTAAATGCAAGGGTATACCGAAACATTGACGGAATTGCGTTCGAAGTGCTGCTAATGTTTTGAAGACACAGGGGATTATCTGAATTTCAATAGCGTCGTAGGAGCATTTAAGATTCAAATCTTTCATAAGGTTGCCCAAATTAGGTACATTGAACTTGCCTTAAGAGTCATTTTCCCGGGAAATAAGAATTAGTTCGAAAGGAAGTTCGACTTAGAGCATGGTATCTTGTTGGGAAAATTTAGAGTAACGCCAAAATGTGACAAACAAGAAATTCGTTCGAGTTAGAGACAAACTTGACTTCGGAAAGTTCATATCGTTTTATGATTCGTAAGTTAGCTAAGATTGTCGCAATTTCACAAAATACAGTCATTCGACAACTAATCGTGCTTACTGAAGGCGCGCCACACAGTCGCGGAATAGTTGTATGTGTAGGTACTTTTAGATAATGGGCTAGTGATTTCAAAGCATTTTTTAATATAAATTTACTGTACACTTATTCACAACCTCTCAACAAATTACTTATTAAAGTCTTGAAGCATATTTTCAACAAAAGTATACATGACCTCTTCTCAAGCTTCTTAAAATAAATTGTATATCTTTGTATGTCATTTTATTGGTACACTCTGCAACATCTAAAAATGTAGAAAAATAAATCAAAATTCTTAGAAGAAGCCTCCGATAAACAGCCTAAGTGATTAAAATATACATACTCTTTGAGTTTCAAAATTTCCTACGCGAAGCTACGTGTAGTGCTTTACGCCAGTGTGTGCATTATTCTTTCAAGACCACAGATAAAATCAACTGCATATTTTTGCATGTTTTGGAATCATGTTCAAATTTAAAAAATACGGTCTTGGCTTTGGTTATGTTACGAAATTTACAAATTCTCTGTAGATAATGATCGGGACGATTGCAGCTGGGGCTTCATTTTTAGAAGAAATACAAGTATTTCTTTTAGAAAAAAAGTTAAGTGACTCCATCCAAGGAGTTCTGATATATTCAATTTTATATGCAAGGATCTCAATTAAGCCCGTCTTTGAAGGGGTATGTTTGTTGGACTGTAGAAAAAAAAAATCAATATGCTTCAATGGGAGACCTAGTTTATCTGAAAGGTGGAATCGTGTTGTATTAATGGTGTGAAAGTCATATCCATCCATGGAGGAAATGCGGCTAGCATGAGCCTTTCAAGTTTGGCACTATGTCGACCTAAGTTGCAAGTACAAGTCTTGTATTAGTTCTCCAGACAGATTGAATTGATAAACAATAGAAAGTAGTCGACTTTGAATAACTATAAATGGGAATGTTTTTATCTGTTTTTTATTGTTAGTTACAAATTGTCAGTTATAAAAATTACCTAGGGTCCACATCTGGATATAGCCATGAAAATGTCAAACGGGTTGTAATAACGTTTACTGGACTTATCACTTCCAGTATCGAATTTTAGTTTCTAATTATATTTCCCAATGTAAAAACCGGCTATATTTATGTTGTTGTTCAGTTTTGTGCAGTAGTACAATCTGTGTGGTTTTTTAAAATGTTCATCAATAAGTGAAGTTACATAAAAATACAAGCAGATAATGAATGTAATGGATTCAATAGTATTCCATGATGTTTTTTAGCTCTTGGGGAATTGTATTGAGAACTTCTGGTACACTACAATTCAGCTGTCTTCTCCCGAAGTTGCTGCAGAATCGAGGTTCTTGTTAGAATCGAGGTTCTCAGTTACCCTGTGCCCGTCTTCATGTGTTGATCCCATGTTGAATTGGTGTGATGAATCCAGTGTCGTTATAGTTTAGTTATCATAAAGATTTCATCTACTGGGAGAACTTGAACCCTTACTTGTTGAACTGCATTTCGCCGAATATCTTCACTTATCTTTTATAAAAAGCTGTGTTTTGCAGTTACTTCAGCTTACTTATGTGTGTTGCAGGTGCGTTGCCCCATGCAAGTATTCCATACCTAAATTTTGATTCCACTGGTATACTTGTCTAATGGAACTTTAGATGGGTAAGTGCATATAGAGCTTTTTTATGGCTCAAGCATAACTCATCGATATGCGTCAAGTGTGTTGATTTGTGATGGCATCTTTTTTTTGTTTTTTTTTTTTAAATATCTTTAAGTACTTTCTGATGTTGTCCATAAGATCATTGTTTTCGCTTATGTTAAAATTGAGCTCCCCTCTCAGAAGATGAATTTCCGCTAATGCAGCTGAGCTGTTGTCAGTGGAGATGGTTTTATCTGCTGAGTTCACGTATTCTCTTTCGTTGTCAGGGGAACATTGCTGGCTGCAGCTGTAGATTGAACATCTCTGCAGTTCCGGCATATTTGGTACATGTATGCGTCTCTTCTCAAGCCCATGGTTCTCCACGACTTCTCGATGACCATGGTGCCCTCAAAGTGGAGT
This sequence comes from Eristalis arbustorum, assembly GCA_916610145.1. Lineage (NCBI taxonomy): Eukaryota > Metazoa > Arthropoda > Insecta > Diptera > Syrphidae > Eristalis > Eristalis arbustorum. The sequence goes on from OU744318.1 coordinate 11,880,035, forward strand.
TTTCGCTTGCACGACGAACACACAGCAAAAATTACACATTAAACTTAAAGATTAGGCAATCAGATCCCTAATTCACAGAGCGATTAAAATACACGTTCTGTCACACTAAGCTCACTACAAGAACTTCAGCGTTGTGTAGTAAACTTAGGGCTGATAGTCATAAAGCGCATAATCTACGTTCATATTTTGCAAGGGAATACTCCAATTTAAACTCCGATCTAATAAAAACCGTGATATTAGAAATATTGTTCTTAAGCGATTTATTTCTCAATTTTCATTTCCATGCACCACAGTTCATAGAACCAAAAGTATTTCTGAAAATAAATACAAGGATTGGCTGAATTGAGTTTCTAAAGTAAGATTTATCGAACTGTCCACAATGTCAACTAATGCTGGAAAAACCACGATACGGGTGGCCCTTAATATGGGTGTCCCTAAGCCCATAGAGGGCCAGGGCCTAGCTTCTCAGCAGGTGTTGTGTGTGCTATTGTTGTTTCACGAGTGGAAGGGATCTACAGTTTTATGCCGAATCCGAACGGTCAAGTTTGAGAAGCTTTTACTAAACAGGAAATACTTGTCAGTGACTCGAAAGAGGTGGGGCCGTGAACATTATTGTGCATTTGTCGCACAGAATAGGAATCGTACCTACGACGTCGACGACGGTTGGGGTCGACGCACATACCCACAACGCCATGGAACACCACAAAAAAAAAAATGTATAATACTTGGCTCAACATGTGTGCCAAATTTCTTTGGATCCGTTTTATAGTTCAGATTTGAAAGAATTTATTACGCTCACCCATACGAACCAGCCCAAACCACCAAACGGAAGTCAGCTGGCTCTGGTGATGAGTCCTGAAAACGCTACTTTAAAACAGAAAAAGAGTCATAATGAGAGACCTCTCTAACAGACCTCAAAACAAAAAAAACTGGCAAAAGCCCTTCCAAAACATCTCAAGGCTGGTATTGATTTCTAAAAGAGCCTATAACGGATCCACGTTCCACTTACTGTCACAAGGGTAGCAGTGGGTCAAGGCGTGCACAGCTTTCCAGCAAACTGTTTAACTAGTAACTCTCCTATATTTCATGGAACCTTGTTTTTCTTGTTGTGACAGCCGCAAGCAGCTAAACGACTGAGTTGTCGTATCAAGATGTCACCAGGTTCCTGTAAGGGCTCACCGCATATCAGCCTTGGCATGAGCTTCAGTTCATAATGCAACTTCGAGTGATGAAGTTTGAGACGTTGTGTCTTGGCAGCAAACTAGAGAAAGAGGAGTCGTGAACTATTAAATTTCTTCTTGTCCAGAAGCCACTTCACAACCAACACTATTAAGACTGTCTTCCGTACAGTCATTTGAAGGTCTCCTCCACTCGTGAGAGAACATAAGCATGCGCAACAAGAGGGGCTGCTGCATTAAGTGCCAAAAAGCAGGTCTTGTTAAATGGAGAAAGTCGAACATGAACATCCCGGTCTTTACTCTGTGCACATGAACATGTGAGTGACGATGTTCTGAGCGCCACGGTCCGCGTCTCGTATTTATTGAAAAACCCCCCTATAAACATAAAATCGTATTTCCCGGTCCCTTGGATGCACTGACCGTAGAAAATGTTGAAATTTCCATGCGAATCACCGAAAAACACCTCTCCCCGGGCGCACAGAAGTCGAATTGAAACTCAAGCACCAGCACAAGCACCTCATTAAGCGAACAGGGAACACTGACCACAAGGCAGAAGGAGCAAATCAATTTGAAGTGCCACCAAGTGCACACTGGTCCACTTGTTGGAGTCCGAATGTGATCCGAGTCATTAACTGAATGCACAAGTGGTTGAGAAAAACCAAAACCCCTCGTTTACGGCAGCTTTCAGCGTCCACTTAACAACCTCGACGAAAATTGTACGAACGTGCAGATGGGAGAGCGTGCGAGTCGCATAAAAACCGAACAGACGACGACTCCATCGATCCGGTTCATTATTCATCACAGTTACCGCTAAGTCTGCACTAAATCTACGAACGCGAGTAATTCCACATCAGATGCGCCCTCTAATGGCTGCGATAAATCACAGCCAGCTCGTGGAACTAAAAATAACGAATTTATCTAGTCCCGCGATTCACTCCGTCGTCACATCTGAAAAGCATTAATTCCGCTTAAAAACTTCAACTTCTCGTCGCGCGACCTTTCGAAAGTTTGTCCGCGATGGTGCTCCCATCTCTCGGTCGTAAATCGTCATCGTCGCAGCGGGTGGTGGCGGCAGGCGGCGATAAATTTAAATTTGTCCAACTTAAGCGAGTGACTGTGCGCCGGGCAGCCCACGGGATGTCCTCAATGGGAATCAGAGGAATCAATGACTGAGACAAATCCTCGGCGCGAGGGCATAACAAGATCCGCATTTCGGCGTTTAATTAGAGCGTGTCCATCGACGCGGAAAGGACCCTTCGGCGATTGTGCGAGGAGGCTAGAGAACGTAATTATCCGGTTTTTTGTTTCGATTCCGTCGGACGGAGAACGCGCCGGAAGTGCGCAGAATGAAAGGTCACCCGGGGCCGGGGTTTGTTTGTTCTTTCTTCTGGCCTCCGTTGCGCCGATAAGTTTTCGCTTTCGTTGTCCTTTCGCTCATATCCGGTGTTTACTTGTTACTCGTTCGTCGGATGACCTACTTATCGGGGCGGCAGCAGCGCCTGGGGTGTAATTATGTCGTGGGTGGGTGGCGGCGTGTATCCTTGGACAATGTCAACCGAAGCAGCCTCTCCCACTTGAGGCCCCAATAAAGTCCCACAAATCGTCCAATTGCCCGCTCCATCGCCGGTTGAAGGGTACATTTCCATTTAAAGTGGACGCGTCTTGTTGTGATGAATGCGCCCGCCAGTCGATGGATCCAACAGCGGTGCCCTGGACTCCACCGGCTTACGTTCGAACCTCCGTCCGTATCCTCGTCGGCCACTATGGAGATTTAGTTCGAAGACGTGGGGTGGACGGGCGGATGGTCCGTCGGTCGGTAATGACTGCTTTTGGGGAATTCATGAGTGTGTTCCAAGGATATTCTGTGCATAATGAATACGTTTTGCGGGAGCGGACAGGTTGTTTGCTTAATTTGAATGGTAATCCAAGGCAGATTCCGACCAGACGAAAGCATTCAATTGTGTATCCACTTGCTGCCGGGCCGCACGGGGAGCAGCCCCTGACTTCTGTTTTGCTTGGGATTCGAGATTAGGGTTACTGCGTAAGTTTCAAGGGGTTCCAGTCACGTTCGAGGTAGACTTTGCTTTTATAATCTCAGCGATAAACCGCCGGGTAGCCATGCAAAGTTTATGACCTCTCTCGGCAATTGGATATTCTGATTTTGCGACGCCAGCTCGGATAGCAGTCAGGTGCAGATGAGTGATGGTGATGGCGCGCCTGACCATAAAATGTTTCAGAAGATTGCTGAAAGGATTGTTTGCGTAGATTGTGGGTGACGTCTGAACTGGTTTTGAAGATGTTTCGTCTCGGGCGCAACAAGTGGCTACATGATGTCACATTCGTTGACCTTGAAATGAGATCGGGGATTAGGCGGGCGAGCAAATTAATTCCAAGATTGAGTCGAAGACAGAGTCACATTGCTCTTCTGTGAACCGTGAATTGTGCCATCAGCATTACGGGTGTGGACATCTTGTCGTCTGTTGGCCAGACAGTCGTGCGATATGTCCAGTCTGCCGTGATAGATCGATGGCACAGTACTGGGAAGTCTGTTGCTCATCCGTTGTCTCTGCAGAGGGATGTCTAGTCGTTCCACAGAAGTCTGAACATTCCCATCTTCAACTTAATTGAAGTCCGTATCGATTTCATGTCGCACAAGCATCATGATGAACGATGGAGTTTTTCTGCACCTCCTATCCTCAATATTTTGTTAATAACTGATTTTTTCATCGAAAGTGTGGCCATCAAGGGCGAAGAGCTCACCCGTTTACTCTGCTTCAGGTCCATAGCCAATCTTCCAGCAACATCATCCAAATTCTGAATGTGGTCTAAAGCAGTTCGACCCATTTTCAGTCACTCACTCTACAAAGGGTTATTTCTTAGAAACGGGCTTTTTTCAGACAGGACTGACCATTCGCAGAGGAGATGTGGGACAGATTTAATCCTCGTCTCATGATCTTCTGCTGCAGTTCCTATGTGGTATATTCAGACAAACAGTGCTGTATAAGGACTATTAATCCTTGTAACTAAAACAGATTCTTGATGATTAGGGGGAAGGATCTATGCCCCCAGAGTCTTCGACACCGAGCCATTGGGACAGCGCAACAGAGGACGTCCTCGCACAAGATGGCGCACACAAGTGGAAAAGGACGTCAACCAACTTGGTGTGCGCAACTGGAGGCAGCTGGCGAAAGATCGTGCTGGCTGGAGAGGCATGTTGGTTGAGGCCCAGGTCCACCCCGGACTGTAGCGCCAATCAAAGAAGAAGAAGATCTATGCCCACGAGGCAAAATTGATGTTCACCCTCAACTAGGAGTGATGCCAGCAACGATGCTTGTCGATGGGTGGATCAGCTCCAGTGGATGAAGTAGTCCTGGAGAAATTGGCACAGCCATAAGAACAGCAAAGGTGGGCCTACTTCTTGCATCAAGAGGTATATCCCTCTGAAGGGGTTTTGAAACGCACTAATGGTACATACTAGCGCAGCTATAGACTAAATCTTTACACTAAGGCAAGTACTGAACAAAACCAACGAGTTTCAAATCGATACTCACTAGTGTTGAGCAAAAAAAACACGACTGCGATTTTTTTTGCAGTGACACATGTAAAAGAAGTGGTGTGAGTGTGTAAAAATCGGAGTGCACTATGCCTAGTATTGCTAATTGTAATGTTAATGTAATATTCAGTGCTACAGAGAGCTACAGAGACTCTATAAAGTCAAAAGCACTTATTTTTTCAGTGTGACTCTGGGACTCATAATTTTTAGAATTGAGTCATTGAATATTTTTTTTCTTCATCATTTCGCATAACATTGCATACTGGGCCTATACTAGTTTTTTTCGCATAAGAATGCGTTGTGCTATTTTTAAAATGGTTAGTCTTTTTAGCTTCTGAGACTAATTTAACCTGTGGTAACAATGCTAACTTTAATCACTATAATTTAGGTGCCAATGCAACCCCGATCGCCTTCTATATGCGATAATGGTGGGTATGTAAGTGTATGCATATGGTAGCCTTTGGCGTTGTGGGTATGTGCGCCGTCCCCAAGCTCGACGTCGTAGGTTCGATCCAGTCGATCGCTGGTCTGTACGACAAAAATAATTTCCACGGCCCCACCTATTCGAATCACTGACGGTCAAAGAGTACATCTGTCCAGAAAGACCTTCTCAAACTTGGCCTTTCGGAGTCGGTATAGAACTGTAGATCCATTCCACAACACGAGTGGTTGCTGAGAGGCAAGGCATGACGTTCTACGGGCTGTAGTGCCACCCATATTATATAATATTATATTACATACATATGGTGGGTGAAACAAAACTTCAACATTCATTGAGTCTGTTGATGCTGTGAACTGCTGCGTTGCTCAATCTTCTTGCAGGTTAACTGTTCAAATCTGACTTGAGCCATAAGTGCTTGCTTTTTTTGGGATCCCAAGAGAAATCATGCGGTTTTTTTGTGCCTTTCGGGGTCTAAACTATTACTTTATTCTTGTCCTTAGGACCACATTATTATTGAAGAATAATGGCCAAGAATAGTAAGGAAACAACTTGGCGTTGGTATCTAACTTTTATCTTATTGCCCTTTTAAAAATAACCTAACAAAAGATAGTCTAACTTAATCTACATCCTTAACCTAACGAACGTCTACACTTGAGAACCTGGTAATTAAGTAAGTATGGCCTTAAACCAACTACAAGAATTATCATATCAGTCAGGAGCAGGCGAAAGCGGAGACTGGATGTGGTGTAGCCACCAAAAGACGTGCAGCTCCTTATCACTCTCTCTCTCCTGCCTCGAACAGGAATCGCTGTACTGAACCGAAGTAGATCTTCGTGTTCGTGGACGACATCAGATTCGTAGAGGAGTCCCCACGACATCCTTCCATGTTCCTTCTGGATCAGGCCGATCGAATCTAAATGGAGGAATGATACATTCAGGTGAAACAAAGACCTTGTGGCGCACCAGACACATAGAATTGGGGTAATGATCCGCGAAGATCAGACTGCTGGTGGAAGCCATACTTCTTGCAATGTGACTTCTTATTAATTTAATGATGAAATTGTCTATCCTTTTCACGTTTGCTCTGTTGTACAAGGCCTTGTTAGGATAGTACTTCTTGCACTCAATCTCGGGTGCTTGACGCAACCGGCGAAAAGTCCCCAGAACACACACAAGGACTCTCCTTGAACCACAGGTTTGAAACCTGCACCGGATCTCGGCAATGAGATTCGCTGTCGTCCGATTGCTTCAATGTGGTGCTAGAGAAAAAAGTGCGGCGGGTATAAGTAAACACAAAAGGCACTCTTCTAAAAGTCAGTTCTGTTGGGATATGCAAATGACATCAATATAGTCGCGCGTTACCAACGTGTCGTTGTGCAAGCATTCACGGGAACGAGCCTATGGTCAATGACGATACGACAAAATACATGCCGTCGATCAACACACCATCTAGGGCAAAACATCGCAGTCGACATCTTCAATTTTGGGTAGAGAAATTTTTACCTCGAGGGTTTGCCTCCTGAAGTCCGCGAAGCACATCTTAGTGGAGATCTAATGTAGAATTACTCTTGGTACAACCGATGTCATTTTTGTCGAAACAACTGGGGTTAAAACTTCTGACTCGACGGACCAATGTCATGCTCTATAAGACTGGCAGCTGATTCTTGGTGGTGTCAAAAGAAAAATTCTGTGTCGGATGTATGGTTCCGTCTGCGAAGAAGGTGAATGAAGGAGAAGACACAACTGCGAAATCTACAAGCTGTTCCAAGATGAGTATCTAGTACGGGATTGAAAAATTGCTCATACGTTGGCATGGTCACATCGTAGGCATGAATACTAAGCCTCCAATAAAGGAAATCGGAGCCTCCTGGTTCGGGACGGAGACAAAGATTGAGGTCCACCGCGTATTCTTTCATCTTGCATTAGCGGAAATCACTGCATCTATTCCGATGGCGTGACGAAACCGCTGAAATTTTCCGCTCAATAACGTCAGCGTCCCACTTCACCTTAGCTGTCATTTAGCAGTTGAAGGTTTATTATCGTGTGTAGGCATATATCGTCAGCGTAGTCCAGTATCGAGATCAACCGCAGAATTACCCTTGTCAATAGCAGCTTCTTTTTGCTCTAGAGGGAATTGCGTAACAGAGCCATCTCTCGAAACACCAAGTTGACTTTGTATAAAACTCTGATCATCCCTGTCCTGCTCTATGGCTTAGAGATGTGAACGCTGTTAAAGGCGGATGAAGAAGCTCATGGTCGTTTTGAGAGAAAAGTTCTCCGTGTGATCTTTGGTCCAGTAGCGTCTGGAGAAGAAAATATAACCACTAACTGAACGGGCTGTACAACAACATGAGTCTAGCCAGGCGTCTAAGGATCCAACGCCTAAGATGGCTAGGCCAAGTAGAGCCGATGGACATCACTGCTTCGTCCCGAAAAGTCTTCGATTCCGAGCCATTGGAACAACGCAACAGAGGACGTCCTCTAGCGAGATTGCGCACACAAGTGGACAAGGACTTCAACCAACTTGGTGTGCGCAGCTGGAGGGAGCTGGCCAAAGATCCTGCTGGCTGGAGAAGCAAGTTGGCTGAGGCTCAGGTCCTCGCCGGAGTGTAGCGCTAAACATAGAAGTAAAGATGCTCGTGTTCACACGTAAGATTTCATCGAATTCCTCCATTGCCTGGGGAAAACAACATTAAGCACAGTGCTCGTCACCAATAATCTCGCTGCGGACACATTAAACATCGATTCCCTCAGACAGTCTTCCTCGTGTATTACGTGCCATGTGTAGAGACTACAAGTGTTCTCGCCATTGTAGCAGGCACTGTTAAAGTTCTGCTGGTATTCCATCAAGTAATATGGTGTCTAGCACTTTGATCGCGGTTATGATCTCTTCCTTACTGGATGTTTCGGGTCAGATCCTGGCATTTCTCTCGACGGACATCTCAGGCTGTCATGGGTGCACAGTGGTGGCGAATACTCTGTTCACAACCGAAGCAAAATGCTCCTTCCATCGTTTGAGCTCTTTAAAGACGACAAAGCGCCCCTAAGTCAAGTCTACACACATGATCAATATGTACTCATAAAACCACTTCACATTGATTCAGTCTCAGTCATGGGACGAAAGTCAGAATGTCTAACTAGCTGTCTGCAGGCGGTTCCCGTAAATTGAATTTAAAACTTCTCGCGATGTGAAGTGTCAGACGCTCCGTTTAGCAGTGACAAGCGTATAAACTCCCCTTAAACATGTGTACTCCCTCGGCACACCCACCCAAAGCGCCCCTTGTGCGTTGTAGCGCTTACCTTTGCGCTGCATGTACCAACCACGAAACCCACATAACTGCCACTCATTAAGTCTCGCAGATCCTATCGCCACACCATCAATTCCTTTACGGCGCATCACCAGGCAGCCCACTCAAACCGATAAACGCAAGAAAGCACATTAATCCGTCCCGCAGCACGCCCTCCGGCGCACATACGTGCACACACACGCCATACCGCATCAAACTTAATTTCCAGGCCATCAATTATGTCACGTTCTCACGCAACCCGCGACTGGGGCTCGCTCGAGTGTCGGGCTCCAGCTATCTCTCTCCCAGTGCCAAGTGATTACGATTAAGGTTCGTAAACTTTTCCCTATATAACCTTTTTACAGCCAGCGCCACCGCCGCCGCCCTGGGGGAGCATACGCGCGCAATTACCGCGGAGACGCCTCGCACATTCCATCCACCGTCACGGCCTCCCCGACGCCAACTTGTAACCAATTTCGGATCATATCACTCCCTGCACCCTCGAGAGGCACTCGTTCCACCCCCACGCCGAGGTACGCCCACGCCGGTCCACACACGCCGCAGATGTTTGAGTTTAGGATTTCTCAGAACGTGACAGGAATTCCAAACTATCGAAATTCTTTAAAGAACACCTGCCAACAGCCACCTCGCAAGAAAGGCTTGCTAATCCCTGCCATCGGTACTGCATGCAGACGAAAGATACCCGAACACTGGCTCCTGCATGGGTGCCGGGTGAGCCCATACATCTGAGCTCCTGCCGGTCGGTGTCTTGGGCCCGGGGTGGGTATTCATTAAATCGAAATCATATCCCCCTGGATTTATTTATACGTACACGAGCATTACCGGCAGTCGCACAGGGATGGCACCCTCAGCCGGAGGAGCGATAGTTACACACTCCTCGGATTCACTGGCATTAGCCCGAAACGTGCCCGGATGATGTGGCGCAACAGTGAACGGCTACGTGCCGGTGGAGCAGACAGTGTTGCACTGGGTACAGGTTTTCTGTGCGAGTAATCAACCTAAGAGGGGCCGCCGTCGGTGTCTCGGCGCTGAATCTGCCCAGGGCGCGACCGACGCGAGAGACAATGGCGCTCCATTAAAATTTGTCCAGTAAATCTTCTTAATGAAATTTTCCTTCGTGTGTCGTCGGTTGGTTGGGCAGGCGTTGGTGGGGGCTGGATTTGTGAAATATTTCCCCGCCGGACGGGGTTGGTCTCTGCGCTCGAGTGCACCGATGAGGGATGGGAGGAAATTGGATTTTGCGCTCAAGCTTGGTTTTAACTGAAACTGCGAGGGTGGATGGGTTGGGCGAACTAAATATTCAGCATTTAACTGGATGGACTTAGATTCGGATCTCACAAGCAGGAACAATGCATGACAAAGGAGAAAGGGCTTCAATGGGAGTCTGAATACTTTGTTGACGCAAATGTGTGTGAGCAGAGATTTAAGCTGTCATCCGGAACTTCGAGGAAGTGCAGCAACTGAAGCAAATTCTTGGACGTTTAATAGGGTCTTAGCCAACTTGTCACATGACATTGTGCACAACTTGAGAGATTTCGGGACGCCTTCAAAGGGACAGAGGAATGACTGTGACCAGTATATGACGGTAATTTTCGCAGAGCGCTTTTCATGTCCCAACCAATACGGCTTTGAATAACATCCGCCATTTAGCATTTGTCCCTCGAACTGATTGACAACAATTCCTCGCTAACTTGCCAACATGACCAAACAAAATAGCGAATCATTGAAATATTGTTTTTGTTTTTTAATTGAATCACCGATATTTTTTTAAAATGATTGAAATGCAAACAAAAAAAAATAATTGGATGAGGATACAACGAGATTTGAACAAATGCCCATTTAACTCCGACAGGCGTTGAATAATTACGAGTCCTGCTTCTTTGAGTGGCGATACAGGCCGATGCGAACGTGGGACTTCATTCCGCCTCCAGTTTAGGACACCCAGCTGATTAAGATCTGCTTTCAGTTGGTTACGCCATCGGAGGTGAGGTCTTCCTCTACCTACAAATTCACATTCTTCTAAAAGCTGTTTTGAAAACTCGGGAAGAACAACTGAAAATATCGGTTGTCAGTATATCCATCGTCAGCCACAAATATTAAACATGCTGCCAACTTCTTGAGGAGTTAAAGATGTGGATCCGGACCACGAAGGCAGTATTTCCTTCAATATAACATATCATATTTTCAGCCTGAAATTACAAATCCGAAAGAAAGGTGCATAAATGAATGTTGCTTACAAAATAACTTCCTTTGACTTACGTACAGTCAGTGTTTCGTTTAAATATTCTTCGCCCTACTTCTGATTTTCTGATCAGATTGATCACATTGCGATCGACGCAAGGCACTCCTCCAGTACTATAGATGTCCGAACGTTCCGAGGTGCCAACATTGACTCGGACCACCACCTTGTAGTAGCCAAGGTAAGGTTGCGGATATCCCGAACACCGCCAAGACAAAGAAATACTGTGAGGAAGTTCAACGTCGGCCGGCTACAATCGCAAGAGATTGCAAAATCCTTTTCCGATCGTGTCTCCCTCAACCTCTTAAGAAATCCTACGCCGCCAACATCAAGTATTGAAGACCAGTGGCAGCATTGCCAAAAAGCCATCAGAGATGCCGCCTCCGATGTGCTGGGTCTCAATCCGCCACCACAACGAAACCCCTGGTTTGACAATGAGTGTCGGCAGGCGAATGCAGCCAAGCAAGAAGCATACAAAGCGGCACTGCAAAGAAGGACAAGAGCTGCTCGGGAGCTCTACGAGCAGAAGAGGAGAGACGAACACCGGCTTCTCAGGAGAAAAAAGAAGGAGCATGAGAAGCGCGCGATCGGCAGAATAGAGGGATACTACTGCAGGAATGAGGTAAGGAAGTTTCACCAAAGGGTAAAGTCAACCAGTCAAGGTTATAAACTCCGAACCGAAGCCTGTAAGGATGATCAAGGGAACATCGTAGTAGAGTCACAGTCGATGCTGAGGATATGGAGAAACCATTTCTGCAGACTCTATAACGGCGACGAAGAACCAAATTCCGCTGGCAGGCAGAACGAACCATTCAACCCCAATGAAAGGGATGATGAAGATCAACAATTCCGTCCACCCAACCCGGATGAAATGAGGATTGCTATATCTAAACTGAAATCCAACAAGGCTGCTCGGTAGGCTGACGGCCTACCCGCTGAGCTTTTTAAAGCCGCAGGCGATGATTTGGTAAGGTGCATGCACCAACTCATCTGCAAAATATGGTCGGAGGAAAACATGCCCGATGAATGGAACCTCAGCATTGTTTGCCCGATCCACAAGAAAGGAGACCCCTTTGACTGCGCCAACTATCGGGGGATAAGTCTCCTTAACATCGCCAATAAGATATTATCTGCCGTACTGTGTGAACGCCTAAAGCCATTCGTCAACAACTTGGTCAGTCCATACCAGTGTGGCTTTAGGCCAGGAAAATCCACCATCGACCAAATATTCACACTCCGGCAGATTTTGGAGAAAACCCAGGAGCAACAAATCGATACCCACCACCTGTTCATCGATTTTAAGGCCGCGTATGACAGCATTTATAGAGACGAGCTATACAGAGCAATGTCTAGTTTTGACATCCCTACCAAACTCGTCCGTTTCTGTAGGATGACGATGGAGAATGCACGCTGCTCCATCAAGGTCGTTAAAGACCTAACCGAGACCTTTGATGTCAAAAAAGGATTCAGACAAGGCGACGCGCTGTCATGCGACTTCTTCAACATCGTTCTTGAGAGAATTGTTCAAAACTCAAACGCCAACACCAGAGGAACATTCTTTCAGAAGTCCCTCCAACTACTCGCATATGCCGACGATATTGACATTATCGGAAGAACGCAGCTTGATGTCAAAGGCGCTTTTGTGAGTATCGCAACGGTGGCCGCGAAGATGGGTTTAGCGGTAAACGAGGGTAAGACCAAATATATGCTGTCAACAAGAAACGACACCCAACACCGACGTCTCGGTCAGAATGTCACGGCAAACAGATATAACTTTGAGGTAGTTAAAAACTTTGTCTACCTAGGAACCGCTATCAACTCAGACAACGACACCAGCGCTGAAATCAAACGAAGAATAACTCTTGCCAATCGGTGCTTCTTTGGGCTAAGAAAGCAATTGGTGAACAAAGCCCTCTCTCGAACAACCAAGGTAACGTTCTACAAAACCTTAATCGTCCCAGTCCTGCTATATGGCGCGGAGGCATGGACTCTGTCAAAAGCGGATGAAGCAGCTCTTGGTTGCTTCGAGAGGAAAATTCTTTGGGTGATTTTCGGTCCCGTCTGCATAGATGGTGAGTGGAGGAGGAGATACAACGACGAGCTATACGGGCTGTTCAGCGACATCTTAGCCAGAAGAGTGAAGATCCAACGATTGAGATGGTAAGGTCATGTAGAGCGGATGGAAACCAATGCTCCGGCCTGAAAAGTCTTCGAATCCACCCCCGAGGGACGGCGCAGTAGAGGAAGACCGCGACTCAGGTGGCGCACGCAAGTGGAAAGGGACCTCAACCAACTATGCGTGCGAAACTGGAGACAGATAGCTAAAGATCGAGCTGGCTGGAGACGCTTGTTGGTTGAGGCTCAGGTCCACCCCGGACTGTAGCGCCACCTTAAGTAAGTAAGTACTTCTGATTTTAGAAAGAAAAGCCACTTGACTCCATAATATACATTTCTCAACCTCTGAATAACTATTTTCTAGAACAAGTGAAGAAGAGAAATCAAAATTGACAGGAAACAGAGGGGGTGGATAGGGAGGTTTTGCGGACCGATAATGTAGTTCATCCGACGGATTCTATAATAGGGTCGAACTTCGATTGCGTATGCGGGATGCCATAATCGGAATGAATATCTGTATCGCTAACTTGAGGGCTTTTTTTGTACAGATGTTCATCATGTTTCCGATGTACCAATATAAAATGAGCAACCATACTCCTTTGCAATGTCCCTTTAGTAAACTGAGTTGAAGGACTTCTTTTACAATCCAAACAATGCGACGGGAACTTTTCCTGGTATCGGTTCTTCGGTCACCTGTTGCTGTGTTTTTGCATTTATTTTCCACAATTGCTTTAGAAACTTGCAGGTATTGGTAACCTGCATCGTTCTTCAAACAAGTTCTTGAATTATTTTGTTCGACACTTACTTATAGGGGTTCAAATTGAAACCCGGTGCAAAACATTTCGCTTTGTCCAAAAAACTTGTATCTCACTCGAAGAAGTGATATAGATGTCTGATAATGGATATCAAACTTTCTTCTTCTTATCTACTTTTTCGAAGCGGAGACCCTTTTAACCAAAAAAACCAAGACTGTCCATAGGAGGCAATGGCTGCTTGGACACAACAGTCGGATCTTTGCAGAGTTTTTTTCAAATTTCTTAGATTTCAACAAATTTCATCTGCAAGAGAGAGTCTCGACTGTTGAACTCTGGACCGGGCGACCACGATTCCATCCTCGATATGGTGCCTAGTGGTTCATCGCATTAACAGTATCGATGGACTCCATGTTCCTCTCAATTTAGACGGTGATAGACGAGGTCGGTATCTCTCGTTTTAACTGCAATAAAGCCGCTGTGAGGAGCATGTTCGGCCCTTGCACCAGTTCATCAAGCTCAACAGACAATGATCGAAGGAAAGCATGTTCCATTAGTGGAATCTTAACGTCATTTGTTTGATCCACGACAAGGACACGCCCTTGGCGGGTAAGTCCCCTACACATCGCTAGTTACATCCTGTTATCTTATATGCACACTTCTAGAGGAACCACTCTAGGGGAACCACTCTAGGGGAACCACTCGTGTTGTACGTGGTTTGGCTCTCTCACGAGTGGAAGGAACAGTTTTATGCCGACTACGGACGACCAGCTTTGAGAAGCTTTTTCTATAGAGGAATACTATTCGAGCATGCTTGGTGACTCGAAAGGATGGGGTACTGAAAGGTGTCTTATCGTACTAGGGATTGAACCAAGACACGTAGGGCAGGTACACACAGAGCTACGAGCTACCACAGGCCAAGTGTAACACTAGCACAAAATGTAGTCGGTAGTAATAGTTCGCAGTGACGTTTGATGCTTCTCATGATTCATTTGCATAAATGGGGGACATGCAACGATGCATTGTATGCTTGAATTAAACAAAATTCTGTCTAAGAGGATCTTCAAATGATCTACTGTGCAGCATTACGGCTTGCCTTAGAGCAGACATGTTTTGCATTTCAATTTCCATTTATATACATCAGAATTAATTGGTAAATGGTTTTATCTATGAACACAGTTTGGAGGCTCCTGATGTTTTGAAAATGAAGCTATATCCGAGTACCCGCCCGATGTGACCTTTTCGAAATCGAAACCATTAAGAACTCCTGTGTAAGGAAAGAGAAAAAATCCATCGAAATCGGAACCGTGTATGACACTTTTTCGCAGCTTAACGCATTCAGAAAAGCTTAACGCGTTGCGCATCACTTTCTTACTTCATCTTTGGATCCACTTTGCAGGTCTGAGTGCGTTCGGCCACGATACATATTTTCGAGCAGTAAAATATGCGTACAGGGACAGTGGTGTCCCGTGGCGTTGTGGGTATGTGCGTCGACCCCAACAACCTCGACGTCGCAGGTTCGAGTCCAGCTCTGATCGACAAAAATAATTTTCACGACCCCACCTCATTCGAGTCACTGACAATGCTCAAAGAGTATTTGCTGTCTAGAAAAAGCTTCTCAAACTTGGCCGTTCGGAGTCGGCATAAAACTGTAGGTCCCTTCCACCCGTGAAAGAACAATAGGACGCACAACACGAGTGGTTGCTGAGAAACTAGGCCTTGGCCCTCTATGGGCTGTAGCGCCACCCATATTATATATATTATAGACAGAAACCTTTTACGATTTCCATCTGCAAATTCGTTCTAGAATTGACCAGGAACCTATCATGTACCGAACTGATTCACGTACACCAGCATTTCGATGACCACATCGTAATTGTGCGGTTTGTTGTGACTGGACTTGTGCTCAAAGCACTTTGCAATTGTTTTTATCTATGCAGTCATTGAGTCAATTGTACCTTGGTAGCGTGTAAATGCAAGTCTTTATGCAAAATGTCCATCAAAGACGAGTGTGAGAGGTGAAATTGTTGGGTTGAGGTGGACGGCTCCTTAGCCACACTATCGCGAACAGCAGCAATATTTTCTGCAGTACGAGCTGTACGAGCATGCACTGGTGTTTTCATATCTCCTACAGACGCGACTTGCTCACATTTTTGCACGATTTTTCCCATTGTGCGCACATTTTGACGATTAAATTGACCGAAAAAATCAAAAAGTGCACGATATGCATTCTGATTTGAACGCCCATTTTCATAATAAGCCTGAATAACTTTAACGCGTTGCTCGATTGTGTATCGTTCCATGGTTCAAATTGAGTAAGTCTGAAATTCAGAAATGTCAAATGAAATGCAGAGAAAAACTTGACGGGTAGGTGTGGTTCACATTCAACATCGGCCCTTAAAATTGAACCACCCTTTACAAGCTTATGCGTCCCAAAGTCATCGAAAAATACGAGTCCTTTAAGAACTGTCATGAATCATCATCCGACTGATGTTTTAATTCTTTGCCAGGTCCAAGCAATGTACTGCAGCAATAAGACCTCAATGGGAACTGATCCACAGAGGTGTTCAGCTTAAATTCGCTTTTGAAACCACAGAATGGATGACACTTTATCGCGGTTTGAAGAGATCTACGTTCAGCTTGCCGTTGCGCACCGGACAAAAGTGGCCACTTATCCGCCGTCAATTTCGATCGTTTTTGGTTCCCCTAGTCAGGTCTAGGTTTCGTTCCAGTGGCCACGATCCATATGCATGTTCGATCCGTAAAACATTTAATTAAGGGCCAGACAGCACATTAATTTCCCCATCCTCCAGAGTATCCCGAAGAGCACTTACCACCGCCAACGCACAATAAAATATGACAGATATATAATTTGCCCCAAATTAGATTCATCATTAGAACTACGAAACATGTTCTAACGAAGCCCATTCAACTCTGCGTCCTTTGTCTGGGGCAACATTTAAATTGACGGAAAACAAAGGCAGGCACAAGGCGAAAGGCCCAGGGAATCGACGAAATGAATCTCTAATCATGTATTCATCGGCACGTACTTTTCATATTTTCCAGAAAACATATCCGGCAGCCGAATGAACTCGAAATGTATTCGCAATTGTATTCATCATTCAATTCGAAACGAGGATCATGCTCGAGAGGGTATCGGGCTTTTGAAAGGGAAATGCGTGTCGCCCCCCACGCCCTGCCAGACTAAGTATCCCGACGAACAATGCAACATTGAATTTCAATTCAATCGAATTTCAATTGTATTCGCCATGTAAGTGCTTAGAATTTACGATGAGTCTCTGAAGGAGGCGCACAATGGATGGACCGAGGACGCTGAGGAATTTCATCTATTTTGGCCTGTCCGTCGAGCCAGCAGGGGCAGCTGAGGATTATTTATGACGGCGATGGGGCCGTTCTTTTGCTTCTTCTCGGCCGCTGCACACGGGGCAGGACAATGAAACGCGCAAAAAACGCAGAGGAGACTCAAGTATAATCGATTTCGGATTACAAATTACCTGCGAGTGATTGGTTGCGTTCGGCGGCTGGCTGGCTTCCGAGCGTCGTCGCCTGGAAAGAGAATGAAAACTGAGTGAGTGGGGGCCAATAATAAAACACATTTATTTTATTTGAATTCGACGACGAGCACACACGCGGAGTGGCGCTTGCTCCACTCTCTAAAGTGGAGTGCCACGGTGGCTGTTGAGATTTTATTTGAATGCGAAGTCGTTACTTTGGCGAGATGTCTTTGCGATGAGATTGATGGCTTCCGTCTCGGTGGAGAGGTGCGATATTTATTTTTTCTTCCTCTTCTTCTGCGGGGGAATACATTTCGGTCGGAAAGAGTGAAGAGCCTAATAAATATCACGAGCCAATTTGGGGGTAAAAAGTCAAATACTTGAGAGCGTCGTTGGATTGAGAGATCAAGGAGCTTCCCCGGCACTTGGGCAAAGTTGGGGACGCCGCAGTCGGAGGCAACATGATCTCCGACATTTGCGAAATTATTCAAGATTGACATTGAGGTCACAAAACGTGAGTCTGCTGTGATTGCAAATGTGTGTACTTAACCTCGGGTTTACGTGACTCAAGATTAAGCACTTTTACAGCAAGTACCTCTTCGCAGAGATGGCAATGAAGTGTACGCCTATCAAGTGTATTGTAGGGTTTGACGAGTCGATGATCGAGTAACTGCAAGTCATAGTGAACTGGGGGTGGTTCAGAGCCCTGATTAAAAATACTTCGCGTAGCACAGTGACGTGGAAGCCAACACTCCACGGATTATAGTCGTGGACAATAGCATATAAGGCGAAGAGCATGCGTGAATGAAAGACCTGAAAATCGGGCTATCGGCAGTCAGAGTGTGGTGTCGACATCATCGTCAATGAACAGCGTTTAAACAAAAGAAATAGTATCTGCCCAATATGGCTACCTTGTGGCACGCCCGCTGTGTCTGTCATTCCACGGCGGTTAAAATGAAAAATAACGAAGCAGGACGACCGGAAAAAACGAGCAGCACCTTCTCGACTTACGACTGATGCTTGGCAATTCCACGGGCTGAGGGTCGGTTTGATTTGATATTTCGCTTAAGTTGTCGTCACACCGAAACTTGGGCACCCTAGAAGACGTCCAACCAAATCTTTCTAGGATTTGTATATGGCGTCCTGTTCGAGGTCGCTTATATTTGCGGCGAAAGTTCAACTGCGTGAGATAATGGTTCATCAACTACTGAAATTTTCCAACTTGCCAGTCAGTTGAATTTTCATTGAGTACAGGCCTCGAATCTTGAGTGCGAAGGATTTGCCATGCCGCTTAAAATATATGGAACGGGCCTTCATAACGCAGGCTTTAGAGTTCGCTTCTTCCGAATGCGTAAGTAGATTGGGAGGTAGATTCCCGTTAGCGAACTGACACTGCTGAGAGTACCATGATGCTTGCTGCGGTCAAACCTGCTGTATTGCACTTTGCGTACGATTGCCCGGAGTGGGGAACAACTAGCGCGCTGGTGGACGGAGTATTGTGCCTTAGACCATTTCATTGTCGTAGCCCCCATATCCTCTTCAACGGCCTAGTAGGAAGAGAAGAAGACGCTTTGTCCAAGGCCATGCGACGCTGCAATTGATGGCCGCTTTCAGAGTTCTATGCAATCGCTGCACGGTTCTTCCATGGGCGCGTGGGTGGTAAGTTGATTGCATTGTGTAGTTTGTCCCTGCTAATCTGCTCAGTTTCGGTCTCGTATGAACGGATGGAGGAGGAGACTGAACGAAGAGCTGTACGGGCTGTACAGCGACATCGATCTGGTCAAACGAGTTCGTATCTCTTTCGTCTCAGATGCCTAGGTCAAGTCGAGCGAATGGACACCAATGCTCCGGCCGGAAAATCTTCGACTCCAACACCGATGGACAACGCGGGAAAGGAAAACAACGCCTACGGTGGCGCACGCAGCTAGAAGGGGATCGAATAAGTTGAACGTGCGTGGCCGGAAGAAACTGGCACTAGACCGGACTAGATGGAGTGGCATATAGGCTGAGGAGTAGGTCCAAACCGGACTGTAACGCCAGCCAAAGAAGAAAGAAGAAACTGCACAGTTTGATGAAAATGGATCTGTGAAGGAGTTTAGAAGCGGGCAATCCATTCTTCAACCAGAGCATTTGCGCAACTGATTGCTGCCATGTCAACCATCGGAGATTCTTCTGGACATCACGTGAAACGATCTGTGACTGTCATCGAGTAACGATAGCCATCCTGTGGAGAGAATGATGCGAGCGTTGTTCGGGAGCTGTAGTTTGGTGTCAGAAAGGTGATTTACACCAATTCGCTCCTAGAGTACATATTTGTACGAACATATACAATTTTGGACTATGTTCGACCAAATTAAACGCTGTCTCATAAGAGGTTATGATGATGTGATGAACGAACAGCACAATAATATGAAACATCACGAGTGTAGCCAAAGGGATAAGAGGGGTTGCCTAGGTGTAGATGATGAGGGAATTCTGCGGGCTGTCTGATAAGTCCCTTGTCACAAAAGCTTTGATTCGTGAGAGTCCTGGTTGTCCTCGCCCTTAATGTGACGAAAGTAGTGGTAGTGAACTCTCTCATGAAATTCGGGAGGTCCTGTTGATAATGGACAGTCTTGAGCGGATAGTAAGATAGAGAGATAGGGATTATTGCAACGAACAACAAACCAAAGACAAAGACATCACCCCACAATTCTGGCTGAGCCGGTCATCTGCGAACCACTTAGTGGCCAACCGCAAGGAGCACCACTCCAAGAGCAAGCCCTGCTTATACACAGAGGATCATCCAAGAAAGCAAGTTGGAGCTATGTTGGTCAAGAGCAGTCGCACAAGAAGTGATTGCAGAACATCAGGAGGAGCCAGAGGGACCATATTGACGGTACGATATGCGATGCCGCCATCCAAGTTGGAGTTGAGGATGATCTCGTTTTGGTTGAAGCATTCGTGACAAGTGAGTCCCGTAAGTTGGAGCCGCTTTCTTATAGTCCATAGATTACAGGCCGGGTGATGTCGAAGACAGGTATGCAGTGGTATCAAAGAAAATTCCGCAAGTGTCCACAGATGACCCCAAAATCAAGAATGATTCTGGAGGTGGAGCAAATTCCTTGAAATCATCCACATCTTCTAAGCCATCTGCTCCTTGCAGATGATTTGGTTATCCTCACATCCTCCCAAAATTCCAGAGAATATGGCAATTTTCAGAACACCTGTGCACTCTGCATTTGAGTGGAGTCCCATTGAAGGAGGTCAAGAAGTTTAAGTATCTCGGGCTCTGTTTCACGAGTGATGAGAGATAATGCTGAACTTCCCGAAGGATTGGCCAAACTGGATCAATATTGAAACAGCTTGGCAGATCTGTAGTCAGAAATGTCCAACTCTAACCCTCATGAAATTTGGGTAATGACCGAAAGAATAAGATCGTAAATTCAAGCTGCCGCGATGAGATTTTTTCGTTCTGTTTGTTGGAGTTACTCGCCGGGATATGGTGAGGACCACGGCAGTACGAAGGGAACTCAATGTGGAACGGCTACTTCTTCGAACGGAAACACCTATGCTTCGATGGAAACGTGGCACGAATGTCCCCATCATCACGTCCTCCGTGACGTGCCTTAAATGCAACTCCATCAGGTAGGCGTCCTATTGTTGTAGACTCAGGACGAGGTGGTGGTCCAAAATATCGCTTGGTTGCGCCTGGGTCCTGAGGAGTTAGACTCGATGGCGGAGGATTGAACGGCATGATCTCTACAGCGTGCGTTACCCCAGCGAACCTTTTAGTGGATCGAAAATGATTGACCAACTTCACTTCCTTTCCTCTTCCGCAATACACCCGAGATCGATGTCCGCCGGAACTGCATTACAGATCTGTCTCTCCTCGAGGTGGTAGGAAAATTAACTTCTCAGAACGGAAAGTATTTTTAAATAGCTGACGGCAGTACCGCTGCAAATTAAATCCCCACAGCCACACAACACAACCTCCGTCAGGATTCAAGCTGCATCTCCAATTCATTACGCAGTCCGCCCGCGGTAATTGCGTAACTTTTTCGAGGATACGCCAAACACCACGCCGCACCACACCGCTGACAGACCACTTCAGCTCATTGCTGCGGCGTCATCGGTTAATTAACTTACCGCCCGCATACGTAATTATTTAATAACAGGCACGCCCCAATTAAGGAAATTGATTCAATGAAATGCAATCGAGTTCGTCCGCGTCCACTCGCCGGGCCCTCGGTGCGCGCTTTTAATTGCGAATCATAAATTGATTATCAATGCACAATGGTGCGCATTTGTCGAGAAAAACGAGGAAAACCCACGAAAACCGGGCGCATTTCAGATCAACTGCGGCGAGACCAATAACGCCCAGCCCTACAGGATCACACGCACGGAATCGATCACATAATTGGAACTGAAAAAAAAAACGTTTTCGAAACCACCCACGGGGGCAGGTCGTGAACGCCTCCGAGAAGCACCAACAAGGCAAAAACAAAAATCGCCCGTGTACCGATGCGTAATTAATGTTTTCCGTCATTAATTACACGTTGAGCGAACGAGCGCGCGCGAGCGCGTGTGCCGCACTCGCTGAAAGGGATAATTCACTTCATTAACACGTGATTTCCGGGGACTGGGCGGTGGGCCGGTGCCGAAAGGACGTCCGAAGCGCCGAGACGGACGAGGATGTTTTATTTTATGTCCAATTCTTCTCCCCGATGTGTACTACACGTACAATTCGAGAATATTTATGTTCTCATTGCGCAACAATGAATATTAATGAATTGTCCCTACAGTGTGGGTGGGGGGTAGGATGCCATGTCTGTCTCGGGCTCGTTCATAAATATGCCACGCACTCGGATGCGGTACGGTTTCATCTGTTCATCTGTTTTCTTATTTCTCCTTGCCACCCACTCACACACATGAGTAAATATCCTCTGTGGACAGGGTTGCGAGAGTCGTCCTGATGTGAAAACAGTGAAAACAGGCTGCCGTGCTTAATTTCGAAAAATACCCACTGGAGGCAGGATGGCACGAGGAGTGCTGGCGACGATGGACCCAGCGCAGCCCGTCGGCTCGGTTGGTTGGCCATAAAAAAGCCGAGTGAAAAGGAGAGATTATGTCGTGTGTACACGACTGAGGGGGTGGGACGACAGTCTGTTTGGTCATAACGCACAAGCCATGCGGCTGTCCGGGAGAATCCTTCGAATTGCTTTAATGCAAATGTAAAGCACAGCACGTGGGTGGGGGGACTCCTGGAGTGCTTTATGATTGACTCGAGAGTGGAGTGCAGAGCCGACGGTGCTGACTTTGGCAGTGGCATTACATTTATGCAGTGACTAAGCTTGTCGCATGAATTTCGGCATGAAATATGGAGATGCAAGGTACGTCTGGCACAGGAAGTGGCCGTCGTTCGCTTTGACTGAATAATGGAAGACGATAGTTGCACCGGGTCTTGCTTGATGATTCGGGTCTGCAATGAAGCAGTGGGTTAATTAGGGGGGCTTTACGACGAATTGCAGCTCCAGTTTGATGCCAGCTTTTGAATGGTTGACAGGACGAGTACATTGCTCTAAATTGGACTGATTAGTTCTCTTCGGATTTGCGGACTGCACAGGGATACGGTGGCCAGAGCACGAACACCTAGGCTCTGGTCGTAAGAGTCTGAGTCATTACCTACATGTCGTACTACCTACTTTTAACAGAGGACGCACCGCAGGGTAAGCTGGCGCACATTAGTGATGAAGGAACGCAATCAGTGTTATGTGCGAATTAAAAGGACGTAATAGGGGCCTCTTGTTGGACAAGGCCAACGTCGCCCACTCACCATGGACTTGATTCAAGAGGGAATCTGGTAGTATCCATGGTCGCTCGATGAATGTATGCATCAATTCGACGCATTCGACACAGCTAACTGAGCTGGCTTTGTTTACGTAAAGGTGGACTAAGGTGGGTGAGTAACTAGAGAATCATGAGAATATTTACAGAGAAGCAGAGTAAATGTCAACAAACATTCTAAAAACCGGATTGAGCCGATCCAAGTTCCTGTGATGATGGAGAAGAAGATAATGAAATTTCCGCTAAATGAGGCCAATAAAAGTACGCGTTGTCCTCGAGAAAGGACACCCAATAGTGACGTCTCGGACAGGGCGTGACGATAGACATAGCACTGAAATGGTCAAAGACTGTGTCTACCTGGGAATCACTAACAACTCAATGGCAATAGTGCTGAAGGAAAACGAAGAATAACTTTTGCCAATCGCTGTTTCTTTGGGTTAAACAAGCAATTGATCCAGAAAGCGAAGAATCAAAGTAACCCCCTGCAAGACCTCAATCGTCCCAGTCGTGCTATATAGCGTAGACGTATCGACTTTGTCAAGGATGGACAATGTTGTTTTTGGCTGACAATTATTCGATTAGAGCTCATGTTGAGCGAATGGTATCCCATGCCCCGACTTGGAAAGTTTTGGAGTCCACTCTCAAGGGATGTCGCAGTAGATGAAGACCGTGACTCAGGTGCAGGACGTCAGTGGACACGGACTTCAACCAACAATGCGTGCAAAACTGGAGGCTGCTTAAGATCGAACAGGATGCAGATACTTGTTGGACATTGACTAAGTGATTCCCGTTCGCATCGATTAGAATGAACTTTTATGCTGGACAGGATCTTGTAAGCGAAATTGAGAAAGGATATAATCTTGTTGCTAGATCGCGTTTTTGAGCTTGCATGACATGGAATTGATATTCTAATCCATGGGCCATCTAGATCATGCCTTGTTTTTCAGCCTTTTAATGGCCGCGTCGAATTTTTCAAAGACAGGTGAAAGGACTGACGCATCCAAGGACTAGAGTTGGTATTTTTGGTTTCCTGTCACCTCCAATCCATTTGAACATTGGAGTATAGGTTCGATTTCTGATCTGTGCGACAATAATAATTTTCACAACACCACCTCTTTCGAGCCACTGGCAAGGCTTAAAGAGTATTCCTGTCTAGAAAAAGATTCTCAATCTTGGCCATTCGGAGTTGACTGAGCTCCTGTCCACTAGGGAGAGAACACAACACGAGTTGTTGTTGAAAAGTTTGGTCCTCGCCCTTACTCCTCGCCCGCTTTAGCACCACCGGTATTATTATTATATCATAGTCTTCTGGTCCCATCTGTTAAGCTCCTGTTGGAAGTGCTGTTTAGGTTTATCGACTATTCCCGTCCGATCAGTAAGCGGGTAATCTGCCCTCAATTCGTTTTCATGTAAGACACCTTTTTTATTTGCCTTTAGACTTGTCAATATCCTTCAGCTGGAAGGTTGTGGAGGTTGAAGAAGTTTCTTCTCACCCTCCTGAGCTGCTTTACAATTCGACGTATTTTGGTATGTCGGTTGCACGTTTCTTTTGATCACACTCGCCATTATACTACGGGTCTCCAGCAGCTGCCTACCGCCTCTTTAAGAACAGAGCGGCGATGCAACAACATCTCGTTAGCCTTGTTGTTCGATGTAGGCATACCGAAGAGGCTTCCATATACGCTCTCTTGGTAGGCCCTAGCAATCTGCTGTAAACCCAGGCGAACAATGTCAAAACCCCTCTTGGTTGTCTGGTGCAGCTTTCTTAACATTAAAAAAATGAGAACATTTTCAGTGATCGACATACTTTTCAACCAGGCTCCCAAGGAAAGCCACACACAACCTGGCTATTATATGCCGTCACAACGTCTGTGGGTCGATCATTCAAGTCTTTGAGCTCGATTTGGTCCGCCACGACCTTTGCTTAAACAATCCTTACACTATGATGTTTGCATTTTCCGCTCGGAAGCTTCTTGTGGAACCTTCATCATTAACTTGCCTTTGAATATACCAACTTTCCCACGATTACGATGGCAGAGATGATTAAAAAAGGCGATGGCCAAATATTCTGAATAAAATCAGTCCAACTGGCAACATTTAATAATTTCTGCAAAGTGTGCAATTTTAAGCAAATACCGAGTGCATACGTTGGGCGCCAGACAATATTTTTTCCAGTCAAAACCTGTTAAAGTCTCCTGTTAAAGAGCTCAAGTTCAACATCTGTCAACAAAAATGAAGGAAAAACCTAACCACTCACTCTTATTTTGTCCCACCTTGCTTACAATATCCACGAAGAAAGTGAAGCGATTTCTTAAATTAAACACTTCGAGCACGCGGGCGTCCTCCGAAAACATCCTCATATTCTCAAAATGAATCCATTCAGCTGCTTGTGAAGGAATTATCAAAACTTTAATAAAGATTTGTAATAAACATTGTGACACAGACAGCTCCTCTAGCCCCTACCCCGAGGCACTCCGGTGCTCCTTTAGTCAAACGTTTAACTTTTGCTTAACTACACCAGCACCGCCTCGGCCCGCCCCCATGAAATGTAAATTTCTCAGCTAAATACACGAAAGACAACGCAGGCGAAGGCAAAATGGGAAAAACAACATTGTCAACACCATCCACCCGGCGATTTGTTTTGTTCATTCACTCGCCTGCTCCATTGCGTCTGCAATCTGATGGGTGGGAAGCTACGACGGGCGGCGGGCTTTGTCATCGTTGTCTGCCTGCGCTCACACCCGGAGGCGGAATAAAGCTGAGACGAAAGATCTGGCACGAACGACAGGACAGGCGAAAAAGATGAACACAACAAAGGACTAGGGCAGAACAGAGATACAATTTGTGTGCTCCCCGCCTGCGCCCTGCTGCGGCACAGCACATCTAAATAATGGCACAGATAAATACCTGACATTCTCGAATCGGAATCCTAATTACGGTTCATATATTTCCGTCATCGCGGCAAAGCTAGATGGAGAACTTTAGAGGCAAAACTTTGGAGGGCGTTAATACGATTTTCTCTTGTCTACTTTGCAGTGGTTTTTCTTCCGGTTTTGTTGGCGTGAATTTGGAGGAGGCAGGAGGAAATTGCTACTTTGTGTGCTGTTTTGCTGGACAAGCAGTGGTGGAGTGCTCGTATAGGGAGCTTCACATCAGCCCAATAATGAGGAACGAAAGGGGAGGTCAACGCCAGCAATCGAGCTAATAAGCTTAAGTGATACAGTCTTGATCACAGAGGACATTTTGCTCAGTTTCGTTAAGTTTCGGTAAGTTTCATTAACATTACGCTTCTCTGAGTCTGGATAAGTTTCACTCAGCTTACCTAGCTTAAATTGTGTTTCGTTGAGTTTCGTTAAATTTCACTCAGTTGCCTTAAGGTGAGTTTTGTTGAATTCCAATAAGTCTCGTTTCGTTTCGTTGAGTCTCGCTATGTTTCCCGAACTAGAATTGTTAGTTGAATTTCCTTACGTTTCGTTGAATTTTGTTAAGTTTAACTAAGCTTCTCTGACTTGAGTTTACGTTTCATTGAGTCTCCCTAAGTTTCCCCGACTAGACTTGTTAGGTTTAAATGGATTTAATTAAGTTTCTTTGAATAAGCTTCTCTGACGTGAGTTTCGTTAAGTTTCGTTGAGTTTCATTTTGTTTCGTTACATTAAATTCAGTCTTCCCAAGTTTCCCTGACAAGGATTGTTAAGTTTTGTTGAGGTTCCTTAAGTTTCGTTGAGTTTCGTTCAGTTTCACTTAAATAGGTACGAATTGACCAGCTTTCTATGAATGACACCTAACCTCCATTTTAATAATCCCTACTTATGAAAAATCACTAGGAACTCTGCCACGAGCTTGATGCGTTTGCCTATCCCAGCTGATTAGAGTCAAGGGAGCGTGTGTGCACATGCGAAATGGCAGGATAGCGTACACATGTGTATCCTATCTTGATGTCCTTTAATTAGCAAATTAGCGATTTGCGTTCACTGTTGTGTGATGGTCACAGATCTCGTGCCATGTGCCTATGTGCCATTATGACCACCCACCCGGAATAGTTGAAATGAATGTCCTTGACGAAGAATGCGCATATGAGACTTCAAAGCAACACATCCTTTGATGGTGACATTTTTCACAAGGAATCCCAATGATTTGGCAGGTGCTGGGCGAAGGGCAGACGGCACGGATAATAATTCTTTCATGTCACAAGCCCACAAGTGGGCCGGACCCTTTAGCACATGTCACGCATATTTGCCCCGAATTTCGGGTGAAATTCTTTCGCATTTTGAAAATCACACTCTCTGGGATTCAATAAATATTTACCCTCCACATAACCGGAGGTATGCTTTGAGAGCTGCCTCAATGAATCGGGCGACTGGACTCGGGGCCACAGACAATTTTTCATGAAGGGAGTCTCTCATTCTCTCCCTCTCGCTATCGGTCTCTCTACAAGCTCAGCTGCAAATATCCAGTGAATCTCAGAGCAAATACTCTCCAAGTGCTGACAAAATATTTAACTCCCGTCAAGAGTGCCAAACAGTTTCCCAATTAAACTCAAGCTAAACGCCTGCATAAACACAGCAGCTGCCCCTAATCCCTCGTGCCTGACGCAAGCAACAAGCTCGGCACCTCTCTCCACCCTCCCCCCCAACAGCTGCCCACCCCCAGGGAAACGTAGGCATATGCATCTAATGTCAAACAAAACGCTGTGTGCCGTAGCTATAATATTTTGTAGAGGCAGCATCCTTTGCCTGGTTCCTGGGAACGTGTGCGCAACCAGAAATTATTACGAACTGCACACAGTCGCTGAATTTAATTTGAATTCATTTATGCCGACGATGAGAGTGTGCCTACCGATGAGCTGTTGCTCGGGGGATAACACAAGAAGTGGACCGATCCATGCGTCACCATGTATTCCAGGAACATGCCGACTGTAGGCACGCAACGGCAACTGCAAACGTGTTGAGGGGAATTTATTGTCGTAATTAATGGGTAATATCCTGGTGGAGGGATGTTTATCTATTGCAACGGTCTCTTTACTGGATTTGATGGTGTGCCGCAGGGATGCTGGTTCGTCGCACTGCACATGTCGGGGATGGATGCGTCGGTCGGTGACACAATGGAATGGCGCACAATGGCGTGTAATTTGTGGCTTTCATTATATGTACGTTGTTACGTATGAAAGAGCTAAATGAAAATGATACGAGCAGAGTGGTATGGAATGCAATTGGTGGGTGGCACAGGAGCTGATGGAGTTATGGTGGAGCTACTGAATTTATATTAATTTTGTGATTATTTGGGAATGTTGCGAGTGTGATGTGGGGTGGGAAGGGGGCGTTTCCATTTGACGTTGGTTTTTCGAATACTCATATGTTTTTATGAAGCAGTCGCCATGTGTTTAATTGAAGACTGGCCACTGAGTCGAAATTGCTAAAGTGTTGTCAACTGGCATGCACGCTTAAAAGCCCGACCATAATCGACGTAAGTCACATTCAAATATTCGTAAATAACACTCTGTAACCATAGTCAACACTCCGATCAGTTTCGTTAAAATTGGTTGAGTATCGTCAAGTTTAATTTGAAGTTGATTGTAGAACGTGGAGTAAAATGAAATTAAGCCATCACACATGATACACTAAGATTACAGGAACTCTTGGATTAGTTTTATTGAGTTTCGTTAAGTTTCGTTAAATTTTTATTCTGTCGGAACGAGCTAAATTCATCCTTAATGATTCAATAAGACCATAGAAACACTTACACAAGTTTCATTAAGTTTCGTTAAGTTTCGTTCAATTTTGATTACTGAACACGTAATGAAATTAACTTCAGCCAATATAAATTATAATACCGTGACCATAGAAAACACTTCGATTAGTTTTATTAAGTTTCGTTCAGTGTTCGTTTCTTTAGTGGGAGCGCAATAAAACACTGTCTGCGTTAAAAATGCCTGATTTTGCACACATTCCCATATGTAACTGTGGCACTGTACAATTGAGTCCGCCGTGCTGGGTCAAAGGAGCGAGCTCAATCATTTGAAGATGGCTACAGGCGCTAAATGACGAACGATTTATGGCGTGGCAGTGTACAATAGAGTCTTTTTCAAGATAACGCATGCACTCCAAAAAAAACACCCCAATCAACCAGTCAACCAGTCGAAAAGAACAACAAATTTTGAATAATCGAAGACAAAATCGGAAAGTGAATTAAAATGAGATTACATCTCTTAGACGTCAGAGACCTTCTCTAGCAAAAATCCCTCGACTGGCAGTTTGACGAAGGCACGTCCTTTCCCGTCTCCCCACGAGACAAACACTAATGAACTGACACGAGAATTCATGCCCAAGTTCCATTGGGGCGAACCCAAATGCTCACCCCTTTAACGTCACTCAGCCATTTCATCTCACTCCGACTGGCGACCATGAAAATGCCAACGACATTCAGACACGAGCGCAGCACACGCCCCAGAATTTTCATTTCATTTCATTTCATTTCAACCTCACTCCATTCCGTCACACTATGTCACACGCACGCATCGCTCGTAGCCTCAAATCATTCATCGTTCCGCCAGTCGTTATCCTTTTCTAGTTTATTTTGAACTCTGATCCTTTTTGTATCAATTTCGTGCCTACTAACGATGTCGCCTGTCGCCTGTCGCCTGTTAGCACCTACACTTGCCACACCGCGCCACCGTCATCAGCCACTGCTTGCTTGCACGGTATTGAATTTCACTCCACGGGGAGTGTAGTCAGTAGTGCTGCGGATGCCACGGCCAGGACATAAGAATGTAATAAAAATCCAAATGATGATTACATGGGTGCGTTGCGTGTGTGTGTTTGGCTGAGTGTCACTTGTTGAGCGTCGAGCGCTGTGGAGCGACATTCCCTCCGTCGTCTGTGATCAAGTGTCTGCCACCCTCGTGGCGGAGTGTGTCCTTAAGGCAGTGAAAACTAGAGAGTGGCGGACACTTGAGACGCGTGTGTGGGCGAGATTAATGACAGCGAACGTCTGACAAACCAATCGAGAGTCGGTCCTGTTGCAGCCGTTCTTCGATTTGCCTTCCATCAATTCTCCCTTGAAAGTAGATCGCCTCCAAGGATCCATTATCCTCCGAGTGACAAGCCCGACGAACCACTGTCTCCGCCCGCCCGTAGTTGGGACACATTCATTTCCAGGCCCGGTCCCGATGGAATTTTATTTTAATAATGGATTTCTTGTGTATAAACCCTCTTTAAGCGCATTGTGCTCGTCCCTCTCCGGGGACTGGGACATAAACAAAACTTTCGGCCCGAATGCCAATTCACTTGCCGTCCGTCGCGTGTGTCCAGGCCTGTGTCATGGGCCTGTTCGCATTCTGCCTGGAATGGAATGCAAAACGAAGCTCACTGGAGTATATTAACATTTTTTTTGTCGGTGCCGACGAGGGGCTTGTCTTTTGAATATGCGATATCCTTGAGGCTGCGTTATTAGGCGGAGGGGACTTTTAGTTTTTCATTTTTTTTTTGTGGAAAATTTCATTATCATGGCATGGCGCAATAAACACAAAACCGAGGGAAAATGAACTATCAATGCCCCGCGGGGGAATTGATTTAGTCCGCCGCACACATGCGGGAGCAGTCCTTGAGTCCTATTCACTTCTTGTTTTTCTTCTTTTCGCTTTTTTTTTTGTTGGTGAGAGCGTCCTCGTGCTTTGATCTGAAATTGGTGTCCTTTTGTATCGTTTGCTGGTTGTTGATGGGAAATGAGGGTGGGGTTTAAAAATGATGTCAGGGAGGATGTCCTTTTTGTGGTGCTTCAATTGATGTCACAAATTGAACAAAGGACTTGATTACGTGATTTGACAAATGTATCGATGAATGAAGGTCATCATGTCGGGATGAGAGGAGACCTAACTTAATTTCTGCTGAGAAACATAGGGGCCTCCAGCGATCATGGGGGACGAGCTATTATTGAACTTTGAGTTTTCAAAAGGGGCCGTTGGGGAACATCTGCCGTCGGGGCTGGGGAACATCTGGTTACATATACAATCATCCGTTCTTCTTGGAAGATGTTGCGATGAGTTACAGCCCGTATTTAATCTGCAGAAAAGATTTTTTATGAAAGTGGCGCCCGACGGTGGACTTGTGAATTTGGTTTTCTAGTTAGACTTTGAGGTGTATGGCTCGTCAATCAGAATTAGGAGGAAGAGTTCTTCTAGTTTCAAGTGTACAATAGGCTCATATGAAGAGCAAAGACGCAGAAACCGCAGTACACGATGTAGTCAGTACGGCAGAAGCCGTTAGACTAGACCGCCTAGGAATCTAAGGAGCTTTCACTTCCGTAGCGACCGATGTAATTAAGCTTGAAAAGGTGAGTCTGCTCAGTAAAGGATCATGAGTGCAACCTTAGGTGATTCAGCAATGAACATTTTTGTCTTATGGGTCGCCGCACAGGGTTGAATAGTATCTCACCGTTTGTGAGTGTTAGTCAAAAACAAAATTTTAAACGTGCGAACAAATGATGTCATGCTCTGTTACGAATAGTTCGTGAAAATGGCCTGTTGTACATTTCTCCTTATTAGTTCCCAGCTAGTTCACGCACGTAAAATGTATATGCCCTAACCCCTCCCGACCATAATGCGACAACAACACCTGCGCGCCATTTGGTTTGAAGTTGTGCTAAGCTTATGAGCTCTCTATAACTAATTCCTAAGGAACTTGAGTTATCTTTAACTTTTCTGCGCCACGTTTGCCTACAGCGTCAGTTTACTCTACGATTAGGCGAATTCCACTGCACGGCGTATTTCGCAATGGAGTTGTTGTCGCGCCGTACAGTGTGTCAAGTTTACTACCACTTTCTTTCTCTTGATGCTAAAAGGCTCATGGCCTGTTCTGAAGCCGGCTCGTTAGGGAGGCTCGGTCAAAAAATCTTGAAACATCTGTTCACGAAAGACTGCAGCATCTCCTAATGGTGTTCAATTTTCAGTAATAGTATCGAAGAGGACTCATGACATGTTCCCTCTAATTCACTAAATAGTGAATCGCCCACTCTTTCTTTTACTCAATAGGGCAAAGGTAAAATATCATGATCATATTTGAGTCGATTGAGGATAGGGATAATTTGCATTCCTCGTGCTAAATGTGTAGCCCAACACCTGCTACTGCATCCATAAAGTAGCACCAATTCCACGTTAGAGTGGAACAGTAGGAGTCTGTTCATCAAGCTGATAATATTTCCTTTCCAGATCGTGGAGCATTCCGAAACCAGAACCAATCGTTCTCGTTTTCGCAGCGCATCAAGTTCGGAAGCAAATCGTCAGCGTAGTTAGTGTGTTCAATGTATGATGCCATAGTCCATCGAATGCCATAATTTCATTGCTGATACCCACCAGAAGCAAAAATCATAAAGCTTGATAGAAATCCTTCTAAGGAGAGCAACATTTTCCCATCTAGGAATCAATCCACAAAAGACAGTGGTCCTATTCATCCACAACAGTGTTATTCAGCTCGTCAACATGTGCGTTCAACCATCAACTTAGCTGAATAATCCTAGACAGGAAACTAAATTAAGAACCATATTTGGAACTTTGGACTTGGAAGACTCAAGAAAGCAGCACGGCACAGGCCAACTGAGCAAAATGATATTTGGTCAAAAAAATGGGAACGCAACCGGCAACAGTCCTGTGGAAGTGTACAGATGTAAGGCCAAGCAAGGACATGGCAGCGTAGTATGGTCGCAGAGTTTCATGAAAGCATGCTAGTACTTAAGTGATACAGAAAAGAATTGGAACATTGTTTACTCCAACAACAAGCTTTGAGGTCCTAGTAGTCCTTCTTCCTCTTGATCACTACATGCCAACCACTGCTGCATAGATTGCCATCAGGATCTTCCAATCCAATAGCAGGCTCTGAGGCTTAATTGGGAAGTACACTGGAGCACACTGTCTTCAAACTGAACATGTTAATAGCGACTACTCTCCCCCGTTTTTGAAATACCATTCCGCCACTATTTCCCCGAAAAGTGAGGGTTGGATAACTAATGAACCATCAAACATATGACTAAACACGTGTTTTTTTCACCATGCACTCCATCAGAATACCTGATTACGGCAGTGAAACCAAATGTTTGTTCAAACCGATGTTTTTGCAGTGAAGAAAGCTGCCAACAAAAATCATCAATGTTTTTATCAACCATTGGCTAGTATTACAATTCTCATTAACAGTCAAACGGCCATTAAAGTTAAAGCGGCAACAGAAATCTACTCCAAGCTGGTCGTATGCTGTCACGAAGAGCTCAAGATTTTCAGCACGCAGCAATAACCAGCTATGTCCTGCTGGGACCGGCTATGTCCAGCAATGAGGCAGCAGATTTGGGAGATGGGGCTAACATGTGCCCATCCCCAGCAAGCCAATGTAACTATGCAAGCACATCTTGTTGATGTCAAGAAAAAAAACTTGATTACAAGACCGTTAAGAAAAATTTAACTCGGAGGCCACCTGTGAGACTTAACCTGCTATGACCCAAGATCAACAGTGAAAAACCGTCAATCTCCTTCAATGCGGTAGTTGAAGTTGTATCTGGCTCTTACCGTGGTATTGTATGAAAACGGACCGTTCGCGATCCAAAGAGGATTTCCGTATGGCATGTCCTCTCTGATTCACCCGAACGTTGGCCACTTTCTCTTACACTCAAAAATGTAGCTCATGTTGATATTTGATTCGATTGAGAAAAAGGATCATTTTTGTTCCTCGTGCAATATCACTCAACAATCGGATGTATGGGATATACCAGTGACTTCCTGCGCAGAGGAGAAAAGGAAAGGAGGCCACTGCAAGAGAGTCTCTAAGTTGAAGTACTGAGATAATTTTCAAGACCTACAGGAACCTATGAAGATCTCATTAACATCGCTCTTCAGGCTTGTAAGGGTCTCAGGATTGCTGGACAATGTGAGGAAGCAATGGGAGCCAAAAAGTCCCCCTAGGGACATCACAGTGGGTCTATCAGGACATTAGTGAGACGTGAGACTTGGTTTTTCGCGTCTACATAGGCTCAGGGTTGACCCACAAGCTCAGTGCAGTATGGAGATCCTTCCATGGACGGGGAGCAAGTCACAGGGTTCGAAGTGCTGTCAGATCATCTTACGGCTGGTGGCTATAAGCTGAAAAAAAAATTGCATATAAAAAGTTGCAAGTCGAAACGACGGGGCCGTTGCGTTGTGGGTAAGTGCGTCGACCCCAACCTCGACGTCGTAGGTTCGATTCCAGCTCTGAGCGACAAAAATAATTTTCACGACCCCACCTCTTTCGAGTCACTGACAATACTCAAAGGGTATTTCCTGTCTAGAAAGAGCTTTTCAAGCTTGGCCGTTCGGCATAAAACTGTAGGTCCCTTCCACTCGTGTGAGAACAATAGCACGCACAACACGAGTGGTTACTGAGAAGCTAGGCCCTGGCTCTCTATGGGCTGTAGCGCCACCCATATCATATTATTATAAGTCAAACCGACACCGTCCGCGTACTAAATACGTGCACTTACTACGATGGTTGCTGGCATCTTGCTGAGTTCAGAGCAATCTGAATGCACAATCCCATGTTCTTCCAAAAAATCCTTACTGTCTAGGCACTATAGTAAGTGCACTAGTCCCCATTCGTCGCAATTGATGCCCATATTCTGCCTTGATTAGTCTAGACGCAAACCTAATGGGCTTAAGAAACCCATTAGGTTAGAAAACACTTTCTTCTGATCTTAGGCAAAATTCGTACATCAACTGTTCAACACTGTCTACAGCTGAGATCGATTCACCACGCCCCTCATTAATAAGCAATAGAGAATGCGTATTAGTTCTGTTCACAGTTGCTTCTAGAAGTGATGATTTATCCTTACGTCGATTAAATTTGTGATCTGGCGCCCAACACACAGCCTCCTTCCCGCTTTGACTGTTACCATTTGTCACCTAGTTTCAGCAAAGCGGCATCAGACCGCTTGTCGTCGCAGTCCTGAACATACCTCTTAATCGCTTCACTAAATGAAACACCTCCCCATACCACCCCAGCTCAGGATTCACGTTCACCTCTCCTTCACCTCTTCTTCTTTAATTTGATTTAAAATAAATAAATTGCTCCCTTTCAGAGCGACAGTCGAAGCAGCCCGCTCCAGCTCCACACAGCGGCAAGGTTGGATGCTCCGCGCCAGCATCCTGAAAGGGAGGCTAATGAAAACGAAGGGTGCGAGTAATTTGCAAAATAAATTCAACATTTTACAAAACTTTGCCTTGTCGTCAAACGATATAAAAGCCTTTCTCTCAACTGACAGCCAGCTGCAGGGATGTTCCCCCACTCAGCCCCGCTCTGTCTATTGTTCCCTGCCAGAGCGCCGGTCGTGGGTACGCGAACACCTGCGTCATGTGCAGAGCTCTGGCTGTGCCTGCCATTGACTGTTCCAACGGAGCGCTGGCAAGCCAATGAATGTCCTCGGTTGCTGTTAAATAAATTACAAGTTCCTTGAGCATGTGCGCTTTGACGCCCGATATTTTGACGGCGCTTGAGCGCTGAGCCTTTGAAGGCCTTGTTACATGGATACTGAGAGGGTTTTTATGAGCTCTCCTTTGCTGCCGTTCCCTCCCCGCTCGGTTGCTGTTCGCTTTGCATTAAGTCGGTGTCACTTTTGTGCGCCGTTTTATTGTGTCGAGCGTGTTGCTAACGTTGTTAGACAGCCTTTGTTTTGGAGGCGTCCATGGATGCTCCGTGCATGGTGGGAATTAAGAATGTGTCTATATGGTGGGGGAAATTTTTAAATGCGGGTAATTTGCGTGCTACTGGCTCATGGGGGATTTAATTAAACCCCCTTACTGGGGGCTGCCATGTGGCAGTGTCAACCGTGTGTCATATGCCTGCCTGACTGCGGGTTGGAAATCGGAGTTTCTGAAGCTCGGTGACATCACCTCCTCTGAGGGTGAAAATCGAAAGTGCCACATTTTGTGCGAGTAAAAGGGGTTGCATCCAAGAAGAGGTGTCATTTTGAATTACCCGGCATTTCTGAAAAGTCAGCCTGCCGGAACCCTACTTAGCACAGTTGTTAAGCCAAAATGACGAGGTTATTTATTATCAATCGATGTACACTAGTACGATACGTCGATTCAGAGCAAATTCCATGTGGATTCTATCAAGAAATCGATCTCCAAAAAGAGACAAAATGGCGCTGTTTCCGTTAAGACCATAATCTCGGCAGACGGTCAAATCTCGTGCACACAGTCAGATTCCCTTTCAAGGCCTCTGATTTCCATCAAGAACCACATCGAAAATCCTCCAACAGCCACCACTCGCACTACACGAGCTCCATCGTTGGGCGCCAGTTTCACAAATTCACCACCTAATCCCGTCGCTGCCTCGCTGAATCGAAACGATAAGCAAACCTTATGCACCATCCAAAGACAATCTTGATTACGGCAAAAACCCACCATGATCCACTGCAAAGGGCCATTCGCCATCACTTCAATGGGCGATAAGAATAAAAGATTTCACAGGAACATTATGTCGGGCAATTCATAAGCAAACGGCCTCGCAGCCGCAGAGACCCCACCCGGCCAGTATCGGCCTGTTATCCTGCAACGGAAAAACATTCCTTGGCCATGTTCTGTGCGAGTATTTCGGATATAATTGCTCCCCGTACCGCATAAACACCTTCCAACTGCCCGCCATTAGCCGAAACCACAGACTACGCCGCGCCGCACCACGTTCGTGCTTTTAATGGCAACCGGAAAGTGGCGGAGACAGTGCGGCCGGTTGCCGCACAAGGACTCGTAGATACACACGCAGATACTGTTGCTTCCATCGCCATCGCCGCCCTCGTCGTCGTCGCCGGCTTGAGCCGTCTTAAGGGGCCCACAACGCATTGTGATTTTTGGGGTAAGCGATTTGCTGTTTTATGAGTCCTGTTGGGATATTAAAATGAAACCATAAGCCGCCATAGCGAGTGGCCTATTATTGGTTTGCCGGGAAAACTTTGTATCGTGCGTCGGACGGGTGTGTAAGCGCGAACGCCTTGTGCGGGTTCGATTATTAATTTAGATACTGTCTGCGTTCCATTGTTTGCCGGCTCCTTTGTCTCTATCGGGCTTTTTGTTTCGCGCGCTCCACCCTCGCCTCGTAAACCCGCCGACGCGTGTGCGGCTTGGAATCTCACGAACGCAATGAAATATTGAAGCGAGAGGGAGAGGGAGAGGAATAAAAATGAAAACTGAAATTAATTCTCGGAAGCGGATATTGCGCGTGGAAGGGTGGGGTGGCGCTATGTGTGACTGAAAAGGGGGGGTGGTCGTATTATTCAATTATGAGAGGGAATTTTCAACTGAAATTCTAATTAAGGACGCTCTGAATGAAATGCTTTTCAAATATTTATGAGATACGAGCGCGAGTTTGCCAAATGAAATGCGCCGCTGTCCGCTGTTGGAGCTATTTGCTCATTTCTGCTCTGTCCACACGGTCGGCGGGCGTGTTCGTCGCTGGGGCAATGCAAACTTGTTGGAAGCCCAAAATTATTGCCTGGATAAGGAGTTGAATGAGTGATGGAGTGATGGAGTGACGGACGTATAAATATTCACGAAAATAATGAGTGGGGGGAGGCGCTGGGTGGAACTGCTGACACTCGCATCTTTGGGTGGCTGTCGTAGGAATGCGTTGGCGTTGGGATAGCACAACCGGCCAAGCTTGATTGAAGGTTTGAGTGCCTTCTTTCACACTCGCAAAGAAGGCCGGAGTCTCATTTTAGAATTTTGACTGTCGAATAGGGTCGTTGTTCGCCTAAAACTCAAGTAATCTCTTGTCTAAGGATGGAAGTTACCCGTTTCACCGGATGACAGGGATGGGATGAGTATGCAGAAAAAAAAATCGAGGGAGACACGATTTCAGTAAGGTTGAACGAGTAAACTCCAACTGGTTTATTTCAAGCAAGACGAGAGACCAGCGACAGCTCCTGGACACGATTCCTCCCCAATCATGGACTTCAGACCACTACTGATGCAACGTTTCATCGTCCATCTGTACTAACCCTCTGTAAAGATCTTTAAGTGGTTCAATCAGCGAGCAGAGCAGTTGGTGCAGCCAACCCTCGTGTGGGCGTCCGCAAATGAAAGACTGAAGGTCATGAGGTTGTACCCGTTCTTAGCTCTCCTTCACATGGCTGTGGCAATAATTGCGTTCACAGCATCAGACAGCAGGGGCTAACTTTATGCGCGATTCAAAGACTTGACAACTTTCGGAGAGATTGTCTATTGGTAGACACCGCAAAGGCAGCACAACCACAGTGGTAGCACATTTTCTACCTACCCTCACCGGGAAGCTTGTTTAGTTCCTTTTCCAGTCGTGCGCATCTTTATCTTAGGTTAAAGTATTGAGCTGCCAGCGGAATTGCCAGCATACTTAAACCATCTTGGTCCATTGTGATACACATTGGCAGACTGCTTCTGCTGGTCGACAACTTGCATTCACTAGAATTCGAACCGCGTACAACCCTCACTGATTGAGGCACTCAACAAAGCTACGCCATCCAGGCTAATTGCCTTGATTCGTAGACTCTGAGTCACTCTGAGACCATACGCACTGTAGACTTGAGTGCATAAAATGTGTCTGGTCCATAAACGAGGGCTGAACGTGCTGCCGCAGAGAACGAATTCGCAACACATCAAATCTGAACGGAGCGTCCAACAGGCAGATGAACCTTGGTCTACCTTAGATCGGTGCACGAGACTAAATCTGGGGGGGGGGCTGTTGTATGGTCAGACACTTCCTTCGAAGATCAAGCCGACTTCAGACCAGACTTCCCAAGCCTTCTATTGTCATATGCAAGCTGAACTTAGTTCAAAATAGATCGCAGAATTGTCGGAAGGTACTGATCCAACAATTGCCTCTTCTAGTGATACTTGCGCTGGTACCAGTTGGATTAAGAGTCAGTTAGTCTGGCGCTGCAATCTGGGGTGGACCTGGGACTCAAACAACTAGCGCACTCTGTAGCTATCTGCTTTCAATTTCACACACCAGGGACGGATATCGAAACTGAAACTAAACAAACGAGCCCATAGATGGCACACAGAACTTTTTCTCTCAAAGAGACCAAGGCCAGACTAACTAGCAGGATGTTTAAAACTTGCAGGAAAAGCAAAGCATCCGGTTGACGTCGTCCATTACGATAATATTGACCATTTCCCAATCTGGTTGGGTACTGAAAGCGGCAAAGGTTGCTGAAAACTATGCAAAAAACACAAGCAGCATCAAGCTTCGATTTGCTTTGCTCTTATGCCAAGAATATATTTTTAGAGTGCAATGTGGGACATCTTCTCATCGAGATTTTTCTAATGTCCAACCCTTAATTCACTATTTGTACTTATCGTTGCTCAATAAAGGTCGGTAACGAACTCAACGCGACCTTCAGAGTCAAAAAAGGCCTAGAGAAGGCGACGAGCGGTCATGTGATTTTTTCAACATCGTACTTGAGAAGGTCGTGCAAAACTAACTCGCCAACACAAAAAGCAGTTTCAATTTCGAGGTGGTCAAGGACTTCATCTAACACGGCTCCCAAGTTAATAGTACGAACAACATCAGTACCGAGAATAAACGCAGAATAACTCATGCCAATAACAGCTTCTTTGGGCTCAAGAGGCAATTGAGTTGTAGAGCCCTCCCTTGAAGGACCAAGCTAACATTATATAAGACCTTGATAATTTCTCTCTTGCGCTATGACGCAGAAGCCTTGATTATCCCAAGAGCGGTTGAAGAAGCCCTTGGTATTTTCAAGAGAAAAATTTTGGTTCTGTTTGAGTTGAAGGGTTCTGGAGAAGAAGATTCAATCACGGACTGTACGGACTGTACAGCGTCATGAGTCTAGCCAGATGTGTAGGGATTCAACTCCTAAAATGCCTAGGCCATGTAGAGCACATGGCCCACACTGCTGCAGCCTAAAGAGTCTTCGACCTCGGCTTGTTAGCTGCGGCCCATTTGACCCCAGACTGTAAGAAGTAGAAGAGTTCACTATTTTACTTAGTTGCTTTTTTCAACCTAAGCCCGCAACAGTTGCTTGAGGCACAATTCAGCTTTTTTCACCTGGCTCATAAAATAAACACTAAGGCTAGATGTGATGGAGGAACGGGGTGAATTTTTGCATATGTCTTACGAGAATTGCGCAAGAAATGGAGACTCCTGGAATTGTTGAGCAGAGCTCACCGTGCCTCTAAACACGATGGTAGCTGTTAAGTAGTTACTGCTCTAAATTCACAGTTGTCACAGCCAAACTGAGGCTTTCGACTTACTTTAAGGTGATTAGGACACGAGAGCACTTTTTATTGACATCAATAATGCCAGTCAAGAGTGCACTTCTTCTTATTTGTTTGGTGCTGCAGTCCAGGGTAGATCTTGACCTGGCACACAGAAGCTTGGACGATCCCAGGCTAGCTGCATCAGCAATTGCGGTCACTGAGCTCGCTGAAGTTCTTCGACTGTTGTGTGCTTCACCGAAGACGCGCCTGCCCTCTGCTTCAGTGTCTCGCAGGCTGGGAGTAGAAAAACATCCGCCCAGAGTCCCCGAGCTCCAAATTGCCTAACCACCTTTAGTTGCATTCCTTCAAGCCTCTATAGAATTGATTCGTTGTAAGTTCCAGAAGGAACCTTCTCTTCTAGATGTCATGAACCCAGGTAGTATCAAGGATAGCTGAACTTTTCTTTTTCACTCGTTTCCAAAATATCCCATGCCTCTAGACTGGGATAACTAATACCTCAGCCTTGTGTACAATTAGCTGCATCCTTCGAGAGGGGGCTCGACTACTCCAGCAGGGAGTATTCTGCGCTTGGTGTCTGTTCTTATGTTGTTAGTGCAAGAGGTAATGTACATCAAGTAATGTGGGCCTTTCCCCCAATTGGAAGACCCAGTCTTGAATGCTGACGAATCAAGACCTTGACTAGTTGGGCGCCAATGCCGCACCTCACTCCTCGCAGACAATCAATCATCTTCCCTTGGTCGTCCTAAGACCCTTCCCTACTCGTCCAGTCCTAATTACTACCGTCTACAAAAGCCGGCCAGCCTCAGACCAGCCCACACGACCTTGCCGCAGCAGAGATAAAAATGTTATTCCCTCCTTATCCCTGCTGGAACATCTTGTTAATGTCGACTCACATGTGTCACAGGGATGCGAACGAGGAGGCCCCGGTAAACGAGTTTGCCCCCATCACGTAATCGGATATTCTTCGTGCGTCTGCCTCACCCGCTTATGGCTTTCCGATTAATTTCGGCCCCCAATCAGGGCCCGGGCCATACATCTGCCGCTCACATATGTCCCGATGCCTATCACGGCCATCACTCATTTGAATCCCCTTTCAGGATTCACGGGCACCCCTCGTGACACTCTGCTAAGTAGTCTTGAATCGAACAGGTGAACCCTCTCGCACAGATCCTATCCAGCCCGTAAATTATTGTACCCCCCGGCGGCGGGATTAATTGAAGCCAATGGGCGCCGTGTGTCAAGCGCACCCTCCCCGACATCGGCCTCGAAGATTGCAATTTAATACCTCGTTAACATGGCCGAATCCTCGAGTTGAACAAGTTTAATGACCATTAGTCTTCGTTTGACCTTATCATTTGGAGCATCCTGTGACTGGACATAGGTTTCAGTCTTGTATCACTCCGCCCGTGCCCCTCTCTCACTGGCTGGGTGATTTATTATTCTGAACGACTTCCAAAAAGGAGAGGAGCACCATGAAAGGGAAAAAAATGGAAAAAAAACATTTCAGCGACAGGACAGGACAACTTGGCGTTGGCGAAGGATGTTCCTTTGAGATAATCCATAATTTCGCAGATCTCTGCTCGGATGGTGGCTCCTCGCTCGAAGGAACAAAAACGTAATTAGTGCAACCCTTTGCCCGAATCACGGGTGGCCGTCGCGCAAATTACCACCCAACTGTGTAGTGTGCGCCGTGGGGTTGCCACCGCCTAAATGACGTGGGATTATGTGGAAAATAACTAAGCACCGCTTAATTTCACATCCACTACGCAGCGACGAACCGTGACGCGCCGTGAAGTGCGCTCCCTCCCGGCGCTGCTCGAGGACTACTCTGCGCCACAGAGTATGAAACGTATCTCACGCCCTCGCATAGACTCAAACTTATAATTGACTCCACCTGCAGGGTGCCGGGGTAGCGCACGTGGAGGCAGCGCCGTTTGCATGAAAGCGGATCAGTTATCTCGGGAGGACAGAGGTTGCGGGTAAGGGAATACGCGCGATGTCTTGGAGGAGATGATGCTCTCACCAAGGACCGTGGGAAAGTGGAGGCAACTCTTCGAGGAGCACCACGTAATCCGGAGAGCTTAGAAAAACAATCTCACAGTCATATCAGCTCGCGGCGGAGTGGAGGTGCACCGTGGCAGGCGATAAGTGGAACTACCGAGGCTTGTGCTTGCGATTAATGATGAACCCGAGTGTGTGGGGTTTTTGGATGACAGGACGCAGGAGACGAGAGAGTGACGACCAGCAGAGGGAGCAACTATGCGGCTGGCCAGATAGTGGCAGGTGAATATAAGACGTTGTTTCGAGAACTCTGGGAGCAAGGCTGAAATTAGTGAGAATCTTAAGTGTCGAGGAGATGGTGGAAGTTGTTTTGAAGATTTCTAGAAATTGATGCGAGGTACGCCTTTTCATGTTTTTAGACACTAGTGGATATAACGCACGGAGAGAATAAGCGTTATGTAAAGGGAGAGGAATGCTGACTGAGTCCCAGGTTCACACCGAGACCCAAACAAGAAGAAAGAGCCAAGCACAAATCCTTTTGGAGCGTAGCTCACTCAAGTCCAACAGTTTCCCACTCTGTTCTTAATAAGAGATGTTTAACTATCGAGGGCAGTGGACAGTGCACGGTAAGGATTGAACCAGTCCAGTAGTCCGTCGTGATTGCCGCGTGTCCCTATTATCTTTCGGAAGGAGCCGACATGACTTACTAGCAATTGCAAATGCGTCCGCTTATGTTGGGGATCGCCGTATCCCTGTAAAGATGTACAAGGTTTCATAACGGCTAATCTTTTCGTGGTGAGGACCTTAAAAGACCAAGCGATGCATCTGGGAGACCATACCCATACTGTATGGCCTCCAGCAAGTAAGTCAGTCAATTCTATAAGCACACCATCCCGAAGAATGAATGGTGAGGGGTTATTCAACGGCTAATTAGCCCCTTCAGGCATCTGGCGCGTACATGTAGAACCGGCTTAGCTATGATGGCTACTTTATATACCGTATACTCGTAGGCGGTATGTTTTTCATATAATTCTTTGACCAACAACAATAAACAAAGCGAATAAAAAACACAAAAACGATAAAACTAAAGAACCAAACGTGAGATAGGATTTGTACTTAATTACATGGATGCCTCCCTGATCCTGCTAACATATCAGGCTGCAACTGCAGAAAGAAAGACCTCCTACGATGCGTCAAATTACAGCGTGCCATCAGAAGTGCCAAGTTGCAACTCAATCGGACTTCAAAAGAAAGCCGCTGTCAGCGCGACAGACAAAGAGCAATATTTGGCAGAAACAAATACCAAACCTACAGCCTTCAGAAGATGGACGATAACCCGCAAGGGATACTACCGGTATGAACGTTATGGTGTCTTAGGTTCGAATCCCAGTTAAAGCAAGGATTAATATGTGCATTTATCTCGTTTTCAAATCTTGTCCTGTCACCATTTGCCGTTGGAATCGAATCAATGGCACTAGTTGTCACCATGAACCAACAATGGTCTACGTGTGCTGGCAGCCCAATATCCTAACATAACCTTGGT
Organism: Eristalis arbustorum; assembly: GCA_916610145.1. Lineage (NCBI taxonomy): Eukaryota > Metazoa > Arthropoda > Insecta > Diptera > Syrphidae > Eristalis > Eristalis arbustorum. Next base: position 11,923,731 of record OU744318.1, read on the forward strand.
TCAACAGCAAAAAATGAAATGTGAGCTAGAAAAGCTTGTTATTTTGTGTTTTAATCAAATAATGTCCCTGATCACTGTTTCTCTGCGAAACGATTCTGGGACACAGACCGTGGATGATGCCAGGAGCTGACATTGACTCTAGCCCGTTCTCTCAAGTCTCGACTAGTTCGACACGTGCTAGTGCTTAAAGGGCTTCTTCTTGTTGTACTTGTACTTGATAGGTGTATGATACACATAAAGACTCGTAATATTTTTGAGATGGAGACACGGACAATGCTCAGAGAGTATTCCTGTCAACTGAGCTACACTAATTCGCATTTCCGTCTGGTATTGGAACTATTGTCAATAGTGCGTTTACACCGCACCCACATTCAACATATCGAAAGCCAATTTTGCGTTGACACTGGTACTTCCGGAATTTAAATGACAGCTAGTGTAAGGATTGAGGACTAATAAATTTTTTGACTACAAGAACGAGTTGCGCCGCTTTAGCTTGTTCTATTAATTTTAGAATCAATTTAAGTGGCAATGCAGACATATTAATTATATTGCATGTTAATATGAGTGCTTAGCAAGAAATCACTAACTTCAATTATTTCGCAGTTATTGAAAAATCTCAATCCTAGTCTGCTCTCACCTGTGATTGAAATTGCGATTGATGTTAAATGCTCTGCACTCCAAACGGCGTTTACATTCCATACTGCTCCTTTTTCGCAGTCACACATATGGATAAGTTCCTAATTTTTCATAATCGCAATTTGGAATAATGTATACGACTTATCTGCTAATTTTTAAGACTCCAATCGCGTATTGGATTTAAGCAATTACGTTCATGTTCAATGTCATGGAGTGTAACAGATGGCAATAAAGTAGAGGTGGTGTGTACAAAATCTGAGTATGCTGTGCTGTGCCACTTATATTTTTAATCTGATATTAATTACTCTTTTAAGCACTTTAATTCAGAGGTCAGAGGTCCGTCGATCCGTTTCTGAATGCGAATGCGATAATGGTGGTATAAATTCATACCTTGTTTAAGGCAGATAAGAACATCATAGGACAAATAATAACGCTATGTGCGTAAGTATTTTGAATGAGGACGACACAAAAATTTCGAGATTCATTGAGTGTGTTGGAGGTGTGTCCTTCAAGTTTCTTGCGTCTTCTCTGTATCTCTGTCTTTGGCAATAATTTTTTTCGTTCTAATGGCAACATTTTTTGTAAAATAGCAGTTCAAAATCACTGCGATTAGCAAATCGCAATCGCAATTGTAATTATACCTGCGAGAGCCAGGGCCTCGCCTCTCAGCAACCATTAGTGTTGTGCGTGCTATTATGGCTTTGTTCTTTCACGTGGCAAGGGACCTACAGTTTTATGCCGAATCCGAACGACCAAGTTTGAGAAGCTTTTTCTAGACAGGATATTTCCTCTTTGAGCATTGTGAGTGAATCGAAAGAGGTGGGGCCGTGAAAGGTATTTCTTGTCGTACGCAGTAGGAATCGAACCTAAACATCAAGATTAAAGTGCACATCAAGTGAAGTTGACGCACATACATCACGGGCGAGATTCTGCGCATTTTGACTGAAATGTTGAAACTAGTCGAAATGTTGGATTAAGGTGCGGTGTGTTCGTAGTACAAGGTCCGTAGCTGCACCTAAGCCAGTTCTTTTTTGAGAACTCTTTCCACCTTCGGGTTCGCCGAAGACTTGGACGCACATCAGGAATTTCTCATGCAAATCCTGACATGAATTTTAGCGGTGACCACCAAATGAACAAAAACTAGAACAATGCATTAGCCTAACAAATTTTCCGAGACTTTCTTCGTTCTCGTGGTTACCCTTGGTTTTGTGGGTATATGCCAACCAGTGTTAATAATAATAATATGTGTGGTGCTACAGCCCATAGGGGGCCAGGGCCTAGCTTCTCAGCAACCACTCTTGTTGTGCGTGCTATTGTTCTCTCACGAGTGGAAGGGACCTACAGTTTAATGCCGAATCCGGACGGCTTTGTTTGAAAAGCTTTTTCTGGACAGGAAATACTCTTTGAGCATTGTCAGTGACTCGAAAGAGGTGGGGTCATGAAAATTGTTTTCGTCGCACAGAGCAGGAATCGAACCTACGACGTCGAGGTTGGGGTTGACGCACATACCAGTGTTACCACAGGTTAAATTACTTATGAGTCGCAGGAGATTAAAAAACGAGTAATTTTGAAAATATGCGAGTCCCCACAATGGCATAAAAACACAATTCCTCCTTATGTGAGAACTAAGAAACACAAAAGAAACCAATATGTTGGCTTCTGAGGTTTTGATACTACACTGGAGCACTCAGACTCAAGACTAGTCATCATTGTACTACCAGGTGGCAACCTACAATTCGTTCGGAAGATCAGCTGGCGCATCTGTGGTGAAGGGCTTACAGAATCAGCTCTAAACGCATTAGTACCGAAGACCTGCCACCTGATCCAATCAAAGTCGGGTCAGTGACAGAGGGAGTGCTATACCGTGTAGCCGCCCTTGCCCCAGGCATCGCAGAGGGTATCTTTATTTAGAACCAGCACATTTAAGTGTTTAGCAAAAGTGTAGTGGCCTGTTATGTTGCCGGTAAGTCGTCTGCAGTCATTTCTGTCAAGGGACAACAAGAATGCTGCGGAATTGTTAGCAAATGCTTGGTCTATCCACATCCTACGATAGTGCTCTCGAGAGGTTTCCAAATATAGTTTGTTGCGCATAGGTATCCGCTTAGAAAACTGATACTTAATAAGGTATGCAGTCTAATGTCGTCGCCTTCCACGGAAGCAGCCTAGTCTTCATAGGTTTTGGGGCCATGGAGAGCTCGAATTCTGAGAGCCAGTCCTGGGAGAAGTACTAGGATGCGCTCAGGCATTTTAAATGAAAGCGTTCAGGAAATATTGAAGCGTAGTTCACACCTTGCAAATTTATGAAAATTCAAATTCTTAAAAAAATATGTCAGACCAAAAAATTATGAGTACCTGAGTCAAATTTGAGTCTATTTGACTCTATAAAATCCCCGTGGTAGCACTGATGCCAACACACTTAAACCTCGGCGTCTAGGCTCGATCCCTGGTCTGTACGACAAAATATTTTTAGGGCAGCCCATTTTTTGACTCAGTAAGAGTTCTCAAAGAGTACTTCTGTCTAGAAAAAGGTTGTCAATCTTGGTCGTTCTGAGTCGGCTGTAGGTCCCTTCCAATCATGAGAGAACCAAAGCCCGCACAACACGAGTGGTTGCTGAGAAGCTAGACCCTGGCCCTCTACGGGCTATTGCACACAATCATTATTATTATTCGTTCCTTTAACAACCCGAAGCAGCAGGTCTGCCTTAAGCCTGTCCAAATTGGCAATCAAGTCTCCGCACAACACAGCCATCTTCCCAATGAACCAAAGTGAAATCTGCTTCCCATCGAACACAGGCGAGCGCTCTAAGACCAGTGTAACGCCACTGGAACACAGCACTCGGGGAATCGAAGGCATCCAAGTGCCAAAGTATGTAGCGCTCCGCCCTTCATTAGAGCCTGCTTGCACAAGGTGCTTCACCGTCTTCTTCTGCCGAAAACTTTTTGGGTCTTTTCACAAAATTAATCCCTCCCCCCAATGGCCACCTTCCGGAGACACACCGGTTCTCCACCCTCCACCCCCACTCCCGGAAGGCATCCCGCAGCAAAAACCCATTTCAGCAGTTTCATTCAACTTTTCGTGTCAAAAAGAAGAGTCCTTGTGCCAAACTTCCATAAAAGTCAACGATAATTATTGACATTCGTTCCGGACCCACCGTCCACCCGACCGAACACACACACACACAAAAACCATTCAAAAACCGTCTCAGAAAATGCGAAAAAAGGCTATAAAATGTGTTGCCGGCGCAAGGACGTCCCCGCGTCACACGCCCACTCGTGTGAACGGATTCCGGCTCATCCTCGAGGACGACGACGACGACGATGAAGATAGAAGAACCGAGAGAACGACAGGTGTTTGGCATGACATTCAAATTCAATATTTGCACCTTCAATCCCTTTCGGCTCCGTCACGGCCAGCGCCTCCTTGAGCACACACACACTCACGCAGCTGGAGAGTGGATCACTTACGGTGAAAGCGTTTCGTGTGAATTGGTCGCTCTGGCTGCGGATTGAGTGCCCATAAAGCATTTTTGGCACACAATTCTGGCAATGGGAGGTGGAGGCGGGTGGTTGGCGGTTGTAAGTATGTCATAATATCCCTCTGGGCTCTCTGGCTGCCTCCTTTGAAGGACATCCCTTTTTGAGAGAGAGGTGTGTTCGGTCGGTGGTGGTGTGGAACCGGCGAGCCACTTAGCTGGAGAGTTTGGTCTCGCTGCCAAGACTGCAGCAGCGTCTCCTTTCGGGCCAACCTGCACTTTACTTTGCCTGCGGTGTGTGCTGTTCCTTTGAAAGCCATTCTGAGGGTTGCCTGGGCGGGTGCGTGGACGATGCTCTTAGTTTTATTTTTTTCGGCTTTTATTCCGATTAGGGTCGGGAATAGACAGCCGTTGGGTGGGCGAGGAGGAGCGGCCGTGTTGTTCTTAGCTCGCTAAGGTGTTTTCGCTTTTATCGCCCTCGGGTGGGGCATGCCAGTTCCATTTGGTCTGGACGGGGAGGAGGTGGTTTCATCGATCCACGGACCTGTGGTGGCAACTTGTAGCTCCTAGCGGAAGCAGTTTGGAACGAACTTAAAAATGTGTCGCAGCAGGGAAACAGGAAAAACACATTTTTCACCGAGAACCAGCCCACGTCCCCCTCTCATGATTTATTACGTGCAACTTGTCAGAGTTGCGAGAAACTCTCGTGGGATGCTTCACCTGTAATGTCCTTATTTCAGATAATTTCACATCAAAACGTCAAACCGCACGGCTCCTCGGGAAATTGATGAACCCATTGCTCCTTCGCCGACTCCTCCTCCGACGCACTCTCCCGATGAAGGATTGACGTGTCGCCGCGGAAGTGCGACTCTCAATTGCCAACGTGAGTACGTACGGTCTGACTGAAAGTTCGTCCGCATCTCTCGCCGCCCATCGTCCCGGTCTGTGCTCCCTCCCGCTTAGTTATGACAAGGGTCTCGCTGGGTGGGGGGAGGCGGAGAAAAAAACTTTTCCATTTATCAAAATCACAACATCCACCATCTGGTGGCTGTGTTCGGGGTGTATTCTCGTGCAGGAACTACCCGCGCGGCTGGGCGGGCAGAGTTGAGCACACTTTTGCCACAGCTGTTCGGGGCTCGTTGAGGGGTAATTTGGCGGCACATTTCGAGGATTCGTGCTCTGGGAGTGCTTTATGTGCTCGTCGGATTGGCGGTGCAAAAGACGCTTGATGGATGCAACTGCGGTCCTTGTTTGCCCTTGAAAATGTCGCCTTGCTTGAGAGCGAATTGCGCGGGGGATACACGCCAATCGAAATGTGACAATTGAAAAATGGTCCGTGGCTGTGGCGGAAATTCGAACGAGAAAATCCACTTTTGCGGCCGAAGACTTAATCTCCTGTGTGCCTTGGGGCTTCGTGAAGTTTTCGCAGCAGAGTTACGTGCAAATTACAGGCTCTCGAGGGAAAACGCACACGCTCATGGCGAGGTGCGATGGCATGTTCCGAGTTGGTAATCAAATTCTTGGAATGGTTGATGGTCATGTGGGAGGCGCATGTTTTCATTCGATCAGCTTAGGTGGGCGTTGGGAAGGAGGAGGACTTGTTGTGTTGAGTTTCTCTGCGAGGGAAGGGTTGTGGTTTGAAGTGGAGGCTGGAAAACTTGTTCCTCGTGTTAGCCCACTATTATGACTTTGGAATTCTTGTGCTCTTGGTGTTGGAGTTGCAATCGTGCTGGTTGCATGAGTTATGTGTGCCATGATGTCTCAGTGGGACGAAGAGAAATGTCCCTAGGCGATGAGTCTTGGGATGCCTGAGCGTCGTAGAAGATTACAAGAATCTTAGATATTTGCCTTCGAGTCGACAGGACACACAATTGTCCAACCTCGATGAAAATTATGGTGATTTCTCATGTGCTTGTTTCTTAATTAGCAAAATTAGGAAAGGAAAATTGCAGAAGTGTTGAATGCGAGTGCGAAATGAGATGTATTTGGGCTTGCTGTGCCTCGTGACTCAAAATATTTATTGAATCCAATACCATTCCAAACTACATACACTCAAGAGGTTTTTTAGGTTTGTCTTGGCCTTCGGCTGTGAGATCAATGTGTTCGCTAAAAAGTGCATTCTCTCGATGCTTCCTGGTTGGTCTTTTCCACACAAGGTCATTGGTCGGGTTGCGCCGATTAGTGTTTTCAACATTCTCAGTGTATTGTTATGTTATTAAGAAGTTGCATCGAATTTACAGAATCCTGTGATACTAGTTCTTGAAGCTGCTCTTTTACTACTTCTGCTTGAGAAGTTGAGGCCATTTCTATCGCTAGAGACTCATAATCTGATTCGGAGTCCGAATTGCGGCTTTCGGAATCCGGTAAGTATTCGTCTGATAAGCCATCTCCTTCAAGGCACATCAACGCCTCCAGTTTCGTAAGACGTTTTCCCAAATCTGCAGATTAACTTTGATTGCTACTGTTAGCTCACAGATTTCTTCCACCGGGAAAATTACCCCTTACGGCTTGCCACAACAGCACAAACACAAACTGAATCCTTTTTCTAAAAATACTTACCCCATTTCCTCGTTGACATCAAGCGACTTCATTAAAATCGAAGCGTCAATAAAAAAAATGATGTCGCTTGTGGGGTCAGTTTTTCGGGTTGTATGGTGCCACTTAACGTTTTTTGAGCCACATTTTCACCCACGTTGGCTTGTGTCTCGCTAATAACACGTGTAATTCCGTCTTCCAAGACAGCAGTTTATTCTCACTTGTTGGTATAGACGTGTAATATAAATTTGAAAATATGCTAGTGGTACAGTAAAACCTCTCTAAGTCCTTTCCTTTCTTTGAAATGCCCATCTTACGCCTACAATGCTGTCTACAGCCGGTCCAGAAAAGGATAGGCTCACATTTCAGAATTGAATATTGAGAACAAGATCGGCGAAACAACCGCCCCCTGTTAAGGGTCATTGATGAAGTTACACACGTCACGGAATGTGGGCGGGTTGTCTGCAACGATTTTATTTCCTTCAACCCAATGTTACTGAACCTTGGAAGAAGACTGAATGCCCGTAGAGGGACAGAGCCTAGCTCTCAGCAACCACACGTGTTGTGCGTACTATTGTTCTCTAAAGAGTGGAAAGAACCTACAGTTTTATGCCGACTTCGAAGAGCCAAGTTTGAGAAGCTTTTTCCATGCGAGAAATACTCCTTGAGCACTGTCAGTGACTCGAAAAAGGTAGGCATGGTCTATAGATAGTGATAGTAGGTCTGGTATCCTCGTTGACCGTGTACATTTGCTGGAATATCGATCGCTTTCACATTATTCTGGGGATCTTCAATGATAAAGAAATCGTTTCCTAGCATTCCCCCATCTGGAACGATGCCAACCGATTTCAATAAGTGTTCGTCATTTGTCGTCCTATGATACTTAGGTGACAGTTGTTCGCAGTGTTTTTCGAGAAGTTGTGTTGTTTTAAAGACGATCTCGGCGTATATAAAATTCAGTTCTGTTTGAGTGCTCTTTCTGGCGCTACAGTTCGGTGTGAACCTGGGCCTCAGCCAACAAGCCTACCTATCTAGACCGGTCTTGTGCTAGTTGCTTCCAGCCACGTACGTTCAACTTATTTAGGTCCCTTCTAGCTGCGTGCGCCACTTAAGACTTTCCGGGCCGGAGCATTGGTGTCCATTCGCTCGACGTGACCTAGCCATACGAGACAAGAGATTCGAACTCGTTTGACCAGGTCGATGTCGCTGTACCTCCCGTACAGTTCGTCGTACATCTCCTCCTCCAAACACGCTCCGTACATACGGGACCGAAGATAATTCGGAGGACTTTTCCCTCGAAGCCAAGAACAAAGAATATCCCCTTCCGCTTTAGTTAGCTTCTGCGTCATAGAGCAGGACTGGGACTATCAAGGTCTTGTATAGAGGTTCTTCGAGAGATGGCTTTAATCCTCAAGGCCTTTCGAGTGCGAAAATGCAGCGATTGGCTAGCGCTATCCTTCATTTTATCTCCGCGGTGGTGTCATTGTTTGTATTAAGTCTAGTCTGAGTAGCGTTATACAATTATGCCAACATCGATTAATTGTCAGGAACTCGAAATAGATACGGCTGTGAATTATGAGAGTTTATGGAGGGGATTGGAAGAACATTCAGCGTAGGAACCTCGCGTAGTCGGCTATATAATGGCAGAGTAATTCTACATTCTTGTAGATTTTAATTTGCCTTTAAACATCCTGTGAGTCAACTAAGAACAAGAGCTTCGTTGGATAAGCTAGTGTAACGACGACATCGCAATATTTGGCAAAACTAGGAGGAATTTCCACAAAATAGGTGGTAGAGGAGAATAGTTTCCAAGAAAAGGAATAAACAATTAATTTAAATTGAAGAGTCGTTTAACTTAAAACAGTGACCTGCGTTAAAGTAGTCAAGTTTTGTTTTCTAGCAGTGTAGCATCATTTAATTCGTGGTGGGAATTTAGCATCCCTACTTCAATTACACACGTTAATCCTTGCCGTCATCTCAAGCCGTTTGTGCTTTCTTTGAGTTTTGCTATTTTACAATACGAATGGTTGTACTTGTCAAAAATGTTCGTATCTAAGCCAAACTCAGGCAAACAAGCTTATTGACGGTACCATTCACTCGACCTTAAATTGACTCACGATGGAAATGATGAGACAGACAGAAGGTTCGTAAAGAGGAATCCATAACTTGACTGCAATTCGTTCTCTAATTGTTTCTTGACAACGATAACTCGACAACTACCAACGGTGCGAAAACCCTCAGTATACTATGAATAGTGAAAGAAAACGCAATCATGGGAGCTGTCGAGTTGTCAACATTCTAAACGAGAATAAAATTGCAAGGCAGTATAAAGAAGCATTGGAATCAATTCTGTTTTTGTTTTTAAGAAGAGTCCTAAATCATAATGCTTCGGACATCGCATCGGACATTTTGACTGCGAAACTTATAAAATTATGCAGACAAAGCGTCAAAAAGATATTCTTTGCAAAATACAGTGACTCTTGTGCTGGATACCTGGTTATACTGGCATTCAAGGCAAGGTAAGAAAAAAGCGACAGTCTCGCGAGGAGTGAATCTGTTTTTTGAAAATCCCTCGCAATCCCTTACGCGCTCACGCCGCAGTATAAAACCGATGGCTCGATCTGGAAATAAGACTAAAAGCAAGGGCCCTGTGGTCTACGCCGTATAAAAAGAGATCAAGATCACTGGTTAGCTTTAGGCTCAATGATGTGCTATAGTCGCACATGCATCGCAACTGAACATACCACTCAACGACTATTGCAGGAGCTGCAGGGATGAGTAAGTAACAGAATCTATCCACCATCTGCTTTGCGAATTTCCGGCCCTATCAGGGAATAGGAAACAGCACTTGGGAAGACATTACTTTGCAGAGCTGGATGAGTAATGCGTTTATTAAGTTCAATAGAAGGTCTCATTGTAGTAGAACATTACAATTACATCAACCAAAGCTACAAGGGACAGTCAAATAATAAAATTGTACAACTGGTAGAGATCGTCTTCTCCTCCTCGCAGACTTGACCATATATCGACTTCTAATTTTACTGTCGAAGGCACCACGAATCAGCTATGCAATTTTGCTTATCGTACAGCTTTCGACTCCATAAAGACGAACTGCCAAAATAAGAGTGGTCCTTCGAGTCACAAGTTTTGACCCCAGTTGGTTCGACAGACCGGAGAAAAATCGATTGTCAAGAGTGGTTCTACGTCGGATATCCTTTGTTTGTGCAGTTTACGCTTGAACGCATCTACCTGGTCAGCAAGATGACCTATTATCATCGAACAAACATCGCTGTCATGGGGTGAAATCATGAAAGATGACACAACACCCTTTTTCAAAATGGAAATGGTCACCTCGCTCAGCCTACCCGCCACATCCCACCAGTTCTCGTCATCTCCTCATGGCAACAAGAAAAATGTGTATCCCCTCCACCAAAAGGCTACACAAAAGGCAATTTCAATTATCGCCCCGTTGTCTGTCTGCGGGCCAAAAGCTCCCCAGCTGTCTGACACATTAAACGCGGGTCCAGCGGGCACCGTTCAATACGACGCATCACCACCAACGATACATTTGGCTCCTTAATGACATTTTGCGGTCTCTTAAATGGCGTCAGGATTTACTGCCGCCAACAAACAACCGGCACATAAATTGTCCGCGTCATTCCCAGCCACACACACGGGAATGGGTGGCTCGCTCCCTCCGCCGCCGCAGTCATTCTCGCCGGTGATTTAGTACTTTTAAGGTCCAATAATCGTGCTTTTCAGTTAAAATTTAATTTCAATCCAACTGATAAAACTCGATTTTATGGACCGCAACATGGGATGCCTCAGGTGTGGCGCGTCGGACCCACCTCTGGACGTGAACAAAGGGCGGTCCATTAATGTAAACCGCGCGGACGGATGGCCCCCTTTTTTTCAACGGGGAAGTGCTCCACTACACCTGTTCGGGTATCCTTTCGCTGTCGCTTTCGCTTGTGTGCTCCAGCAGCATGCCTTTGTTTGGTTCTTTTTTCGGTGTTTCAGATACAATTTGATGGAGATGGGTTGTAAATTTGTTGTATCCTCCCTCGCTGCAATGCGATCCACCTGAAGTCTGCTGCTGGCTTGATGTCAGACTGACATGAACGGTGAAGTTCACCGGGGAGGGGAGTGAGCGAAAGCGAGCTCCTTGGAGCGAGCTAAATCGAAGGTAAAAACAGGGAATGGTGTTTTTTTTGTTCGTTCTCCTGCGATAAGCACGCATCGCCGGGCATAAATACTCGCTACACAATGTAGATACACACTACTCTTGTGGTGTTGTTCGACATGAAGTAAGCTCTTGCTTTTTACTACCATCCCACCACTGGCACTGGCACTGGCAGTGACGGTGACGGTGATGGTGCCGGGGACGGGTGAAGGCTTAAAAGGTTTTTGATTAATTTTTATGGATTAATGTTGCAGAAGCGGAGGATGTATATTATTTTTTGTGTTTCAATTTTAATGAATAGCTGTCGGATTATAAGCTGCCACAACCATCACAGTCACTGGCTGGGAGGACAGGTCTTGCTTAGCGAGCTTGGGAGAGGGAGCGAGGCGCACGTCCTTGGTTTGATTGAAATTTAACAAATGGAAGCTATTTGTTCATTTGTAATCACACTTGACATTGAATGTTGAGCTTGAATTGGAAATAGGTTACCGTCCAGAGGAATCCATGAGCACATATAAATGCACATAAAATGCGAACTCGAGAGTTGAAGTTAGGCTTCCTTTTAGGCCTCTATGGACAGAGACGCTTTGATTTCGGAAGTTGGGTCAACAGTTCTTCGATTGCCGTTGCAGTCATAACCTTTTAAACAGCAATCAAAAAGAGGAGCATTACACTTGAAGTTGGCTAGAGCTAGTTAGTTATGAGCGAAGTTCGTTGTAATAGGCACTTCCTTTGATTCGCATGAATTTCTTCAGTTTTTAGATCGTCTGTCTTCTGATGAAACAGCAGTAAGCCTCAGGGACATCCGCTAACTCCGAAAACATTTGTTATTTGCGTGGTTGGCTACGCAGATCACGACGTTTTCGCAGACTCTGGTAGATTCATTTCAATTCAAAATCAAAAATGGTTTGCCCGCTAAACAGAACTAGTTCCAGTCGCCAAGCGTTATTCTGCCGCAGTTTAATTCCAGCGCTACCTTCGTAAGTCTCATTGTCGTCGCCAAATTTAGTTAGAACAAAAACACCGAAGAGCGTGTACTCTGCAGTCTGCAGGCGGGCACTACAGGCTCGCATAATGTGACATCGTTTAATACTGATCCTACTCACATTGTACACAAACTTGCAACATGCTGAATATACGCTTGAAAAGACTGTCAATTGAACTGATGGAGTGTAAATGTATCTGCACTAAGGACAACATCTTCCTCTACTCTTAGGATTTTCTAAACTCTCATCGGAACGATACTATCCCTAGGCAGGCGGCAGCCAGCATAATACAGCGGTGAGATCTAACTCAAGCTTCAAAGACATGCGTGGCATTTGCTGCATCCGAATAGGCCTATTTCCTACTTTGTCGGCTATGCACACAATGGTGCTGTCGCAAACTCTGGTAAGTCATCTCAATGATAAGGAATTCTATACGCTACTCCTTAAGGACTGGAGAAAATACAGTCAGCCCGCTAAGCGTTTTACTTTCCAGTTGCTAGAAAGTATACGATTCTTGCTCTAGACTACGCCCACACTCGGCGGAATGCTGCAGCAGTTAAATGCCAGGTCTACGATCTTGGGTCTCATCATCGGTATCAAACTATGGTAAGTTGGAAACAAAGCTCGAAGTCAGTTACACTGTCCTGAGTCTCAAAGCCTCACCAGATCGATACCATCTTCAATCAGGCAGCAACCACGATAGAGGTCAGATTAAACTCGTTGCACGTGTGGAGCTTCATTTCGATACCAATTATTTTAGGTTTTTATTTTCATTCCTCTAGATAATGACCTGCTACGTAAGCTACCTAGCGGCTGGTCGGAGCTGGTTGAGTGGCTGCCCTTGGTTACAGGTCGTCCCAGGTTCGAATCCCATTGAGAACAAAAAATTAATATAGTTTTATCTGGTTTTCGAACCTGGTTCAGTCTATCTGAACAATACCAGACAAGGTGCGTAAAAAGCCTGAAACCTCAAAGCCTCTTTGCATTTTCAAGAATGACCGAAGATAAGCATTCATTTCTCAAGTCAGAGCCCGAAGACTGATCTGATCGAATATTGTGGGAGTGCTGGAGTCTGCTGGGATCTAGCTTCTTGAACAACCGCTAGTGAAGTATTTTGTTCGCTGTTACAAGTCAAGTTCTACAACAGTTTCGCAGTTGAGTATGTGCCTGTTGCTTGTCGCTGATAATTGAACTTAGCTACCCCAGCTAGTCACCCAAGCTGCTGCTTTGAATGACGTTCAATTTTATTTTCAAGCGAAGTCATGTGAGCTGTTTGGAGAGGTAAGCAGTTGAAAGGTGGAAACAGATGGAGTCCCATGTCCGAAAGATGAGCCTAGGCGACGAACGGCTAATCAAGAATTTTTTGTGATTCCAGAGAATCCGAGCCATGGTCCGTGTGATCAGAACCATGAAGGGGGGCGAGGCAGATCTAGATAAACCTCAGACATCGTTCTGTTTTTGACCGTCAATTGAAGACCGGTGACTTCCATTCTCGTGGGAAGACCTATCTTCCCTAGACGTTAAGTTCCCCTACATTCGACTTGATTCTTGCCAATGAACATTAAGACTTTTCTCGAAATGTCTAGCCTCTGCCCTCTCCCCACAGATAAGGTTCTGAAATGAAATGCACTCCATTGTCCAGCACAGCACCTGGCAAGGGTACTCGTGCATTCGATCTGCCATACATATTATGTACACTTCACAGAAAATAAACTTCCGAAAGAGCAATCTATCTATCCTCCACCTTCGGACGACAACACTAGAACTGACACCCTCCCATTCCTCAGCAAACAACCAGAACGAGGTGATCGGAAAACAATGCACCCGATACAATCACTGGAAGAGTGAGAGTGAGTACTCACTTCAACGCTTGCAGTGTCCCCGCCGAGCAACACTGTGCTGTGCACCCTTTGCGACAAGTTCATGTGATATTCGTTTGCCAACACAGAACTGTCACGTCTTTGTTGCTGCCAAGTGGCCGTCGCCCGGCGGAGCTCCTCGACGCAGCTCCTCGCCCTCCACACACCCACACCCGTATTTGCAAAAAAGATTTATTGAGGTTGAAACTTTTATGGGGATTCCCGGGATCCCGAGAAAAGACTTAACGTAAGCCTCTGTACAAATCTCTGATTTGCTTCTGTTTGCTGTGCGCAACCAGTCAACAAGTGGTAATGGTCTCCGGTGGGGCGAGTGTTGCCAGGCGATTGTCCCCGGAGCGAGAGTGCAACTTGTTCTAGGAATTTCTCGAGCGATTGCTTTCTTTGATTTCCTCATAATTATTTTGTTTGCGGTTCGGTTGGACGGGAGGCTGTCTACGGTTTGACTCAGCCCTCGGCGGAGGTCATTGACCCTCGAGAAGCAATTAATTCGAGGAATCTTTCGAGAGAATAAAGGAAATCCCTTGGTCGTGTGACTGCCAGATTGACGGCGCCAAAGGAAAATCCCTGCGGCACACTCCGGCGAAATCTTTTTTAACGACGTCCATGAAAACTCAAAGAGATTTATTGTGCAGTTGAGTCAGCTGCTGCTGGTTGGGTTCGTTCAGAATTGTGGGAGAAGATGGTGCTTGTTGTTGGGCAGTGATTCTTTAATCTTTCGGAGGGGCAACAAAGTCGATGTTGAATTGGGCGACAGGCAGTTCACTGGCAACTTGTATATTAGCTGCCAATCATGGGGAAATGTGCACCTTTGGCCTCGAATACGTCAGAAATGGTGCATTCAAGGTCGTTCGAGCATAGCTACTGGTGTTTGACTTCCATAGCGTCAATCGTAGCTGGCTTATTCCTACAGACCTGAGACTGTACATGTCCCCAGGGAAAAATAGTCGAAAGTTGTTATATCGCATTATCAAGGCGCCCAATTTACCGCAGGAAAACGAGAAATTAAGTGCTCACCAAAATGATTTCTCAACAAGTCCATTGTCTCGCGCTCTGTGTGGCTCATAGCGCCGTCCTGTTGAAACCAGAGCTCACCGAGATAATGTGCTTGAATCGCAGGAAGCATACAGTCCGTTAACGCCAAGCAAACCTGCTGAGAACGACGACGAATCGATTGGACACGGTCTTCGTCGAACACTCTCAGCCACAGGTGATGGTCGGTTCACTACGTGCTGGATGTGGTCTAACCGGTGGAGTATCATCCATTAATGTAAACTGGGACTAACATTTGCGAATGGTATTGGCAATAGTGGTTTGCGTACTCGATGCGTTTCCTCGAACCGCGCGAAAAAATATTTCTCGCAGAACGCTGATTTTCGTAATACAGCTGAAGACGCTGTTGTGGTCTGTCTGTGAGTCTTTCTATGATGACTTGTCAAACGATACTGTGCAAAACATGGCGCAGCAGTTAAGCAGGAGTCACGCGTCTCTGTCAAAAATAAGCCTATTGTAAACCAAACCTCACGATTTCATTAGGTACAGGTACTTTGGATTTGTCAAAAAATGTTTTGTAGTTACTTATAAATTGCTTCTGCGTCGATTCATCAACTTCAATTGAGTTTAACAGTTATTCAGTTACTGTCAAGATCATAGAATGAAAATGGAATTATTATTTGTAAGAACGTCGTGCCACCGTACTCATCCCGTAAAAATAAACTCAAAAAGTACAAAACACTGCCCTACCGTAATCGCGTTTATTACAGAGTGTAGGACTATGAGCAGGCGTTGTGGGTATGGGCGTCGACCCCAACCTCGACGTCGTAGGTTTGATTCCTGCTCTGAGCGACAGAAATAATTTGTACGGCACCACCTCTTTCGAGTTACTGATAATGCTCAAGGAATATTTCCTGTCTAGAAAAGTTTCTCAAACTTGACCGTTCGGAGTGGGCATAAAACTGTTAATCCCTTACACAGCTGAGTTGCTGAGATGCTAGGTCCTGGCCCTCTACCGGCTGTAGCGCCACCCATATTATTATTATTATTATATAAAACTATGAGCAAAACAGCAGATCTAACTTTTGGCATCTTCAGAAGAAAAAGGTGAAGTCATTACCGCGAACACTAGGAGCTATGCCAGAAGATGTGGATAAAGTCCAGAAAACAAAATTTGGTAAGCTACATCGAGCGCATGAACACCAATTCCAGAGTGTCTTCGAATCCGAGCCTCCTAGTTAAAGAAAGATAGAATGATTTGCAGTCATCGCGGGGTCAATACAGAGGCTCCCGCATAAGTCGTAGACGTGATAAATAAGAATGTGCCCCTCATCTAGTAGTGACTATGTGCCGTGGACATCGGGTGTCATTGGCCTTATTCGCGATAAGCTGCCATAAGGCAGCCTGCTTTCTGCTTTTGAAATCGGTATTAATACTGTAGGTCCCCTACAGTTGTAAGAGAAATAGCACAACACCTGTAGTTGCTGTGGAACCTAAGATAAAGAAGATCTAAACTCAAGAAGACGTTGGCTTGGAAGGGAAGTTTCGCCTTTTCAGACATCGCATGCAACAATGTAATAGCATCGAAGCTCCACTACGAGCTAACTAACGACGTTACCCCCTTGCGCTCCAAAGATGAGTGCCTATAGCATGTCCTCTCTAATTCCTCAAATCGTTTTTTACTCTCTCTTTTACTCAAGGGGGTTAGATTATTGAAAATTGGCAGCACACTTAGACTATTGTTGCTCCATGGACAGGCTGGGCAGCACTGGGTAGCCTTAATTTGATCTCAACTGCAAATGGTGACTGGACCAGATTTGAAAAGTAGTACAGAGCAGTTTTTTGATGTCCAAGCGTTGCCTCGTTAGACTGACTTCACAATCAAACCCAGAGGAAGACAGTAGCACTGCAACTCAGGTCAATGGACCAACATCAACTTCGTCGTCGAAGCGAACATTTTTTGGTTTCCGCTGCTGATCCATAGCACGCTGGAAGATGAAACAACTGCTAGTACGGTCCTTGAGCAAGAGCCCACTTGACACAACTTGAAGGAGCTGCACCATCGTCGGGCGCCATATCGCAACTGTCGTTGCATCTGAAAGTGGTTTCCATTGGGCGCCGTGTTTTGAAACTCAGAGCACAAACTCAGAAAGACACCAGTCTTAGGTGAAAATTATCGAATATACCATCATTTGACCATCAACTTGACAAAAATCGTCCTTCCGAGGATTCATTTGGCCTCAAGTGACTGTAATGTTTTAATGTTTGGCAGAGGAGGGCCGAAAGACGGTGTTTATTTAGCAACCCAATCGCCACGCGGTTGGGCAAAAACATCTGCAAACGCCTTAAAGTCAATCGATTCTATTTCCTTTCTTAAAGCACCCTTTGAAGGATCCTCACCTCTTGCCCCCTAATGACTTCCAAAGGACTCCCCGACGAACAAACCAGCATCAAAGCAAAGGAATATTCAACCCCACGCGTTCAGGACTCTTAGTTCCTCTTTGTTCTCACCCAGCCCAGCTCCGCCACCTCAGGACAGGACGACAAAAAGGTACAAAACAACAATAAAAGTGAATTATTTTTCAATTTTCCAACAAGAGGGAATGCGAGGGTGATTGCGACAAAAAACATGCCCTCGCTGAGAAAAGTGTTCGTAATTTTCGCTTTATCGATCGACACAACACAAAATGAAGAAGAAGATGAAGAAAAAAAAACCCCCACAACAACCTCAGGACTTTATTTTCCTGGACTTCGCCTCTTCTTCCTCGTCCTTGGGCAATTTACAAAATTGCCTCCTGCAGTTTAATGCTGTCCCCTTACCTGTTGACGGACTTGTGACGGATCTCCGGAGTCCTTCGTTGATCCTGGACACGGATTTTCACACTCAGCGCTCACTGTTTTCACTCACAAGGACACTCGCGCACAACGCCGCGACACAAACCGAATGGCAATCACTTAAATTCCCACTAGGAGCTGAATTTAATCTTTAATTATCCCGATTACAGACAGATGTGGCACGGGCAGCGGAGAAGTGAGAGCGAAGGATGGAGAGGACTTCTCACGTTTTAATCAGATCCGAACTTTGGGAAATTAATTAAAGAACTCCGACGAGTTGGTGTTCTGTTTTTTTTTTCGTTCTCTCTTCTTGGTTTATTGGTCCATTATCCCTAGAAGCGTGGCCGGGAGCAAGAGGGGGTTCGTCGTATTCGTGCTCCAGATTCTCTCACTGTTCAACTGCTTGCAGCTGTGTCCTTTATGGCGAACAAACGTGCAATTACATCGCCCGAACGCACTCCCACTCTGTCTCACGCGCTTCGCCAGGTAGGGACGGTGATAAAATTCGAATTTTCCAACTCAGATCAGGTCTCCCGTTCTCGGACGATGGCCAGGACATACATCCGGTGGCGATAAGCGCGGGTGCTCTTGCACTGAATTGTTTCCTAACCGCACCACAAGCACAAAAAAAAGGATACAGAATCCCTCACTTCACTAAAACTGTCCCAATTCACTGTGCCCCGCTTGGCAAAAAAAAAAAAACCGCACAGGCTTGAGCTCGGAAAAAATGCACGAAAAAAATCACACTGCACGAGGATATTCCTAATTTTCTTGTTCAATTTTTTTCTCTTCTTTTTCTGAGAAGTCAACACAGTCCAGACAGAATATATCAACGCACCACGGACCGGAAAAGGATATGCGATCCTCTCAAATGCTCTACTCGAACTGGGCACCTTTTGAACGCGATACGAGCAGTTAACAATCCAACCCTGGGCAAGCACGGCAGAGTCCTTAATTCTCTGCACACACCAGCAGTGGGCCCCCTTTTTCGTGCTCTCTTCTGGTGGCTCTCGGCTGCTGTGTGTATGTATGTGCGGCGGCTACATGGGATGTATGGAAATCGGGGGAAGGATATCCTTGTAATAGAGATTTTCCCTGGCATTGATAACGCGCGCAACAAATACGGCCCCCACCACCCACCCACCCCCACTTGAGAGAGAGAGGGATATACACGCAAGTGCGTGTGAGAGGGAGACCGAGAGAGAGAGAGAGACGGGATCCTACGGGATATGGAATTTCTGTTTACTTCCAAGCCCGTCGCTGGCGCTGGAAGTCCTCCGCACAAAAACATCGCATCAGGGGAAGTGGCAGGACACCGACACAGACGCAGCGCTTCCAGTGAGGTTCCGCACATGCGCCTCGCCGGCTCCTCTCGCGCCCAGCGGTGGGCGGTGATGCCCCCCTGCTCTCGGTCGTATGTATCAGGCGCAACAGGGATATAAATTCCATGGAAACATGTGTTTAGCGCTCCGTTCGTGTGCCAGTGCCACTGACGTCGCAGCAGTGCGGGAAAGGATAATCGTTGGATATTCAACTGGTTGGCATTATGTTGTTGTAGCGAGGCCTCACACAAACATGTTGCTTACTCGTCACTCGCTCGCTCGCTCTCTCTGGCCGTGTGGGTATGGGTTCGCCAAAAGAAAGGATATCAACAGGAGAACACAAACATCGCATCGCTTGTAATTATTCCTCGGAAACATGGAAAAAAGGTGAAAAGCGATTTTTCCCTGCTCCAGCGGCCCGAGCGAGAGAGAGAGAGAGCGAGCGAAAAAAGGACGAATTTATGATACTCTTACAGGTGATTACATTGGTGATGTGTTGGGGTTCCTGCGAAATGTATGTGCCGAGGGAAGCTTGGGAATGATTATTGGAAATGGAATTTCAGAATGGGTTGCTCTCTCCCCGGGGGTGGGCCGAGGCGGTGGGTGGTGGCAAATATTTGCCAGAGAAAGGTGCGAAGGTGCGGCTGTAATGACTTCACAGGTGCGCGCAAAATCGATTGGTATCCCTTATCTTTATCTTTTTTAGCGGTCATTGAGTGGAAGAAACACAAGATGGACCATCGCTGGGGGGATGGTGATTCTAGACACGGACATGTAATCGAAACGCCTGGTCATTCAGAAGTGGATATCGGATTCTTGGTATAAGCGCAATTGAATCGAATTGCGACGGCGGTGGACGGAGGAAGGTTGTTCACCTCAGCTAATCAGTGGATGTATTGCAATGCGACCACTTTTTGTTGGTCGAGCTTATCGCTAATGATCTCTTTTGATTGCCCTCTCAGCAATGGGCAGTCTCATTAATGGCGGCCGGATAGCATCTGGCAGGCAGGATACAGCGAGGGAGACACGCCAAAGTAGGTCAGCAGGGAGCGCAACCAAACAAAGATGAACCTTGTTGCGCCTATTCACCCGAAAATGGAGAGACTGGCGATTTAAGCAATTTGAAATGTTTCATTCATTGGTTGGGGAATGTATTTTAGTCTGCAAATGAAAATTACGAAAAATTACACTCAATCTTCCTCTACGAGGGAATTGAAGGCACTTGCGTTGTCTAGTGTCCAGTCGTGCAAGGAGACTAAGGAGAGAATTCAATGTCTCCAACGAGACTTTCTATATTTGACTAGGTTTTAGACAATGCTACCTTCTTAGGCTTCATCCCGACGAAGATGAAACCTACAGGCCAACACTAGAGACAAGATCGTCCAAAAGACCGTACATTGATGTAATTGGCCGAGCAAACGGAGTCTAAAATATTGCATTTGCTGGTATTAAGACGGAAATGGCTTAAATGGATCTGACCGTAAATGATGGAAAGGAGGATATGTGTCCTTCTCATCATTACTTCGAAGTAGTCAATGAATTCGTCTACATCAGATCCGCAATAAGCGGTACTCTACAGCGGCATAAAGACCTCATGAACCACTTGGCTACGTCAAGAAAAGTCGTTGACTTCAAGACTCTGGGACAACACTGGAGACTGGCGACAAAAGAGTCGAATAAAGAACGATTGTGATCTGGGACAATAGACCTATTTGAGAAGTTTGATAAAATCTCCGGATGGAAAGTCCTCATATTCTGTTCCTGTTAAGCTGATGGTTAAGCTTAAGATTTGGACACTCGACGAGTAGATATTTGTCCACAGTGTTATGTAGATGAATGTAGCATGTCGTATTTTTAGGTCAGGGTGGTTCTTATTTTCGTTCCACCTGACTGTTCCAGAATTGGATGCGCATTGAACAGTTGCTTAAGTCATGTTGGTCTTTTTTTGTCCTTTCATGTCCTCTCAAAATAACTTAGACATATATATACCATCAACATATAATTTCTGACATGGCTGCAGGCGCTTCTGTGATGTGGAGCCTACATCATCAGCTCTCACCTGGCCCACTAATATCCACCTGATCCGGAAAAAGGCAGGACAGAGGAAGTGCTCTACAGTGTCATTGCCTTCTTTGCACGCGACGCTAGGTCAAGCACTTTTAGGAACTTGACGAATGTTTAGTGGCCCGTTACTACGCCGGTTATTCGTCAGCAGTCTACGTGGTAAGAGATAACAGGAATACCAAGAATTTCTTACAGACGTTAGGGAGCAGGTGCATGGTTTGTGTACGTCATGAAGAGTCGCGCCACACAAGAAGCCATATCCAAGGACACATAGTAGTCTTAAGAGTACATATTCCTGAAGGTTGTTTTTCAGCAGCCAACTTGATACCAGGGTGAGGGTAATTTGCTACATAGCCCTCATACCACCAATTATGGTATACGCTTGTCCACTGTGGTTCTATGTCACTTCTTCCCAGATGGAAAAGATGAGCTTGTTCTTGCTTGAAACAATGTCTTCGGATCCCGAATCTGAGTACAAGAAGTACTATCCCAACGATGTCCTGTACAACGAGGCAAACTTGAACAGGATAGACATTTTTATTAGAAGTCATACTGCGCGAGCTATGACACCAAAATCAGTCCCCGCAGCCGATGGCATGACAAAATGACGTTGTAGTTGACCTAGTGGCCAACTTAGATAGATTTTAAGTTAGTTTTAAGATTAAAAGTGGTGGCCCGTGGCGTTGTGGGTATGTGCGTCGACCCCACCCTCGACGTCGTAGATTCGATTCCTGCTCTGTGCGACGAAAAACAATTTTCACGACCCCACCTCTTTCGAGTTACTGACAATGCTCAAAGAGTATTTCCTGTCTAGAAAAAGCTTCTCAAACAAAGCCGTTCGGAGTCGATATAAAACTGTAGGTTCCTGTCACTCGTGAGAGAACAATAGTACGCACAACAAAAGTGGTTGCTGAGAGGTTGGGCCCTGGCCCTCTACGGGCTGTAGCGCCATCCATATTATATTATATTATATTGTTTAAGATTAAAAACAAAAAAAAACATCCAAAAAAGGTGCATCAGGACGAATATATATTATATGTTATGCATATACATTATATGTACGCCCCGGTGCAAACGTCTGTGCCAATGGACATATTTAAGTTAGTTTAAGATTTATATTAGACTAAGTTAGTTATAGTATGGTTATAACACTAAAGTTAGTGTTAAGATTTTTAAGTTTGGTTAAACCAAGTTTTTCGAAATGTAAGCCGAGAGGCAAAAACACACATTATAGGATTAGGGTACCCGAAGAGGGCCATTAGGTTAGAATTAATTTCAATAAGTTATTGGCAAGTTAATCAAGCTAGTTTTAAGTATTTTTATTTAGCAAGTAAGCAATCATTTAAATAAAAACAAATTTACGTGCGAAAAAAAAGACATATTCCCGGGTCTTGGGAGTGCCTTCTCTGATCCTAGGCTATCAAGTTTATTGACGACCTGATTTCACGTGATCCTAGGTTAGGTTGCTGGGTTGCCAGCGAAACCGCCGGCACACTTACACCATGTTGGTCCATTGTGGCACCTACATAGTTAAACTACTAGCACTGGTCGGCAACTTTTAATGGTGACTAGATTCGAAAACCAGATAAAAGCATATTTATTTGCGTTTTCACTGGGATTCGAACTGGGCATCCCTGTAACCAATGTAACTAAGCCCTATGGTCACCATTGGGCTTGGATTTTCAGTACCCAGACTCTCTGCGCCTGATTGCACTCAAGGTAACGAACTCTCCCTAACTAGATCATTATTTTATATTCTGTGACACTTGGACTTAGGGAGAGTTTGCTAACACCTTACTTAGCGTTCCCCTGGAAATGCTTCGACATTTCTTCTTAATGTCCAGTTAGAGAACAAGTACACTTCAAACGCGAAACTGCCAATCACAGCACGTATCAAAGAAAAGTCTCTCGAAGTCACGAGAAAAGTCGCAATAGGTCAGCGCGTTAGGCTTGATCAGAATATCTTCGCCTTACTTTCCAATATTAGTTATGTATATTTATACAAAAATACTTACATGATACCTTGTATCTAATTTATTAAGTATCAAAATGCTGAGTAATCAAATCTATAAAACCCAACATAAGTGTGGCGTGATCATCAGTAATTGCTCGCGAGAATTAAGGGATCGAAGACATAGAAATTAGGGTCCACGCGCAAACCCACCATATGCACGAAGTACCTCTCGTGCCCCCTCGTTCCCTCAATGAAATGAATTTGGGACTTGAGTAAATCGGTCTAGCCGTCCTCTGCATTAGCTATGTTTTTTTTTTTTCATTTGAAAGGTTAATTGCCCTTACCACTTAAGCCAGTTCAGGGTCACCCAAGAGTATTTCTTTTTTCCATTAGAAGAAGGGTACTTTCGTAATTTTGAGAACCCGAAGCTTATTTATTTTTGTTTTGGAGAAGTCATAATGATGGCCTTGTATCCTTGTATGCTCAGTCAAGTCATAGTGTCTACAAAGGGGCTATTTCTACATGTGCAGCGAAAGCAATCTGAACGTCGCCATAATGTCAGCGACGTGGCTTAATCGTATGTCCAGGGTCGGTCTCAAGGAAAGCTCTGTTCTTCAACCTTAGAGAGGTTGCACATATGTATTAAGAAAGGGTCGTCAAAGGCAGATATTTCTTTCCGTTTTTTGCGAGCATTTAGGTCCAACAACACATTCGCAGCTTATTGTTTTGAATTGTGTATCTAAAGGGGCAAAGTAGAATGAGCACATGAGAAACCAATACTTTCATATGCTGCCGATCCATATGTAGTCCATGTGTAAACCTTTCCATGACTTCGGTGACATCTCACAATTCCTGCAGAGAGACGACGCTACTTTGTTCCATCATCGTTACCTAACATTTAAGAGGAAGTGGAATTTCATAGTGATATCCAGTTGGATGCAAATGCCACAGCGATCTCGTGAATTTTCATTAACTCCACAGTCATACTCCAGCAAATGCCTTTTTGACATTTCCCTACAAAGCGAATGATCTCGCCTCCAGTTCCATATGCCACTTGACAAGTGCCTGCGAATGAGAGTCGCATTTCAGTGCCGTCCAAGTGCCTGCAATCCGTGAATATTTCACACTTCCAACATGATTGGCATCCCACTTCCGTGTGCACTGTCCATTTCCATATCAACGACGTCGGTGAAACCGGAACGAGCGCCGCCCCCTCTGCGGGATGCAATCAATCAAATGCCCGCAAATATGCCGCGCATAAAGTATCTTGGTAAACAAACGAAGCAACGAGCAACACATTGTGTGGACAGCCTCTGAGTGCCCGCCGCCTCCCGTCCCGGCAAACGAGGTTACGTATTCGCCCCAGTGACTCACATCATGACACCAGTAATTAGATTCCATCGGGCCTGGCCGCTGTCCCAAAAAGCATTTTTCGGTAAATTTAATTCCCGCCGAGCCGCGCGCACTGCCCAGGGAGGCTCCTCGTCCATCATCTCGGTCATAATGGAAAGTTTTCATCAAACAATTCGCCGGACGCGCTGCCGGGCAACCTGACACCGCCCCCAGCGGCCGTCCCCATCGAAGTCATCAATCACACGCGTCCCGCTCGGTTGAAGGCGGCACACGCAATCCCTGGATCACGGGAAATCTGTCAGATTCTGATGAAAAATTCAGCCTCTCGCCGCACATGTGTGCCCGCCTGGGTTTGTTTTGTTTGCCCGCCTCCCTCGGTGACCACCGCCTACGCTTTGAATACTTCATTAGGGCCCCCTCCGGACAGCTGCAGCCGGGCGCAGTTGCCCGTGTGACCGGTTCATTCAATTGATGTTTTGTGATCCCATTAGAGTTGCGTCATGTCCTGCCTGTCGCCTGCTGCGCTCCAGATCCAGTGACATCCACTTATTCTTGTCGTGCCGACGACGAGGGGGGGATGCATGAGGCAAAGTAAACAAGTAATGGGGCCGGGATGCGCACGAGTGCGCTGCGTGCAAGGATGTGAATAGGCAGCCTGTGCGGCTCTGTGGCTCCTCGGTCCAGGGGATTTGCATGCAATCCGAGATGAGGAGCTCCGTTGTGTCCTCTCATTCGATACAACTCTGCACATGCACACAAGTACTAATTTCATTTTTCTTCCTCTTGCTGTTGTGTTTGTTGTTATTCTTGATGCCGTGCATTCAGATGACGATAACTGAAAGATACGAGCCTTGGAAGTGCATGGACTTGCAGTTGAAAGAGTGAGAGCCCCAGTGGCCAGGGTAAACATTTTCCTTTGAGATTGCTTTCGAGGCGAGCTTTAAAGGAGAAGACGTCGGACGGGAGGACTGCAGCCAAGTGCCCGTTTCATCAAACTTTAAGCCAGCGACGAGCAATGGGTAGTGGGGAGCGAGGCGGATTTGTTGCGAAGACAATTGAGAAGATTTGTCGGGACACGGTCTTGCATTTGGCCAAGAGTTCCTCTCGTCCTGTCTGCATGTGAGGACGATTGAGGGGACTGTTTACTCGGCTGTCGACAGTTGGAATGGAATTGAATTCAATTAAAGCAGTGTAAAGTAATTTGAATTTTAAATTTTTGATGAAATCTTCATGTTGTTGCCATGTTAGGGGCCTTCAGAGCCTCTCAGACCTGAGTCCTTGGAGGGCTTAGGAAGTGTGCGTTGCGGAGTTGTCTTGCTGAGCTCACTGAAGGCAGCTTAATTGACTTGTTGACGTATGACTCGGGGGTGAGTGTGAATCGATGGGCTGTGTGTGTCAGAGATTGGACTGTTGTCGAATTGACGACCACCTGGGGAGGGCTTGTAACAACATCACATGGGATTTGACGATGCACTTTAGGCCGAAATAGACGGCTATGAATTGTCTTTAAAAGAGCGTCATTGCAACAGTTTTTGAAGATGCAATTCCTAACAAAAGCTCACCGCGCAGTTTCATTTAACAGATTCCACTTATAAGCGCTTTTAAAGCACGACTGAATGCTCAATGCTAGGTTGAGTCGAGAGGAGTCCTTCGTATTAACTTTGGTCCAGTATGTGTTGATGGTGCTTCGAGGAGTAATGACTGTATGGGATGTTCAGCGACATGGATCAGTTCAAACGATTTCGAATTTCTTGTCTGAGATGGTTAGGTTATGTATAACAATGGGCACAATTGTAGTGGCAACGCTACGGTAGAGAGTGGGAAGTGCTTTTCGACATGGCATCATATTACTCATGGCATGCATCTTAACTCTTATCTTTGCTAGCTTATGTACATGTTCAATTGACAAGCGACGCTTCGCCACCAATTGCCCGGTCATCAAAATCTTCAAATCAACTCCCGCGTGACAGGACAGTTAAGGAGAACCATGCCTCCTCTGCTAAGGCACCATCAGCAGAAGTAATGTAGCTGGTAACACGGCTGGCTGAGGCGCAGGTTCACGCCAGACGCCAGACTGCGCCAAAATGACGAATCCTCGAGTGGCTGTGAGTTGTAGACATAGAGCTTTGATTACGTTACGATCTAGGACGCATAACCAGGAAAAGTCCGACGCAGTAATTCTGTTTGTTACACAGTCTTATAGGAACCATTCATTGGCCACATCAATTTCATCAAAATCGCTGCTTAATATAATAATATAATATGGGTGGCGCTGCAGCCCGTAGAGAGCCAGGGCCTAGCAACCACTCCTGCTGTGCGTGATATTGCTCTCTCACGAGTAGAAGGGACCTACAGATTCATGCCGACTCCGAACAGTCAATTTTGAGAAGCTTTTACTAGACAAGGATACTCTCATTCTCAGTGGCTCAAAAGAGGTGGGGCCGTAAAAATTATTTTTGTCACACAGAGCAGGAAATGAACCCACGACGTCGATGTTGGAGTCGACGCATATTCCCACAACGCCACGGACCACCACTTTTTACTTCAAAGGAAAATCGCGCACGTCGACCTGAGTTGTTCTTCGTCAAGGGTAAGTCTGTTTACCTCATTTTTTCATTATCTAAATGGATTGGATTTCGCCGCGCAGACGAAGGGAAAGGCCTTTGCAGTTAGTAGGAGCAGTGCTAAGCTTTCCTGTGGGACTGGCCAAACTGGAAAGGCAAAGCTTGTTGTCAAGCCCAAGTTATATGTTTTCAATTCATTATTTGTGCGCGAGGTACTCAATGTGAAGCGGCTACTGCTTAATGTTTTCGACGCGGATTATGAAGAGAATAACAGGAAACAAGCCAAAAATCATTGGATAAAGCCCATTAGTCAAAGATGTCTTTAAAAATTAGACTCCCCCGTATTTCCATGTTCGTTCAGATAATCCTTAAAAAGAAATTCACAAACATTGATTGAACAACACGGACATAAACACTCTACAACACAGCCGTCA
This sequence comes from Eristalis arbustorum, assembly GCA_916610145.1. Classification (NCBI taxonomy): domain Eukaryota; kingdom Metazoa; phylum Arthropoda; class Insecta; order Diptera; family Syrphidae; genus Eristalis; species Eristalis arbustorum. The sequence continues at coordinate 11,950,940 of OU744318.1, forward strand.
TTCTTGACCAAATTTCCGTCAACATACAACAAGTATGTAAATTTGTCCCCATAATTAACCAACGACAACAGTATTCGTCCCCCACATTCCAGACATGTTGCGGAGTCTTTTAGGTGCAGTTGAGGGAATTAGTTGCCGCGATAGGGTGAGAAACATGGCAGTGGACGAGGAACTCAACGTTGAACAGTTGCTTGGTTTGATCACATTTCATGAATGTATCCGACATCACGACTTCCAAGGCATACCTTGAATGCGATTCCATCAGAAAGGGTAGCGTTTTTCTCCTAGTTGCGCCTGATCGAGTATCGTGATGAGTTATAGGCGATGGCGGAAAACCAAGCAGTTGCTGCCTTCCATCGGTGACGGTTCTGGGCACGCTGCTTCAAGTCATCAAGGCCAAGCTGTCTTACATCCGCGATGACTTGGCCTCTACACCGGAAGTTGGTTCTTCTTCTCCTTCTCGTACTAGGAGGCTCTCTTCGTTGGAACGTTGTTGTTCATATGCTCGATGTGCCCTAGCCAGTGTAGTCGATTTCCCCTTCAAGACTACATCCACATCCCGATGCAGTAGACGTCGCGGTTATGTCATCTTCTCCATTCACTCTAGAATTTTTCTTTCGAAAGCACCAAGTTTGTTGTTTTGCTTATCGTCCGTCTTTCAGCTCCATAAAGCAGGACTGGCAGTCCTTCAGTTCAGCAGTTTTGACCCCAGTTGTTGCTACAGACCGAAAAAGCATCGTTGCCAAGGGTGCTTCTACGTCAGATCTCCACTGTGATGTCCTTTGTGGATTAACATTTGCCCCGACTGTAGACAAGCTCCTTTACTGTCTGAAAATTATTACTGTCGATTGAAATATTCTTTCGTAGGTGATGTGTGAAGGTTCGTTTCTTTGTCGACTCTCGACAGCATGCATTTGTCTTGTCCTCATTGACCTTAAGATGATGATGACAGAGTCTAATATCCGGCGAGGTTCATGGCGAAATCTTCTTCTTCTTCTTACAGTCCGGGGTGGACCTGGGCCTCAACCAACATGCCTCTCCAGCCAGCACGATCTTTCGTCAGCTGTGCGTTGAAATCTCCTAGAACGATCTTGGTGTCATAGCTGGGGCATCGATCGTATGTTCTTTCTAGGAGATCATAGAAGTCATCCTTGCTATCGTCATCCTTCTCCTCCGTCGGGGCGTGTGCGCAAATCAGGCTGATGTTCCCGAATTTAGCCTTGATGCGGATTGTTATGAGGCGCTCGCTGATATAATCAAAGCTTAAGACTTTTTGCCTAAGTCTGCCTCGAACAACGAATCCGCATCCAAATAAGCGCTGCCTTCCCTCTTTGTAGCAATCACCGTAGTAGATGTCGCAGTTTCTCATCTTCCTTTTGCCCGGCCCATCCCATCGCATCTCCTGGATGGCGGTGACATCTGCTTTGTAGCAGTCCAGGGCCTCCGCGAGTTCATCGGCTGCACGTGGTCTGTTCAGAGACCTCACATTCCACGTGCAGAACCGAAAATCATTGTCCTTAGATCGTTTGCTGGGGTCGTTAACTTTGAATACATCCATATCCGAAGCCTGTTGTCGGTTCGTAACCGTTGGTTTTTTTTGTGGTGAGGGAGTTAACCTCACGCACAACCTACAACTGGTTGGCCAGGCCCATTATTTGACCCTCGGGCAGAGGGGGGTCGCTGCATACATTAGTTCACCACACAACGGTTGTTGTGATGGCTATCCAGGGGCGCCACGAGGAGGCTGTATGTCAACTTGACTTATGCACAAGCAGGGATCGCGCTGGCATCCTACCAGGTTGGGTGCAGTCAGCAGTTTGCCAAAATTGGAAGGCTTGAGGTGGTTGACAACTCCAGCAGATTAAGAAAAAAATAGGTGCCCTGAGTTCGCTGGTGTTGCTTCCAGCGGTCGGTGCAATTTGTGATGACACTGTCCAATATGTACGACGTTATTCCAAAAACTTGAATCTTCGCCTTAAGCTTGAGGAAAGTCATTGGCTCGTTATCGTAGGCTAAGGACATGAGGTAGCAGTGGAGAGAATAATCGAGTGGTGCAAAAAGGTACTGAGATGACCCAATCGCCAAGATTCGTTTTCTCAGCTTTGCAGTTTTTTGCTGCAATTTGAAAAACATTTTTTGATAACTTCTACACACGATGATATGGTATGTCCTACTGAATATTTTTACGACTGGCTATAACCGGTCCCCTTGACAACTGCTGAAACATAGGCATGTGAAAAACTATCATCGCTACCTGGTCACCCAACAACGGTAAGTCCACTACATTCCAAGAAACCCTCTCCACCAAGGGGCCTCATTGCTCCCTCGTTCCTCATAAATATCCAACTCACCCATTGATCACTGACAAAGTGCTGCCAAATCGCCTTCATTTCCCAAATCAATTAGCCTTGCCATTGAATACCTCTTAATCCCTGTGAAACAAGTCGCCTGACAATTAAAGCAAAGTCCTAATTGAAAAGGGATTATGCGCCATAACTCAAGGTATCCCATTTCAATGGGCTCCCACTCGAAGAGGGCAGCACCAATTAGAGGCCCATCCTCCCGCTCATCAGTGCGAACATATGCAATAAGTCATTTCATCAGATTACGCAACGAAAGGGCACCCAACCCCGGCCCCGGTGACACGTTTTCATTACCACGGCACACGGCTGTCTGGTCGAGCTCATTAGGTAATTGCTGATGGCCGCCGCCCCGCCTCGCGCCCGCTGTCAGCTTTGATGGCTTGGGTTTCATTGCATAATTCCATTAATTTTTGACCAAGGAAGCAGCATTTGAATTCCCATTGTCCGCAGATTCTGTTCAGATAATCTTAATGACATTTCCGCTCGCCCCCTCGGGCAGGGACAGCGGTCCGTCCAGTCGGCTCGGCGTATCCTCGATAAAATCAATCGGCCTTGCAAGTAAATGGGAAATAATTTAGTTTACGTTATCCTTGTCATTATTAACGTTAATGAATTAGTCGAGTAAGACGGCGGGGGCGGGCTGCTCGCCCTGGCAACCTTCGAACACATGCCGCCCGCCACAGCGTATCCTCGACCGCAGGGATGCGGCTGGGGCATGCCAAAACAGATATTCAATGGCATAATCAGAATTATGTGGTGGGCTGGCGGTGGCGATGTTTTTGCGAATATCTCCATCACCGTCCCGGTTAACCCGAGACGACACAAGCGACGACGATGACGACGATGCTCGCTATGATGCTAAACAAGGGCGACCGTAATTTGTGTCACATCGAGGGCATGGAGCGATAAACAACGCACACGCTCACACTAACGCTGGCAGACACACGCAGGAGACCAGATGAAAAATCAGGGAGGATACCGTCTTGGGGCGCGTGTAGGCGGCGGCGGCGTCGTCCTCGTCGACTCAATCTAAATTAGGATCCACACGCACACAAACAAATTGGATAACCGCACGACACGACCGACTGTGGCAACAAGTTGATGACACGACGGTGGAGCACCAAGGCGACGACGCATGGGACGACGGGCGTACCACGAGCTGGTGGGTGGCGAAATCGGCTTACATAGGCGACGCCACTTGTTTTTCATCGCTGCGCTCAATTATGAATTTACTGCTGCTGCTGGCAGTGGCCTTAGCCTGCCACCGTCGAGTCGAATGGCAGCGAAGAGGTACGAGTGCTCTGGTCCGCAGAAGTTTCCATTTCTCCGCGGACGTGACATGCCTCATTTTTCATGCTTAGCCCGGACATTTATGAATGTCACTTGGAGTTGGACGTAAATTGCAACAGATGGCGCCATAAAAGACTGACGCGACTGACAAGACTGACAAGACTGACAAGACTGACAAGACTGACAAGACAGACAGGACTGACAGGACTGACAGGACTGACAAGACTGACAAGACTGACAAGACTGACAAGACTGACAAGACTGTAAAGGCTGACAAGACTGACAAGACTGACAAGACCTTAAAAGGACCTTAAATCTATTTTCTTCGTCCTCCATGAGTTCACTCGTTCACCCCTCAGTCGGCAGTTTAATCTGCCATCTCCACAACGGCGGGGTGGTAGGTAAGTGCCAAACGAATCGATCATCGGCCTTAATAGACAATCGCCATTATCAAAATGTCATTATAACACCTCTGCTTCCACTTTCTGTCGGACGGAGAGTCGTGGCAGTGTGCCTCCTCCGTCGCATCAAATATTCAAAGCGACTGCGATGAAGTGCTGCAAAGTTGGTCTCGTTCGCCGCGCAACTTGCCGTCATTATCATACCCAAGTTGTGTACTCTGCGGGGCGGGTATGCGCGCCGGGAATAGTCTTCTTTGGTTTCAATTAACACCGTAACACTACCGAGAGAGGCGAGTGGTGAGGAGGGATGGATATCAAGAGCTTTGTTGTTTTCTGACAACAACTGCTGATGATGTGCATTATAATTGAGTGCATTCGGTTCCTGGAAGCCGGTCTACATCGGGGCGTCGTTCATAAATGATGCATCCTTTGAAGTTGCGAAGAGTTTATTTTACGCTTCAATTAGCGGTAGAGACTTCTGGGATCTGAGACTGAAGCTGAATGGAGTGCTTAATGCGACTAATGAAAAGCTGACTGGGTGAAATTTCGGAAAAAATGGGCAACTCTATTGCCGAGAGGCTAGAAATGAGGTACAGGAGTTCCTACGTCCTGGAGAAGCTGTGCAAATGCTTTGTTGCGATTTCGATGAATGCCGGGCATGCCGATGCCGAAGGGTGCTTGAATAATGCAGACTTAATTTTTAAGTTGATGCAGGTAGTCAGGTCCACAAGAAAGGAGACCCTTTGACTGCGCCAACTATCGGGGGATAAGTCTCCTTAACATCGCCTATCAGATCTTATCTGCCGTACTGTGTGAACGCCTAAAGCCATTCGTCAACAACTTGGTCAGTCCATACCAGTGTGGCTTTAGGCCAGGAAAATCCACCATCGACCAAATATTCACACTTCGGCAGATTTTGGAGAAAACCCAGGAGCAACAAATCGATACCCACCACCTGTTCATCGATTTTAAGGCCGCGTATGATAGCATCTATAGAGAGTAGCTATACAGAACAATGTCTAGTTTTGGCATCCCTACCTAACTCTACCTACCCTAACTCGTCCGTTTGTGTAGGATGACGATGGAGAATGCACACTGCTCCATCAAGGTCGGTAAAGACCTAACCGAGACCTTTGATGTCAAAAAAGGATTCAGACAAGGCGACGCGCGTGAAAGAATTGTTCAAAACTCAAACGCCAACACCAGAGGAACAATCTTTCAAAAGTCCGTCCAACTACTCGCATATGCCGACGATATTGACATTATCGGAAGAACGCAGCTTGATGTCAAAGGCGCTTTTGTGAGTATTGCAACGGAGGCCGCGAAGATTGGTTTAGCGGTAAACGAGGGTAAGGCCAAGTATATGCTGTCAACAAGAAAGGACACCCAACACCGACGTCTCGGTCAGAACGTCACGGCAGACAGATATAACTTGAGGTAGTTAAAAAATTCGTCTACCTAAGAACCGCTATCAACTCAGACAACGACACCAGCGCTGAAATCAAACGAAGAATAACTCTTGCCAATCGGTACTTCTTTGGGCTAAGAAAGCAATTGGTAAACAAAGCCCTCTCTCGAAGAACCAAGGTAACGCTTTACAAGACCTTAATCTTCCCAGTCCTGCTATATTGCGCGGAGGCATGGACTCTGTCAATAGCGGATGAAGCAGCTCTTGGTTGCTTCGAGAGGAAAATTCTTCGGGTGATTTTCGGTCCCGTCTGCATAGATGGTGAGTGGAGGAGGAGATACAACGACGAGCTATACGGGCTGTTCAGCGACATCGACTTAGCCAGAAGAGTGAAGATCCAACGATTGAGATGGCTAGGTCATGTAGAGCGGATGGAAACCAATGCTCCGGGCCGGAACGTCTTCGAATCCACCCCCGAGGGACGGCGCAGTAGAGGAAGACCGCGACTCAGCTAGCTAAAAATCGAGCTGTCTGGAGACGCTTGTTGGTTGAGGCCCAGGTCCACCCCGGACTGTAGCGCCACCTTAAGTAGGTAAGCAGGTAGCCAGGGGAAGCAGTAGCCCAACAGCTTAACACAATTCGTGCCATGCATTCTGCTTCTTTTTACGTTGCATCGCGGCTTGGCGTGCACCCTGTGCGGATAGGGCAGTTAATGATAGTAATAATACGGGTGGCGCTACAGCCCGAAGGGGGACAGGGCCTAGCTTCTCAGCAACCACTCGTGTTGTGCGTGCTATTGTTCTCTCACGAGTGGAAAGGACCTACAGTTTAATGCCGACTCAGAACGGCTAAGTTTGAGAAGCTTTCTCTAGACAGGAAATACTCTGCAATAGGTGGGATGTGCATGCATTAGTGAAGCACCACAGACCACGTCCTAAGCTGCTTAGGATATACTCTTCAACCACCGATCTAGTCGGCAGACAGCAAGCAGCGATCAGGTTAAGATAGCTGAGTCTCTTTGAAGAACTAAGATCTGAACACTCTACGATCCTTAGAAGATAGAACAACACAAATTTTACATCGACCACATGATACGAGAACTCTTGAATTTCTCAACCAGCATCCCCCAGGTCTTACTGGGAGTCTGAAAATCAGACGCTGGAGGGTCTATTCCAAGTTTCTGAACATCCAGCTGTCTTTCTAATTACCAAACCACTGTAGGGTGGTCCAGGCTGAAACTATAGCTATAAAAGCTCAGTCCTTGCTAAACAACAATGTGGTATCAAGAACAGCTAACGCAGTTCATTGAGACAGGCAGGCAGTCCAATCTCTGAGCTCAATCACATTTCGCTCTAAGACTTTCTGAAACTGCAGCCCATCTCTTAACAAGATGGCCAAGTATTTTAATTTCCTACTTAAGTGGGTGCGCGGACGGGTGTGCGTGACATCCCAGAGAATTGCAAAGCTGGCCAACTCGCTAGAAAGGGAACAAACTCTGCACTCTTTCCCCCTGGCAACACCCCATCGACGTCTATCGCTACTGTAAATAGTCTGGCCTAAGCTGGATTCCAAAATACCACTCAAGGTGGTCAACATAAGCAGGCCTACTCTTAAAACAACCAATGGCATTATAACAGGGTACTGCGCCTTCGGTACCCACGCCTTTAGGATAGGTTTCTCTTATAACGACTTCTGCAGAAGCTGCAGAGACTAGCATGAGAAAGAAACAATTGCACATCTTCTATTCTTGGTTGGCCCCTCCCTCACAATGTCACTTTTGTCGGTATGATCTCCATTCAGACCACTTGAGGCATAGGTCATATAACGATCAAAATGTGTCCATTAGGCTTCCGATCACTCATTCATCTCATCACGCAATCCCTGAAAGTGGTGATCAATGATTTTTTTCCATCTCATCGGTAAATAGGCAAGGGTGACTGTCTGGGCCAGAGATGGCGAATGATTTTGGTTGTGTTAAGCTGACAGTCGGTTTCTAGATCAAATTCAGGCATTTGAGTTGTGATATGTAAATGCACGCATATATATATGCATATGCAGCGAACTCTCAAGACAAGTCTCCAAACCAACGTTATGAAAGATAAGCCTGCCTTGGATCAACAGACTGACATACAACACCGACTAAACGAAAAGGACAACAAATGATCCCCTGGAGTGTAAGAAAAAACTCCAAGCTCCGATTGCCACTCACCACCTAGAAATGAACCCCACGCAGTATTATGCTGAATACCCTGGATAAGAGAATGCGAAGAAAAAGTGCTTCATGTACATATTGAGGCTGTCATAAAACATTGGCACGTTGGTATATGGATTCCTTGTGTGAGGCACTTTTAAGGACGAAGATGATCCACTAAATGTGCTTTCAAAACAGATTCTACATCAGCCTCATATGAGTACAAACCTTGTACGAACGATGATGAAGACTCTATCAAAGAGGGATACTGCTTTGTGAAGGAAAGGAAGTTTCGATGACTGGAAGCTGTGCGTGTCGTTGACATCCGACATAGCGATAGATCACACCAGGCCGGATCAGTAGGTATTTGTATTGAACAAGTCATCGTGCCACAGATCGGCCCGACTCGGAAAATTCACACTGGTTAAACTGCAATGGAAGTAGTTGCAGCTTCCATAAGGCTTACTGGCTAGTGGCAAAACGATTTGGTCATTCAAATCTTAACCGAAGAATCAGTGTTTCACTCCTTCTATGCTCCGAAGCCCCCCCACATGTCTGTTTGCTGTCCCTGCGCTCGGAGAGTCAGTCAGTCATAAAATCCAAATGTTCAAATGTTCAAGTTCTTCTTTTTCGCTCTAGGTTTTATGGTGAGTCTAAAATACGCCACGTGCTGTCCGCCTCGCTGTCTGTCTCCAAGTGACACTGTCGTTGACAACCCGGCAATTCGATGATTTGACATAAGCCACTGCGATGCCATTGAAACGCCACCGCAGGGAAAACGAAGTCTGGCTTTAAGAAAGGATATAAATGTCGAGGATAGATAGTCAGACGGGGTAAAGTAGTTAGAGACTAGGCTCCACACTAAAAACGTCAGTATCGAAACAAGCGCAGAATGCTTCTCTTGTCCTTCTCTGTATGCCCGACGGCAATGCAGTTCTTCTTTTAAGGGCCCGTTCATATGAGCAGCGAATTGCAAACGCGAAAAAAATAACCTTTTCCAACAAATGCAAGCAAAAAGTAATATTTCTTGTACTTGAAGTATCGAGTTTTTCCATCGACAAAAATCTAACAAAAGTTTAAGTATCCTAATTAATGATTTAAAAGTTTTTCTCTGTGAATCAATCGTTCTCATTGCGAACTGTCAAGCTGTATTCGCAATACAGAAACGGGCAAACACAATCCACAATCACCACGACCAATAAATTCACAGTGAAGTGTCAGTTTGGACCCGTAGCTCTCTAGGAATGAGAAAACTCCATATGAATGGGTTCTCAGAGTTTGCGAAGTTCGCAGTCAGTAGCGACGAATGGGCCTTAAGATTTAAGCTGACATTACAGGAGAAAGATTAGGATTCGCTTTCAATCGAAAGTGAGGCGAATTCGTACACATTGTATCTTGACATTAGAAAGATTGAAAAATATTCCAAAGTATGATCATTCGAAATTGAATTTTCAAGCAGACTTTCACATCCGAATCATTCGCATCAAATGCCACTTTCTTGTCGTTCAATTTTTTCCTGGAGACTTGATTCATATTTGTTGAAAAACAGTTTTAATAAAATTAAATATATTAAATACATGTTAGATATTGAACAAACCCAATAGCTACTGACTTCCTTAAGACGGTGCAGTATTCAAATGGGATATGCATATGAATATTTTTGGGAAACTAAATCAAATTGAAATGTCAGAGAATTTCATCAAATTCGAAAATGAAAGCCCTTTCATTTGAATCTCAAAATACACAAATTTCATGCGAATGAATAGATCATTCGATCGGTTAATCGATTTATTCGAATATCACATTCGAATCTCAAAATAGGGCTGAATGATGACCCAGGACAGTTTTAAAAGTGAATGAATAACATTCTAACTGCGTGCGTTAATAGCATCTGGAGGAGACAATTCAACTACCAGCTGGCCGGATCTGCTGATCTGCGGATACAAAGTCGTGTAGATCCCAAACATCGTAGCCCCCGTTCGAAGAGCCAACTAAACTCCGAGCTTGAGCTGAACAATGCATCAGTCAGTCAATCGCCACACTTTGGATCGATTCGACAACTTTTTCACTGTCGAATAAAACTTTTGGGGCACCATACTTGACACGACACCTCTCAATATCTTCGCCAGCGATCTTCTTTTGATCTTCCTTTTTAGAAGGCGGGATTGTTTCGGAAAAACTTTCAATCAGTCCTTGTTATTGTACACAGCGTTATTTGTGGCTGTTTTGAAACCAGTGAACTTTTTCCAGCACAGTGGCTGCTTCTTTGATTATTGACAAGACCTTCCATCTTCTTCGATTGTTTTTGAAGGCGGCGTCGAAACTACAGTAGGTACATAAAATAGATTGGAGCTTTCCAACATCAAAGCGGGATTTACTTGGTCTCCTCTTTTCTCTCGATATTCGTATTCTGTAGCCAAGTCTAAGAAATGCAAGGTATGCGTGTGGCCCTCACTGTGGTAGTGTAGCCAGTTGCATCAGTTTTTTTTTTTATAATTTGCGCGTGCTCAAGGGGTTATTAATACCCTTAATTGTCCGGGGTCAAGACACAGCACGGGCCGAAGGTATAGAGGGAGAGAGAGAGAGGAGGTACCTGTGCACATTGGTCTTAAACATCTGCGGATTGTAATCTATGGGGAATATTGAGCTGGGAAGAGCATTCCATATTCGCGTGGTGCGGCTAAAAAACGAGTCTCTGAATTTCACTGTGCGTCCGAAAGTAGGCTTAAGGGTAAACTGATGTGCATTCCTGACGAGACGTGTATTGCGGTTGAATTCAAGGAGAGTAGGAATGCAGTTGGCTAGCTCACTTGAGCATCGTTTGTGAAAATAGCGATAAAACACGGACAAAGAAGACACGGTACGTCGATGTCCCAGCATGTCTAATGAACCGGCGATATCGTTGTCTCCTATAAGTTTTATCACTCGCTTTTGGATTCTATTAAGTAGGTGCAAGGTGGTCTTGGGGGCACCAGGCCAGATATGAGCGTTGTACTCAAGCTTAGGGCGTATATACCCCTTATAGATTAAAGCCAAATCAGAGGGGGTGAAGTATTTCTTGCATCGATTAAGGAAACCTAAACATTTCGCAGCATTTTTGGCGACCTCGAATATGTGATCGTTCCAACTAAGTGTTGTGTTGATGTGCATACCGAGGATGGAAAGTTTCGGTTTCGTGGATAATGGCTGATTATCAGGGGTTCGTTTTAGAGACAACAGAAAGCATTGAGTTCTGGAAGCATTGAATTCCACTCTGTTGTTCTTACCCAGTTAATTATGCTGTCAATATCGGGATTCAATGTGCTTGACATACGCTTCTTCTTCTTCTTCTTTGTGTGGCGCTACAGTCCGGGATGAACCTGGGCCTCGGTCAACATTCCTCTCCAGCTGGTGCGATCATTAGCCAGCTGCCTCCAATTTCGCACTCCAAGTTGGTTGAGGTCCTTCTCCACTTGAGTGCGCCATCGGGTTCGTGGTCGTCCTCTATTGCGTTGTCCCACTGGTTCGGAGTCGAAGACTCTTCGGGCTGGAGCAGTGTTGTCCATGCGCTCAACATGGCCTAGCCATCTTAGGCGTTGAATCCGTAGACGCCTGACTAGACTCATGTCGCTGTACAGCTCGTACAATTCGTGGTTGAATCTTCTTCTCCAGGAACCTTCAACGCAAACAGGACCAAAGATTGAACGTAGAACTTTTCTCTCGAAGAGGCCAAGTGCGTCTTCATCCGCTCATGAGATAGTCCAAGCTTCCGCGCCATACAGAAGGACAGGGATGATCAAGGTCTTATATAACGTGAGCTTGGTCTTTCGAGAGAGGGCTCTGTTACTCAATTGCCTCTTGAGCCCAAAGAAACAGCGGTTGGCAAGAGTTATTCTGCGTCTTATCTCGGTACTGATGTTGTTCGTACTATTAACTTGGGAGCCAAGGTAGATGAAGTCCTGGGGGGCATGGGCCTGTGCATCCAAGGCAAAGTTGTTGATTGCTCTCAACTTGGCGAGATGCCAGCAACGATTCCTGTAAATGCACAGGTCAAGTTGACATACAGCCTCCTCGCGGCGCCCTCTGGATAACCACTACTGCAGCCGCTTAGAGGTGAACCAATGTATGCAGCGACCTCTTGTCCGGGGGTTTAAACCAGGACACCGTCCTCCAGGTTCGGGGGTTTCGCGTGGGGCTAACTTCCCCACCGTGTAAAACACTCATTAGTTCAGAGACGGCAACAAACCTCGGATACGGATGACCCTACTGCTTGACATACGCTGCCGTTCTAATATTACGTCCGAAAGGCAGGGTCATGAATTTTGCAACGAATATGAAAAGCTGAGGCTGCTGTCATCAGCTATGGAGTGGATTGGATTAGAAGTGGCAGACAGGAGATCATTTATAAAAATGAGAAGGAGTGTCGGAGACAGAACAGAACCTTGGGGGACACCAGCATTTATTTTGTGAACATCAGACTAGAACCCATTAAAAACAACTTGGATTGAACGGTTCGAAAGGTAGTTTCTAATCCATAGAAGCAGAGATTCATCAACACCATAAGCACGCATTTTCGACAAAAGAGCTTGATGTCAAACTCTGTCAAATGTTTTAGAAGTATCAAGCGGAACTATCTTGAGTTTGCCTGTATTGTGCAAAGATTTGTACCACTTTTCGGTGAGATAAGCTATCAAATTACCAGTGGACCTGTTGCCGCGGAAGCCATACGTCGGTCATTGAAGAACTTCCGCGATTCAAGATATTTCTTAAGCTGACGATTTATCAGCGTTTTCATGACCTTACGAAGAAGGGACGTAAGTGCTATGGGTCGGTACGAGGTGGGTGACGAAGATGCGCCCTTTTTAGGGACGGGCCGGAAAAAATCTGTTTATCATCTACTAGGAAAGAGACCTGAAGAGCAGGATAGATGAAAAAGCTTACGCAGTGGCCTCTTCAGAAGTGTTGGGGGAATACCATCCGCGCCAGGGGATGTGCACGTCGAGATCTTTAAGTACTCTTGCAACTGTACGAGTGCGTAAGTGAATTTGTCCCATGGTAAAACCAACGCTCTGGAAAATGTTGTTGTTGTTATGTATAAGCTGCCAAAACAATTAGGGACAACGCAAGACAACGCCGGACGTCCTGGCAAGAGACCGCCCCAGCTGTAGAGGATTGTATTAGTTGAAGGCTAGGTCCAACAACGGATAAAACGGCATACAGCTATTAAACAGTTTCGAAGACGTGCCATCGCCCGATTTAGCCGATTTTCAAATAAAATTTGGGCAAGACTCCAGTCTTTTATCGGGTTCAACAACAGAAAATTCAAGAAAGCCAAGCAATCCTTAAATGAAAACACTTGTCGTTTTTTTTTTGTTGGAAAAATGATTTTTATTTAATATCCTCATAGTATATATTTTTTTTTAATTTTTTGTTGATATCACTTTGTTATAATAATAATAATAGTAGTAGTAATTGTTTTAATTATAGTAATAATTATATTTTAGAGTTTACTTATGTGTTGTTTTTTGTTTGTTTCATACTTTTTTTTGTTGTTTAGCAATCGCAACTATTTACTTCTCAAGACTGTAAGCCTGGTTGTCCTTAGAAAAATATTTTCATGGTTATTCTATTTATGATTTGTAAACTAATTGAATTGTTGTTTAAAATATGCCAAGCACATGTATGAATATGTATTCATTCAAGTTAGAGAGAGAGAAAAAAAAGTAATGTGATTTTTGTTTGTTTTTAATTTAAGAACTAGTCATAACTTATTTACAGGAAAATCGATAAAATTCACTTACAACGAGCCTATGAAATAATAAAACGAGCGACACAATTCAATCAAATGTTTCAATTTCTTGTATTTATTTACTTTTTGTGTCGTTTTCTTGATGTTTGTGGTTGGTTTTTGTTTTTTTTTTTGTGATTTTTTTTTTGTTTGTTTTAGAATTGAACTTTACGTTTAGTTGAATATTTACAAAATATCTCATTTCGATTAGAAACACCTCCTTAAACGCTAATAAATAACAACATAATTAAATATTAGAACAAGCAAATTTTAAGTACATTTTCGGTCGCTGCCGCCGATGATGGAGCGATGGTTCGCTTGCCTTCCAAGCGACATTCACTACTGTCACCTGCAACACCACCGTCCACCGCCAGCAAACCGTTCTCGCGGAAGTAGTATATGCATGTATGTATGGTTTCGAAATACGAAGTTAAAAACAGATAAAAACAACTCACACACAAGTCAAAAGGAAGAGCAAGAGAGAGAATAAACTATAGTTAAACAACGTGATTTACACTTCGTTCTTCATGTGAATTAATCAAGTTTTTTTGCATACAATTTACACCATGCATTCAGAATATGTTTAATGGATAAGAGTTTGATTTTTTTCTTTCGTTTATTTCTTTTAATAAATTATCGGAATATTTAAAAGAAAAAAAAATCGCACACACTTCCTGTGTGCACGTTTTCCTTTTCTCTGGTGAAGAATTAACTTTTCAAAAATTTTGTTTTTTGTTAGAAACGGAACGAAATAAGAGTTTACAGTTAATTTAATTTAAAATTACAGTGTTTTTTTTTAACTTTCATTTTTTTACTTAATTAAAGGCGTTTTCTTTCCTTTGAGGAAATACTTAATTTTGTTGCTTTCTTTAAATATACATATATGTGTCTAGATATATTTTTTAGCTAATGTATGAATATATTGATCTTTTTTTTCGGTTTTCTTATTTTTTTCAGCTTTGCTTGCGTTTATTTAGGTTTGTGTCTGTCATTTCTTTTTTCTACGTTGGGCGTGGATTATGGTTGCAAATGATTTTCTCTTGGCGGCGGAGCAGAATGGATCAAGTTGGGGGCACCTTTGTCAGGGAGCTCTAAGCACGAGCATCTACTGTCAATGCAAAGCAAGACCTCAAACCCTCTAAGGAAGCGACAATAGAGAATGCTGATGTTATGATTCAAAGCTACTTTTAGTGCGTTGGTAGTCGCAGTGCTGGAAAGTCGAGTGTTCTTAATAGCACACATGTGGCAATGATGCAATACATCACGTTCTATAACGTCATATGAAAACACCCGCTGTGCAAACAAAACCAACCAACGTCCCATAGATTCAGCCCTATCACCGAATCTATTAATACGAATTGAAGTTGCGATACGAACTCCGAAAAAAATGATATCACACAATCCGAACGGAATCACAAACTGTGGAAAACCCTACAAATTCGTATTGAGTGATATTTTTTTCCGAAATTTGTAGCAGATTTTTCAGAAAGATTCTACTACGAATGAATTCTGTGACAGATTTTTCGGAGTTCGTAAGACATTTTCGATTACGATTGAATTCGTGATGGGGGTGGTTATCGTGATGCAACGTCAAAGGCGATGCGCATTTTATTGACGTTTACGAACTCAGCTTTGTGTGTCCAGGCCTTTTGTGCCCCCAAGACATGTAGTCAATTTGAAGTATTTTGTTTTAAAAAGCTGAGTGTTGTTGCCTGCAGAAAGGGTCTAAGCACTATGGTGTAGTTTTGCGCAGGATTTTCCATGCTAGAGCAAGGACTGAGCCTCAAATGTGGAAAAAAAATAGCACTGTGACATAACAACACTTGGCCTTTGTGCCTTGTACAGAGCAGCAACAGTTGCAGGCGCCACACAATAGGTTTCTTCGAGATACAAATTTCAATTGGCACAAGTTGAGGAGCAATGTGGCTTGTCTGTCTGAACGTCTGAACACAACTGTGTTTGAATCTGAATATTTGAACACAATGTGCAATGATTATTGCAGTTTGCTAATTTATTCGAAACACAATGACTCCGAACAGGTTTTTGAGAAACTTCTGAAGTAAAATGAATGAATGTGGGATAATCACGTTAAATGCGGGGAAAGACATTATTTCCAGGTCAAGGCATACATTCCTAACACACTCTTAACATTTTTTGAGACGTCTACACCAGATCCAACCAATTCATATGTCTTGCAAAATGTACGCCTTCTAGAAGAGATGCTAACACTCTGCTCCATGACAAGACAGCCTGATTTGAAAACTTGTTCTCGGCCATGGAAAACAATGTTTCTAAGAAAGGGAAGCAGTGTGTTGAACTGAAGAAGTCAGTCACTTGATGAATGAGAATTTCCTTGCTACTCCCTTTTACGACATGGCCTCGTTAAAATTGATTGGAGAGCGAGGGATATAAAAACTAAGCGCATTTGTCGCGTTGAAATTAGTTTAGCAGCGATCTAGCGATCTCATATCAGGTAAATCTTCATTGCGAAGTTCAAAGGTCCAGGCACAAGCCTCAGCACCATTTCCACTTCTGAAAGTGTGCGGCAAAACAACAAAGGATGCGTCCACGGTTGTGCTGGGGCATATAAAGCAATCGTAGACCTGAGTTCAGTGAGCGAAAGTGGGGAGACCAAAAGAAAAATTGGGTTTGCTAGTCGTTGTCGATTTCATTTGCTTTCCTTTGCAAAGGAGAACCCTAGTACAGTTCATAATAATCGCAGCAAAATGTCTGCAGTCGATGTGGGATCTGGGCCTAGATTCTAAAGATGCCTCTCGTACTGGTGGGTGGTATGGTTGCTGGTGAGTGGAGGGGACTAACATGATGCCCAGGTATACTTCTAACATAATGCCCAGGTATACTTCTAACTTGTGGCGCCGCCTTAAGCAAGTAACGAACTGGACAGTCATGATTTATTCTGCATGACGAGCCCTTCTGTTGGACGAAGTCCAGTCCAGTATCATGTCTTCCTCTCGGAATCGATTTTCTCACTTCAACTTCAAATTAGACATCAACCATCGTATTCAACTTCAATTTTCATCTCAAACACAACCCCCACGAGGTGACGCTTCATTTTGGAGTCGACAAATCAAAGACGAGTCGAACGAATCTCAAATCCCAGCACATTGTTGAGTCGCAACAAATGGTTCGGATGTCTTGGCATTACATACAGTATGGCATCGTGAAGGAAAAACAGAAAAACTATTGGAAGTAGGCACATTTTGACAAGGAAAGTCGAATAGGGACGACTACGAAGCCCCTATGGAATGTTGGTTTTCAAGAATAAAATAAAAATTGAGGAACATTTGCTGGAACGGGTTGAGTAAATTTTGCTCTTCCCAAATGTGCACTAGAAAAGGCTCAAAGTGATTAGCAGTGTGAATGTTGTGAGTTGAAAGAGTTTGATGTAACTTGGTACGAGGCGACAGAGACAAGTGCTGGGGGTTTGGATTTGAGGGGAGGCTTGGGAAAAGTGACATCTGTACGCGGACAAGATGAAAGTGGAAGAATTGCGACACTTGCAGGAGGATTCTTTGCACTTTTTGTGGAGATCTGTTGATTTGCGTGAATTCTGTGGTTGTGAAGGTCATCTACTTCTTCATCCATTTCATCTGACTTTAGACACTCACGAGACGTTCGGCGAATGGTCAGCAGACCATCAAATTATCTCCGACAAGATGTTTTCAGGCTTCATTCGAAAAAAAATACATCACCACAGCCGCGCATTTGACTTGGAGAAGCATGGATCGATGGAGGCGTCAAAATCAATGACATCTAGCCATTATCTCGAGGCTAGAGGGAATCGAGAGAATTCTCCGATTAAAAGCGATCAAAACGCGGTATAACTCTGAAATAAGCTCCTCTTGAAACGCTTTTCTATGAGATCTAGACATCGTCTCTAACTTCTGCATCACCAGCAGAAGTGCGCACTTGACTTGGGGAAGCATTGTTCAAGGCCATCCTCCAGAATGTTGGATCACCAGGAGGCACACGAGCACACACGACGTTGTGCCACATTTGTCCAGGGAAACGATTACAAGCGTTCATGCGTTCATATCTCCGACAGAAGCTCCGCTTTATCCGCTTCTGTATGAGATCTAAGCATCGCCTCTAGCTTCTGCATCACCAGGAGACTTGCGCACTTGACTTGGTGAAGCATTGACCAAGAGCAGCGTTCAAGACATGAGATGAACATAATCTCAAATTTGCATCACCAGAAGAGTCAACCAGGGACATTCGACTTTAGTCTAGGACATGGATTCTGAACCCCTGAGCCTGCGCGGATCCACTCTCTCGGTGGAGCCCTTCCAACCTGCAACTGTAGAGAAGTATTTTTTGTTTTATCCCTAGGGGTCCGCGTACCACAGGTTGAGAATAGCTGGTGTACGGAATCCGATCACAAGTGTTCAGAACTTTGGCATCATCAGACGATGTAACCAAGCGCACTTGTCATTGTAAGGCCTTGTTTTGCTCTGTCTAAGTTCTGCTTCGTCAGACGATGTAACCAAGCGCACTCGTCGTTGTAAGGCATTGTTCTGCTCTCTCTAAGTTCTGCTTCATCAGAAGATGTAACCAAGCACACTCGTCGATGTCAGGCATTGGTCGAGGGAATTCTCTGATTACAAGCGCCCAGAACATGGATTCTATCCCACAGAACATCTACGTTGCTCTACGAGATCTAGGCATCGTCTCTAACTTCTGCTTCACCAGAAGACGTAACGAAGAACATTCGTCGAGGGGTTTCTCCGTCACACTTGCTTTAGAGTAGTCGGTGAGTGTGCTCACACAACCGAGTCCGTCCCTATTCCCCTTAAATCGAACCTGATCCTAACCTGCTTCCCAATGTGCCCAACACAGTCCCACTCAGTTCAAGATACCCGCGCCACGCTTAAAGGAAAAAAAAAAACAAAAACTGTCTCACAAAACAGGGCTATTTAATATTCGCCTAGAAGTATGCAATGGCATTGACCTAACCTCTGGCTCCCGGTCCATCTGCTGGAGATGTTTGACAAATGACAGCCTATCGACGCGACGTTCATCAGAGGGACTCTAAAATGGTGGCCCTTATTATCCTACACCAGCCCCGAGGCGTCTCGTAGCTGCCACGCGACAAAACACCGAGAAAACCATTCGCATCCACATCGACACAGTGGCACACCCGTCGCGTGCTGGGCAATGGGTATACATGGTTAAAAGCTACATTAGGCCTCGCCACTCGAGAAAGAAACGTCTAAAGCGGTTGCTAAGAGTATATATATATTTTTTTGTTTTGTTTTTAAAGAATTTCATTGGAATGATCTAATTTTACTTATTTTTCGTTTTTTTTTTTGTTTGTTTTCTTTTCTTTTTTTTTTTTTCATTGATTTCCACATCAAAACATTGACACCCTCTATCAGCTTGTCGATGAAGAGAGAAGAAGGTGGACGGGGAGCCAACCAGTCAGTGCTGGCTAGTCCCCCCCCAGTGAATTACCGTCTTACCGTTCTCGCACACACACACGTTCTCTAAATGCATACACATCCACCACTTGGGCCGCGTGGTGTCCCGCACTGCCTCGCACTGCCACTTAGACAGTGTACTCCTTCTCCCAGGCCATCTTGTAGTCCTCGATGTTGTTGAAGAAATCCAGAATGGAGTCCTGGTTTATTGGCATCGAGTGGCTGCCGCCGAAGCTGTCGCCGTTCTCCATCATGGACGTACCTGGGTTGCCGCCGCCACTGTCGGACATCGCGATCTGGTCGAGCAGTGAGTTGTGATTGCACACCTCGACGCTGGGCCCGTTGTTGTGATGGTGCTGATGCTGCTGATGGTGGCTGTGGCCGTGCGGCGACATGAGACCAACTGCGTTGACAGCGCCTCCGTTGATGCCGCTGCCACCGCCGACGCCGCCGCCGCTGCCGAATGGATGTGGCGGGGTGTTGATGTTGGAGTCCGGTGATAGTTCCGAGCTGAAGATGAAGCTGCCCAAGGGGTTGTCGAAGTCGTCGCACACGTCCATGGGCGTCGAGGTGAAATTGTTATTCGACGACGCGAAGCTGGAGGAGGACGACGATTCGCCGGGATTGTTGTTGACGCCACCCTGGTGGTGATGGTGGAGCGGATGCTGCTGCTGCTGCTGCTGATGGTGATGCAGATGCTGGTGATGGTGCACCATGCCGTTGGTCATCGTGTTGCTGACGCCGTTCAGCGGGGAGGAATTGTTGTTGTTGCAGCTGTTCTGCTGAATGAGCTCATTTATGGACGGCTGCAGCGAGGGATTCATGTCACGTCGCATGGGGGGCGAGATTGATTGCTTCGATTGATTCTGCTGGTCGTCGTGCGGTGCGGGGTCCAGTGCTGGGAAGCCGTGACAATTATCGTCGCTGCCGATGTCCATTTCCAGCTGCTCGCTCATCAGCTTCAGCAGTTCGTACTCGTCGAAGTGGTTCAGCTTGGCGTCACGATCGTTTGCGGACTGCTCGGGACCGAGGCCCTGGTGGAGGGACGTTGGCGGTTGGTTTTGCTGCTCCAGGAAGATGTCCAACGTCTTGTCGGGGTCTATGTGACAGTTCGCCTGCAACGGCGACGACATGCTGATGTTCTCCAGCAGCGGCGGCTGCGGGATGGGCGGCTGGGGCGCCAGTAGCGTCGGTGCCGGTGGCGGCGGAGGTGGTGGTGGAGCTGGAGTGTCTAGAAGTTGGAAAGTAGGATGTGCCAGAGTGGATTCTATTTGCGTTGGCACCGCTGCGGGAGTCGTGCTGGAGAAGATGAGGTTTCCGCTCATGTCGGTCATGATGCTGCTGCCACCTGGGGTGAGCGGGGTGACGGGGTCACGTGCGCTCTCGGGTAGTTCCCCTTGGTTGATGAGGATGTCGAGGACATCGGTCAGTTTTTCCGATTTGACGTGCTGCTTGCGCTTGGAAGCGGGCATGTGCTGCGGGGCGATGATGCCGTTCCTCTGCGGTGGTGGTGGATCGATGAGTTCCTTCTTCACCTTGACCGTGCCCAGCTGCTTGGTCGCCTCCTCGTACAGCGGCGGCGGGGGCAAGTTCTGCGACTTCACGTCGAGCTGGATGCGGGGCAGCATTTGCTGGCGCTTGGCCTCGATGATCTGCTGCTCGGCGGGCGTGATGGGGAACACGATGCTGGGCAGGGACGTGGTCCGGTGGTGGCCGTTGATGATCTTCTTGTTGTTGTCCTGCGGCAGGCCGACCAGGAATATGGTCTGGTTGCCGTCGTTCCACATCAGCCGGACGTTGTTCTGGCCCTTGGCGTTGGTCATCGGGAGGCCCTGCGAGTGGTGGGCGGCCGCGGAGAGAGACGATGCCGGCGCCGTGGCTATGATCGTCTTCTGATCCTCGATCTTCGGGATGATGACCGTGTGGTGGGTGGGGGTGGACATGGCCTTTTGCATTCGCATGAGGTTGTGTGCCTGGGCTTGGGCTTGCGCCTGCGCCTGCACCTGCATCTGGGCTTGGGCCTGGGCCTGGGCGGCGGCGGCCGCTGCCTGCTTTTGCTTCTGAATCTTCGCCTCCAGCTGCTGCTTGACCACCATCTTCTGGCTGATGGCCTGCGGGGGTGCTGACGAGGCCTTGGGCTGATGGGTGCTCGACACTATTGGCTGCTGCTGCATGGGCTGCGGCTGGATCTTGATGACCTGCTGCGGCGGCACAATGATCTCCTTGGGCGCCGTGGTGATCAGCGTGATCTGCTGGGGGGGAGGGGCGCCCTGGTGCTTCTGGCGGATCTGCTGCAGCTCCTGCTGGCTGCGCTGCAGCTGCCGCTGGAGCTCATCGATCTTCTGCTGCTGCTTGCGCACGATGTCGTCGTTGGACAGCGTGAGGATGGTCGCGGTCTGCGGCTGCGGCTGCACCAGGGTGGTCGTCTGCAGGGCGACTGGCTTCGGGGAGTCCACCTGCTGCACCACGTCCATGTGCTCGTGGTGGTCGTGGACTGCCTCCGGGGACATGGAGTGCCGGGGTGAGTTCACGATCATGGCGACGGTGGTGTCCGGGGCGTCGCAGGTTTCGCTGGCCAACGAGACGACCTCCGAGGCAGATGGCGGAGTGCAGTCCATCTGGTCCAGCGGCAGATACGGCTTCAGGCGCTCGATCAGCTGCGGCTTCGGCCCGGAGACGGGCAGGTTCCGCCGCTTGAGCTGCATTTTCAAGTCGGACACCTTCATCTTCTCGAGGCGTGTTATGTCGCCGGCGGAGCAAGTCGACTCGGCGTAGCTGGTCGCTGGACTAGGAGGAATCGACGAGCTGACCGAGAGCGCTGGAGATGGCATCGGCGGCGGACGTGGCGTGCCCACCGACATTGACATGGAGCTGGACGTGCTGACGTCGCTGCTGCTCACCGCCGACTGCTGTGTCGTCATCGTGGCCACCTTGGAGGCGGGAGCACCCGACTTTGCCGGCATTATTGACTGGTTCTTGTTCAGATTGTCGAGGAACTTGAGAAGACACTTTTGCTGCTCCAACATCAGCTGGTACGAGGTCACCTCCGAGGCGCTCGACTCCGAGGAGGACGAGATCTTCTGGGCACTCGGCGGGCCCTTATACTCGTGGAATTTGATCGTCCTTGCCTTGGACACCGGCTTCGACTTGCTCTTCTTGCGGTTCTTGTCCTTGCCCGGGGCGTCGGACTTCTGCGAGTGCTGCAGCGACAGCGCCGGCGACTGTATGGTCGGCCTCGGTGTCACCGAAAGCGGCGGCGAGGCCACCGACGACAGGGGGCTCAGGGTGGACGCGCTGGACCCCAGAGACGACGGCGAAGCGGCCAGTGGCAGGAATCCTGGGCTCGGACTCGGTCCGGCCACCGACTGGCACAGTTCCTCGAACAAATTGGCCGTCTCTTGCTTGACCCTCGGCGGAAACGGTGGCGGCTGGGGCACACACGCGTTCCCGACCAGCGCCGACTGGAACTTCGTCTGCAGGATGGGCGCCGAGGTGACCACCACCTGCCCGCCGCTGGTTGGAATCGTGAGCGCGACCGTGACGATGCCCGCCGATGCAGCGGCCGCCTCCAGCACGTCGTTCGTCGTCCGCGGTGGAGTGTTGCGTGTATCACTTTCCGAGCTCTGCGAGTCATCCTCGAATGTAACATAGCTGTTCGGATGCTGTGGCCGTGTCAGCAGGCCCTCGCTGGTCGCCTTAAACGACACCAGGCCCTCCTTGACGATCTTCTCGATCGGTTTCTCCGTGTGCAGTATGTTCTTCTTGATCAGCTCCAGGGGCCCGGGCCGATGTTGGATCTGTGAGTTCAACTGGTCGGCCAGACGGGCCTTCTTCAGCATTCGCTGCTTCTCGGCGAGACTGGGGTCCACATGGCATTCGTCCTCCTCGAGGATGTGACGACGTTCGAGCTCCTCGCGATTGGGTCGCTGCTGGATCTTCGCCTTCAGTAGATCCCCCGTTTTGGCACGTTCGAGTTGTTTACATTGTTCATGTATTGCTGGTGATGTCTTGAGGGCTGTAAAGAGAGAGAAAGAGAGAAAATATGGATGAGATGAGGTCAAGTGATGGGAGTTTGAGAGTAAATTTGGGGTTAGACTCGGCACAACCTGGATCGAATTTAAGTTGTTTCGTTTTGCACTCGTTTATTGGCGTATTTGCCCCTATTTCCTATTATCTGGTTTGCCCTTGTCCTCCTGCACATCCAATTTGAAATCCATCGGCTTGTATCCCATGATTTTCACGTAATGTTCTGTGTCGTCAAACAAGGATCAATGAAAAAAGGCAAGTCTCCGACTTTGAATGACGTGAATATTCCAAGCACTTCGGGCACCACAACATCGCTGGTCTTGAATTTCGTCTCAATTTTATACAACAAAATCGTTGTGGCCGTGTACTCTTCTGTCTTGGGATCGTAGTGAACCTCTGTGTCTTACTTCTTCGTGATAAAATGCAGCAGGAGCGGTGTAACAAATGTGAAGAATCCACTCACAGCGCACATGGCTACGAGTGCGAGTCAAGAGGCGCCCTTGGAGATTCTGACACCCTCTGAAAGGCGATTCATGGGTTCGGTTTAGAGTGGCATTATAAGGTGCACTTGGGCTAACGTAGGCCCATTGTACTGCCACGTGGGTCGATACCACGGAATCAGGGTTGGTGTGTTTTTGTGTGACAGCCAGCCGGTTTTGTCAGTGAACTCCAGTATTTGTTTTTCAGTTGTCTTGCTGAGGTCGCTTAGAGTTCCGAAAAAGTAGGGCCTAATGTACCATTCCTGATCGAGGCGAGTGCCGGACAGGTGCATAGGAGGTGTTGAAAATTCCCTACATCATCTAGGCTGCTCCTGTAGAAGTCATTTCAGAATAGGCCTAGTCTCAGAGGTCAGGCTTTCATATATTTTAGGATGGGTCCACGAGGTTGGCCCGGATTTGCTTGAAGGTTGGCATGTGGTGCCTGCTTTCCATCTGGCATTTACTAGCTCCTGTCCGTTTGCCCTCGCACCCAGCACAGGCGAATTTGAAACTGTTCGGATACCGCATTTAGAGATGCGCGACTGTTAAAAGAGAGCTTTGTTGGGGATTCCGATTCATAAAAGGGGATGCCCTCTAGACTGCGCCAACTACAGAGGCATCATTCTTCTAAACATCGCCTATAACATCTTATCTGCCCTGCAGTGTAAACTCCTAAAGCCTTCCGTCAACAACCTGGACGCTCTACATCAGTGTGGTTTCAGGCCAGGAAAATCCACCACCGACCAAATACTCACACTACAGCAGGTTTTGGTGAAAAGGAGAGCAGAAAATCGATACCCACATCTTTTTCATCGATTTTAAGGCAGTGTACGACAGCAATTATATAGACGAGTTGTACAGAGCCATGTCTATGTTTGGCATCCCTACCAAACTCGTCCGTTTGTGTAGGATGACGATAGAGAATGCCCGCTGCTACATCAGGACCTAACCGAAACCTCTGATGTCAAAAAAGGATTTAGCCAAATCGACGCGTTGTAATGCGACTTCTTCAACATCATTCTTGAAGGGAGCGTTCGAAACCCGCAAGCCAACACCAGAGGAACAATCTTTCAGAAGTCCGTCCAGCTTCGTCCGCATTTGCCGACGATATTGACATTATCGGAAGAACACAGCCTGATGTTGGCACTTTTCTGAGTATCATGTTGGAGGCTGTTCCACCAAGTATGTGCTGTCAAAGGACTCCGAATACCGACGTTTCGGACAGATCGTCACGACGGACAGATACAATTTTGAGGTAATCCAAGACAGTCAAGACACCAGTTTTGAAATAACGACGATAAATAATTCTAGCCAATCGCTTATTCTTTGGGCTAAGAATGCAGTTGATAAACAAAGCCCTCTCTTGAACAACCGGAGTGATCCTGTATAAGTGTACCCTAATCGTCTCAGTCCTGCTAAACATACGCATGTCTGAGCTAAACATACGCATGTCTCCTAAGATAAATTTTATTTTCGTTTTCGTTTTTGAGTTGTGACACGTCTCCAGAATACGAGTTTCTAGTTAGGTTATGTTAGGTTAGGTAGTAGTGGCTGACTGCTGCAGAGCAGGCCCATTGTGATACCACGCGGATTGACTTCTCCTAACGCTGGAACCAGTTGGTGCTGCTGATGAACTGATTTAGTTGGCCAATGCTGGCACTTTTTAGCTCGTTACGGCTGCTGAAGTAGTAGGCACCTAGGTGCAGGAACCTACGACTGGCAAGAGCACTGCAGGAGCAGAGAAGGTGATGAGAATTTTCTTGCTCCTCTTCTTCCATGCAGCTTCTGCAAAAATCATTATATGCAGCACCCATCCTGCGAGCATGAGTGCCAATAACACAGCGCCCGGTTATGACTCCAATGAGGGTCCTTAATGAGGGCTTGCTGAGTCCAAGTAGACTGAGTGACCAGTCGCCACGAATTGCCACGAATTGCGAACCTCGCAAACTTTGACAGTTCATTCATATGGAGTTTTCTCATTCGTAGAGAGCTACGGGTGCAAATTGACACTTCACTGTGAATTATTTACTCGTGATGGTTGTGGATTGCATTTGATACCTTGTGGACTGTGAACTCAGTTTGACAGTTCGCAAAGAGAACGATTGATTCACGGAGAAAAGCTTTTAAATCATTAAGTAGGATACATTAACTAACTTTAGCTGCGAGAAAAAACTCGATAATTCAGTTGATTTCTTCATATTTTCTGAAATGAGGGTTGCTTCTTAAAGTTCGCGTTCGCAATTCGCCGATCATATGAACGGGCTTTAAACCAGCTGCGATTGATGCTTTGGAAGTTATTGTAACGATACAGCAGTCGCTATGCTCGAACGAGTCGGCCAACATTGAACTTTTCGATTGTAAACTAACTTTTGGAACTGGAAACTTTTCGAATGGACAACCACAGACGTAGTTGTGGCCAACACTGACATGATATCATTTTCAAGAAGTAAATACCATGAATTCTTCCATTAGCAACATATTAATGTAATATCTTCCATAACAAACATTTTATGTTCACTCTCACATGTATGTGTTTGAATTTCGCTCATGATGAATCATTTAGCTGTTTGACAATCCACTTCTCGGACTCGCTCATGGCAGGCAGTGAAAGTGGTTGAACTCTCTCAGGCCATACTACCTACCCTGCGTGAGGCCTATGTGTGCATTGCCAAAGCGTAGGTGCCAACCTGCACAGTGGAGCCACACTTGGATCGATTAGACAACTGATTCACCGTCTGGTCTTGGAGCACCATACTTGACACGACACCTCTCATTCTCTTTGACAGCGATCTTCTTCTTCTTCTATGATTGGCGCTACAGTCCGGGGTGGACCTGGGCCTCAACCAACATGCCTCTCCAGCCAGCTCGATCTTTCGCCAGCTGCCTCCAGGTGCGCACACCAAGTTGGTTGAGGTCCTTTTCCACTTGTGTGCGCCATCTAGTGCGAGGACGTCCTCTGTTGCGATGTCTCAATGGCTCGGTGTCGAAGACTCTTCGGGCCGGAGCTGTGGTGTCCATTCGCTCTACATGACCTAGCAATCTTAAGCGTTGGATCCGAAGACACTTAACTAGGTGCATGCCGCTGTACAGCCCGTACAGTTCGTGGTTGAACCTTCTCCTCCAAACGCCATCAACGCAAACAGGTCCAAAGATCGCACGCAGAACTTTTCTCTCAAAACAACCAAGAGCTTCTTCATCCGCTTTCAATAGCGTCCATGTCTCTGCGCCATAGAGCAGGACTGGGATGATAAGAGTTTTATACAAAGTCAACTTGCTGTTTCGAGAGATGGCTTTGTTACTCAATTGCCTCTTGAGCCCAAAGAAACAGCGATTGGCAAGAGTAATTCTGCGCTTGATCTCGGTACTGGTGTTGTACTCCGGAGCCTAGGTAGACGAAGTCCTTGACTACCTCAAAGTTTCTGCTGCCCAATATGACGCTCTGTCCGGGACGTCGATGTTGTGCGTCCTTCCGTGATGACAGCATGTACTTTGTTTTGCCCTGGTTTATCGCTAGACCCATTTAGGTAGTTATTTAAGCCTTCATAATTGTGTTTCACAGAAATGAATAAAATGCTTCATCAATGGACATATAACTTGTCCGACAGAACAGATCAAATTATGACTTACAACAATTTAATTGGAGGACATAGAATGAATTCACAATCTGTTTTCATATTCTACGCTATTAAACCTATTATCATCTGTTGAGTGACCAGTCGCTAGACTCTGGGCTGTGACAACCAGGGAATTGAGGTCAAGTTTGCTGTCGTTGTTCCAAGAGTCGATTGCGAACTTCTTCATCGTCATTTACAGACAAGAGACGCTCTTAGAGCCTAATACCCTCTGCAAGTCGTTGCATAAATCGTGGCTCAACGGAGAATGAAATGGAGACGGACACACAGTCTCTGCGGCAGCAATTCATTTGAAAATCGAAAACCGCCCACGAACACATCGGTTAACCACTAAGCAACTCGCCGACAAGAACAACAACAGAAGCGCGCCACTTAAGATCGTACTGAAGGGCAAATGCAATCGAAAATAATCATTTCCAACGGGAGAGTGCGAGGAAAAACAACCAAACCAGCAATTCAGCGCCCCGGCGACGGGTGAATCCAATTTGCATTTCAATTCTCAATGTTTATCCTGGGACGACCGGAGGCAATTGATCTCCCAATCACACCTAAAGCAGACACCGCCGCGCCGTTTGCTGCGGTTTTCACAATGGTCACCCCTCAGCCAAGCGCCAAACGACGCGGCGTTTCATCCTTGCTGCCTCCGCCATCGAATTCGTAATGCGGCGCGCAATTTAAATTCAAATTTTCAATATCATCCATCCGCGCCGCGGTATCCTGGCGTTCTTTCGTCCTACTTGAGGATTGCCCACGATTTTTTGAACGAGGCCTACGCCGTTGAGTCAAGTGAAGGCGAGGAGCTCCATCCCTGGCCCCCCGTGTCATCGTCCTTCGTCAAGACTGTCAGGAGCCTATGCATGATGAATATTAAATGAAGGGAAAATAAAGAACAAACATCGAGTGGATATAAATGGATGTAAAGTGTATGCGGGTCCATCAGCTGTGCGCGCGGACGGAGGCAGCTGCCTGCTTTCGTATGGTAATCGCGTTACGCGTCTCGCCCGCTTATCGATATGGACGATGGCATACGGAATGTATTGGTTGGCAAATTAATGGATTTATTTTTGATGATGATGACGATCGATGAACTTGTCACCGGATATTGGCACATAACCCAGAGAGATGTCAACAACTCGGATGGTCAACGGGAGCGATGCGAGGTGATTGGGATGCCGGGGCATGGTCTTCTTCGCTTGATTTGGTCACGTAGTGAGATGATGCTTGGGGTTGTGCTGACCTTGGAGGCGACGCGGTTTCTTGATGAAAAATTGTGGCCGGCAACTCTTTGATTTATTTATGGAAGTCTAAGGTGGCTGAAGGGTTGAACTGTTTTTGCGTCTTTTACGACATGTGATGGATAGCCATCACAGAAACCGTTGCGTGGTGAACTAATGTATGCAGCGGACCATCTGCCCGAGGGTTAAAATAATAGGCCTGTCCTCCCAGTTAGGGGTTGCGCGTGAGGTTAACTTCCTCGAGTTCCTTCCTCAGGAGTTCAGAAGAAACAAACTGCCTCGGCTATTTGTTCCAGCGGATCCACTGTTGACGACCCTAGCAAATGGAAAAAGGACGACTGTCGGTCTTGCACGTGGAATGTGAGGTCCCTCAACAGACTATGTGCAGCCGATGAAAACGAGGCGAGCCTAGACTGCTACAAAGCAGACATAACCGTTTTAGGGGAAGTGCGGTGGATGGGCCGGGTGAGAAACTGCAACCTCTACTACGCCGATTGCTACAGAGAAGGAGGGCAGCGCTTATTTGGTTGTCGATTTGTTGTTCGAGGACTTAGGTAGACAGACTTAGACAAAAAGACTTAACCTTCAAGTATGTAAGCGAGTGCCTCATAACAATGCGCATCAAGGCCAAACTCAGGAACATCAGCCTGATTTGCGCCCAGCCCCTACAGAGGAGAAGGATGACTTCTATGATCACCTAGAAAGAACATGAGATCAATGCCCCAGCTCAAACCAAGATCGTTCAAGGAGACCTCAGCGCACAGCTAGACAAGGAAGAAATCAACAAATACAGCCTGCACGACAACAAACGGACACTGGCTGGTTTATTTCGCCTTGGGGCCTCGGGGCCTAAGCTCTCTGTGATCAGCGGTGCCCACACCTTCCATCAACCAATCAATCAACCGTCAATCATATTGATCACATTGCGATCGACCGCGGCGTCAGACACTTCTGCAGTATTCTTGATGTCCGAACGTTCTAAGGAGCCAACATCGACTAGAACCATTTCCTTGTAGTAGCCAATGTGAGGATGAGGATATCGAGAGAAGTAGGAAGTCGAGACGGAGCACTACGATTTGACGTTGGAAAGCTACAATCGCTAGGAACTTTGCCAACCAAATCGCCCAGAAAACCCTTTGAAAGTTCGACCCTGCCCACATTCACAGCCGATCAGGAATGGAAACGTTGTCAAGAAGCCATCAAAAGAGGTGCCCTGCTGCCAAACAGGAGACCTAAAAGGCATCACTGCATCGAACGACGGCTGTTCGTGAGCTCGAGAAACAGAAGAGAAAGGGCACGACGAGGTGAAGAGGTCTTAGGGCAGGAAGCAGGTCCGAAAGTTTTACCACAAAGTAAAGGGTACCTCGGCCTGCAGGAACAAAAATATACAACTAGTAGTAGAGTTGCAGTTGATGCTGAGAATATAGAAAAAATTACTTCTGCGGGCTGTTGAGCGACGATGACGAGATAAATTCCACTGTCAGGCAGAATGCTCAACTTACTTTGGACGAGGATGAACAGGCATTCCATCCACCGATCAAGAGAAAGTTCAGATAAGGATACCTAGACTGAGGTCGAAAAAGGATTCCGGGGTTCACGGACTGTCCGCAGAGCTGTTTAAAGCTGGTGGAGATCATCTGGATGGGCGCATCCACCAGCTCATCTGTAAGATTTGGTTGGAGGAAAGAATGCTCTACGAGGGGAGTCTCAGTATTCTTTGCACTGTTCACACAAATTGTGATCTCCTCGACTGCCGAGGGATAGGTCTCCTTAGCATCGCCTTTAAGATCTTCTCTTCTCTGGTGTGAGCGCCAAAAACCATTCGTCAATAACCTGATGGGATCATTGCAGTTTCAGGCCTGAGAAGTCCACGATCGAACAAATCTTCACATTACGGCACATCCTCGATAAAAAAAACCAAGAAATGCAGATCGACACCCACCACCTATTTATCGACTTTAAGACCGCAAAGAGACCAGCTATACAGCGCCATGTCTAGTTTTGAAATTCCTGCCAAACTCGTCAGGTGCAGGATGACGATGGAGAACTCTCACTGCTCCATCAAGGTATGTAACAAACTCGTCGAGACCTTGAATTTAAAAAAGGGTTTTAGGCAAGGCGACGAGGTGTCATGTCATGATTTTTTCAACATCGTACGAGAAGGTCGTGCAAAACTCGCCAAAAAAGAGGCACGATCATCCAAAAGTCGATTCAACTGCTTGCTTACGCGGACGACATTGATGTGATGGACGAACACAGCATGCCGTCAATAAAGCTGGAGCCACAACTTCGAGGTGGTTAAGGACTTCGCCTACCTCGGCTTCCCAGTTAATAGTATGAACAAGATCGGTAGTGAGATGACAACCGCTGTATATTTGTGCTCACGAGACAATTGAGTAGACAAGCCCTCTCGAAGGAGCACCCCAGCTTTATTGCTTAATCATTTCTGTCCTGTTCTATGGTACGGAAGCCTGGGCGCTATTGCAAGCAGCATTGCATTGAGAGCAAAATGCTGCGTGCAATTCTTGGTCTTGTTTACGTTGGTGGCGTCTGGAAGAGGAGATTCAAGCATGAACTGCATGGACTGTTTGGCGACATGCACCTTGTTAAGGGACTCCCGATCCAATGCCTAAACTGGCTAGGTCAGGCACAGCGCATGGACAACACTGCTTCAGCACGAACAGTCTTCGCCAAACCAGTACGACAATGCAACGCCAAAAAAACGGATGGCGTTGGATCTTCCCTAACTTGGTGTGCGAGGTTGGAGTCAACTAGCCAAGAATCACGCCAGCTCAAGCGGCTTTTTGAATGAGAACTCAGGTTCACGCCAGACTGTTGCACCGTTTGAAGAAAAAGAAGAAGTAAGGCACTCCTTGACCGCGGTTACGGGTCCCACACAACACCATATGAGGATGTGATTGAACGTCATTCCGATACGCCGACACTTCTACTGCTGATGGCTCTTGTGATCGAGTCATAGCCGGTATTATCAAAAGCTCTCTTCCCATTCAAATTCAAGGGATAAACTTAGAGCTACCACTTGGTTTGACAGCTAGGATAGTTCGCCCGCTTCAACGTTGCCTGAAAGGACGTCTCTGTGCTCTGGCACTCAGCACAGGGGCCTATCGAGCGGTGAAGAATACCAGTACCGAGTTGGTAGAGACTGGTGGGACCACTGAAGACTGTCGTTGAAGGCCATCAAGCTGAACAAAGTTAGTTTCCGAATTGCATCTCGTCCACACACTCCAATGATTTACTCTCAGTCCCAGACATCATCAAATGTCAAGTCTGTCAGCCTGATAGCTTTCAAAACACCGCCACAACAATGTACCAAGCTTTGCGGAGCATACACATAAATTTCCGAAGCTTGTTAAATTCCCCCACCCACCCAAGCACAACAAAGTAGCACGATCTGCTGTTGCTGTGTGAAATCACCGGAATTCAATTTGCAACACCGCACAACAGTTATCATAACCTCCTGCCAGAGAGCACATAAAACCCGCAAGATGCTGCCATCTGCAAAAGTTTCCACCTGCAATGATAGCTCCGCACTAACAAGGACCTCCGCCACTCGTTAGCCCTCGGCAAATCATGAAGAACCAGTTGAAAGTGCAACATGCACCAGCACTCGTGCACCGGTGGTGGCAATTTAAACCACCCACCCCACACACCATCGACTCATCCCCGGCCAACGGCAGCGGCAACAGCAACGATGTCGGCATTTCCGCTTCAGATTGATGCCGTATTCCATGCGGCAACAGGGTGCGCGCTCGTTCGGTTACAATTGCGAGCGCTGCCGCCGCCCTCAGCGCGAAACACAAACGGATCATTAAATAGTAAATTTCACGTTTTTATCGTCCGTTCGGCGAAATAAAATTCCAACACCCGATGGCTTATGTGGTGTGTGCATCCAGCTATTGCCCGACCGTCTGCCCATCCGTCCGCCACCCGCACACGCTGGCTGATCCTTGTTTATGGTAAAATTCGCCCCGCTGCCACTGCCGCCGCAGCCATCGTTGTTCTTGCTCGAAATAGACACCGACTTTATTTTTTTTTTTGCTCGCGCCATTTTCACTTCGCCACAGAGGCAAGCAAACAGACAACAACGCTCACGATGACGGTCATGATGGCGTTGGCGTTGGCGATAGCGAGATAGCGACGGCAGCGATGGTTGTGATGCCCTGCCTGCACAGCACACAATGTTATGTCAGCGGGGGATGATGTTGATTACGTCGGCGTTGGACCGGTCAACAAGGCAATGATTATACAACTCTGATGACGTCATACGGTGACGAATAGATGCTATAAAATGAAAATGATTTTGCCGCCGCCGAGCAGCGCTAGAGATCTGCCCATTTTTGACTTGATTTTCGAGAGAAGAGTTCTCGGGCGAAATTTCCTGCGGATAATTGCGACTTCCGCTGGACGGTACTGAATAGACAAATATTTCTAAAGGATTGTTTTTTTTACAGTTGTACTTACGCGGAATAATTCCTTGCTCCACCAGCTGGGTTATGGGCCTCCTCATCATTAACTTAACTTTAAGCGCTGAAATTGTAATAAAACAAAGGAAACACGTTTTTAAACAATTGTTTTTTTTTTTGCATTTTTTTGTTTTAATTGTTTTTTGGCCTTTTTTTTGGACTGGAAGGAGGGTGATGAGAGTGGGCAAGGCGCAACAGGGTTTGTGTAGATTTATGTGGGAATGGGCAGATATTTTGAGGTTTTCTATCAGGGTGGGTGGTGTACCGCAAGGTTGTGCTGCGGTGCCTGTTTATATTTTCGAGGGCATTGTGGGGGTTTAATTGTTTCATTTTACTCGCAAAAAAATATATCAATTAAGGTGGTTTTAGAATGTTGGTGCCGGGAGGAAAGTTGTGCTGGCACTAAGCTTCAGGGTGTTTAGATGGAGAAGATAGTGTTTTGTTTCTAATTGGTATGCTTCAACAGCTGTTACCAATGACATCCGGCTATCAAAACGTCTAGTAAAGTGAGACATTTCATCATGCAGTAATATCAAGGTTGCCGGAATTTTATGAAATATTGCCAAAATTAAAGGTCAGTGGCAACACTTTTTGGGATGAGTTTGGACGTTAAGAGGAGACACCTTACATGTCAATGGTGTATTTTAACTGGCTTTCTGTGACCCGAAGGCGAAAATAAGATTTGCCTATATATAATATATATAATATGGGTGGCGCTACAGCCCATAGAGGGCCAGGGCCTAGCTTCTCAGCAACCACTCGTGTTGTGCGTGCTATTGTTCTCTCACGAGTGAAAGGGACCTACAGTTTTACGCCGAATCCGAACGGCCAAGTTTGAGAAGCTTTTTTATAGACAGGAAATACTCTTTGAGCATTGTCAGTGACTCGAAAGAGGTGGGGTCGTGAAAATTATTTCTGTCGCTCAGAGCTGGAATCGAGCCTACGACGTCGAGGTTGGGGTCGACGCACGTACCCACAACGTCACGGGCCACCACGTTGCCTATAGGATGTGCAATTAAAGCTCAAGTTTTGAAGGCAAATCTCACACAGAGCGTCAATTGATCGAGCCGATTCTAGACACTCTTGCTTATTTTCTCAGGGTGTACGTCAAGCCCTTAGTTTTGCCACTCAGATGAAGCTTGATGCCAACATATGCACTGGTTCGAAGCAGTACTTATTGGTTATCCACGGTCATTTGAATGATGTGTCCATAAGTAATGGCTTGAATTCAGCTTCAACATAAGGTCAAAATTATTTTTATATCTCACATAGTTGTTGGTTTATTAAAATTTCCTTTGCTATCGTTCTTATGTGGCCACCCTTTATTCACGTATTTGCAAATGAGGCCTTCATATGGATAAAGTGATGCGTGTCGGCCTGAAGAATCGGCCTTGCTAATGGATAAAAAAACAAAGAAAGCCAGCTTTATAACTAATCTTAACTTGGCAATTCAAGCCGCTGTAAAATAAATTCGTAGCTTCGTGGCCCAAGTTGAGAACTCGCATTGGAAACATAAGAAGATAGTAGTTTAAACCGTTTTCAAAGGCATATAAATCTTGTTTTTTTTTTTTTTTTTTCAATTTCCATGGAGTAACTTTAAATGCATATCTCTGTTCAACGTCGCCCCTGAGATCGTGTCCAGTCTACTGTCTGAACGTCTAAAACCGTTTTGCACCGCATTAATCGAGACGCTTTCGGTCCGAATCGACCATAGACCGATTCCTTTTCACCGGTTTTATGGCCGCAAACTACATTATTCATCATTCGAATCGGCGATTGTCGAATTAGAGTTCTCAGAGTAATTGATCTGGTTGTTTCGCCATATGCTGAAACATACGCGATGCTCCGTGCAATTCTTCAATGTGGTGCTGGAGAGAATATAGTGGCGCACAGTTCTAAGCACTGAACACGCTATCTTCTACAAATCAGTCCAGTTGGTGTGTTACGCAGATGATTGACACCGTGGCGCGTATAACGTGCCCTGGTGAAAGCTTCTGCGGAGGTTGAAAGAAAGACAAAAGGTTGTCACACATTGGATTCACGCAGTCGACTTAAAGTTCATACTCAAGTATGCTTAGATAATATATAATAATATGAGTGGCGCTACAGCCCGTTGGGGGCCAGGGCCTAGCTTCTCAGCTGTGAAGTATGCTTAGATACTCTAACATATTATATGCTGTCATGTATTTTTTGTTTTGGGTGGCCGGGCAGTTACCCCGACGGCACAAGCACTAACCTGGAGGGCCAGTTTTTTTTAACCACTAGGACAAGAGGTCGCACTTATAAGTTTGGCAGGTTGAGCTCGGGTGAACTACAACCAGTACCCGATGGCTACCACTTGGAGGTAAAATAAGCACAATTGGTCTGTAGGAAAAGTTGCAACACTGGGCATCGCCAGGTTGACGCCAGTCAGTGCCTACCCGATTTCCACAGCACCCATTTAAAGCCGCAGGCGATGATTTAATAAGGAGCATGCATTAACTCATCTGTAAAATATGGTCGGAGGAAAACATGGAACCTCAGCATTGTTGGCCCGATCCACAAGAAAGGACACCCCTTTGACTGCGCCAACTTTCGGTGGATAAGTCTCCTTAACATCGCCTACAAGATCTTATCTGCCGTACTGTGTGAACGCCTAAAGCCAATCGTCAACAACTTGGTCGGTCTATACCAGTGTGGTTTTAGGCCAGGAAAATCCACCATCGACCAAATATTCACACTTTGGCAGATTTTGGAGAAAACCCGGGCGCAACAAATCGATACCCACCACCTGTTCATCGATTTAAAGGCCGCTTATGATAGCATCTATAGAGAGGAGCTATACAGAACAATGTCTAGTTTTGGCATCCCTACCGAACTCGTCCGTTTGTGTAGGATGACGATGGAGAATGCACGCTGCTCCATCAAGGTCGGTAAAGACCTAACCGAGACCTTTGATGTCAAAAAAGGATTCAGACAAGGCGACGCGCGTGGAAGAATTGTTCAAAACTCGAACGCCAACACCAGAGGAACAATCTTTCAAAAGTCCGTCCAACTACTCGCATATGCCGACGATATTGACATTATCGGAAGAACGCAGCGTGATGTCAATGGCGCTATTGTGGGTATTGCAACGGAGGCCGCAAAGATGGTTTTAGCGGTAAACGAGCGTAAGACCAAGTATATGCTGTCAACGAGTAAAGACACCCAACACCGACGTCTCGGCCAGAACGTCACAGCATGAATAACTCTTGTCAATCGGTGTTATTTGGGCTAAGAAAGCAATTGGTAAACAAAGACCTCTCTCGAACAACTAAGGTAACGCTTTACAAGACCTTAATCTTCCCAGTCCTGCTATATGGCGCGGAGGCATTGTCTCTGTCAAAAGCGAATGAAGCAGCTCTTGGTTGCTTCGAGAGGAAAATTCTTCGGGTGATTTCGGTACCGTCTGCATAGATGGTGAGTGGAGGAGGAGATATAACGACGAACTATACGGGCTGTTCAGCGACATCGACTTAACCAGAAGAGTGGAGATCTAACGATTGAGACGGCTAGGTCATGTAGAGCGGATGGAAATCAATGCTCCGGCCCGAAAAGTCTTCTCCCCACTCCGCACTGTAGCGCCACCTTAAGTAAGTAAGTAAGATACGGTCCCATTACGCGCAAGATGAATGGTGAAGAATACACAATTGTAAAGTCTACGGAATCCAAAAATCCCCTGACTACACTAGCCCGACTATTTCGAGCACTTGGACACCAATGTTCCAGCTATGAAGGTCTTCGAATCGATCTTGGTGATGATACGCAAGCGATGGAGAGTAGCTATTTTCCAGGATCAGACCATTCAAGGGTCGTTGACCCGATTAGTAGGCGAGTAAGTTTAAATGCAGTACTTCTTTTGTCGTGAGTAGACAGCTGTTTAATGTCAGCGCAGTTGCATGGGTGTTTGGCAAGCAGCCATCGGCGAAACCAAGGAAAATCATAAATACTCTGATTATACTATGCTTCGTAAATTTTCGCGGACATGTAATGATTCCCTAAGCTTCGTTATTATCGTATCAGAACAAGTGACGCCGTACGATCAGACGGCTTAAAGAGATCGTGACGCCAGGAATAGTCGATAAGAGTCCTGGTGTGAGTGGCTGAATCTATGGACACTCCAACTGAGCCAACATTTGAGGAAAACGCGCAGTTGGTTACTCGATTGCTCGCACTTGTCCATAAGCCCAACCGTGTGAGCACTTCAAAGGAGGGTTTGGAGATGTTCAGCCGCAATACGAAGGAGTTTCTGCTCCGTTTCGTGATCGAGAAAACACACCAGATATTAAGGAACTATGAAGACTATAAGTGAACGGTTGCCAAGGTTGCTCGTGGGCAAGCAAATTGCTGGCCACAAGGTCACAGA
Organism: Eristalis arbustorum; assembly: GCA_916610145.1. NCBI lineage: Eukaryota > Metazoa > Arthropoda > Insecta > Diptera > Syrphidae > Eristalis > Eristalis arbustorum. Next base: position 11,988,038 of record OU744318.1, read on the forward strand.
AGTAGAACCTACTACAATTGGCAAAAAGAGAAGGAAATGAAAGGAAGAACTGTTAATCGATTCTCAAGATTTTGCCCACTACGAATATTTGCTGGTTCCAAACATAATATTGGCGTCTGCAGTTGAAAGCAGGTCTCACTTAGACTTCTAATTAACTCAAATACGCTTAAGAGAGACCCAAAGTAAATCTTAGGGCTACAGCCCGTAGAGGACCAGGGCCTAGTTTCCCAGCAATCACTCTTGTTGTACGTGCTATTATTCTCTCACAAGTAGAAGGGACCTACAAGTTTATACCGAATCCGAACGGACAAGTTTGAGAAGCTTTTTTCTAGACAGGAAATACTGAACATAATTTTATTTTGTGTCGCTCAGACCAAGGATTGAAACTACGACGTCGAGGTTGGGGTGCACGCATATACCCACAATGCCACGGGCAACCACATGGCTTCCACTTATAATATGATAGGCGTGGCACTGACAAATGGCCCTCGATTCCCGACCCAAACGAGCCTCTAGCTCCATCATCACAGATTTGTGTCCAGACTGCAAATCTGACATAAATTGTGTTTCAAAGACGCAGTTCAAGAAGGTGTACAAAATCTTTGCCGCAAGTGCAGGAATGCCAAGGAAGGTCTGTGTGCTGGAACATGAAAGTGCCGATGAGACTTCTACTCGACTACCACTCTCTTTTGAGCCTACACAGTTCTTTCAGATATCTAACCACAGCCTGTAATGAAGACAAAATTGGGGTGTTCTTGCAAAGACTACGCAGTCAGCCGTGAGAAGTCTATCACCATTACGAGCGAGAAATGTCACATTTAATTCTTGGTACCACCTCCGCAAGTCGAACTTCGTCAGAGTCCCCCTCTCTCTCTCTCTGTGTGTGTACCAAAGAAATGCCTTCAAATTTGCTATCCCCCCTCCCATCGAGTCGAGGTTAAAAATAAGTAACAAGTGCCTGATTAGAAAATAGGTCAAAGGCTGTGTTTGCATTCCAATTAGTCCGGAAATTCGACGGATCCCAGCACACGCCCACGACACCAATTAAAACACAAAACCCAACATTAGCAGTCCATCCTACGGAGCGCCGCGCCGCCTCAACATCAATTCCCCGGGAGATCGGAAGAGCAAGCGCTCCCGCATTAGGGCACAACAGAACACCCACTTGCGCTGTGAAAATCCAATAAAATGTGTAAATGCCATAATAAACAATCGAAAGGGAAGACTGTCTCTCTCCGGTCCGGCGATGGGGTGAAAATCACCGTCAAGTTGTGCGCCACCCCGCCGGGCTCTGAGCCTGTTGTCCTCATTGAAAGTCGCCTGATAATTGAATTCTCTGCGCTTGAAAGTTGGCTCTTCACCCAGCGCCGTCGGCCAGCCCCGGACGGCAGGAGGCTGTGATTCTCGGGAATGAATGGCACAACGAATGAAGTTCAAATCGGATTTTATAATTTAATTTGACGCCTTCTCTCGCGTGAATTTAATGTGAAATCACTCAAATTCCTCTCGAGGGAGGAGTGTGAATCGGTGAATCACACCAGTCATTCGCCATGATTGGCGTCATTCAAGCGCCAGTGAACGTGGCCAATTCAGGGCCAGACGATGGACACGGGGTAAGCCTGTCCATGCGAGTGGCTAGCCCCGACTCCCATCCCATCCTGAATCTGGATTTATTAAATTTCCAAGAAGCTGTAAGCTCGTTCAAGTGGACGGGCGCACAGTCTGTGCACCCGCCGGGTGAGCGGAAAAATGAAGCTGCTTCGTGCACAACCGAGTGTGTCGCATAATTGAGAAGGTCGCACAGGGCAGAGACACCAGAGATGATGCTGCTGCATGAGTCTCGCTCTAAGCACACCCTGGCCGTGTGTGCATCCCCCACCCCGACTTGGACCATTAAATCCTTAGGCCATTAAATATTTAAATACATTTTGAAGGCGTTCAACTGCAAAGCCTCTGTTTACATTTACATTGTTTAGACAATTTGCTGCCGCACGCAGCATACGCCCAGAGCCCCCTGAGGGGACTGCAGACGAGGCGGAAGTGCTTGTCGATTTGGCAAATCGAATGCGAAAGACAGACGGCAGCGGCGGGCAGCGCTATGCGACTGCGTTTGTCCCTGAGATTGTAAACATAATTCGCTCGACAATCTTGCAAATGACTAACAAATTGATGCAGTGAAACGGCCTTGGCGCGGTTCTGGGCGAGAGATTTTTGTGTTTTGAAAATTCAATTATTTACAAACGCTGCGCTGGTGGCCTTCGAAGCGCAATAATGACATTGAAACGAAGAAAAAGGGGAGAATCTTGGGGATGGCTTTGAAATCTGTGGAGGCATTGTGTTTTGCATGGTTGCCTAGTGTTGGAATACAGTGAGGGAGTGTGAAAAGCGAAGATCCTCAAGGACAGCTCATCTTGATGAGAAACGTAAAGGGATTAGATTCAAGAACCACAGGTCTAAGCTATCAGCTTAGCGGACGGGTGACTCTAAACCCTTGCTCGGACTGGAATGTATAACTTAGACATGTGACTTCATGAGAGTTGCCGCCGATCTTGTGCAACATTGGGGACTAGCGACTAAAGATTTTAATTCAAAATTGCCTGAAATCGTCCATCATCAAACACATGAGTTGGCTTCAATGACTCTTTGAGCGACAATTTGAGGGCATGTTAAGTCCTTTTAAGAAGAATCACCTTGATCACACTGTTCAACAACGCTAACAGCACAAATAATCCAGTCACTAATGACCAGTCTTCTCCAACGTCTCGTTAATTCGAACATGAGTGAGTCACGCAGGCAAGGAGGACTCAATTGTTTCAGATCGTTGATCGCTCAAACATTATAATTTGAAACGTTTCGACGCATAGAGGACGCGAAACACCGAACATCACGTGATCTCATAGCACATACATCAAATTCACGTGAACACCCAAGCATCGCATGTAAATATATGTATGAACGTAAGCTAATCACTTGTAATTAGATGCTAGGTCATAATCTGAGGCGCAGTCCACTGCGGTGGGTCCTGTCGTTAACAACCTTATCTAAGGACCCTCATGGTAATGAGTATTTCTGGTGGACACTCAGAAATTAGATCCACTTTGGACCTGGGGTTCTAATTTGTGAGCGTCCGCTGCATAAACTTTAAAAAAAAAAACCGATTCATTCACACTCATAACTCACACATTACGGAGTACCTAAGGTAGACGCACCTTTTCAAGAACAAAAAAGCTAATTTCACGTAAGTAGACCCCGTGATCCTGCACGCACGTGAAATCGTTGGCTCAATTCTGCAGTCTGCTACTTGTGCATCATGAGATGAGCACCCGTCAGCACCGGGAACAACTCGTCAGTTGAGCAAATACACTGGCATCCTCGGGGTGTTACGAATGCATCAGTCATCTTTCTCACAAGTAGCTGCGAAGGCGCTACACCCCCAGAGTATCGTAGGAACACCATACAGATTTTCGGTAGTATTTCACTCATTCACTGATTGTCACGGAAAAAGGAGGGAAATTGAATGTGTCTTCATCTAATTGGCGAATGGAGGCAGATTGGGCCTGCCGACAAAAGAGGACAAGTCGAAAAGCTTCCCAGCACGTAACTTGATACAATAGAGTTTTGTCGATCGTCGGGCAACTCGAAACAAATTATTTATGGCAGCATGTAATTTGTGACTTGCAACATCTCTAGATTCTCAATTGTATCGAGTCAATTCAACTATTTCATGTTGCGTGGGCCTCTCCAGTTTAGGAAGGATTTTCTTTAGCTTTGCTTTGGAGTAACGACGGCAAAAGACACCAACACAGTTACCAGCCGCTAGCTAGTAGCCCCCAGCTACCAGCATGATACTAGGTCATTAATCAGTCACCTCCCTCCGGCCAGTAACCACCAGTCCCAAGCAACTAGCCACCACCCAATTGCTATTAGTCACTAGCAACCAGTCAGTTACCAGTAGCCAGTAGCTATTAGCCACCAGTCACGAGCCTCTAGCCGCCAGAAAATCAACAACCAACAAGCAACCACCGGCCAGTAGGCACCAGCGGGATCCTAGGCCAGCAATCAGCAACTAGTAACTAGAACCCACCCACTAGGCAAAGGCGTGACAATAGCTCTTTGCAATCAATGGAGGGATAGAATGCTAAAATCTTCTTGGACTACCAAACCACAGCAAAAGACCCGACTAGGCTAGACGATCCAGCAGCATGAGCCCTTGTCAACAGCGGGTGGGAGCACGTTGACTTGAACGTTTCGAAAGGAAGCATAGTCTGAAGGAGAAGCTTCCTGTCGGCTTGTACACTGATCTGAGCCCGAACAGAGGTCGGAATTCCGAAGCGTGTGTTCTTCATCGGGAACAGAGTGAACAAAATTCCAGCCCACGTTGTGCCGAGTAATCCTCCTCCGCCGCATCAAAGTATCCAACTTCATATCGCTGACTGCAAACAGGTGCTGGTTGAATCAGGATTGAATTGAATTGAAGATTTTGGCGAGTGACTGGAGTCAGCTGGCACTGGGACCACATTTGATCTAATGTGAACTTTGGAGCTATGTTGAGAAAATGTATGATCTCTTCCAATAGGATGTTCCTGATAATGCGATTCTTTTGGTTGTTTTGTATCCGTTTGGTGTTAAGTTTGGACACTCGACTAGTAGGTGTTACTTGGTCTCCTTTGATTATCCACAGTGTCTGCTGTGTTTTCTGAGCTGCTATTTGCCATTTTGTATGGATTGTAGTTGTATACAAAGTGGCTGGGATCAGTCCTTGTGAATTTTAGCTTAATCGGGAATGTTCCTACGAAATTGTTGCCATCGTCGGAGGTTAAACTTCTTTCGCCAGTAGCATGTTATATCCCGGTTCATGCTTCCAGAATCTATATCAGCCGTCTAGGAATAGTCTAAAGTGACTGGTCTCTCTTCGTGAGATAAGTTCTGGGTGCTATCATTGGTCCTGTTTCTATTGACGGTAACTAGAGGAGAAGATTCAACAGCGACATGAGTTGATCCAGGCGTCAACGAGTATAAGGCCTACTGTGGGTGAGGCATACAGAGAGTATAAACAATTCAGCTCCGGCCCGTAGAATCTTCCAACCGAACACGAGCTCGCACAAGAGTTTCGAACCTGTGGAGCAAAGCAACAGATGACGGCCGAGGTTAATGTGGCGCATCTAAGTGGAGAAGGACCTCAACCAACTTGCTGTATGAAACTGAAGACAGAGATAGCGCTAGTTAGAGAGACTTGAAGATTGAGAACTAGGTCCATCCCGGACTGTAGTGCCATACAAAGAGAAGAAGACTAAGTCGTGAACAGCCAATGGGCACAACTGCGGTCTGAAGAATCTTTGCATTCAACTAGTGGCAAGCTACGCATCAAGTGAGAGCTACAAATTAGATGTCACCCACAACTTGATGTGGTGGTCAACGACAAAAGAACAAGGTCATCTCTGACTTGACCAAACAACATGAACACGTTGTACGCAGCCAGGAACCTGCTGCCTGCTGTGTGGCGATTGTCGAATCCCCCTTAACCCTCCCATGAGCTTCCTCTTACCAGTCAACAGACAAAAAAGTGGCGTTCCTTTGAAGGCAGAAAGTTCCTCGAAATTAATGACAACACTGATCAGCTCGCTTCAGTGTGGAGCATCCCATGCGCACTTCCAATGAAGTTGAAGTTAAACTTTTTCTATAAATAATGCAACCACCAGAGTCATCCATCACACAGCCAGACCAGATTGTGCTCCACCACCAGCTCGAGAGTGACTCAACCGAACACGAGTTTCCTCATGTCCCACTGACTTTCAAAGGATCCACTTGCTCTCACACTCCCGCCGTCTGTGTAACGACATTTTCTTATTTACTTTCCATTTCGATGGGAAAATCCATTGCAAGTGGGTGGGGAGGGGGTAGAGAAACTCATTCGATTCAAAGGATGTTCCTTCTTCAGTTCTTGTTCGCTTCTTTTTTTTTTTTTGATTAACAAGGGAGGGAGTTTGCTATGTTCTCCGTTCTTAATCCGATTGCCAGAAGTTCCCTTCGCAAGGCAACAAGCTGAAGCGTGAAGCAACAGACTTCATTTGCATCCTCCCCACACCCAAGTGAGTGCTCCTAATTTTCGGATGGAGGAATAGAAGACGCTTGCCGAAGTTGTGATGTCCTCAATTTTTTTCTCATTTGAAGGCAAATTCACTTGGCGCTTTGTTCTAGAGAGAAAAAAACTTCACTCACAACGCAGGACTCCCACACTCGCACGGAGACGCACCAGACGCGGCAAAACGCATGCAAACGCTGCCTGAAAACAGACATGTACTCGTTTTTGTTTCGTCGACCGACTTGTTTGAAAGAAGAAAACAAGCCTCCTCTTTTGCGACGCCGCCAATTGAGGCATGAGACTCTGAACACTCGGATCTGTGTCGCATTAGAAAATGTGTGTGCTCTTGCAAATAGACCGGCGGAGTCCACCTCCTGCCGGCGTGTGGGCGCGGGTGTGTGTGTCTCGGGCTGGGGGGAAATTTATGCGTTTCCTTCGCCGTGTGTGTGTGTTTTTGTTTGCATTTTCGAAAACAATTTTAAGTGTCGTAAAGCTACGGATGGATTACATTTGTGCCAGTTTTACGATGCAATTAAAAGAATTAGTCATTCGTCGAGCTGGTGGAAGTCGTAAAATCCGCGACTGGCGTTCGTTTGAGGAGCTCTCTTTAAGTGCGGGAACAATGTGCTGTTGATTAGGATTGTGGCGGGAGGGGGAGAGGAACTGCACAGAGCTCTGTGTAATTGCACAAACGTGGAATAAATCTGCGAGCACTTGCGAGGATGTGACTCTCTCCAAGGCGTGGGTGGGTGATCAACTGTTTCGCCTTCGTGGAAGTTTTCAAAAGAGCTGCCAACGCGGGGGACGCAATGCTGGGTCATGTGGTGTTTAGGCATTCGTTGACGACGACAGTAAAAATTCGCCTGCTTGACGGGGTGACACGGCGACACGAAAGTGCATCGACAAGGGAACTCATGCTCATGGCTGCCCATTTTGGCACTGAAATCAGGCGACGGTGGTGTGAGTTGAGGCCAAGGTGGGAAGGCGTGAGAACTCAATTAAAGATCAGCCGAGAACGAGGTAATTAAGGTGTGCCTGGCAATGGGGGTGTGTTTGAAACACAAGTCACTTCAAGGCTTTCCTCTCGAGTGAACTTCTCTCTCCTCTCAGGCACACGTGGCGGTATGTCGGTGCAGGCCCCAGCCGGGGCGGTTTGCCCACGCAGACGGCGCAGACTGGACGGAGATGGGCAGGCATATGGACAATAAAAACCGTCAGACGTATCTCAATGGCTTTTGGATGCAAATCAAGTGACTTGTCGCGTTTTTATGGGGCTCCCGTGGCTCTTAGAATTCTTACTCAGTCGGCGTTGAACATCTCCTCACTCACATCACAGCTTCCAGCACACACATCAAGCTCCCTTCCGGTATGTGAATGATTTAATGAAACGCAGAAGCATCCAGTCACACGGCACCTCTCAAACAAACAACACTCTGGCGTATGCGTAACATTTTCGACTCCACCCAAATTATGTTAATTATCTTCCGCTCAAGCGTCTCACTTCATCACTCCTCGGAATCGAAATGGAAAATCCTTCAAATTTCCAGTGAATTTGAAATCCAAGCAAACAGCCCGGATTAACAGGTGCCTGGAGTTGATGGAGCGTCTGGCTGCTTCGGAATACTCTCATTAGTGCCGAGAGGACGTTCGTCATTCCGCATTGCATTTCATGAGGCCGCACAAAGCCTGCAAATTTATTCCATCATTTAAACGGCCTGGAAATGAAGAGGCAATGATCCGAGAATTGATCAATAGCTGGTGACAATGCGATGGAATGCCTGAGTGAATTCTCTAGGCGAATAAATCACACGGCACAACAATGACAAGTGATTAGTGGCGTCATTTCGCACGGGACACCGGCGTACAAACGAGCCGCTGATGATGATGTTCGCCTAAGACTCGGAAGTCGACGTCAGCTTTTCAAGCGAGAAATTAAAGCAAATCTGTGACTATGTCGATGGCTGTTGGTTTGAAGAGGGGACCAAATGGATTCAACATCCCACCTCCACTTCAAACGGAAACACAAGCGCAATCTCCTGCCACACCGCTTGTCGTCCTTGGTTTCACGGGAGGGCCAGGTGTGTGGATTCCTCTTCACATGTACAGTGCTTCTTTGGAAATTCTTTGAAGTAATGCGGCACTTATGGACTTTCATAAACATAAGCGAGTGCACTCCTTGTGCTTTTTGTGTTCGGTCCACCTTTCACTGCCATTTCGGTTCGGTTGACACGTAAGTGTACGAGTTGGCGTTTGACAATAGGAGGGGATGGTTGCAATTTATTGTGAAGCTGGTACTGACGGACTTTCAGTTGACGGTCGATAAACTAGAAGCTGAGACCAACAAAAAGGGGCTCATAAAGCTGAACAAAGAGAAAAGCATTCCCAACACCCGCGGCATTGAGAAAGTGCGGTATCGGCAGTGTAGTGGATCTGGGCAACAGAATCGGAAAGGCAGAAGCTTCGTTCGAATCAATGTCATCACCTTGACCATTAACCTATTGACCCAACTTTGTATTTGTGTGAACAAGAATAAGGGATCTTCCCTCTTCGAAGCGATGTAGAGTTACTCCGAGCTTGAAAAAGATGTCAGTTGTCCACTTATAGTGACTTATGCCATCGTGTGAATGGACAAAACATTATTTTTGACCATAAGAACCACTTTGCTCAGCTTCGCTGAGTTTCGTTAAGTTTCGTTGAGTTTTGTTAGGTTTCGTTAAGTTTCGTTAAATTAATTATACGATGGGGAAATCTTAAAAATTACACAAATGATCACCTAACGCGTTTTTTTAAATATTTACAGATTCCGACTTTGTAGAGTGTCACTGGCGAATGTGGAATTATAGACATTTTCTTCCTCAATGTTGAACACCAACAAGTAGAAATTAACGAGCTTACCTCTAATGAGCCACTGTACCTGAGAACGAGCCAAGCATCTATAAAGTGGCAGTGGATTGAACAAACGGCATGAGTCTAGTCAGGCGACTCCGGATCCAACGCCTAAGATGGCTAGGGCAAGTAGACGGGATGGACAACTCACCTACTATCCTAAGAACCTTCTACTCGGAGTAGTTGGGACAACGCAACAGTCTCCAGTTTCGCTCATGAAGCCGACCGAGGCGACCCTCGAGTTGATTGAGCCCCCTTGTGGTGGGGACGACATCAGTTGGCTTGACGTGCGAAAGTGGACACTTTCTGGAGCGTGATCGCGTGACTGGAGATGCATGGGTCGAGCCCAGGTTCACCTTGACTATAGCGTCCTAACAAGAGGAAAAAGGATTGCACACACACCCTTCGACGTGAAAGGCACCCTTTTGCAAGATCACCACGCAGTGGAATCCGCGTCTGCCTTCCTGGCAGAATAGCAAGACGACCTAGGAAAAAAAAACTGGGGCAGAGCAGTCGAAGAGAAATCGAGTTCTTCAGGAAGCAGTTGGATAGGCGTCGCGACTCTGGACTGAAGATCAATTAAGGCCACTAGACCCCGATGCATTTGCCTTCATCTAGTCAGTTGCAGTTGGATAAGCGTCGGAACTCTGGACTGAAGACCAATTAAGGCCACTAGACCCCGATGCATTTGCCTTCATCTAGTCAACCATTCTTCTTCGACGAGGAGTACTCCTCACGATGGTTGGTATGAGCATACCATAAATGAATATCAACTTTGTAGTCCGCAGGGTAAACAAGCATGAAATGTACAAACAGCTGCCTCAGAAATCACACCATTGAAGCCAATCTCCGGCTCCTCCGAAGCATGAGAGCATCTCTCGACGCACATGACTGGCCACAGCAAGCAAGTGAGCAAAGGAAGTCCAATTAGAACCACACTTGTGCCACGATGTCACACAAAATGCTCCAAAACACACTCATAATTGGCACAAACATTCCATCCATGACGAGGCTATTTTCAAAACTGCCCCCCAGATGCACAGTCTGCGTTCCGATTGACCTCAAAACACTGATTCACTGGCGTGGCCACTGGAATTTCCGTTGCTGCACATTCTCTTGCAGTTGCAGCACAGGCGACAACTTCCATTTTATTGCGAAAATTTCTTGTGAAAAAATCTATTTTCAAAACCGCCTCACACACTGAAACGCGACTGCGAGTGCCGCAAATTTGGAACAATCTTCGAGACGAGTCGACCGAGCACTAGTGCACGCCATGTGACACGTAAGTCTAGCTAATGCGATCCGCCCCGCCCCCAGGACCATGTAAATATTGTTGAAGCTCTTCGAGCACACTGATCCACCTAGTGTTTACTCGAGACGAAATAAACTACTTCTCCGAAAATTCGGAATTTCCTTAAATCGAAACTTTATGCGATTTCCGTGGAAACGTACACCTCCGCACACGCATCGCGCATTGTGAGCGACGTCAAACTGAACCGAAGCGGATGGCGGTTGACTCAAGCGGGCGGCAGTTAAAACAACACGACCACAGGGAAGATCGGGTCCATCGATACGGTTTCGCGCGCCATTATTTCGGTAAATTGTTTCGATTTTCCCGCCGATGGCGAGGGTGGATGGCGGCGAAATTCCATTCGAAGGCAAGGCGCTGTGGTTTCTTTTTTTTTTGCGTTTTCCTCTGAAAATGATGCCACGTGTGCAATGTGGCATGGGGGCATTTCGCGCCTGTACTCGTAGGTTGTCGTTGCGGGCCTTGTTTCGATGCCGTGTAGGTTGGCGGCATGTTCCAGCCAGTTGTTGGCTCCAGAGTGCTTTATGGCTTCACGCTGTTGTCGATCGAAAACGCGCTTTTAATTGTTCAACGAAACACCCACGAGCGGGCGGTGAATAAAAGTGTCAACAATCTAAATCGATTCGAACTCGTTCTCCATTGCCACCCTCCATCCGCGTCGTGAGCAGGCGGGCGTTGTTTCTTGGCGATGTGACGCTTGTACGAAGTCATTATCGTGATTTGCTGCTGACAGATTGATGGCGCTGCTTGTCGAGGATGGACTGAAACTCGCCCAAAGTCAGGGGTGCGTTCAGCCACCGAGCTGCGTTTATTCCTCGAACGCATCTCAAGGCAAATTTGATCAACAAGAGGGGGAAGAGAAAGCCTTCGTTTTCCAGAAAGCCCCCACCCCATGGCACAGATTATATTTTTAGCCATCTAATTGGAGTCAGTGGACGTGGGTCACGAATTGTTTTCAAGACAAGACGAAGTCTAACGACACTGTTGAGATGTTGACAAATTGTTTTCGAGTGCAAAATAAAGAGAGCCCCCCGAATGAGGGTTATTTACGGAAAGTGGACGTTACAGATTCATCTTAAGTCGTTTTGATAGGCTTGACGGTGGACGGTGGAGGAGGTGAAATGTGTTCGAACGTCTTTCGGGGCGAGTCCTAACGAATTCGGGGCACGTTTTGAAAAGTGCTCTATTGGGTGGGCCGACCGTCGTAGAGAATGTTTTAAGATTTTGGCTGTGGCTGTGGATTTAATGGGGCGAGGCGGAGAGGCATAAAATGAGGAAATATCGATTAGAATGAGGCAACAGACATGCGATGAACGTAAGTTTGACGATGAATTTCCTCTCATTCTTGCCTTGTGTTTTACGACTTGGAAGGGCTTGTAAGAGGGTGGATATATAAGTTCACGTGTTTGAAAATAGATGGCGTTGAAGAAGGATGTTAGCATGCCAACCTACACTCCTTTTTAGCGAGGATCGGCCGGTGGGATGGAACTGACTGTTTAATCTACGAAACGGCTGGGTGGTGCAGTTAGTTCAGTGCCTGCCCTTGGTTATAGGGGTCACTAGTCGAATCACAGTGTAAGCTAAAGTTTTTATGGTTTTATCTGGTTTTCAAAAGCGTCCAATCATCATTTCTGGACCATCAACGGTCTATTTGTGCTAGCAATCACGTTGGCAGTCAAATAATTTAAGCCTAACCTACGAATGAGCTTGAAATTTTTGTATGATGTCCTTTGACAGATGCCAACATCCATGGGAAACAACCTTTCAAGTACGGGCACTTATTGATACTTCGTATAGGCGACACTGGCGCAAGAAGTTCAGGCCATGGTGATTGAATCGACAACTTGCCTTCAGAAGCAACATACTCTATGCATATAGTTTTGGAATAGGAATTTTAGTTTGAATTTAAATTGTGAACGCACGCACGCACAATAATCATCAACTATCATTGTCACTTTGTTCAGTTACCTTACGGATATTAAAGTAAGGATATTGGTTCGCGCACATAACCACCACTTCGAGCTCTTAATCGACGCAAAATCGATGTGGTACACTTAAACGATGGCCCGTGGCGTGGCGTTGTGGGTATGTGCGTCGACCCCACCCTCGACGTAGTAGGTTCGATTCCTGTTCTGTGCGACGAAAACAATTTTCACGACCCTACCTCTTTCGAGTCACTGACAATGCTCAGAGGGTATTTTCTGTCTAGAAAAAGCTCTCAAACTTGGCCGTTCGGAGTCGGCATTAAACTGTAGGTCCCTTTTACTCGTGAGAGAACAACAGCACGCACAACACGAGTGGTTGCTGAGAAGCTAGGCCCTGGCCCTCTACGGGCTGTAGCGCCACCCATATATATATATACATTTAGACGGTGTTAAGATGAAGGCGTGTTGGTTGCGGTTAACGTTGCGGATGCAGCTGGAATTGCTTTGTTTCCTCGAAAGAGCACTGCAGCAGCAAACGAGATTTCCTAAATTGTTTAAAATGATTCATTCCAAGTAGGTAAACTTGTTCAATTTTTGCTTTTCACTGCTTCGACTGCTTTCATCTTGCTCAACTGAAATGTGACTGCTACTTATGCTGCTGAAAAAAATTAACAGCCACAGTCGAAGCAAAATGCATGACGATCACTAATCCCAGCAGAGCTGCAGCAGTCATCGATTGACAATTTGTATGCTTTGTTATAGCAGCCCAAGTCGAAGTAGCAGCAATGTGACGACCTCGGCAGTCGGCAGCAGTCACAGTCAATTGCTTTTTGGTGCCTTATCACATAAACATTTTTTGCTTTCCCTGCTCTTCCATATGCACATGGTGCCTGGCCAGACCCTTAACAATGTATAGGGTTTTCGAATAGGGACTTGGCAACTTGGCATTTGTGAACGCGTGAACCATAACACTGTTACTGTCAATTTATTCAGTAAACTTAACATTTTCATCATGGTACAAGCTCGTACAAGAACGAGCAACGTATGCAAATTTTCTACCAAAATTCGTCGAGTCGGTGACCGTAACTTTAAGAGCGTTAACTCCAACTTTCGGTAGTAATTCTCGCCGTTGTGTGGCGTCGCCGTCTCAGTGAGACAACGTGTTGGTCGAAGTCTCGTTAAAGCAACGTCCGTAGCAAGGGATCCACATCAGTCAAATCCACCGCGTTCTAAAGAATTGGGGTAAGTATATTGGTTTACATCCATACAAGATCAAGCTGACTCAAGAATTGAAGGCGATGGACCATTTGAAGCGAACGAAAAAAACTGTCAAGTCCTTATTGGAAAACTCCTTACATATGGTATATTGGATATACCATATATAAATTTCCTACTTTTGTGCAAGATAGGGTTCTTCTGAGCTTGAATGACCATGAAAACAACTTTGCTCAGTTTCGTTGAGTTTCGTTAAGTTTCGTTAATTTTTTTTAAAGTGGTATTTGGAGTTCTTTTGAGTACGAACGACGTGTAAATGGATACAAATCATACTTTGCGCACATTGGAACGACTTTGGTCAGTTTCGTTAAAGTTTTTTAAGCTGGAGAGAAAACATGGTTCTGCCCGTACGTCGTTTTCCATATTTACATAAGACGATGTTGACGCTTCTTCTTGGCTCTGGCAAGCGTTCCAAACCGAACATTCAAAACCAACCTAGCCGAATGGTCTCCAATAATCACTCATTAAAATGCCTTGCCAGTGCCAGACAAGCAAGTGCGCTGAAGGCGGCCGAGAGTCTCACTCTTATGACTGCTGGATGCGCGAAACGAGTTTCCACAGTCTTAGTTACTTCCTTAGTTCAAATCAAAGTGAAAGCAAGGGCTTTTATCTGGTTTTTAAATCTGGTCCAGTCACCATTTGCCATTGGGACGGCACTGAGTATCACAATGAACCAATGACAACCCAATAACCTAACGCTACAGTCCGGGATGGACCTGGGTGCCAACCAACAAGCGTTTCCATCCAACTCGACCTGAAGTTAGCTTCCTGCAGTTTCGCGAGCATAGATGGTCGAGGTCACTCTCCACTTGCGTGCGCCACCTGAGTCGCAGTCTTTCTTTACTCTTATTGGAACTTCACTCTTCTGGCTAAGTCTACTCGATTTTGAGTCTTGTCTTGTCTCTAACCTAAGCAGACAACTTTTATCAAGAAGAGCGCATGGACGTACGTAGAGTGCTTGTCGTTCGGCCAGAAGAACCTTCGATCCACAGAAGACGAGTCAGAATTCGAGTCAAAGATTTCATACCCAGTAGGGAAAGGACCCCAAACAACAACAACTAAAAGCAGCTTAGAAGAGGCGACGCAAGATGGGGAGACTTGTTGGTTGACGTTCAGGTCCACATCGGTCTGTTTGGATTCAGTTGGTTGAGTCCCTGCCCTTAGTAATAAGTTGGTTTAAATCTCAGTGGAAGCAAAAGCTTATAGGCTTTAAACTGATTTTCAAATCTGGCCGTCATCATCTGTCGTGGGTGTCAAATTAATGGCACTGGCCATCGCAATGGACCAACGAGGCCTGGCAGCCCAATAACCTAATCTAACATAAGTCTTAAGGCCGCGTGTTCAAGGAGTCTTCTCATAGGACTATCGTCTACCGAATGCACGCCCTAGTCTGCCTCCCTTCCAACAACAAGAAGTTATTTATCTTTTCACCAAGTTTGACTGAATCACGGTGAACAACAGTCAACCCATGACGGTCGAAAAAAAAGGCGGCGTCATTTCAGATCTCAAAAGAACCCTAATTTTTCTTGCCCAAACGATAAAGTTCTCAAACCCCGCCGATACCTTTACTCCCGCCAAAGGTACCTCACCCACTTAACAGCGAGGCGTAAAACGATACTCAAACCCTAGCAAAAAGGTAATCTCTCAGTCAATTAACACTGCCTCCCCCTCGAGGGGAATCAGCACAAGAAACTCACATCCACCGCATCTCTCTCTCGCGCTTGCATAAATTATCGTGCCACCGGCAGAAAACAGAAGACGAAGAAAAGCTAAAGCAAAAAATAAAGAGTTAATTTCATCCCAAAATAACACGATTATCCTAAAATATTACAACGCGACGTTGTTAATCCCGAAACACCTATTAATCATCCGCTTTAATATCACCTCGAGTGATTTGAAAAACAAAACACTTTGACTGCGCGCCATGCCGGGCGCTAGAGAGAGAGACGTTGAGGCCTCGGCCGGCCGGAGACGTTTCCAAGCGAATCGAAAATTAAATGTGAATTCTGTTTTTTTTTTTCTCTCGAAAAGAATTTTCGAATCACACACGAAAATAAATGTGCAACAGCACAGACCGTGGCGTGGAATTAAGTGAGAACAAACATGTCCCGCCACACCCACACGCCCAGGTGGAACAATTTACAATCACCAAATGGATATTTATTGTTTTGGAAACATTTTTTCTATGTTCCCTGATGGTGGAGGATGGGACGGGTGGACGGGATGGGAATGGAAATTGGAGCAACACTCACATTCTTTATTTTTGTCCATCGCCGGTTGCAATGGACTGGAATCAACGATCGCTTTTGGCGGTGATTGTCTTGAATCATAGAAATCGGAATTTGTACCATCATCACTACCAAACAGTGATGGATTGCATGGGCGTTCACCTGGAAACCAAAAAAACGGAATTAGCAAGCTGACTGAAGAGAATGACAGCGGTACTCACCCTCTGACATATCGTCATATATGTCCTGCAGTAGGATGGAGTCCTGCAGAAATGACCTATCGAGTCGCTTCGATAGATGCGCTAACAGACCGTTGCAGGAGCTGTCCGAGATTGCATCGGCCTGCAGTTCAGCGATGGCCGATTCGACGATTTTATTCTGCTTGCTGTGATTCTTGGCACCGTTGTTGGTCTTGCTGTTGGCCGACGGCGCCGACGATGAGGCCTTCTTTAGGGACTTCGATGTAGTCTTCGAACAGGACGACGACGATGAGGAGGAGGATGAGGACGACGATGACGATGACGACGAGGAGGAGGACGACGATGATGAGGAGGAGGATGACGAGGAGGATTTAACTGATGCCGAGGATGGTGATGATGTTGTCGACGATGGCGATGATGAGGCCGACAACGATGATGTTGATGACACTAGGTTGTCAACGGCGTTGTTGTTGTTATTATTATTGTTGTTGTTGTTGATGGTACTGCTATTGTTGTTGTTGTTGTTGTTATTGGTAAACCAACTTGGAAAACTTCCCTTCAGCGTGTCGATAAGATCCTGATCGAGCGTCAAGCGCCACGATACAGGCCCGTCCACGCCGTGCGTAGACTCTGGAAATAAACAAAAAAAGGAAAAAAATACATTAGACCATGGTTCACTTAAACGTTGGGCCTATGCGGACCCCTAGCAATGAATTTATCTTTCGACGGACTAATCCAAATGTGCAACTGTTGTGGAAAGTCCCCTGAAAATGTTGCGCGGAAACTTAGTGGTTCGCGGACCACCGGCTGAGGAAAGCTGTATTGCACGATCAATTTGAGGTTATGTCACGAAAAAGAAGGGGACAGCGTCACAACAAAGACGCAAGACACTGCATTTCCACGATTTGAAGTCACTTTGGGGCCAAGCAAACCCCCGCATTCGTCAGCAAAGGCTGGGTTTTTGCGGCGTTTCGACAGGCAGTGCCTCCGCCAATTCATCAAGCGTTTTTAACGCTCCTTGAAAGCGTTAAGGCCCAGTGTACACATGCGTCATTTTGACGCGTGTTTCCGTAGCGTCGTCGCATTCGCAGCTTACAGTGCTCCCAAATGAGATGTGCACACACTTGCTGAGGCACATGAGAGTACTGTTTGACGCAAAGGCGGTACCGCAGCGTCAAAATAACGCACATCTACACAAAATTCTGCCCTAACCTCCATCGCGAGGCGTTATTCCTCAAAATTTCAGCCTAAAATCTTATAATCTTATGCCATCACCACGCAACGCCCTCGGCAATATATTCCGCGTTAAATATTCGCGCCCACCGCGCCGCACCAACCCCATTCCTCACTTGTCACGAATAATTTTCAATTAAATTTGAACAGAAATTTATTAAATCCAATTTAACTTTGGCATTGACTCGCGGAACTACTAGAAGCGGCGAATCCTCATCATTTTTTCTTTTAACACTTCACGTCTCATTTAGGACGTTAATTTCGCATGGCCGAGGCCAATTTGCCTCGCAATTCGTTCTGTTTCTCTATCAAAGCAAGGGATAATAATTGTTCAGAAATAGAACACGTAATCGGAAAAAAATGTCCCGACTTGCGGTCACAGGGTGGAGGGCCGACTTCGATTCTCTCAGAGCAACTCGATTCGATTTGTAAGGGATAAGAGCGGGCAGATGTATCATATCAGATTTGTAACATGTCCCCAGAGGGATGAGTGGATTTGCGTTCATATTGGAGACAGCACACACACGTGTCCTGGAGGGGGGCGTGCGTACAAGCACTCCGACGTGAGCCTATGGCTTTACTATTTGCGGTGGCGGCATGGGGACGACTTAAGTGGATTTTTGGATACCGACATGATGCGATGAAGGGACTTTCACCTGAAGTGGATCTGACATAAATTTTGACATAAAACGAAAGAAAGTGAAAGAAATGCTGGCGCATGAGTTCATCGGGTCACATGAGCTGGGGAAACAATGGACATTGTCGGCGGAACGATGCCTATGAGGGAAGGATAAGAAAGAATTGTGAAGACGGAAAACTGTCTCGTGCGTCGTCCGTCCGAGCAGAGATTTTTGTGTATCTGGAAAACAATGCTGCCAATTAAAAGTTGTCCGCCTCTAAAAACAAATAAAATAACCACCTTTACCCGATTCTAAGAGAATGTTCCTTTTTAACGAATACTTCACTTGAAAATAGCATTTAATCAATGAGTCTAGTAAAAAGTGATTTTTTTTAGATGCGAGGCACTTGGAATTTTCATCATTGTTTTCTCTAGGAGCTGATTTGAGAGTTCTCAATTGTTTTATGGTTAGGTAGGTTGTTTTGACAATTCATCAAGAATAGACACAAGATGGAACAACGTTGCCAAATTGTTCACATTTATTTTGAAAAACATGGTTCACGTCGAGAAGAAAACGTAACCATGGATTAAAATGAAGAACCTAGAAGGGGAAGCAAATTGCCCAAAAAAACGCAACTACTCCTAAATGGAATTTTTACGGGTTGTCAAAATTAGTGCGAACTAAACAAATTTCAAATTTAAGGATGTCTTTTTAAAGCAAAATTGATGAGAATGTGAGAATAAAGCAAACAATTCTAGTTTAATTCGCGAGATAATTCATCTCTAGCTTAAAGAGAGTCCACTGTACATAGACTTTCAAAAACAGTTTAAAAAACAAAGAAATTACATATATATATATTTAAAAACTGCTCGCCAACCAATGTTACCACAGGGTCTCTATGGAGTCAAAAGGACTCATTTTCTTATCCTTTTATCCGGGGGCTCATCATGTTTAGATTTAACTCATTTTTTCAACAATAATTTACTTGAACACCTGATGTAATTTTATTTTACATTCCCATTTGCTTCACTATTTCCTGAACGCTTTCATTTAAAATGCCTGAGCACACACTAGAACTGCAGCCAGAAATGGCTCCGGACAGACTTCGAGTCAGGAAAGGAATGTAGTCGTATCTTCATGGATGGCTCCAAGACCAATTAAGCCTTCGGCGTTGGTGGTTTCGTGGCGGACTGTACACATCCTAATGGCAACAAATCATGTTTTACAGTCAACAGGAACCGGTGAAGAGACATGAAAGCTACCGTTGAACGTGGAAGTCAGCACTTGAGGCATTGTTGCTGAAATAATCAGGTTTTGTGCTGCAGAAAGTATTACACTACATACGCGCCAGTTACTTCGGTATTTTTTTGTATTTTATGGAAATTTGTAGCACCCTGCTATATCACTCGGATCAACTGACACTCTTCGACATGCAGACTCGGCATACAACTCTTGTTACCACATATTACATTGTTTCTCTGAGCAACAATACCGATTCAGAGCCACAGAGCTATTTCCGAAGCAGTTCAGATCACTTCGGTAACAGAGTTTGCACACAATCGAAGTGCAATCCAATATTTTAACCATACAACCGCCAGACAAAAAAAAAATATCTTCCGAATATGGCTTTCCTTTAAAACACAATGGTTCCATGCGAAGTAACTCGACCTTGTCATCATTGATGCGAGGCCAACAGCGTCAAGGTTTTGCATGAATCGGAGGGTCTCAAGCATATTTCAAGCATTTCCCTAGCTGGAATCAACTATTGCTTACGTGAATTCAATAAGTCTTCTAATCTAATTTCTGGTTAGCAAGCCACACTATTGAAGCAGCAAATTAAACCCGAGCTCCCTGCAGAAGTTACTCTTCATGTGATTCGCGCTTTGAAGACCACTCTAGAAATCGACTTTAATCATTGATTCAAGTCTTGGAAAAAACAAAACCTTGCTCAACTTATGTCCGTTGTGTTACATTTCGGTTCCTCGTGACCTTATTTTGATTGGAGGTGTTTCAGCACAACACTGGTGCTTTACTTTGTGCTACCAAGCAGCACCTATATTTCCATGGTCTTCAAAAGAATACTAGCAGGCTGTGTTGAATAGCCTACATCATTATCTTCTCTAAGGCACGGCACAAAGTTTGGACAGTGGCAGAGCAAATGCTCTGCAGGTTCAGCGTCTTCTCCACAGGCGTCGCCGAGAATTTCAGACGCCCGTTGGTGCACCTAAGATGTCGGCAGTCTTTTACATTGATAGAACAAGACTAGCGCGGATTTCTTACAGTAAATAGGGAATTTGCCCTTACTTTGTCTGCATCCAATCAATATCTTTGTCTTTGTCAAATCGTTGAGGCCATTAATAGAATATCTGTGGGAGGAGGGTGGGCACTATCCGATGACTCACCTGCTTGTCATGGGACTAAAACGGACACACTGACAAGCTCTGGTGGATGATTACTATTTGAGGAAGTTATGGCCCCCGAAAGAGTTGCAGCAGATGAGTGGCAGTCCAAAAAGGCTGCGGGGTAATTAAACAACTAACGTGCTCATTCGGGTGACCTGGTCAACTTCTGGTCACTTTCTGAAAAGTAGTTCATCGAAGGAAGACACGAGCCTTAGACGTGGCTGTGTTCGCTGCTCTTATATTGGCCTAGATCTAATGTCGCAGGTTAACCCAAATACAGAAAACTAGAACTGGAAAACCAGCAGCAGTCGCAGATGTAGCGATGTAACCTCGAATGGAGAAGCAGTCTTGCTCAAGTAGCTGGGACCTGATCTCCAAATCATTTCTACTCTTTTTAAAGACGAAAACTTGAAACCATCTTGGGTATGTCTTACGGATTAATGCAGCGAGAGGGGCCACCATCGGCAGTGGTAAGAGACTATAGAGTAGAGTCGTGACCTGGAGCATATCCAGTCCTCACTGGTCGAGAACACCAACTCAATTCTAAGGCCCAACCAAAAAGTGCCCCCAAATTCCTTCACCACCCGATCGAGTCTCTTCCTCTTGCATTACCGTCACATCACCTCCAACAGAGGCAGCAATCCGCATTAATATTCACTTCAAGAGTGTCTTTTGTCATCGGCAGCATCATCATTGTTGTCATCGCCCATTTTCGTCATCCTGCCCCCCTCTCTCTCTCTGATGCAGTCTCAACTCAAATTGGAAGTTGTCACGGCGATGCGTGCTCAAGCTACACGAATATGAAAATCGAAAATGAAAACGCAGAGAACGTGAAAAGGATTATGAAACGCTGACGGGCGTCACAGGAATAGACCGTGTGCTGCAGGTGGAAAAAACAAAAAAAAACACCCATCGCTGTGTACACCTTTGTGATGCAAAATTCAGTATTCATCGGATGTAGCACACGCATGGTGCATCGCAAGCCGCCGCCACGTACACGGGGACAGACCTCAGACATCCGAGCCAATGGACTCCAGACAGGGTTTTGCATAATTTGAATTTTATTATCGACTTTTCGGGCTGCCATTGGTGACATTCAACGGTCTCTTTGGTTTCCTTTTTCGCCATCCGCCCGCGGGGATTATCGAAAACAACACGACACGGCGCGGCGCTGTGTGGATATTAATGTTATGGGGGGGCTTGAGCTCCGAAATGGTCGTCTTTATGGCAATGGATTGTGCTTTATCATTTGAATGGCTGTCGGAGTGGTAGTGGATTACCTTTTAGCACGCTGATTACATGGCAAATAATGAAATTGCAATCGTACGTGAAATGGTCAAAGGATGTGCGTGCGCATTGAAAGGGTGGACAATTGAAACTGAGAGCTATGACAGTGGGAGGAGAAGGCGACTGTGTCTTCGGTATAAAGACCAAGTCACCGGGGATGGAGAATAGCTTGGCATTGATGACTGGAAGCAGCGTCCGCAATGGAAGGCAGACTTAGGCCGCATGCCTGATTAGTGGGAACAGTAATGAGAAAAGTTGCTAAGGAACGGCTTCGATGTAGGAGTGGCGCTCCAGCACGAGAAAGGCCATCAACTTCTTTGATGGACGGTCGAATACAAAGGCGCACCATCTAACATTCCTAAGACCGTCCAACAGAGGCCACCCAACTATTCTCAACGAAGGCAGAGACCCCCCGCAACGTCTGTTACCCACATCCGTCTTTCTAACAACATTCTATACCATCCTTCCTTCTAGACTGTAATGGAAGCCAAACAATCAAAATCTAGACGAACGGCTCATCGGTGGCATAGCTGGACACTGTAGAATTGACACGCTTGCCCATTGGATCTCATACAATGATTTCTTTAAAAGCTGCGTAGATGATAAAGTGAGGAAGACAAGATAACCCCTAGACTGTCCACATTAAGAAACACACATTTAAAGCACTACTTCTCTATAAATTGTGAGCTGAATGACTTAAGCGTAGCCCAGCCAGTTGGATTTGTCCGCTGTGACCACAGTGACCACTTTTTACAGTTTCGTTAAGTTTCGATAAGTTTCGTTAAGTTTCGTTAACTTCAGTTTCTTTCAGGGGGAGCTGTCTACGAACCTCAAAAAAGGTTTTTTTTTATGATTTGACAAATAACACAAACATAAGCTGAATTATTCTTAAGTACCCAATAGTTATGGCGAGCACATTGAAATTCGTTAAGCCTTCAGTTCAATTTGTATGCCAGACGGTTCAGTTTACCTAGCTTGAGTTAAAGACATTTGAACGAGACGATTGGAGAGACAAAGATTTCACCAGGCGTGTGATCCAATGTCTGTGCTGACTAAGCCATGCACTTGGTGCCGACCCCAAGCGAACTTTACTCCCAGTCAGTCGTATAAAGCTACAGAAGACGTCCGAGTTTAAGGAGCTTGACATAATCGCTATGGTCTCCCAAATGTCCAGTAGTCATGTCCTTACTTTGAATTAACTTTTTGGGAAGCCACAGATTGCCATACGATGGTGATGACGACAAGTAGTTCCTCTGTCCTTGAACGCCTTCAGTCTGCTCTTAAGTTCCTCTAAAAAATTCTAGACACTCATATGTCATGTCCACGAAAACGGCGAGTCCACAAGTGAAGTCACCACAAGGCGCCCTGCCACCCAAACAGCAAATTAATTCCCCGACATAAGTGTCCAATTTGTCTGCCATCGAGTCATCGTCAATTTCACTTGCTGATCTCTCTGCCACCAATTAACATGTGCCCGTCCTCATTGTGTCCTCTGTTCCTTGGAGATGACTTCATGAGTGAATGTTTGGAATTCTTTTCAAGTTCAAGACCACTTGACATAATCAGGCCGTCGCCGAGATCGCACCAATCGCACAATCTGCGTCGACGTCGACTGTGGACGAAAGTTATCATTTCTTCAATTGCTTCTTCAGACTTTTCACTGGCCACCGCCACGGCACGGGAGGAAGGAGAAGAAGAACTTGCAGACATTGGCGAGTGCAAGTGGCCGAGGCTGGCTTCAAGCGGCAATCTTGTTAAAAATCAATTAAACCACACGCTCGTCGGCGCGGGTGGAGCAATCCATCATCAAAGCCGTGAACAAGAGGAACAAGCGAAATGCCATGGCTTTTGGTAACAAAAATAAAAAAAAAAAAAAACTCCACCGGCATGTGAGTATCTAGAGCGACGACGACGAGTCCCACCGACGATGTGGGACATCGCCGGCCCGACTGGTGGCTGGGGAGGCAACGCAAACAATCGAATTTGGCAAAGCATAAAATTGGATCAATGGATAGACGAAACCGAAGGAACGAGGCGTAGACGGGGGCAAAAATAAATACGAGAAAAGAAATTTGTATCTTTCGGGGGATATTCCCCTCCTGTGTGTTTATCTCACTCCCAGCCTCACCGACTGTCTTGCTCCAGTGATTAGATGCTGTTGTTGCTTGCTGGGAATAGAGTTTAGACAAGGCAGCCGATGGTTGAAAATGCTGACACACACAGAGCGTAGGGTATTGATCGAACGTATGTACGGGTACCGGCCCCGATGGGGGCCTCCCTTTCGACTGAGGAGGAATGGCAGTCCCTCCTCCTGAATGAATGGTAATTTGTTTTTTGCATGATCTACCTCGGAAGTGGATTAATTGGATTCGAGAATGGCAAATTGAAAAGGAATATGGACTGGTAAGGAATCCTTGTTTTCTGTTTGCCGAGGGCGAGGATGGAGCAGTGCTTGTCGACAAGGACGGAGGCGGTTTCTAAGCAATTAGGCCATTCAGTAATTCAATGGAGGAGTTGTTAATCGCAATTTGTTCGTCGATTGTTTGAGAGTACGTTCGTACGTTCCTCTGTCGGTGGAACGCGGAGAGGCGACGTCGGAGGGCAGACTTTACCATTTCGAGTGCTGAAGTGAATTTTGATTCCGAGTGGTGAGGGTGCCATTGTGAATTCGACTCCCACGCGTTCAACAAGTGAAGAGTGGTGAACTTCAGCGGATCGCTTTTCAACAAGTGCTGACCTGTGATCTTTCCGAAATGTCGATGTGAAGTGGATTCTGTATCGACTGGTGGTTGTCAGGATCGCTCGTTATTCAGTCGTGACGTGGTGGATGAGTCGACAGAAGTGCCGCATGGCGTGAGAGCTGTCGGCTTGGTTCTCCATCACAGTTGGCGCAAAGCAAAGGCGTCCATGTTGTGCATTCTTGTCCTTCTTGTCCACCGCAAGACCCAACTCAGCCTCTTCCGACGCGTCATGGCCTGCTGTGTGTTGTACCATTCACGACAATGTCATTCGCGTAAGGATGACGGCCTCCTGCAAGACCGTGGTTTAGAGATGTTTGCAAGAGCGTTCTCAAAGAAGACGTGGAAGTCGGACCGCGCGTCGACATTAAAGGTATCGTTAAGTTTGTTATCAAGCTCCAGCACTTATGTTGGCAACCAGAGTACCAGACGTCGTTCTTAACAACGTTTGGAGCTTAGCTTGAAATTTGGTGGTCTAGAAATCGACAATTAGTTTCGAGAGTGAGTCACCCTGCACAACCTGATAATGTTCACTTGAAATTCAGTGGCCTTGAAGTCGACGAATAGTGTCGCTAGAGAGTGTCGATCGGCAATGTAAGGATCTCTATTCTAGACTCATGGATCACAATGGGAGTGCTTGATTTCACTATAGGAAAGGTCCATTTCGCAAGAGTAATTAAAGATCTCGATGTGCACAAGCCGCTGGAGCGGATGGTATTTCTTCAAATCTTCTGAAGAGGTGTTCCTTTTAGCTGCCAGAACCACTTTAGGTCTTTGTCCAGCTCGTCCCCAAAATGGGTTGAATCTTCGCCTCCCGCCTATAGCACTCACGTCCCTTGTTTCTAAGTTCATGGAGACGCTGATAAATCGTCAGCTTATGAAATATCTTGAATCGCAGAAGCATCTAATGACCGGCAGTACAGTTTCCGCAGCAACAGGTCCACTGGTGATTTAATAGCTTATCTCACTGAAAAGAAGAACCCGTCTTTGCACAATGCAGGGGAAAAAATATTATTCTCGAGAAGATCGTGCGGAACTCAAATGTCAACACCAGAGGCACGATCTTCCACAAGTCTGTGCAACTGCTCGCATATGCCGATGTCAACATCATCGGAAGAACACAACGGGCTGTCAGTGGGGCTCTACGTAAGACCCTGATAGTGTCAGTCCTGCTGTATGGCGCAGCATGGACACTCACTAAAGCGGACGAGGATATTCTTGGGCGCTTCGAGAGAAAAGTCATCCGAATTATCTTCGGTTCCGTATGTACGGATGGTGTTTGGAGGAGGAGACTGAACGACAAACTGTACGGCCTGTACAGCGACATCGACCTGGTCAAACTAGTTCGAACCTCTCGTCTCAGATGGCTAGGTCACGTTGAGCGAATGGACACCAATGCTCCCGCCCGGAAAGTCTTCGACTCCAACCCCGAGGGACAACGCGGTAAAGGAAGACCTCGCCTACGGCGACGCACGCAGCTAAAAGGGGACCTAAATAAGTTGAACGTGCGTGGCTGGAAGCAAGTAGCACAAGAGCTAGATGGAGAGGCATGTTGGTTGAGGCCCAGGTCCACCTCGGACTGTAGCGCCAACCAAAGAAGAAGAAGAAGGGTAAAGCAAACTACGCGCCCCAAGGCATTTGACAGAATTTGACATCAGCACTTTTGTCGAAAATGCGTGCCTACTTCTGTCGATGGATCACTTCTTCTATGGATTAGAAACTACCTGTCGCACCTTACAATTAAAGTTTCTTAAGACGGGTTCTAGTCTGATATGTGGTGGCCCGTGGCGTTGTGGGTACGTGCCTCGACCCCAACCTCGACGTCGTAGGTTCGATTCCAGCTCTGAGCGACAGAAATCATTTTCACGGCCCCTCCTCTTTCGAGTCACTGACAATGCTCAAAGAGTATTTTCTGTCTAGAAAAAGCTTCTCAAACTTGGCCGTTCGGATTCGGCGTAAAACTGTAGGTCCCTTCCACTCGTGAGAGAACAATAGCATGCACAACACGAGTGGTTGCTGAGAAGCTAGGCCCTGGCCCTCTATGGGCTGTAGCGCCACCCATATTATTATTATTATCTAGTCTGATATCCAGAAAATAAATGCTGGTGTTCCCCAGGGCTCTGTTCTTTCTCCGACACTTTTTCTCATTTTTTTATAATTGATCTCCTCTCTTCTACTTCTCATCCAATCCACTCCTTCTCTGATGACAGCATCGTCGGCTTTTCATATTTGTTCCAAAACTCACGGCCCTGCCCTTCGGACATAGAATTGGAACGGCATCATAATTTTAGCACATTGAATGTTGACAGCACAAATTAGTGGCGTAAGAACAGTGGAATTCAAAGCTTCCAAAACTCAAAGCCCTTTGCTGTCACTAAAGCGAACCCCTAATAATCAGCTATTATCAATGAATGACGTTTGTATCGATGAAACCGGCAAACTTCCTGTCCTTGGTATGTGCATTAAAACAACACTTAGGTGGAACGAACACATATCCGAGGTCGCCAAAAGTTCTGCGAAATGTCTCGGTTTTTCTTATCGTTGTTAGAAATGGTTCATCCTCTCTGGATTGGTTTAAATTTTTAGAGCTTACATTCGCCCCAAACTTGAGAAGAACGCTCGTATCGGGGCCGGTGCACCCAAGACCGCCCT
Organism: Eristalis arbustorum; assembly: GCA_916610145.1. Classification (NCBI taxonomy): domain Eukaryota; kingdom Metazoa; phylum Arthropoda; class Insecta; order Diptera; family Syrphidae; genus Eristalis; species Eristalis arbustorum. Next base: position 12,014,875 of record OU744318.1, read on the forward strand.
ACACTTACGTGTATCCAAAAGCGAGTGATAGGACTTCTTGGAGACAATATCGTGAAGTGAATAGACTCGCTTGAGCACCGATGTACCGTGTCTCGGTGTACCCTCGCTAGTTTAACAAACGATTCTCAAGTGAGCTAGGCAACTGCATTCTTCCTCTCCATGAATTCACGCGCCATACACGTCTCGCCAGGAATGCTCATTCGTTTACCCTCAAGTCTGATTTCGGATGTTGAATTTAGAGACAAGTTTTTCAGCCGCGCTTCACGAAAATGGATACAATAGACATGTTGGACTGGGAAGTGCCTTTCGGTCAAGCGACTTCAGGTGTTCACGCAAAACGGCGGAGAGGATGGCTGTGCTGAGAGACTATCCACAGTTGGTTCGCGCGATCAGTCAGTGAACCGATCCTCAACCACTGGGTAGAAGCACCAAGAGATCGCGCCAGCTGGAGAGGGCCCCGGCCCACTTAGAGATGAAGAACTTCTAATCAGTCGGGAACTAGCCTTGTAGTTAACTAAAATCCCTAGACTCCTCATTGTGCCTTTTCGTATGTCTCGCGTCTTTGATTCTGAACAGGTCTAAAGATACCAGTCAGCAACACCTCTTAAGGCTCACGTTCTTAAGCATCACCCCACCAAGTTCATTCTCTCAAAACTACCCATTTTCCAACTTCCCACAATTCCCGCATCTAACCAATAGTCAACGTCGTCACAACCGCGCATCCACACCCCCCATCGCCCACCACGATTGCACAGCAACACAACCATCATCCGCACATCTGCCACTGGTGCCTGCTTATGCCGCCATTGTTTTGCGCTATAAATGGCATTTTGCCGACGATTACCAATTTACCCTGACTGATGGCCTGATGGTCGGAGTGGCGATGTTGTTATCGTAATCATCGATTACTTCATATTACAGCACTCTATACCCAGTGTGAAATCTAATTTTGAATGATGCGGTTCATGACCATGATCTATTGTGACTATTTATAGGATAAATCACATCCACCCAACGCTCTGCAGTTCAAGTGGTTTATGCTTGCTTGCTGATGCAGAAAGTTCACTTCGGCATCATGTGCATGGTAGATGGTGGTGTCATCGCAATAGCGTGCACGTTTTTCTTTTCTTTTCTTTTTTTTGCCTTTTTCTGTGGTGTTTCCCTCGCCCGCGCGGGTCGCGGCGAATGATTGAAAGTTTAAGAAAATATGCACAAGAGGAAATAACTTGTGCCAGAGTGGTGTCGCGGTGTCGCAGAAGTGCGCATTTACATTTCAATGTGTCGCGATAGAGACGACTTGTCGATGATGTGGAATTCAAATGATATGGGTACTCGAGTTGATGAGAATCGAAAAGTACGAAAATTGCATTTGAAAGCGTGTTTAAAGGGAAGTGGTGATGGAATGAGTGGATGCTTGGGGTGGAATTTGTGGGGCAGAACGATTGGATTTTGCAATTCGATGTGTGGGCTACGACGGAGGGGATATGCTCTAGTCGCTGACTGCGGTGACATGGGGATAGTGACGACGCATATTTTGATGTTTCAAAGTATTATCGAATCATCAAAAAAGTAAGCTTGCAATTGAGTTTCTAATAGATTTGCGAGCGAGGAGACGATAAGATATACATCCTCGTCCCGCCTCTTCCTCTTCTGTCAAACTCTTCGAATGTCCAAATGTTTGATCAAGAGGGAGTTTATAATTTTCCTGCGCCATTATCCATTAATCGCATCCTGGTAATTGAGTTTACGTATACATGGGATGGTATTCGTTGTAAAAAAAACTTCCATATCTAAAGACATTGCCGCATCGATTGACATCCTCTCTTATTGAAAACCTCTACACTCTTTAGCGAGATAAATGAACGATTGTCGATCAGGAAGTACTCTTGCTTGAAAATAGATGGCGCTTCTGGGAGAAGTTGCAGGAAAATCAGTCCCCAATAAGTAGCGGCCACTGTGTTGCGACAGATTACCAAGTAGAAACTTGTCTATGAATCTGTTTGAAGTACGGTGCAGTTTGACTGGTGGCATTACACGATAGTAGTGACAAGACCCAACAACGCCAACAACGCCATCTCTTTTCGAGCATGGGCACTTATTTATCCACCCTCGCACATACACCAACTTCATCATCCGTCTTCGAGCAACTTGGGAAGTTTCGCAGAGGACGAACTGGCATTTAATTGTTGACCCTTCGGTCAGTCTAGAATAAAAGCTGGCTCAGAAGATTTTCTCGAAGACACTTAAGGTAACCGACGTGACTACGGTGTCATCAGTGCAAATTTGGCAGTGATCTCTGAGCGACCTCTCAGCTGCTTACCACCGAACTGCAACTTAGCATATTAGTGTTGGCTACAACTGCAAGACTTTCGTTTGTGGACTACAACTGCCATCCGGAACTACACGTATTTACTTTAATGTTGGCCATTTTACAATATCGATCGTTTAAAAGTCAAAATTGAGTGACTTTAAACGCATAGTTACGTAGGCGTAACTGTGCGTAAGGTGTAACTGACATGTTCTCGTTTCCCTTCTAGACTCTGCAGACAAATTTTAAGCGATTCTGTGGAGAAATGTTGATTCAAAGCCGTCACCACATTTCACAAAAACGTGCAATTTTTGTTCATTTCTTGACGGCTTGACGGTAAGTACACTCGGCTTCGCAAGATCCAAATCTGTCTGATCGAATTCCGAATCATAATTGGATTCAAATTTTTTGGAGCCGTAGAATGAAGGCCAATTTAGGTACATGCAAATGAATTGTCGAGTGGCAAAGCAATTTTGGAAACACCAATTTAGGCAGTTCTTGGTGGCATTTGCTAGGCAGACCCAGGGCAAGCGGTTGGCTATCTTATTGAATCGCATTAAAGGCCCGCCTCTGAAGTACGTGGTGAAGCATCGTCTTTCCGCTCGAATAAGCAGCTGGTCAACATTCAATTCCTCCAAGCACATTAACTCGTGCTTTCACTGGGATTCGAACCTAGGACCCCTATAACCAAGGGCAGGCACTCAACCAACTGCACCATCCAGCCGATAAGGGTTTGGTTTAAATAGCGCTGTTACGCAGAGACAATGTCGGTTGTGCGGAATCCTGCGGATCTCCTGTCAGTGACCTGCTTACAGCGCTACCAATCTAGGAATCAGAGATCCTGAGTCCATATTTTCCTTGATGTTATACATTTTCTTAGCAAAATCTGTCCCATTCTAGGGTTGCGATTTCAAAGAAGTGTTTACAGACTTTAGCGTTGGCTGCTTGTAGTGGAATGTGACTGAACGGCGGATCCCTGTCTGGCCAGTTCGTCAGCATTCTCGATTAATAGGAGGTCACATGGAATGGATGCTAAGTCTGTAATAGGCCGTAATAGAATGAATTTCTGGAAGGTTCTGGGTGTAAGGTGGTTCTTTAATATTCATGCACGCAGACAGCGCCTCGTGCGACTTGTCGAAATAAGGTTTCAGTTAATTGTGCTAGAGCAGCAAGAGTTCCCCATCGTCGTCTTGCTCAACCAGATGATCTTGGCTTAGCAGTCGCTGGACTAAAATATGGCGAACCCTGCAACATCGGTGATGGCTTTGAAGTATAGTTTGCAATCAATGCAAAGATTCAGGACCGTCAGGATCATATTCGAATTATCCGGGAGTCTGCTTTGAAAACATAGCCTCCGCCACTCGTCTTAGAGCCGCTAGAATCTACACTAGTCCATCTGTGCCCGCTAAGCCATCCCCTTCGATCGGGGATTACAGTGCCAAGGCTGTTGTGCATAGGGACATTGAGATTTTGATGTCCAGCACCCAGACTCTAAAAGCTCAGCCTCTGTGTGCTGTAGTACTTTGAACGAGCAAGTCCGAAGAGAAGCATGACCTTCACAACCTCTGACAGTTTCGGCCGTCGAGCTTACCGTACATTGTTGCGTTCTAGGATATTGTATTTTATCTTAAAAGCCGGCCACCATTTTAGCGATCCGTGCGCTAGGGCACACCATAGCTCTTTACCGACAACTATGCTTGGAAACCCCTCTTTTTAGGCTGAATTTAAAGGCTCAATTGCAAATAAAATGCTAATCAGGCTTTCTGTCTGTCTCTTCTTTTCTGAGCAGATTAACCGTCTTCCAACGGAGTTTGGGATCTAAGTTGACGCCTAGGTAATTAGTGCTGGTACATAGAGAGATCGATCGATCGGTAAGACGGGAAAGGGATAACTCCAAATCCAACTCTTCTTCTTCTTCTTTGTGTGGCGCTACAGTCCGGGGTGGACCTGGGCCTCAACCAACATGCCTCTCCAACTAGCGCGATCCCTGGCTAGCTGTCTCCAGTTTCGCACACCAAGTTGGTTGAGGTCCTTCTCCACTTGGGTGCGCCACCTTAAACGCGGGCGTCCTCTGTTGCGTTGCCCGACAGGTTCGGATTCGAAGATTCTTCGGGCCGGAGTGGTGTCCATACGCTCTACATGACCTAGCCACCGTATGCGTTGGATCCGTAGACGCCTAACTAGGCTCATGTCGCTGTACAGCCCGTACAGTTCGTGATTGAATCTTCTCCTCCAGTACCCGTCAACACAAACAGGACCAAAGATCGTGCGTAGAACTTTTCTCTCAAAGAGACCAAGGAAATCCAACAAATCCAACTACCAGGACCATATGACGCTCTCAGGAAAAGCACTTACTTCATATCTCGAAATGCACATTCCTCTGATATCAGACCTAATTGGAAAAGTCAATAGAAATCCCAAGCGTTGACGAAGCCCCTTCACTGATCTACGTTGGAATTCACGCGGCATTTCCGCCATTATTCACCACAATTTTCTCTTTGATGGACAAACCACTGTCGTTGATTTCATTAGAAACCGAGAGTTTCGTTTCTGATCAAAATTACGTTTCACTTTCCATCACTCACTCTCTAGTGCACCAAGAAACAACAGCGAAACTATTCCCCCCCTCCCAACAAGATCCACAACATCGGTGCCCCCCAAAGGTCAGTCGGATACCAATCTACAATCTAAGCGACGAATAAATACGAAACCAACCGAGCAGCATAAATTTAAAAGCTCTCTCCCACACCGAGGGGCATAAATAACACTTGCCAAAACCATTAATTACCGCCATTTTCGAATTCCTTAATTTAGTGTTTCAGTCAAGGAAGACACAGCTCCATTGATCTAGTTTTTTTCTTCTTCGTTTTTCTCTCGCCTTTCGCCTTTCGCCCCTTCGGCTCGACGCAGCGCGTTAATTTTGGAAAATAGATTCTCAAAAACTGTTTCTTCAGAAAAACGAGAAAAAATCCTTGAATGACAAACGGGAATGAAACGAGAAGAAAAAAAACTCAAAAATCATAATCTGTCTGATGGTGATAAAATTTATCACATCCGCTTGACTCCACATCGCGGGGCGGTCGAGGGGGAGGTGGGAGCAACTAGGCTGTAGCACTCTTGACAAATCCGAACGCATGATTCAACGCGCAGTGAATGCCTGATAGGCACTAACATAAAATTCATCACGATTCGCTGCTTGTCACGCGCTTTTATCACATTCCACCCGAAGGGGGGGAGGAGATGGTCCGCTCCTGAGTTACTGGACACTGGCGGACGAGATAAGAATTATTACCACCAACTGGACCCGGGGGCAGTCACTAGCATGGACCACTATATAAATTGGCACCAATTGATAGCTGACAGCCACAATCGACTCGGCGGGAGGTAGAGCTCTTGGCAGAGCTCCCCCAGGCCAGGACGACGCGACGACGGCGGTGGCGGCAGCGGCGGCGGCGGTAGGTGTCCTAAAGGCGAGTGACACATCGCCCCCGAGTGTATTTTTTCATTCGCCGCTTTCAAATCTGTTTACTTTGTCTTAAAATAAATCGCGTTATATTTAACTGGCACAGGTAGGAAAACAACATTGTCATTGGCCAAAAATGTGCTCCCTACAATGAGAGAGCGAGGGATGTGCTCCACCGGTGCTGATCACCAAGTGACCGAGCGCAGGGCTCTAGCGTCTCTGAACTGACAATGTTCGTTCGATGATCGGATCATCGATCAGCAAGCGACGACGATCCCTATGTTCGGTGATGGTGAAATTTTGATTTCGCCGCAGATCCACTTTGGCGTCGGATCGTCAATCAATGTCACATCAATGCCCGTCGACTGGCAAGCACATCAGCACACCGTTTCAACATGCAAGATCAATTTTCTGTGAAGATCGGAATTCATTCATGTCAATTCGTGGTGATTTCTCATGCAATGATCGGTCAAGCTAAGTGATCTTTCATAGAGGAGAAATGCATTATCTACCCCAAAGGGTCTACAGATCCCGAGTGATCAACGTCTTAGAGGATCAATGATCGAGTGGTTTCCTTTTGTTCTTTTTTCGAGAAAATTGTGATATTGCCTTAAACAGCGTATAGTTTAGATTTTACGAAACACGATTGAGACAACGATTTATTTTTTAATAAAGATGTAAAGAAACTTATTTTCAAAGCTTTGTTGTATAACCCAGCAGTGCGTTTCCATCTCCCACAACAATGCCACAATCGATCTTTTGCACACCAAATTTTCAAATTGTGTTATAAGAGGTCTTGCCGATGACAATTCAGCGCCTCAGAAGATCGATTTGACCCATGTGGACTTTTCGATTCAAGCACTTAGCCCATATGTATAATCTAAGCAATCCTTTATATTGCACTTTTGAAAGAAACTTGTACTTGGCCCGCGCTTTATTTGGCAACTGCATTGGCCTCTCCTTAAGTCGAATTGTCAGGGAGTATCAAAATGTGTTCTAGTTCGATGAAGTTCGACTTTAAAAATGGATTGTGGATGGACAATTTAGGAAAATGTAAAAACATGGTTAAAAAAAATACATTTTTTAGAGAATGGAATCTATGGGGACAGCAAAATGAGTTCTTTGCAGTTGCAGCAGAAATTAACAATAAGCCGCAAAAGGTTTAGGTTAAAACATTCATATCCACAATCGTATATTCTGCTCTTCAAACGTACAATTTTCACCAAGTAGAGTCCGTCAGAAGAACTCAAGTCTAGTCTCTTTAAAAATTATTTCGCTCCGAAAAAAGTCACTACTTTCTAGAGAGTCATACGTGCAATAAAATCGTGCAGAGAGACTGTGAAACGAAGGGCTAAACGAAACGACGGATACTAAGAACGCTGAAAGAGAAGTCCAAAAGGATCTCTTTCACATATATAGTTGTCAACACTTTGAAAAGAGATCAACCCTATGCTCGGAAAGTTCAGACCAATGCCAAGTTAGTCGCACATACAATTGAGTTCAGGAATCAATTGATTTTTTGTGAGTTTTGAGTCAAAAATTTGTTTATATGAAATGTATTGATTGCAATGGATTCAATGGCGCAGATTTCTAGTTGAACATAACACACTGGACCTCAAATTTCTTAACATTTCGACCATAAGTTCACAAGTCCCAACCGTATCAGTGGCACCACTATTGTAATCTGCGAAACAATGAAATGAAAGGAAAGCAGAAAATACTGCTCAAGCACCACCCACTGATGCTCGCTAATCAGAAAAGCAGAGAGCAATAAAAAGTTGGTGCAGATTGTCCGCAGAGACATCAGTATCGATAATAAACTGAGCTGACAACTCAACATCGCAGGTAGGGTTATGACGGCATCTTCTGCCCAATGCTGCTGCAAAAAGCCGAGGTCTTATTGGATCTACATCTACTTGGTAGACAGCATTAAACTAAGCTGTTAATTGTAAAGTCCTGAATAAGGTGCAAGGACTGACTTGCAAGGACTCTGTATGATGCACTTAACTTACCACACAACTGTAATTCTTTTGTTAATAAGAAGCAGCCAGACCACTCTGAGACGTAAAGCACTACGACTATGCCCATGATCTGTAGTCAATCAACGACACGTACACCACTACCCTAAACCAACTTCGAATAGAAATTCTCCCCTCCTCCACATCAGAGTGAATGTCTGACCAGACGCGGCTACGTGTCCTACTTCAACAGTTGTCCTAAACACCAACTTTTTCCAAGTTTAGGAGTAGTCAATGAGTCTATTTTGCCCCAAGCGTCTCTCAATCAGCACCCCCAACCTAACCTCCCGCAGAATAACTTTTGTCAGTCAGTTTCCTGTATGGTCCTGATGAAGTTGACTAATAGAGCAAACTCTAGTCAAGCTGACAGTCAAAGTCTACAGCACGGATGAATGGAAGATGTCATTGGTCTACTCAAGAGAAGAGTATTGCAACAACATTTGCTCCTGTTTGCGTTTTCAAGAGCTGGCGAACATGATTTTTCATCGAGTAGTACAATGACACATTCTTGTCAGACGTCGGCATGGATTTCAAATCTAAGGTAGTTGGGCGATGTAAATGCCTGGACCGACCCGCGGATTTTTCGTCGGTACCAAGGTGCATGGGCTACGCAACAATCATCTAGGGTTAGTCACTAACTTTTCTTATGAGCGTCTCAACATTTTTTCTCCTCTAACTCTAAAAGATCTAAAGCACTACTTGGCCTACACAGCCCGATCAGACCGAGCTAACTAGCACTTCGGAGCAGTTTGTCATTTGAACCCTTTCATTCAAGATGACCGACAGCAACCAACCACCTGTAGTGCCATCTACATTCGAGGAAATGGCCACTTTGAAGTAGGTCCATCTTCAACAAGCTAGGCGGCCTAATCAAAGATATCGTGAGCCGTCGAATCAACAAACACAAACCGGTTTGCATAGCAGATCCGTGCTGTAGGACAACAGGCTTATGAGGCATAGGTGCAATTGTTCCCTGCCGACAGCCAACTGTTTCACTTCAGCTGTGCGTGATATTTCCTCTTGTTTCTGCAGAAGCGCTGCAGTCCTAAGACGACTCTAAATGACCAAGTTTCAGAGACTCTTTGCGCATTTGAATTTTTGAAAGTTGTTTGTTGCGGAGGAATCAAGACAAGGGAAGGACATCATTATCTTCAACCAAACCACCATCGATTGGACACCATAACCTCCACATGATTCTTTTGCCAACCAACCAGTGCACGCACTCATGCTTCCGTCTTTTGTGTTCATCAATATTCATAAATCCTCTCCATCGAGGTCGTTCCTTTGATAACGACGCACACATGCGGCACATCATCCAGCCTCAAGGCGAACTGTGCTGATGAGTCCCATTGAAGTGCATCTCCCCAATCACTCAACTCTTGTCCGCCTAATCACCACTCGACGAGAACCGCTCCAGTTGTGTTCATCCATCAGCACTTCTCATCGATTCCACTTTTCGCTGCAATTAAACGCGCCCCTCGCCCGTCCGCCCTCAGCAGCAGCGGCAGAAGCTCAATCCATTCATTCATCGGCATCGCTGAAGCAATAACGCAACTTTATTGTTCCCTAATGAGCACATAAAACACAAAACGAAACACGGTTCACCGCGAGCCCCACCCTCGCACACACGCGCGCAGGCGGAGAAGGACAAGCCGCCTCCCAGTGTCCTTAAGGATCAAACAATAAATCCTTATCATTCACCTTCACTCAGAGGCAGCATCCCTCGCACCAGCCCACCCACCGGCCGGCGTTCAATCAAATTAGGATAATTTATTGTGATTCGTGTTTTATTAGGCACAATCATGCGGGCCGGGTATCATTTAAAAGGGACCCCCGCCGACCGTGTGTGTGTGCTAGCGATCCGGATTATAAATCACTGATGACGACGGTTGCCTTGGGAGCAGCACGGTCCCTGGTCCTTGGTCCTCTGGCAGCGTCATCAGTTCGAGCTGTGACAGCGACTACGCGTCGTCGTGAGCTTCAAACAGAATCGAAGCGCAAACAGTGCGCGGCAGCTGACTCGGCGAACTAATGAGGACCAGGACTCGGGGTGGACCCATCAATCAGACAGGCACTCTGCATGCCACGCCCTCTCTCTCGCTATCCAGCGGTACTCCTTTCATCTACCACGGCCACGACGCGTCGCGACGCAGAAAGTGTGGCCGCTTTTGAAAATATTTTCCATTTTCTTGTCACGCACACATCTCTCGCATAAATCGACTTAATGCGTCCGTCAGCATCAGCGCCCGTGTCGCCAGCTACCCGGCAACCGTCACCGTCACCGTCACCGTTCGCAACGCGTTCGTCGTTCTTCTCTCAGCCATTCCATCGGCCCACGCGATACTTTCGAGGCGAACGGTGCGAACGATGCGAACGATGCGTTATCCCGCAATTGAACTAGATACCGCCTCTCGGCCGCTGCCGTCACCGGGGCACAACTAAACATCGCCACCACCGGCCGCGTCAGAAAACTAAAAACAAAGCGGTCCCGCGTGTTGTTGCTGCTTTCGTGTGCTCTTCTCTGCGTTTTTTTTTTTTTTGTGAAAATTCTTTCGAAAACATTATTCTAACCTTGGAGCACTTAGCGTGGAGAAAAATGAGGAAAACGAGGAAAAAAGCTGGGAAGTCTAAGGAGGACACACTTTGCCGGGCAAAGAAACGCCGTGGCACGCGGTGGGGTCTGACGCTAGCGCTCACCAACTAACCCAGTTTCGGGGATCGATTTTTGAACGCCCCGCCAGTCGGCACGAGTGCGAGATTCATTTGTTTTGCGCTGCCTGTGGGCGGGGAGGGCTGAGCGATGAGCGAGTGTGTGGTGGACCAGATTTAGGGTCGAGTCATGCATACGTGCTGACGGTTGGAGACGCCATGGCGAGGACGGTTTTTAAGTGTCTCAAGGTAGGGCGCTGTTAATCAATCAGAAATGATCATGCGGGCGGGTTTTTTTGGACGCAACGGAATTAGGACAGTATTTGTGACGCTTTTAGGTTTGTCGTCACGCTGAGGGCACACGGGCGAGAGAGGGATTTGTTCGAAAATGTTGGCAATTAGTGGTCGACTTGGGAACCGTGGGCATTCGGACAAATTTGTGGCAGAAATGACGTGAGGAACGAAATGTGTCTCTTGTTAGAAGTAAGTGCTGGGCGATGACGTGCCTCAAGGTTCGCTGCTAGGCCCGGTGGAGCAACGTTGAGCGTCAACGTTTGGTGCTGGGACCGATGATGAGACGTTGTGAATCAAGGTTCGGTGTTGGGCTCGATGGCGAGACAAAAAATACTGAGTTAGGGGGCGTGCCTCAAGGTTCGGTGTTAGGCCCAAAGTTGCGACGGAGAAATACATAGTTAAGGGGACGTGCCTCAAGGTTCGGAGCTGGGCCCAATGGAGCTACGAAAAGGTTCAGAGTCACCGGGTCCGTGCTAGGCGCGATGATGCGACGATGTGCCTCAAGGTTCGGTGCTGGACCCATTGTGCAGCGAAAAAGTCCAGAGTTACCGAGGGTGTGGCTCAAGGTTCGGTGCTGGGCCCGATGGAGCGATGAAAAGTTCAAGTTACTGAGGATGTGCCTCAAGGTTCGATGCTGGGCCCGATGGAGCGACGAAATGTTGCAGAGTTTCCGGGGATGTGCCTCAAGGTTCGGTGCTGGGCCCGATGGAGCGACGAAAAGTACAAGTTACTGAGGATGTGGCTCAAGGTTTGGTGCTGGGCCCAATGGAGCGACGAGAAAGTTCAGAGTTACCGAGGATGTGGCTCAAGGTTTGGCGCTGGGCGCCCAATGGAGCGACGAAAAGTACAAGTTACTGAGGATGTGGCTCAAGGTTCGGTGCTAGGCCCGATGGAGCGACGAAAAGTACAAGTTACTGAGGATGTGCCTCAAGGTTCGGTGCTGGGCCCGATGGAGCGACGAAGAAGTTGAGAGTTACTGAGGATGTGGCTCAAGGTTCGGTGCCTGGGCCCAATGGAGCGACGAAAAGTACAAGTTACTGAGGATGTGGCTCAAGGTTTGGTGCTGGGCCCAATGGAGCGACGAGAAAGTTCAGAGTTACCGAGGATGTGGCTCAAGGTTTGGCGCTGGGCGCTCCAATGGAGCGACGAAAAGTACAAGTTACTGAGGATGTGGCTCAAGGTTCGGTGCTAGGCCCGATGGAGCGACGAAAAGTACAAGTTACTGAGGATGTGCCTCAAGGTTCGGTGCTGGGCCCGATGGAGCGACGAACAAGTTGAGAGTTACCGAGGATGTGGCTCAAGGTTCGGTGCCTGGGCCCAATGGAGCGACGAAAAGTACAAGTTACTGAGGATGTGCCTCAAGGTTCGGTGCTGGGCCCGATGGAGCGACGAAGAAGTTGAGAGTTACCGAGGATGTGGCTCTAGATTCGGTGCTGGGTCTTATGGTGCGCTCTAGGTTTGGTGCTGAGCCCGATGGTGCGACGATGTGCCTCAGGGTTCGGTATTGGGCCCGATGATGGGACGAAAAAGTTCAGAGTTACCCGTGATGTGGTTCAAAGTGGGATACTGGGTCGTTTTTCATTCGTTTACTTTTACCAGACAGTTTCGTCGAAAATGCTCAAGTGTCAGTCATCGCCAATAGGCTCTACCGAACCCACCGAATCTTGCCGATTTACCGAGACATCCACTTGGACAACCGCCTCAAGCCATAGCCACTCTCACCCGATGGCCGTTGTCTGTTTCGCCTCAACTTAGAAAAAAACACACACTATTGCCGACTAATCCCTTAATCAGACGACACCCCATCAATCATCAGTCACTGGGTCATCAGAGGCACTCATTAGCATTCGCACACGACGTGCGTAATCCCTGGCAATCCACACAAACCACCGCCACCCCATCGCCGCCGCTGCGTCCGCAATGTGTGCCTCATTAGGTGCTTAGTCCAAATTTGCGTCTATAAAAAGCCATCACTTTGTTGCCGGAGCAGCTTACATAAGCCACCGAGAGATGAGAGCGCATAACACACTAAGTACCAGCACACCATCCGAAGTGCTGTCCTAAATACGTCTCATAGCGGCCGACACTTCTCACCGACGATGCTCCCCTCTCTCTCGCTCTTCACTGCGACAGCAGCACTAGAGCACGTCGTTACTATTTTCGACGATCTAAACCGATTCGATATATGTAACCCTGCCACAGACTGATGTTGGGTCTCTCGGTCTCTCTTGTCCTACCGTGGTCCCTCCGATGCTGGCGTGACGAACATGCCAAGCACTAGTGACATTCCTGAAACTCCCCCAAATCCGATGTCGAGTGCCAGAATGCCCCTCGCTTCTTCGGGGGATAAGTGAGTCTGTGTGGGAAGGAGGTCTGTTCTCGGTGCAGGAAATGAATTGAAAGGTGCCTGTTTCACAGCACCCCCGTCCTAAGGGTGGATTGTGTAATGTTCCTCGACTCAATGGAATTATTTTTAATTTTGCTCGAGCTGTTGATCCTCTGCGAAAGGACACCAAGCCTGTCAAGAGACAAGGAAGAGAACGTTCAAAAATTGGCATCAACCCCCAACGAGGGGGTTACCGCACACACTCTCTCTTTCTGAACGCACCACGCTGGCCGCGGCGGCTGAGGGTGCACCCGGATTGTAGGTGCGAGCGAGCGAGTGTGCAGCGCGCATTCCGATTCCCTAAAATCTATGTCCCACACAGCGACACCCCCTGTCGATTATATTCAATGTGCACTAGGCCAGCAGCATCAGCAGAGGCGGCAGAGTGCGATTTAATTTTGGCCACACACTTTGGTATTCAGACAGTGTCTCTGTTGGCGAGGGTTAAAAATATCCTGCCAAACAATTAAATGAAATAAATTGAAAATAATCGAGCTTGAACTGTCTAAGAATAGATGCGCGGACGAATGCTAGTTGGTGGCGGACTGACAAGCCACCACCCGCCAGCCGCCGCCACTGCACGCTCTTCGGTTCGGTTCGGTTCTGATCCTGGTGAATGTCAATAATTTTTATTTCGCTTCAAAACACCCTCCACCGCGCGCTTGTGTATGTTTTGGGGAACGATGCTGCAAGCTAACATGTAACATGTGGCGGCTATCTTTCAACGCTGTCAATATTTTTTTCTGTTCCCCTGCTAAATAGATACAAATGCACACATTGTCGGCGGCGGGGGTCGAGTGGGTGATGGGCGGCAAACTCTTTGCACATCTTATGCAAGTGCTCGCTCTGACTGCACTGCACATCGGATCGCTGTCGTTGGGCCGTCTCGTTGCGGTTGTTGTCATTGTTGGCGCGAATTCGCGCTTGCAGTTTGATTTGTTTATGATGAAATTCAAATCAAATCGAAGACACTAGATACACACGCGTGGGAAACGGACACACGATGTGTCCTTCGGTTCGGCTCAAGAGAAATTATGCTGCAAACAGGTGTGCGGGGCCGGATCGACGATGACTTTGATTAACTGCTGACGGGTTAATGCAAAATGCTGTGTCCTCCCCTCTTGAGTGATTTCAGAATCTGGCAATTTCAGCACTTAACACTAATGGTCTCCACTCGGCTGGGGGCGATGCAGAGACACTCGCGTAGACGCAGTCAGTGATGCTTACCTGAAAAGAAACAATAAACACGATTAATGGCTCGTAAAGGCGTGTAATTTGTTTGGTTTTATTTCGCGTAATTGGGGTGACGAACTTGAGCAGAATTAGAGATCGACTTCACCTTCGATCTGTGGGCGGCGGGAGGTGAATGAATGCGACTGAGGGAGAAGGTGTCCGTTTGCAGTGGATTGGGGTACACTTCAGTCCATTTGGAGCATTTACAAATAATATACGCCTCTAGGAGTATAATTTGGGAAGCTGTCTCTAGGAAAAAGCAATCAAAAATGTGCCTGCAGGAATAGCCAGCTTAGGCTGTAGTATTTTTTTTTCACAGACAATACAACCAGTGGCTTCTTTTCGAATTTCACGCCACTGATGAACTGACAAAATTCAACATCAACACAACGAGTCGACGCTAGGGGACTGCTGAATCTGAATCGATGGATAACCGGGAAACATGGTAAAACTGGGAAATTAAATGAAAAAGACTAAAGACTGTAATTCGGACTAGAAATGTAGCCATTCAGAACATCACCTCACATACAACTCGTGAAACAGTTTGTGAAGGCGCTTGAAATGTTTCAATTTTATTTCACGCCAGTTTCCACGATTAAGTACCTACAGACGAATCGAAAGATGGTGTTTGTAATGGGCCCCAGTTAAGGCATCTCGTGAAGGATTTTGAAAGCTTTTCGATTCGATTTCGATTCAAAGCTTGGAACTTATTTGCTTTGACTATAGGTAATTTTACATGCCACCGAGCTTACAAGAGCAAGGGTGCAACATGAGTGTAAGAATCCACTCCTTGTACTCGAATTTTAACAGATTTCCACAAAATCTGGATGATTTTCGTGTGAAGCCAAAACAAGTTCCATTAGAATCTTTGAACAGTGGAATAGAGTAATCAGGGGGACTCTCATATGATGGCGGATTACTGCTGGAGCTAGCAACGAGATCAACTTAAAGTCGTTCACTCAAGAAATCTGACAAAAGATCATTTACTGGAGTTAATAGTATTTTTCATTAAAATAATAAGAGTGTATATTGCCAACAGTAGAGCTGTTAGCCATCTCCCAGTTGTTTTGTTCATAGTCAGTGTAATCGATGTATTCAGTCTTTATCATCAAGTCTTTCAGAGTACGGGGGTCATTGTAGCGATATCCCGACAGAAATAAGGACTATTCGCCGCTGAATGGTTGCTGATAAGAACGATCTCGAATGCTTCGATAGCGACAGCCAAGCAGCAATTTTATGGCAATTTTTAAGGTCGAAATTGGCAAAAATGTCATGTGTCTCTTAACAAGATGTATATCAAGACAAAGCAGCCTGACGGTGTGGTGGGTTACTGGAGATAGAGACACTCGAGTTAGTAAAAAAGGGAGCGACGACAATCGTAGGACTAAACATAGAAAACATCTCGGTACCACTGAAAAAACTAGGATCACATAGCCAACGATCGGCAGTGCCCATGAAAGGTGCACCAATTCTATCACATGTCAAACCAGTATGACCAAAATCGGAGAGCAACGGCCAGCCTCAGTCTAGGCAGGAAAAACTTAAGTAAGCATAAAGGAATTTGCGCTACGGGTAGACAAAGCGCAAAACTAGTACTACCAGTTTATACATCGACTTCTGTAGCAGATGCATGGATGAAGAAGAAAAGGAGACTCCTAACACCTACTCTGCAACTGCCCCGCATAGGCTTCAATCAGAAAACGAACACTGGGAGAATACTGCTTGAACGAGTTAGCAGACATATCAGAAATATATGTCAAATCAGTATGGACGTTCGTTCAAAAAAACAAAATGGTCCCGGGAGCAACGGACCGTAACCGATTCAATGGCAACACAATGGAGCCCTTGGTCTAAGTAAATCCATCGCTTACGATGGTAACCACATTAACCTAAGCTATCCTATCAAGTCTTGAAGAGTTCACAATTGCTTCGGGTAATCAAACTTAATTTCAATAACATCTAGCATCTAGCATTTCCGCGAGGGCTAAATATTTATTAAATTTTCCCTGAAGTAAGAAACATTTAACGAAACTCAACGAAACTGAATGAATTTCGGGACATTTTTCCGCTTCTTATGTTCTTATGATGGCAATTTAGGAACACTCGCTGAACAAATTTCGGGGGAATGTTTCGTTTCGATTGAATGCTACAGGGACTAATTAAAATCGACGTTAATCACCAAATTTTTCAGAACAAGCAATTGTTTCTGTCTAACATTTGCAAACGTAGACCGCTACATATTTATTAAATCCTCAATTAGAAAGAATAATTGAACGAAACTCAACGAAACTGAGCGAAGTGGATTAGAGTGTGCTTTTTCGACACATTCGTTACATTCTTATGTTCTTTGTAGTGGATGGAATGTTGAGACCCTGGCGGAATATAATGAAGCAGTACAAAATCGTAAAAATGTTTCGTTATGTTTGAAGTGTCTTTCATCTCTTTATCCAACAATTGAGTTCTTCTCGCTGTTGCGTTGTTTCACAGATTTGACGTCGAAAATCCTCTGTCTAAGTGTTCACCGCGCTGGTTGATGCTCTTTTTCACTTGCGTACTTATAGGTAGGCGCAGTCTGCTGCCTTGTGCCTCAAGGCGTTAGAGCTCTAGACACTAGACACGTGTAGATTCAGGAGCTACATCTTCTCTCGATACAGGTTTTTGTTTTGTATCATTTGCAAAAGGTCTTTGGACTTCATTGTGTCATGTGGGGGAAAAGGTTCACCCATGAAATTAATGAGATATACAAGGACATCCACAGTCTAAAGACCACAGAAGTACAGAAGAACGACAACCAAGTAGGCTTGTACAACTGAAGGCAGCTAGCCAGAGATAGGAGCCAAACCGCGAACTAAAAGAGATGTACGTACCAAGAAGTGCATGTAGTCTCGAAGGTTAAAATCCGTGGACTTGATTGGCAAAGTTCCAGTAAAGAGGATCTACGAAACCGAGACTTCTGGTCGAAGTCAAGACCTTGGTGACACTTTTTGCAAGATGTCCATGTTATATGACACTTTTTTGAGGACAGCTTATACAACTGTACAATGAGTGTGTGTTAGCGAATGGCGTTTCAGCCAGGAAAACCATGAAAGCAACAGTTTATGGTGCCTTTCAAGATGGGTTGAGTTGCTGGCTCACAAAACACTTCCAAGCCCCTTTGCCAACCTTTGCAAGCCTGCTCATCAAACCAGAGCTCTGCTAAAATCGAATAAAAAGCGATTGATATAGACTTCCTCTCCCCATTGTCGAATAACAAATGTGTGCATAATTCAAAAAAGCAGTTCCCCCCAAAGTGTCACATCACTTACACGTACGTGAGACAAGCACGTACGTACGTGACGCAAGTGCCTTAGCTGGCGTATCAGCACAAGCATAATAATAGAATTTTCCAGCTGTCAGCCCCCATCCCCGTCTCAGGGAGCAAACTAAAAAGAAAGCGCAGCAATTACAACCCCCTCATCCGCTCATTATGGCACACGATGAATGCCAATAAAACGAAACCGGGGAGAGGGAACGACGAATAAGAAACCGATAATAATCATCTCCATAAAATTGAATTCGTGATTACAAACAATCGTCATCCATTTCCCATCGCCGTCATCGCTGTCATCGTCGCCAATCGTCGCCATCATCGTCGTCGTTGTTGTTGTCATCGAATGGCAAGTGCCAGCAACGAATATTAATTGCGGTTCAACGGAGTAAGTGCAGGCAGCTCTCAAGCGGAGCAATTTCCACTTGGAGTGTCTATCGGCAGCGTGGCGAGACACGAAGGGGAATGGGCATTTTTGCACATTAACAAGATTACTGGGTGAATGTAGAATTGTGCCATCGGGTTCAGTGCATTTTGGTCAAAGCATAAACTCAGCCACCCTCCAACACCATACCAGCCATACTCCGGCACAGCTGGTGGTTGTGTGCACTGGCTTTAGTGGGGCGCAGTGCACTGGGATGCGGCAGAGTTCAACCGGGATTAGTGGCAGTGATTGGATTGTTCGTGTTGTAAATTACCGCCGAGTGATTGAAAATTGATTGGAGATTGAAATGAAGAGATTACGAGGCATGGTGGCGGACTTATTGGGTGACTCTACAAATTTAACCGTGACCCTTTTGCGATTGTGTTGTGGGGTTGAGTTGGAGTGGAAGGAGGGCAAATCGCAAGAGATATCGGTCCGCAACTGCAATTAGTTGGCCATACAGGAGCCAAGTTAAGAACCATTCACAATTAAAGAAGCTAAAGTTAACGAAACTCAACGAAACAGTGCGAAGTGGGGACACTTTCCAATTTATAAGTCTGTAGCAATAATATAATAGACGATGCAATGTGTTCTTGTGTCAGAGTCAGGGGCGAACGAAAATTTGTCAGAATCATAACCTAATTTTAAAGGACTAATATTTGCCAATGGGAACTTAAGCCAAGACCAAGTACTTATAGTATTTAAGGGGGAAAAGGTCCGTGCCGTTCAGGAAGCGAGTGCACTTAAGAAAGAAGGAGTGATCAAAATTTAACGAAACTCAACGAAACTTAACGAAACCGAACGAAATGGTCGTGGTGATGATGTTTGTCCATTATCTAGATTTTTTAAGTTCAATTAAGACACCGTCCTTTACGCTTAGGGCTTAATGCGCTTAACGAAAAGCAATGAACTGGTTTTCATGTTGTCCGGAAGGCAAAAATCCTTCGACTACACAGGCTCGGCTACATCAAGCGCATGGACAACAAGGCTTAAACGAAAAGGGTCTTCGAATCCGAGCCTCCTGGTTTGAGAAGGAGAGGAAGACCAAGCCCCCGGTATAGAGGTGGTATTGATGACTGTCAGCAGCGTGCATAGGACCTTCAGCATTGGATGGCAGCAATTCCTCAGGCTCGGACCCTTTATATGTCGCCGGCCTGAGAAGAAAGTAAGTAAGTAACATCATGTCGGGGTATTCTCTAGTTCACCTAACTCGACTTAAGATCCCTTACGTATACAGGCACAAGTAAAGCAAACTTAACGATACTCAATAAAAGTGAGAGAAATGTTTATGGCAGTTGAGCAGTACCATTTGTCAAACTGCCCCTTTGCTAGAGTTTTGTTCGCTTAAGCCTTCTGGCGATCATTACGGATGCGACTTAATGTACATAACTGAACGAAACTTAACGAAATTGAAAGATTTGGTAATTATTCTCAAAGTACATCATGTCAGGGTATCCTTTATGTTGACTTAAATTCCCTTATGCTTACGATGGTTGAGTCTTAGGCAGCCATAATTGAACGAAACTTAACGACACCGAAGCAGTTATTGAGGCTCTGAGGCAGGGCATACCGCGTTGAGTTGACTCTTGTTCTAGGGTTTTTTTGCAGGTTTTCCTACGAGTTGAGTCCAAGCAAGCAAGCCATCTGTTGAGCCGACGAATGCCAACCACATGCAAGATCTTTGCTCTTTAAATGTGTCCTTCACTAAACTTCCTGGGGAATTGTGTGGGGGACCTACTTTAATGTCATGTCTTTCAATGTTGCAGTGCTTGCTACGGCTTCTGAGTCAATCGCAAGCAACTCACGTCTTGAACAAGACGACCACTTAGTCGTCAAGCAAAGTTGCAGAGCTGGTTTGAAACACACCCAACTAGGCACATTGATCATGAGATCGTGAAAGCCTGATCAGCGCGCACCGTCCGACAAGTGCACTTCTGCGGCGCACATCGCAGATAACTCATCCCAATCAGGTCATAACTGGCATCATCCTCAGCTAACAGATACCCGGTGCGGTCCCGTTCAGCGAGTTAATTGAAACCGTTTCACTCTAGAACGGTTCGTTGGAAATTTAAAATTCAAACTAGCTCGCACACATTCTCAGACAGACACAGACACATACATACCAAACATACTCGATATCTCACAGTCGGCCGCCAACTCCTAGCTCGCCGCACTGAGTCACGCTCGCTCACGACAGTGACACTCGAATCGATTCGAAATTCAATGCTTCACATAAGACACACAATTCATGCGGTCCATTAGAGACCGAACGACCGACCGGTAGCCGTGCAAAACTTGTTTATCCAACAGCTGGGCGCTGCGCTGCGCCGCTCTGCTCTGCTATGACGTAATGTAAACATACGCGACCTCCACAAGTAGCCGACCATTCGCCGAGTCACAGCACATCCATAAAACGTCGATTTCTGATTAAAATCAATCTCAAATTTCTACAAACAACACACGAGATACATTTCTCGTTTCACAAAACTACATTAATTCACGCATTCCAGGGGCGGGCGGGCCACCGACTCATAAACATCATTTGCCAATTCGGATTTATAGATCTTTCACTCACTGTACACACACGTCAATCGGAGGCGCGCGGAGGCGGCCAAAGCACACACAAATCGACGGTAATTAATTTGAAATTTGAAATACAATTCGGATCACAGTCCAATCGATTTGCACGCACGATTTCATTTCTTTTCTGACGCCGTATCGAGCACACGTCTATTCATTCAGCGAACGCCGTCGGCAGGGTGAATGAAACTGAGACGGAGCCGAAGTCGAAGCCGGGGCCCTGTTGCAGCGTGATGTAGAGAGACACTGCTAGATGTGCACAGGTGGCGCGACGGGACAAAGAGAACACGACGCAATAACTCGTTTTTGCACCCAATTCGATGTCAATGGAGCGAGAGGTGCACGGTTAGGCACGGATTTTGCCGGTAATTTACCGGAGTTTTTCGGGCGTTTGCGCATGCGCCGTTGCCAGTCTTCGCGCGACGCGATCACGACTGTGTTTTGTGAAATCGACGATAAAACTACACCCCGAGCGAGACGCGAAGCCCATCTGGAAATTGACTAATCACCCGAAAAGATACGACCACCAACGCGACGACAATCAAGTCAAGTTCCCTCCAATCGGCCGGCGATAAGTGCGCAGCGTTCGGGCGTTCAGCGAAGGCGATTTATCTTATCGATCACTCGAGCACAAGTCGAACAAAAAAAAAACAGACATTTTATCAACACAACGCCGATTCGGTGGTGAAACTGGGCAGAACTCAGCGCAGAGCGGTCGCAACGCGTTCCACTACCCGGCGAGAATGACCAGTTTATGTGTCATTGCTGGACGGTGACGGTGTCTGTTTTGGTTGGTCGGTCTGTTGGCCAAATGGAAGAAGACGTTTAGTGCAGATTTTCTTTCGGTTTCCACTCCTCTTGACCGTTGTCTTCTTCAATAATTCTTTATTTTTGTGTTTTTTTTTTTCAGTTCCCCCTAATACCCGTCAGTCTGGTTGAAAGATAGTCGTCCGGTCGGTTGTGTGCGCGACTTGACGTTTGTTTGGTTTTCTCCCCGTCACTGGCCCACAGCTGTTTGAGCGAACGAGTGAGTGAGTGTGTGGGCTGTGGAGACTGGTTTTGGAGGAGCTTCGATTGTGAGGCGATAGAAAATACCGACTTCTGTGAATGCAAACGACACTCGATTGGCGTCGGATGTGAATGCAGATGTCGTCAGAGACTGATCTGGGTCTAAAGATAGATGGCAGTGAACTTGACCGTTAAAACTGGTTTGAATTTCGATAGTCTCCGATACGCTGGAGAATCCGTTCCAGCTGCTGTTTGTCT
This sequence comes from Eristalis arbustorum, assembly GCA_916610145.1. Lineage (NCBI taxonomy): Eukaryota > Metazoa > Arthropoda > Insecta > Diptera > Syrphidae > Eristalis > Eristalis arbustorum. The sequence continues at coordinate 12,036,803 of OU744318.1, forward strand.
ACATTTCCGGTTGTCGATTGAAGATCTACCGACTTTGTGTACATTTGGGAGTGACGTCTTGTCTTAAAGGGTGTACAGAGTAAATGTTTGCTCGGCAGAGGTTGACATTTGTTAGCTCTTGTCTTTGGTGAGGTTGTGGATGACGAGGGGAGTGGAAGTGCTTCACCCACGACGGTGGCTTTAAGTGAGTGGTTTCGGTCATCCCATGGAGTTTAATTGAACATCTTGATAAGCAAACTTGGTTGTCTCTGAACAGGTTGTTTTTTACGAGGCACCTAGGACAGTAGCGCCACACAAAGAAGAAAGAACATAAGCAAACTTGCAGAGGAACTTCCGCCCATTTGTGCATACAACCTGGCTTTTCAGTTCGAAAACTGCCCGAAAATGTCACTCAATTGGACTAAAATCGTTGTTCTACTACGATGCTTGTGAAATGAAACAAGGAAGACTAATCAATTAATTCCTGAGACCAATCAGCGATGACATTGCCACTTGGATATGAACATACAGTCAGAACTCTGCCCGTTGAGGAAAGATTCACCAATGCATCTCTCGATGTTGGCGATGTGCTTGTCCCACTCAATTTTGTCATGATGTTTGGTCATCTGAGGGATGCTCAACGTGGCGTTCAGTTCGAGCTTCGTTCACAGCTCGGGATCTTTTGTCTCCATCCTCTTTTCGAAAGAAATAAAGTCCGACGATGACACCTTGCTATAAACTACAATAATTGTGGATTGATTGATGCTTAGTTTGTGGATTTGTTGTTCGCATCAATGCACAACAAAGAGACCACCGCTGGCTGCGGTGACACTCGGAGGTAAGAATGATCTCTGCGGGCGGTATTTGCTCAACTTCTTAGCGGACGATGGGAGATTACATCCGAAAGTGGACGAGTTATGTCACATCAAAGGTGCTGCGACGAAATTCAAACAAGTTTAATCAGAAATGAATAATCTCTCTAATTTGGATGGCCTTTAACAGCCCAGACGACAGGGAATTCAGTAAAAACACAACGAAGATTGAACGTGACAGAGGTTATCATCCACATTTCACGTCGGTAATGCAGACGAAAGGCCACTGTCCAACAATCCCACTTCCTTGTGACTACGCCACTTTGTCCGCTGTTGCAACTCGTGACGATGTTCTGAAGACCATCTCCTGCAAGACTGTTTGTTCATCTGTCTTGATATATTGATATCGGGCATCGTGATGTGTTGTCTTAACTAGTCGATGGCTCTGTATAGTGAGGACTGAGGATTTTCCTAAAAGTGGCTGCAAGGGCCTTGATTTAGTCGAGGACCGTCGACATCTCCTCAAATCTCAGGGCCTTCTTAAAGTGAAGCTTCAATAACTTAGCTTTTTCCTCCCAAATATGTTAAAACCAAATGCATGGTGAGCGAAAAGACATTCGATTCCATCATAAGCAATGATCGTGGCTGATGAGCTGACTTTCTCAAAAAATATGTGTAACTTGTCGACACTCATGAAGTGGCACCAAACGTCACGTCTCGCCATAAATCGACGACAATCTAAAGGCAATCCTCTGTGGGATCGCTCGCGGCCAATTCTAAATGAATGGCAATGTCTGACAAGATGTCTACCTGGCATAGACTGCGATCTTTTAGAGAGTACGATCACTTTGGCACTGGTGACGGTTTCTTGTAAAGGGGTTCAAAACATGGATTTTTACTCGGTCTGACCTGCGCTCAGTTTTCCATACATCGCATACATCATCTGTTGTCAAAACGCCTAAAACCATCACCAAGCCGGTCCATAAATAACTAGAGTGGGTTTATGCCAGGGAAATCCACAAAATATTCACACTGGAGCAAGTTTAAAAAAAAAAAAACAGAAAAAAGGAGCAACAGATCAATACCTACCACCTTTCATTTTAAGACCGCTTTCGACAGCATCTTTAGAGACGAGCTATATAGACTACAGAGTAGCCGATATCTAGTTTTGGCATCCCTTCCAAACTCGCCCGTTTGTGTAGATCACACGCAGCTCCGAGACCATTGAGGTCACACAAGGGCACGTGTGATTGGCACGTGACTTGTTCAGTATCATTCTTCAAAGAATTGTTCAAAAATCGCTGGCCAAGTCTAGAGACACAATCTTTCAGAAGTGCGCTCAACAATCTGCCGAGGATATTGACATATTCGGGAGACCGAAGCGTGGTGTCAATGTCACCTTGACGAAGGCAGCGAAGACGTGCTTAATAGTCAATGAAGGCAGGACCAGTGCTGTGCTGCCAACGAGAAAGTACACCCAAAGCAGACGTCTCAGACAGAACGTCACATTATCTTTGAGGTGATCAACAAATTTGTCTACCCGAACAGGAACTGCTATCAACTCAGAAAACAGCACCAGCGCTGAAGTAAAACGAAGAATAACTCTTGCAATTGATAAGCAAAGCTCTAATCCGAACACCGGAAATTCCGAACCTCTATGAGACCTTAGTTGTCCCAGTCCTGATATATGGCGCAGAGGCATGGACTGTCAAAAGCGGATGAGGTTGCTCTTAGCTGCTTTCCAGTCAAAGCATGTTCTTCAGTTGAAGTTCTAGAGTGAAGGAGAAGTTATAAAAACAGCTACTCAGAAAGCTAGGTCCTTTAGAGCGAATGGAAACCAATTCTCCCGTCTCGAAAGACTTCGAATCCACCCACGGGGTATGGTGTAGAAGAGGAAGATCGCGACCCAGGTAACGCACACAATTGGAATGGGACCTAAACTAACTATGTGTGCGAAACTGGAGGCAGTTAGCTAAGATCGAACTAATTGGAGATGCGTGTCGATAGAGTTGTGTCTCAGGTCCATCCCGGACTATAGTTTTGCTTGTCAACTCAGACAATATACTTAATCGATGGCAGACAACGGGTCAGGACGGGGACCGAACTGCAATCGCTGCACATGTGGCAAGGCAACCCCGTTCTGGGGACGATGCTGTTTTTGGCAGATTAAGGTCCGTTCCCGAAAATACCGATCTCATGACATGTTACTACTCTTGTCGTCGCGGATTTCCCAACCAGTATCCTCTCCCAGATCATACTCGAAGTCCGGCAGGCAGCTAGGTGGTGATCAAATATACATCTATGGATTGCGGTCAACGAGATATCCAAGCTTTCAACTATTGTGCATACCAGGACAATCTGATATTCCAGAGAATTGTGAAGCGAACCGATCTAGGCGCCATTGATCTGCCAGCCATGCTAATCGCCGCTGAAGATAAAAACCATTCCTCATACAATCTTAAATGGTAATCAGTCACAGAATGTCCAATCTCGAAACAATTGTGACCCACTCTCGATCCAAAATGATCATTTAGCAAGATCGGAATGAGTAGACCGAATATCAGATTCACTATCGGCGTCCTTGTCTTGCTACAGAGAAAGAAACTATTCCAAAAGCTAACTAGAGAGCTACCACTTCATAAACCTGCCCGACTTGTCAGTCATCTACACTTCATTATCAGGAGCACTAACTAATTTGCAGATTAAAATCGATTAGATCAGCGTGGTCGGACCTAATCTCAGCAGTCAGGCTTAAGTCTACCACTCCAACCTAACCTAGCAGCTGAGCGAAATCATATTTGACCTTGTTTCATTAGTCATCCTTATTGCGCAAGTTGTCAGGCTTGCATCTTAACGCCCACACTTTCGAAGAGTATTGCCTCTAATTGCTAGGTTACTGCACGCCTAGAGGAACTAATGTGCGGTATGACTACTACTCTAGCACTCGGACTGCAGATACCTGTAGTGCAATAAGCTTTATGCCGTGTCATATGTGCAGCGTCGTCGTCCATCCACAAGATGGACAAACAACATTAATTGACACGTCTTGAAACAGTCAAAACGTCTGCGAATTGCACATCACGTCTGTTCAAGGCACCTAATGGCTTTCCTGTCTGCCTTCAAACACAGTCGGACCTACCTATGGCCTTTCAGGAAACAAAACATCCATAAAAATGCCTCGGCGAAACATTGTAAACAATTGCGCACCCTCATCTGTCTCTCGTTTAAACGTTTACACAAAATTTCTATTCGTTCCCATATTTCAATCAAAATCCATTCATCGGCCAGATCTTGTAAATGACCTTGTCATCCATCCACTATCCTACACCAACCACTGTCTAGTCCCCATCCAGACAAAACCGATTGACGACTGACATCTGATTGAGGATACATTCAAGAAAGACGAACAATCGAACACATGTCGGCTGCCCCGGCACTGCAACGTTTACACAACCGACCGCCAATCTGAGCCCAGAGACGAACGAGAGCATTTTTCTCGCATCGCACATCGCTGCCAAAACCAAAGCAACGCGCAACGCGCAACGGTGTAAACAAATTACCAATTAATGCCGTGGGGAGGCGGCCGATATGTTGCAGCATTTATCGTCGCAGGACCGCACCCCCGACAATGGAGCGGAGGGTGTCGTCTAGGACATCGCCGCGCTGATGTTTAATTATGTCAGAGATGCCCCCCCTCACTCGTGGGGCTGCTTCGGAGGACTTCGACTGAAATTGAATGTTTATCGAGCGTATAGGAGAATTAATTAAATTTAATTGAGGACAAATTTCAGCGCATCGCCGATGTCGAAAAATTCCTCGCAACTGGTCAGCGCGCTGCTCACTGCTCGCGCTCGCTCGAGTTGATTGAAAAATTCCGTCAAAAAAACAAGAAAAAATTTCCCACTTTTTATATCCACACCCGAAGGGGGACGACGGTGCCGGTGCCGCCGCCAAGCATAAAAACAGATTGATGACCGCCGTGTAAACAAGCGGAGCCATGACGAAGCAATTAGCCGAGAAATCGATTCTTAGGTCATCAACAACAGCGGCCCAAGTCAGAAGACTTGCCTAATAGTTTTTCGTGCCGTTTCGCTTCTGCCTCCCCTTGGATCTCTGACCTTTGATGCTCGCTGTGTACGCAGCGCCACCCCACGCGCCGAAGGTGTTTACGACAAGGTGGCGGTGGCATCCGAGCCGAAAAGTTCCCGAACTTAATTAGCTCTCGATGTCGGTATCAGGTTTGTTTGTTTCTTGTCTCCGGGGCATGGGTAGAATCGTGAGATTGACTCGCCGTAGTCGGGGGAGGGTGAGGACTTGATGAAAGGATTTTGTGAGGTGCTTGGTCCCCCCTCATGCATGCTTCTCTTGGCTCTGTTGAGTAAGCCCGGATTCAGGTGGGGGAAGTGCATTAACTGAAGAGCGGCGGTGGCGCACATTCCGACGTTTGTGTCTATTATTCCGAGTCGAACGGCTGAACGGGCAGCCTTGAGAATGCAAATTAATGCACGGAAAGGTATGCTTTTGCATGGAAATTGGAATTTATCGATTGAACGTGGAATGCCGGTGGCGGTGATCTTTTGAAGGCGTTCCTAATGAATTTGCGGTTAAGTCGGAGGGAATTTGCACAGAAATTAAGTCGTCTTTGAGTTGGTCGGGGGGTTTTTCTGGTGGGAGATGATGAAGTGTGCTTAAGACTACCAAGTGGACGTTTTTGGTGAAGAGTGCTGAATAGTAAGTGCGTGGCATTGCATTTGGGAACCCATGGTGTTAACTCATGTGCCATGCTCGCGTTCCAAATCGAATCCATCATCCTCATCCTCATCCTCATCCTCATCCGCATCCGCATCCTCATCCTCATCCGCATCCGCATCCTCATGCTCATCCTCATCCGCATCCTCATCCTCATCCTCATCCTCATCCTCATCCTCATCCCCATCCGCATCCGCATCCGCATCCGCATCCGCATCCGCATCCGCATCCTCATCCTCATCCTCATCCTCATCCTCATCCTCATCCTCATCCTCATCCTCATCCTCATCCTCATCCTCATCCTCATCCTCATCCTCATCCTCATCCTCATCCTCATCCTCATCCTCATCCTCATCCTCATCCTCATCCTCATCCTCATCCTCATCCTCATCCTCATCCTCATCCTCATCCTCATCCTCATCCTCATCCTCATCCTCATCCTCATCCTCATCCTCATCCTCATCCTCATCCTCATCCTCATCCTCATCCTCATCCTCATCCTCATCCTCATCCTCATCCTCATCCTCATCCTCATCCTCATCCTCATCCTCATCCTCATCCTCATCCTCATCCTCATCCTCATCCTCATCCTCATCCTCATCACTCATGCTCTTGCTCATGTTCATGCCTTTTCTGAGGCAGTCCAAAGTTATGCGCGATGGAGTCACGCCGATGGACCATTGCGTTGGATGACCAAACTCCCATTACACGTTAAATACAGACTTTGGTTCAAATCGACGACCACATCAATTTATTGAAGCTCTTTAGTCTCAGTCAACAGGAAACACGATTCTTTACTAATCTATATCTCGCGCTGTATACATCCCATAGAAACAAACTAAATGTCAATAGGAAGATAAGAGTGCGTACTAAAAAAAAGTTTAAGGGCGGTTTTGTGAGTGATTGCTCAGTTTTGTGTGAGTCCGCCTTAAAGATGGACACCAGCTAGGAGGAAGTACGCCGTATTTTAATCTCGGGCTACGATAAAAGCAGAAACCCAAGACAGACGGCTGCAAATGTGAATAGTGCTTATAATCTCGGTATCGCATTAGTACATCATGAGCAGTTTGGGTTCCGCCGATTCTGTTCTGGTAATTTCGATGTCAATGAGGCACCACGCTCTGAAAGGCTGGTACCATTGGAGCAAGATTGGGTACAAAAACAAGCTCGATGGGTCGGCGAAGGACCGAAGTTCCATCTGGGAGTCACTCACACCATCGACCAACGAAAAATGGATCACTTATCACCAATTCAAGCAAAAACGGTCGTCATCAAGTAGCGCTGAGTCGACACAAACGGTGGCCATGGAGATGTTCTTGTCTGTTTGCTGGGATGAGCAGAGAATCATCTGCTATGAGCTGATCTCCTGCGATGAAACTCTTAATTCGGACGCGACCAAACTGTGTTGTCAACCAGTTGGAACGTCTGTCGAACGTCTGAAAGAAGCACTCAATCGGAATTGACAAGCTTTAGCCAAAAGGAGAGAGATTGTGTTCCAGCGAGACAACGACAGGCCACACACATCGATTGCCTGTGACACTCTGAGATCTTGGTTGCGAGGTCCTTATGCATCCACCTCACATTCCGGGGCTACCACCAACTGATGACCATTGGTTTCTTTTGAAGAAAGTGAACATATTTTGTTTCACCTTAACATAGACAGTGACCTTACATCCAGGACTATCGCTTCCACAAAACTTTCACTCGAGCTCGAAATACTTACTTACACCAAACGTAGGTGGTCTAGTGGCACTATGTAGATGCCTCATCGCAAAACAAATCGTGTCCTAATCATGATTCAAAACGCTCCTTATCCGCGTTATCACCGATCATTGTTCCATCGACATTGACGCCTCCAGACTAGGAGGTTCCCTGCAATAAGTTCCCTAAGATTTGCAAAGACTAAGAGGAAGACGAGCCCATTGCACACCTTGTATCCAATTGCAGTGCCTTCTCCCTTCGCCGAGTCAGCTACTCAAGCGCTCAACTATATGACAGAACTAAGTAAGATTAGTATGATTCGTCCTCTTCGTTCCATCAAAAGCCCTAAATGATTCAGCAATTGGTAATGAAAGGCTTTTCGGATCCATGAGATAACATAGCAAGCCTACTCGGGCCTATGTGTTACTGGCTTTCCTGGTAGTCAGCCACTCTACTCTAAGCTAATCTAACGTTGAACTTGACATAGGGTTACTAACTCATCTCTCTTTACAGTCGGTACCTATGCAGGGTCTGAGCCTGCTGCTGTATCCAGTCTTCGCTGATTTATTGATGAAATCTTAAGAACAAGCTTATGATTTATTTCTGCACTGTGTCTCGAAGTTATCTGACTGACATTGACTTCGACAAAAGCTAGGTACTGGTACTAGAACAACATTTCCTGCCAAAGAGTCAGCCAAAGAGTGGAAAACAAGTTTTGACTCTCTTCCTACCCTGCGCGTGTTCGGTTTGCAAGAGATTCATTTGAATGCCTGGGAATGCACGTCAACCTTCAGAGCTCGTTGTTCGGCATAAAGCCAGTCCTCAAGTCAGTTTTGTTCAATGTCTTCATGTCGAGTACCACTGCTTCTTTGCATGCCAGGCATAATCCAAAAAATAACACCAGAGAGACGGCAGTGCAACAAACACGCAGTGGCAAATGTAAAAGATTGGCTGGAAATCGCTGATTTGGAGTGAGCTGATCACAAAACGAAGGTATTGTCCGGGTAGGTAACCTGCTGGTTAAACGGAGACGTTGAACAACCAGCTGTCTCTCAAAACACACATTGAGTATGTAAGGAAGGCTTCGCTGACACGAGGAGCCACATTGATGGACCTGGGTATAGGCGCAGAATCAAAGCAAATGCTCCCTATTGATAAGCAAGGCAGACCAGCTTAAAGGGTGTTTCACAGGCGAACACATTAGAATTGTAAAAGGAGAAGAAAGAGCTACATCAGGAGCTTAATGGCAGACTGAGTGCAACAGTTCCACGAAAGGTAGACGGACATATAAGCTCATCCCCGACATTGTCACATGGAAGGGAAACAGCAATAACCGCTGCAGTTCTTAGCCGGTCATGGAGGTTAACGTAAGTATATTCACAGATGTGAACACGATGGATAACCCCTTTTGCCCGGAAAGCGCAAATGTGGACGGGGATGCTTTCAGAAGAGAGGCAGTCAAAGAGCTTGGAAAGTCCAATCGCCAAAGACTCTTATTTACTCCATGACATCTTCAGACAGTAAGTGGAGTAAGGACCGCTCATTTGTAAAAAATGCGGAGGAACAACGATGAACAGAAGCACAAAGAAGGGCCCATGATGCTGCCTCCTTGAATACAGCTTAATTATTGGGAAACTGTCCTACGAGGAGAGTGATGGAAGTGGGCAGAGGTTTGGCGTGAAGAATTCCTGAAGTCCCACAGACTTCTTTTTCCGTTTTCTTCGAAGACTGTTTGGAGTTCCGCCTTCTGGACAAGAAGCAGATGAGTCAGTGAATTGGCTGTGGTTTTGGAAGCCAAGACCCCGTCATCGAGTGCTCTGAGCGGTCAGGTATAGAGTAACGTTCCGATGGCTCGATGAACCAAAGGAACTGCCATTTCGTTCAGAAAAAGGTGGTCTATGTCGAGGGCCATAACAGGGAACACAAAACTTCGTCGACTGCATTTAATCGATCAGTGCTTCGTTGGAGCCTCAAATTCCAGACCTTTTATGTGACAGGGAGAGAACGGAACTCACTGCCTCTTCTTTTACTCCTTGATGATGTGGGGATTGCTCAGTTTTGTGTGAGCCCGCCTCAAAGATGGACAACAGCTAGGAGGAAGTACGTCATATTTTACTCTCGGGCAATGATAAAAGCAGAAACCCAAGGCGTCAAGCAACGAGTCTCTCTAGGTAGTACGAGCTTAAGCTAGTTGACTCAAATTTCGCGCGCCACGTTGGTTGAGATTATCCTTTACTTGGATGCGCCATCGATTTCACGTGCGTCCTCTTTTGCGTTGGCCCACTGGTTCAGAGGCGAAGACTGTTGGATCTGAAGCCGTGGTGTTCATGAACTGTAGCCCTTGAATCCCTAGCCGTCTGGCTAGGCTTATGCTGCTGTACAGTCCATCAGCGCAAACAGGATTCAGGGACCAAAAGACAACCCCCGCTCGGACATCAGCCTTTGTTCGAATAAAAAAAGCGACGAACCATTTCCCTCTAGATCGCTTCCGTACCAGAATTAAATACAAGACACAATGAGAAGTGACATAACGTTTTAGAGGGTCATCTTTTAAAACCACCATTTCCCAACACAAATTGCCACTAAATGTCTCCTTCGGTCTCTTCAAGACTTCACAGAGTTCTCTTCTTCTTCCACGTCGTCGTCGGTGATTTTTTTTATCTTCTTCTTCCTGATCTTTTACCACAGAAACACTTTGAAAATGTGACAAAATGAGGGCGTATTCGGGGGAATAAATTCCACAACCGTTGCATCAAACGATCAAAGCCTCCCAGAGCCGAGAGAAAAAATCAAGAGAAAAGAAATAAATGCTGCAACATTCTATAACTAATCACCGGCCGATTTTATTGTCGTTTAATTACTTTCGAAAATAAAAGTCAAAATGTCTCCTCCTCAATACACACCCCGGCAGCAAGGCGCTGCTTCAGTCTTTTGAGCTCATTTTCGTGTGTGCCTTTTCGAAATCCCGTGTCTGTTCCTCTAATTCGATTGTTTATTTTCGTTTATCGTCAACAATTTACAACAAAATCGCGTCAAAAAGCAATTCATAATCCGTTTAATAGCCGCGACTGCAATCGTCGTTTCACACAAGATAAAAAAGAAATACTTGCGCTTGACGCTGCCCTGCCCTGAGACCGTATCTCACTCGCGCTCTGAAAACAATAACCGATGAAAGATGATGGCGTCCCATTGGATTTCGGTTTTTTTTTTTCTCCACGATTTTGGACATCATCCCAAATTCACAGCTTTTGCTCGCGTGAATTCCAATAAACAACAGAAAAAGAAGAAAGAGCACAGTTTTTTTTTTCTTTCTGTTTCTTTTTGTGCCCCACAACAACGGGTGAATATCGTAAATTACGGTATTTAGTGTCAAACTGACGTTTGAGAATTCTGTTTGTTTCGAAAACAAAACCAAACCGAAACTGCCCTTGAAAATTGGCGAGTTTAGACTTTTTTTTCTTTTCCCCACCGAAGCAGAGAGACGCTTTTTTATTCGTTTTTTCGAAAATTATATAAGTGTTTTTTATGTTTATTTAAAAATTATATGTATCCCGGGGATGTACGACGGTATTTTATTGTTGCCGCTGCGGTTGCCAAAAAAACCGGAGGAAATTTGTATGCTCCGGAGGCGGTATGCGGTCCGGCGGGGCGTTATAAGAGGTTTCATTATATTTTTTTTTGTTCTTGTTTTCGGTTTTTTTTTTGTCGAGGCGAGAAATAGAAATTTTTCGAAATGAATGGGAATATATTTTGGAGGCAAGTAGGTTAAGCGCCCACACAACTACTATGCCTTGGCATACAACATAATGATGCAATTATTTGGAAAAAAAAAACGAGAAGCAAAAATAATACCGCTGAGTGTTCAATGAAATAATGGAGAAATATTATGGAAATTGAACGAAATCTAGGCTGGCGTGGGCTGCAGAATTGAATCGATGACGATGGCGGCGGTGCATAGGCATGACAATTTGCTTTTGACTGACTGCAAGAGCCAGAGAATCTGGCTGTTATTTCAAAATTTGGTACGTCTGTGCGGGGTGCAGTTATCAGCTGTTCTTCTTAAATCATTAGATCTACTTGCTCGATCGATTCAAGCTCTGCCCGCAATGCTTTGATGAAGGAGAGTCATTCGCTTTCCACTTTTGGTGAAGGGGATGCAGACTGTGACAAGACTGGGCAACTGACACAGTCAGAAACGCGGCTGCCTTGACAGGTGGAGCTAATTGGAGTTTTTGTAACTTTTTGGAATTGTAGGTTAGGTCGGAAGACACAGGGTGTGATTAGGTTTATCTTAGAGAGTGCCCGCTGAGGGCCAGTAAATTAGAATAAAAAACATTGCAAGTCCAACTAGTTTTAAGCATTTCTGTCTAGTACTTGAGTTTGTTATGAATTCTGCATAAAAATGAATTAAAATGAAAATGAGTGAGATTTTGGAACTAAAGCAATCCAAGAGACTCGCTTAAGATGGCTAGGTCACGTAAAGCGGATGGACACCACAGCTCCGGCCCGAAGAGTTTTCGATTCCGAGCCATTGGGACAGCGCACGAGACGGCGCACACAAGTGGAAAAGGACCTCAACCAATTTGTTGTGCGAAGCTGAAGACAGCTAGCGAAAGATCGTGCTGGCTGGAGAGGTTGAGGCCCAGGTCCACCCTGGACTATAACGCCAAACAAAGAAGAAGAGGCTGCCCGCTCATTCTCGATAGAATCTCCGTCTTTCATTCCATAAATCAAGATATCCTACTTCTTTGTGGAACATTACTGCCCAGAGGGTACATTTGATATAACCAACAAACCTCTTCACTTGGTTTTTTGAACCCAGTTACCTTTGGCATTAAATCGCAAATCGCTTGCTTGCGGTCTTGCCGATGGATAAGGATTCCTATTTATCCAAATTTGTCGTTACACTTACCAACGAAACCTAAGAACGAATTGTGTAACGTCTTCCAATGTGTTGCCCGGTTTTTATATTGCCTTGTTAGTCGAATGCGTCAAACCAAACTGTCATCCGAGACATGGTTGGCCTACGGTTTCTTCAATAATGGCGATTCTTTGGTACGCTCTATAAAGGCGAGCAAGCCAACGACAAACATACCCTTTGTTGCCAGACACGATTGAAGTTACTCCTGGACTTCAATCTTCTGGAAACGTTCCGATCTTGGCCACTCTCTGAGGCTTGACTCTGTGGCTGTTGAGAAAAGGAATCATTTCCATTCTTCGTGCAATATCGCTCAACGGTACTGATTGAGATTTGGCACCACTTCCCAGCCCAATCGTTAATGACTCCAGTGACATCTAGTGAGGAACACCAAGCTGTCAAGGATGGACGATAGAGTGGAACCTGTTTCACACAACTTCACTTGGAACTTAGACTATGGCAAGTGTGGTCACATTTACGTTTAAAAGTTCGTTTTTGTGGAAACAAATTAAAATAAAATTATTTCTTGAATCCATTGAACTTTCGACTTCGTCTTTAACAGGTACGATCAGCGCACTACAAACATAAACCAAACACTGTTCGAATGCGAAAATTGGCTGTCGAAGTCTTAAGAGGGATCAAATGCTCGATTTGAAGGAATTAAAGCTGGCGTTAGTGCTGAAGAACTTCCGAACCCATAAATAATTTTGACGGAAAGCTCCACGCTTTGTCTTACCTCTGTCACGTGTAATCCCAGGTTTTGCTCACCCAACGATTGAAGTCAGTTGACCACAAAATGCACACATTATGTGCCAATTGGATGTTTAAATATGGGCGTTTGATATGGTAAACATGCCTGACTGTCACATGTGAGCAATAAGAGTTGAAAGACTTGTCAAACGAAATGGTCGTAAAGACCAATGTGTACTAAACTCGTAAAAATATGAACGCTTCGTGCGACGATCGTATGGAATTTAAAATGTTTCCACATTTTACCTCGCTGCAGTACAAATTTGCATGTTGTTTTGGATTTCAACAAGTTGGCATCAAATGATATCATCAAATGATAATTGAATTATTTTGCCTCAATTCGACGAGTTTATTCCATTTCTCGCCCAACAGACATACAAGCAACCAATTTTTCACTCTAAGAATGGATCTCGAGAAGGTTTGGCAGCAAAATAGATCGACAGCGGTCGTGTAGATTTGGAAAAAGCATACGCTTAAGTGTTCTGCACGAGATTGGGATTAAGAGTCCTCTTTTGAGGGTCATTCAGTCGCTAACTGCAGCAGCTGTGTTTGGATTGACGGAGCTGAATTAACACCTTTCAACGTGAGCATTGAACTGCCCCAAGGGTGCGTCTTATCACCTCCTCTTTTTTGTTGTGTGTATAAACTAGATGTTGCAGCGCAGCCGAAGCCAGGAATGTTTCATATTGAGAGAGTTGAGGGTAAGTCATCTTCTTTTGACAGATGACTTAGACGTCGTGACATCCTCCCAGAAGGAACTTCAGCGCACTCGATAAATTTGTGGCCGCATGTGCATGGTTAAGATAAGGAGGACAAAGGTAGTGGTTTCCCGAACACGTGTTCACTTGCAGTGAAGTGTGGAGTTCCCTTGAATCAGGTGGAGAAGTTAAAATATCTCAAGGACATTCTCACGAGTGATGGAACGAGTAGTGCTAACATCTCTTGTAGGATTGGCCAAGCTAGGTCAATTCCAAAACAGGAGATCTGCAATCAAAAAGGACGGGCTTGGTTTCAGAGCCAAGTCTATTCCAACTCCCATACATAGTTTGTGCACATTTGGGTCACGACCGAAGAATACGATCGCAAATACAAGCTGCTAACGAAAAAACGGCAGTATGCGAGTAGGGCAACTTTTTCAGAAGACCTAGCTGGTCATGTCGTACGAATGCGGGTATCATTACGACTGTGTCTTGAATACGATTTCATGAAGTACCATACCGATTGGCAGACCCTGACTATGTGGTGGGTCCATGTCAAACTTGTAGCACTTGAACGTGTCTGATGAGTTAGAGTTAATGGCGGAGGATTGAGCAGAATGAAAAGATCTCTCTCTTTGTGATTTACACCCGTGACCCGTTTAGAGATGATGATGACGACACGAGCAATGGTGGCTTTCAAATCCCGCAATTACCTATGCTGAAGCTCGAATCCTGATGAAGGCACTGACGGACCAGAAGGGTCGATGATACGTGGCATGTGTTACTCAAAGTGCACGAGCAACATTTTCCACATAAGGTTCATTTGGTAAGACAGCTAATCAATGTGAAGTCGTTAGTGATGGGATTATGAGTCACATTGTTTCCATGAAAAATACTGAAGAACAGGAGCGATCTGTTAAAAAAAAAGTCTATATTCAGTGGGTTCGCCCTAACTCGAACTTACTTTAATTTACAATGAAAATTCGACTTAACGAGATTCCAATATGTATCACTTATTACACCAGAGGCTAGTCCATTTCTGAGATCAAACACGTCCAACGTGAAACTCGAGGAAGCCAATCTCACACAGTTTTGTACACAAACCCGGGAAGTGGCATGTCTTCCATGAGAACTCATGGCCCCATTCCTCGATCTCCACTCACGTTGATTCGATGAACAAGTGCGAAAAAATGAATACCCCATTCCTCCTGCCGATCCACCACTTTTCATCATCTGAACGGAAGAAGATACATACTCACACAAAAAAAAAAAACAGAATTTCCGCATGTAAGTCATAAATTTCCCAGATGCATTCCATTGTATCGTCGCTCGGCTGGCAGCTATCGCTTCAAGTTCAACTGCAAAGCGACTCTCTCTCTCCCTTGCAATGAACCAGAATGCAGTCGCTGCGCCGGTACACAGCCAGTTGCACAGCCGCCTCGAGTATCTGTATCTGCACCTCTCTTGTACAAACATCCACAATCCATCTGCTCAACTGAGCAGCACACAAAACAAATTATGTGTGCAAATGAAAATAAATTTTCATTCATGAAAAATATTTTCACATCGCTTGCCGCCGCCGCCGCCGCAACCTCACCCAGTTGCCGACTGGGAGGGTGCGAGTGTGTGCAACAGCACCAAGTACTTGCTGTGTACCGCCCAAAAATTGACACATTTCTACAAGACACACGAGGCCCGTGCTGCTGCAGAGCTGGTGCAATACAGGATGCAGCAGGTGATGGATGGATGGGAGTACGCCAGAGCGGCCGCCGCCGCCACCACCACCGCCACCGTCATGGGACGAGATGAAATGGATGGATACATATTAATAGATACTTATAATGGTAATAATTGATTTTATTTTTGGTCGCTTGCAATCCCGAAGTGACTAATTGTTTACTCGCCGCGGTCGTTCCGTTGCTTCGGTCGGTGACGCAAAGCGCTGCTGCTCATGACGGATCGGATACTTTCTCCTCGCCAGCGTCATCCATTTGTGCGGCGCGGATATTTTCGGCAAGGATACCGCTGCTAATCATCATCGGCCGACTCAGACTCGGCCCAACAGCGCTGAGAGCGAGCGGCAAAGTTTCGTTGTCAAATTTGCGCGATGATTGATTTTGTTTTGAAAATAAGCAAGCATGCACGCCGCCGCCGACGCCACCGGCGCTTGTTGACGCTGCGAGAGTGACCTTTTCGCATGGAATGCGCAGGAGCTGGGACAAGTGCTGCTCCCTCACCCTCCCCGCCCAGCCGAGGGGTCCATTAGAGTTGAGCTTTGGGGGCTTTTGAAAAGGAAACGCACGACATGTCGATGGAGAAAATGCATTTGCCGCCGGGAGCGGCTGTGGTTTGACGAAGAATAGAAATTTTTATTTATAAAGCCATGGTGGCGGTGGGGGCACTGCATTCGGCGGGCCATCGGTGGCGTGCCAAATAAAGTTTTAATGGATTTGAATTGAGTAATCGCGAGTGAATGGACAATGCGAGCGGATGCCAGAGGATGTGTCACTCGGGCATTTCGGATTTTTGGCAAAATAATGAGAGGCAAGTTGACGCGCGAAATGTCAGCCAAGCGGGCATGGATTGTGTAAAAGCGTGAAGCGAACGATTGAAAGATCTGCAATGTAGATGTGTCTTCCTGTTGTTTGTTTGTTTTGACTGCTTCCGTTTGGCAGGTTATTTAACAAAATAATTTCTTCTCGACTGAGCGGGAAGAGGAGCTGGTCGTGGGCTGGCCTTGAGTGATGTAGACTCTTAGCAACGAGTGGTGTAGCGAGGAGAAGGTATGAAAAAGCTGGTAATGGCCTAGGGAGGTCATTGTTATGATTTGAAAATACCGCTAAGTAACGATAAATGAGAAATGGCGTGTGATTCAGGGCGAATTTTCTACCGAAAGGCTATGTTTCAGACTTGCAGTGCGTCGTGAGAGATGAAATGAGGCACTGTCATTACTGCAGTCACTTCAAGAAGCTTGGCCACGTGTTGGACGCCATTTATAAAGGCTCAGGCAGAACACGAAAGGAATGATCGAAAACGAGTCGTTAACGAAGGTCGATGAAACATCAGATTTGTTGCAAGTCGGATGAAACAGAGTTAATCAAGCTCAGGAACCTGATGCGACCGCGACTGATTTATGAGCAAATGACACGCACCTCTCAAATCTTTCTACGGAAGTATTGGCTGTGTACCAGTGTTTCAGCCTTTTTTTAAGGCCCATTCCCTGAATGTCAGACGGTTGGTCAGTCTGTGTGCTTCTTTGACTCAGTCCCCACCCACAGAGGCAAAGCGGCGTGCTTAAACTTTTACAAAAAAAAAAAGACGCCAAGAAATTCTCACAACGCTATCGTAAATTGTTGCCAAACCAGTCGTGGTAGGTCTGCGTGACACACGATCTCGAAGAACAACCGCCACTTTTAGGGAACGATTTTCACATTCCTTTCGAAGAATGTCGCCTTGGACCTTCAGAGCCTCAAACAATCAATCTTTCATTTGCCAGGCCAATCTTGAGTTTTTTGTCAGAGGTCTTTACTAGGTCGGCCTGCTGGTTGGCCAGCCTGTGTAAGCGAATTCCACTGCATTTTCGCAACGAAATTGTGCTCGCTTCGTATGGTGTGTCCAATCCACTGCCAATTTTTTCCTTCGTTTTGTGATGTTTATAGGTTCTTGGCCCGTTCTCAGGTATAGTTCATCGTCCTACGGATGTTCCTTTAACATCGGCTTACGGAGGTTTGCAGCTATCGTGTCGTAATAGTGTCCACGTTGCAAGTACTGCATCGATAAAGCAGCACCGCAGTCGCAGTTTGGTCCTCAAGCTGATTCCATTGCTTTTCCAGATCGTCGATAGCAGCTTTAGCACCCGATTCTGTTGCACAGATCAAGTTCGAAGCTACAGCGGTTATACGAGACCACACTTTCTAGGCATAGAAAGCTGTTAGTGTTGGCGACTTCGAGTCCGGCAATGTTCAGTTGGGCGATATTTTCAGAAATGTTAAGGACTTTGGTTGTTTCTGTTTTTATTTCGAGCCTCACTTTGAATGCCTCAGCTTCCAAATTGTGGACCACCCAAGTGAAGGTCTCGGGTCCTAGGTGTTTAAGATAAGAAGTCGTAGTCCGTCGAATGGTTTTCATCCGCCGATGCTGCATGGAGTACTTACTTATTAGGCAGACGAACCATGAAGGGTCTGAGCCTGAGCAATTGCTGCCTTCCATCGGTGACGGTCCTGGGCACGCTGCTTCCAGTCATCAAGGCCAAGCTGTCTTGCATCCGCGATGACTTGGTCTTTGTACCGGAGGTTCGGTCTTCCTCTCCTTCTCGAACCAGGAGGCTCGGATTCGAAGACCCTCTTTGCTGGAGCGTTGTTGTCCATTCGCTCGATGTGGCCGAGCCAGTGTAGTCGACGGATTTTTGCCTTCCGGACTACATCCACATCCTTGTACAGCTCGTAGAGTTCGCGGTTGTGTCTTCTCCTCCATTCGCCTTCCTCGCAGACGGGACCATATATCCGACGTAGAATTTTTCTTTCGAAGGCACCAAGAATCAGCTCTGCAGCCTTACTTAATGTTCAGCTTTCGGCTCCATAAAGTAGGACTGGCAGGATAAGGGTTTTGTAGAGCATGACTTTGGTCATGGCATGACTTTGGCATGGAGTACATAACTGAAAAAATAGTGGTGACAGTATGCAACCTTGACGAACTCCACTCATAACCTCAATTTCTCTAACAACTTACCGCTGTGCAAGAGGTGACACTTGCTGCCCTCATTTGCAGCTTTCATACTAGCTACGAGCCTTTTCGGAATGCCTCTTCTGCGTAAGGCCAGCCAGATACTTGGCAGTCACTTTCTTTGCTCTCGACTAGGTACAGAGAGGAAATTTGTTGAATGAGTAGGCGCGTCGGTTTATGCACAAAGTGCTGTGTCAACAATCCTACTAGACGTGGGCAACTTTTAAAATACATGACTCCACCTTTTTCAATAACAATGCTTAAAGGCTGAACCTGTCTAGAAAAAGGACACTGAAACATTCCCCTTCGACCTCGGCATTATACTGAAGCTGCCCTCTACTTGTGAAAGAGTGCTACGACGCACATCACGAGTGGGTTTATTGTAATTCCGTTCAACTCGGTTTGGATTTGCTCGGTTTACCCATCTGTAGGTATTGTAGAAGCAGGGTCCAGGTCTCTTACAAGAACCGCCCATCGTGCATTCTTCTGACGCGAGTTTTCTGACTGGTGGTGACTAGTTTTTACCAATCTCGTCCGACAAGTGTGAACCTATAACCAGGAGCATGCCCTTTTATTTTAATTTGAAGATGTGAGGCTTCTGGCCCAACTGACGTATATGTTTAATTTCGAGTTAGGGTTGTTTGAAACCGTGTGACAGTCAATTTAGCGTCAATGAAGGCTGCTACAACTTTTCTGGTTAAAGTTATGCAGGTCGGTGTTTTTGTTGAGAAGTTCTGCTCGCTCAGCAGACTTCGCTTGGCGCGTTCAGCCAGTATTGTCCTGGAATTGCATTTCACAGCTTCCCTATGTCTCGTTGGGACAATTACTGATGTCTAGAAGCTGCTTCTTTAACAGCGTCACCATGGTCCTCCTAAGCACATAAGTACCGATTTTTTTCCACCCCATTTCGTGTAGTAGCTCTTGCAACGTGGACTAAACCATTTCGCATCTTTGCACAGCACCAATGCTCTGACGAGTGCAGCCATCATATCTTCGACACCACCTGCCATCGCCCGCAGTTTCGAGTTAGTCGTCTGAAAAGTTCGCCCACTCCCAAACTTGACCTTCATCCACCGCCACCACCACCGTCACCATCCCAACCCACAGTCGACCGATTTAAGGATCATGCACCAGAAAAGAAACCGAGGAAAATCAGAAGAAACGACCACCACTCCAGCCAATCATCGTCTTAATTATGACGTGGATCGTAAAAGCGTCCATCAAATTTGATTTGTGCGGCCAGACGCTAGTTGGTGTGTGTGGGTTTGTGCTGCGCCCCTGAGCGCTCGATGCGTCGTCGTCGTCGTCGTTTCGTGTCCCTCCACATTTGGGGGACTCTCGGGGCGTTATAAGTGACAAATTATGTCTAGATGATTTATCTATCAACTAACAAGTGTTAAATCCTCAATAAATCCGATAAGAGAGATATAAAATTTTGAAGATTTTCATTTGGGAATTCACAGCGAGTGATTGAATTTTATGATTTTATGATCTTTTTTTTTGTGGTTTGAAATGGCTGCTGCGTCGTTGCCGTTGCATGGAATGCTGTGCCCGCTTCATTAAGTCACCACCCCCGACTTCTCGGTATTCCGTGGCTTTTTTTCTTCTCTTCTTAGTTTTCCTCTTGAGTGTCTAGTTTATTGTGCATCGTTATGACAGATGGACCATTGCGTGGGTTGCGGGGTATTTATATATTCTCGCGGTTTATCATCTAAATGAGAGATATTTTGCGAATAATTTCGCCGATGGCGTTTAATTTTGGAATTGATGTATCTTAGTTATGCTTCTTCGGCCTGCTCGGACCGGCGTCCCTTATGGCACGAGGATGACCGG
This sequence comes from Eristalis arbustorum, assembly GCA_916610145.1. Classification (NCBI taxonomy): domain Eukaryota; kingdom Metazoa; phylum Arthropoda; class Insecta; order Diptera; family Syrphidae; genus Eristalis; species Eristalis arbustorum. Next base: position 12,056,965 of record OU744318.1, read on the forward strand.
TCTGGCGGATGTTCTCCACATGTTTCGGAGTCTTGAGACTATTTATGCGACTCGCGCAGTTGGTTGTCCAAAAAATTCGGAAACCAAACTTATGTAGACCACCAGTGAGTGGTTATAAATAAACTGATAAAGGTGGACGCATGCGAGAATGTGGACACGTTCTCTTATGGCTTCGATGAGAGATTTTGATCGATGTGCTGTGGAAATTTGGGCTCCTCGTGCGTGAACCGAATATTCGAATGGAGGTCTGGGTGTTTGATTGACGGGGAATAGACACAAGTCGTGGTGAACAGTCGAAAAGATCTGGAGATGGTATCCCAAAAAGCAGTGTTTTTCTTTACAGGCCATTGTATGGTCGGAGACTACGCTTAGACGGTTTGACCGCTCTTCTTTCTTTTGTGAAAAAGGCAAACAACATGCGGAACATTAAAAACAAGCTTCAATAGCTGCGTTGCCCTCAACAAAGTCGAAAAGTCTTCCGAGCCAGGCTGTCCATGCTCTAGACACCAACGTATGCAGTCAACGCTTAAAATGCGGGTGAATAGAGTTGACGACTTGTAGGCTGGCTAGGGAGCTAAAGGCTACACTTACGTGCGAAAATTAAAAATAGGTGGTGCATGCCGCTCCTAAAACCAGAGAATGGATGTCAATTTAAGTGAATATATAGTGGGTAGGTGGAATACCCTTCTTGTTGTTTGACTGGACCTGCATACAGTCCCTGAGCCAAGGTTTGGAGTGTGGTACCCGTTTAAGCCTCGATGATGACTCGCTTTACTAGTCGAAGCCAAGCAGCTCGTTGTCAAATGTCGTTAGGAAGTTCTGCTTGCTTAGCTGGTTTAGCCCACTCAGGAAGCGTTGTCTCACGATCCAACACGATGCTCACATGAGCTCACTTTCCAGCTGTGTGCTCCACTCCTTGTCACCGACGAAGGCACTGGTTCGGTTATATACGTCAGTTCGCTAAACATCTCTATAGCCCTTCGTCTACCAAACCACTGCAGTGTACTTTAGCTTTTAAAAAGGACCTTTTGAAAGAAAGCCGCCCGCAAGGACACTGTATGCACCATCAATCAATTCCAAGCTGGTAAAACTCTGGCGTCGATCTCAAAAGGCAACATTCCCTTATGCTTCGTTGTTCCTCCGGGTTGGAGTCGAAAACTTTCTGAGACGCAACCTTCATTCGGTTAAAATGTGCAAGTCGTCTGAGACTGGGGAAAGGAACTTATTTTACTAGATCGATGTTCAAAACACTGCCAGTACATACGGCGTAAACGATAATCCCATCGACTTTCTTCTCGAAATAACCAAAAGCCGTGTAACACGACTGAAGCTACACACGGTCTGGAATATGAATGTCTTGGCCCTGAGGGAGAGGATTTCAGACACCCTAGACACAGCGATCCTTCGAAGCCTGTTCAGACAAAGTTTTAGACAACTTCTCAGTTGATTATATTGACACTTTGTTGAAGACAATCATTCGTGGTGGCCTCTTTTGTTTATAGACATATAAACTATCTAACCACGAACCATCTTAACCGTTTGCACGATACTAACAAGGTCCCCAGTGACACCGTCCTGGGCCGATTGTGGAAGATCATGGCTCTGGCGAGTGGTATTGACGTTTGAGTCGCACAACTAAATGACAAATGGCAAAGTCTCACTCACTCTCGTCTTGTCTAAACCATTTATTTTCATCGGTGAAGTACTTATTGACCTTAACAGAGTTAAGAGCATCATCCACAATAATTTTGCAAAGATGGACGAGATTTCTGGGATGCTGATGTGAATAGACTTCATTGGAACTGATGTACCACAAGGATGTGTTCATAGTCCCGTACTTTAAGGTTTCAATGAATTTACCCGAGATTTGCTTGGATTTGCACCGCATCGGTGACAGCTAAAACTGACAAAGGAGGGTACAAGCACAAAACACAACGATTGCACTTATTATCGACTAGGGCCATACAGATGAACTTCACTTACGAAAACAAATAGAAGCTGTCAGATCGGACATGTCTGGCTTCGATTGCGTTTTTTTTAAAGCAGACTATCCTAGGGGCCACAAATGCAGAAACAACTTGTGCATTCATCCAGGGTGGCAGCTCACATAGAGACTCCACTCCTAGTGGTTAGAATGCAATCTTTGATCGTGTCTGCCTATGTGTCAAACCATGCAACGAATGCTATCAGTCCTCCATTACTTGTTAATGACTACTATCGAATAGTAAGTCATTCGACGACGTTCAAATAAACTCTTGCCTGACCAGCTTGGAAAAGCACAGAATGTCCCACCAACTGCCGATGTGAAAGCATTCATTGACCCTGTCCAACGTGCCACATCTGTCCAATACAAGGAAAATCAATTTAGGAAGCAGCCCCCGGCCTGTCATCTTGACGAGGTGTACAAATTTCTACACAAATAAATGAAAACACACAACGTGTGCCATTCGTAGGCATCCTCCACTCCTCCTCAACAGACAATCAGCCCCCTTCCATGGCAGACATTTAGCGAAGCGACTTCCTTCAAACGTCATCCCTTTTTTATCATCCTCACTCCCCCCAATGCTCTCGCACAGTGGTTAACAGCCAAGAGAACACGTCAATGAACTGACAGTACACACGACGACGTGAAACTAATTGAATTGTTATTTAAATTTCTCATCAGCATTCTTTTTTGTGTTTTCCCGAGAAATGAACACATTTTTTAACACTCACCCAGTGACATCGGAGGATGCTCCATTAAACTACAGCGAGACAGACGGCACACAGAGGGAACACACCTCGTTGCTTTGGGTGGAGCAAATCAGGCGTATGGCTGTAATGAAAGTATGCCAAGCACCATATCCGTATGACACATGCACAGATGCCGGTGCATGCAGAGACATCCATCCGGACTCGAGTCATCTTGTTAATGATGCTTTTCAGTTGCATTTTCGCAATTTAATTATAAACCCGAAGACGGAGGAGGCGAACGTACACACAGGCACACACACGGCTCGAGTGTGACATTCCAAAATGCTCGTGGGGGAGAGGAGGCCATGCATACAGTGAGTGGCGGCAATCTTGTAGACAGGCAGGGAGCTTTAGCTCAAGATTGAGTTGTCGTGCTCCGGCAGATTATCGAAAATGATTTAATGAACGATTTGAGAGAAAGTTCGCACGGTGAGTGGGGGTGGGGGTAGACTAATTGCACACTTGTGGCTCGTTGAGAGGAGGCTCCAAGCGGATAGTACTTGAAGTAGTTTTTGAATTTCTGAATCAATCGGAAGTTGCCTTCCATGAGCACTCTCCGTCGGCAGAGTGAACTTTCAAGTCGATTCCAGAAGAGAAAGACTCACAAACTAAGTTTCACAAAATAAAATTTAAACGAGAAATTGCAAGAAGTAGGAAAAATACGGCTGATGATGGTGTGGTCAAAGATTTCTGATGTGTGCCTATTGCCGAGTGCTTTAAATGTTCTGCTTTAAATGTCCACATGCAGTGACACGACGTAGCTAAAGTCGAAGGGCACCTTGAGGTGAAAATTTAAAGCTGAGTCCTACAGCATATCCCACAGTTTAAAGTAAAGTGTCACAAAACTGAGTCAAAAATGTTCAAAATGTTGATCAAAATTCTTAGAAAATGTGAAATGTAAGGAGAATCTTCGGTTTGAAAAATGAAGACAAAGTCGAATGCTTGCGAAACAGAGAACTCTGATAAATGACTATGAATTTCCCCCCATAAATGGACACAGCCCACCACCTATTCATCAACTTTAAGACCGCGTATCACAGTATTTATAGAGACGAGTTATGCAGCGCCTTGTCTAGTTTTGGCATCCCTGCAAAACTTGTGCGTCTTTGAATGACGATGGAGAAGGCCCGATGCTCTGTCAACGTTGGTAAAGATTGCACCGAGACGCTTGATGTCAGACATGACAGTGTCAGGCGACGCACTGTCATGCGACTTTTTTAATATCATTCTCGAGAAGATCGTGCGGAACTCAATTGTCAACACCACAGGCACGATTTTCCACAAATCTGTGCAACTGCTCGCCTATGCCAATGACAGCATCGGAAGAACACAACGGGCTGCCAGTGGGGCGTTTGTGAGCATCAAGAAGGGCCGCTTCCGCCCAAGATGGTGCTTGCGGTTAATGAGGGTAAGACGAAGTATATGTTGTCTTCAAAAAAGGTCCACCAACACCGACGTCTTGGACAAAACATCGAAGGTGGTACCCATGCTATTGATAGGGATGAGGTTGTACCACACCTGGCGAGTTGATCGGCTTTGCAGTTTCCTGGTTTGTCACAGTGTCCGGGCAGCCACATGAGGTGAATGTTAAAATGCTCAGTCATCTCGTTAAGGGATGTTGCTGAGTAAAACATGACATTGTCCAGGGATTTTATGGCGGCCTGACTATCGGAACAGATGGACAGCTATAACTTCGAGGTCATGAAAGACTTAGTCGACCTAGGCTCCGAAGTTAATACCAACAACGACTCCACCGCGGAGATAAAACGGAGGACCACGCTGGCCAATCGCTGTATTTTCGCACTTGGAAAGCGACTGAGAAATAAAGCCATCTCTCGAAGAACCAAGATATTCTAATATAAGACCTTGATAGTCAAAGTCGTGCTGTATGGCGCAGAAGCATGAACACTAACAAAAGCGGACGAGGATATTTTCTACCGCTTCGAGAAAAAGTCCTTCGAATTATCTTCGGTCCCGTATGTACGGATGGTGTTTGGAGGAGGAGACTGAACGACGAGCTGTACGAGCTGTACAGCGACATCGAACTGCTCGAACGAGTTCAAATCTCTCGTCTCAGATGGCTAGGTCACGGCGAGCGAATAGACACCAATGCTCCGGCCCGGAAAGTCTTCGACTCCAACCCCGAGGGACAACGCTGTAAAGGAAGACCACGCCTACAGTGGCGCACGCAGCTAGAAGGGGACCTAAATGAATTGAAGGTGCGCGGCTGGAAGCAACTAGCACAAGACCGGGCTAGATGGAGAGGCATGTAGGATGAGGCCCAGGTCCACCACGGACCGTAGCCCCAGCCAAAGAAGAAGAAATGGACGCAGCTAACCAGTTCAGTATAGTTTCAAGAAATCAGAGTCTATTTACTTGTTTTGAAAGTAACTTTTAGAGGAGAACTTCGTCTATTTATCGGTGCCACGGTGAACGGTCTAATCAACATCAGTACCGAGATCATACGCAGAAGTCTTGCCAACCGCTATTTGTATGGGCTCAAGAGGGAATTGAGAAACAGAGCATTCTCTCCGAAGACCTGACTCTGTACAAGTCGTTTATCATTCCCGTCTTGCTCCAAGGCAAGAAATATATACAAAGTGGATGAAGAATATGTTCGAGGGAAAACTTCTACACGGTTCTGTTGATGGCATTTGGAGAAGGTTCAACCACGATGTCTATAGATTGTAGAGCGGATCCATCAAATCATATCATATCTCCATTCCGATAATCTTCGATTCTGAACTCGTGGGACAACGCAACCGAGGACATCCGCGAGCAAGATGGAGTACACAAGTCGCGGGCGACCCCAGCCGGTGTGCGGAACTAGATAAAGTCGGTAGCATATCATGCTGGCTGGAGAGATATCTTGGTTGAGGCCCAGGTCCACCCTAGACTGTAGAATGTCTCAAGGACAACAAAGCTAAGGACAATACTATCAGCGATTGAAGTTTCAATCAAGTTTAGCAAGTGACCTTGTAAGCTGAACATCAGTCGTTACTTTTACACGATGATTCGTCTTACTAGATAAAGCTAATTCTAATATAGCAAAGCGCCGAATGTAAAAAAAAAAAAAACATTTTTGAAATTTGTCTGATCCGAGTGTATCCAAATGGCTGCAAGGCACCACCTGCCTTGAAACAAAAGAAATCTGGCCATCACTTAACCTTAAAGGGTTACTCAGTCTACTCAGATTCAACAAGCACTCATAGGAGTCATAACCGGGAACTGTGCAATTGGCACTCATGCTCGCAGAATTGGTGCCTCATATACGGCTTTCCGCAGAAGCTGCATGGAAGAAGAGGAGGAAGAAAACACTGATCACCTACTCTGCTTCTGTAGCGCTCTGGCTAGTCGTAGTTTTCTACACCTACTACTACCTCAACGAGCTAAACAGCGCAAGCATAGACCTAAATCGCTTCACTATAAGCACTAACTGCTTCCAGTGTTACGAGAAGTCAATCCGCATTCCATCGCTCGTTGAAGACTGCTTATGCACTCGCTCTTGATCCCAATTTCAGACGTACCGCGACGTAATGTAGCTCTCATTGTAAGGTTTGCCATAAACAGAGCTTCAGGAATGTGAAACAGATCTCCATACGCAGCCATCACTAGTAACACACCAGTCTGATCCTTTCCCCAGCGCTACGTTAACTCCTCACAAGGATAGTCGTACACCCTCGAATGCTTGTGGACTTCCAACACACAAAGCCTTAACAATCGCCAAAGTAACCCCAGCATTTGGCTGACCTTGTCATTGTCCTTCTGACAGGGTCTCCTCATCCCCAACGACAAAACGGAAGTCAATCCGCGTGGTATCACAGTGGGCCTACTCAGGCCTAAGTGTGACTACCCTTAGCAGTCGGCGACATGAACTTTTTGCATGCATGTTCTGGGTTCGAGTCTGACTCATTACCACTGCTTTTCGTGAACCTGTCATGCCGTTCAATGTAATCAGGAAACTGAGCCCAGCATTTCACAGAAACGTGTGAAAATGACTTCATGCCGCCATTACGTAGAAGTTTTGGTCGTAAAAGTTAACCCCCACACAAGAGAGGAATGCAGAGGATGGCTTTGTTAAAAATGTCTTTACACATGTCATTGATGAGCACACCACTCACTATTGACTTCCCTACTCAGTAGATGAGCCCAGCCCATGCATGATAATTCTTACAACATACGCCGATTGGGCGCTTCTACATCAACTCATTGGTTGGTCAGTAACCACCAAGATATTGTGATGTCTGATGCACGCAGTCACCAATATTTCGCCCATCTAAAATATCCATTTAAATAAGCATTTGATGTGTGCTTGGATATTGCAGCCTACCAAGTAAAAAATGTCAATACCCATCGAACAATCATACATTCACTGTACCCACGACGACCACCACTTTCCAATCACGACACACTTTCCGCACATCACCGCATGTGGACGCGAGGGAGCACCGCTCTATCCATCCTCCACCGGGCCGCGCGCAATGACTCACCATCAGCGAGAACGTATCAAGCGTGTATGCAACCGCCGCGCATCCACCAGCAGCAACGATGCACAAATCGAAAATGTTCATATTTTTGGCACTTAATTCATATAAATTAGGTAAATATTCAACGGGCATTGCAGACACATGTCAAATTGCAGCCGACCGCCCGATCGTCCAACCGACCGAGAGAATGCAAAAACCGCCGCCATAAACGAGCGTTTCCCTCGTATTTCGTGCACTCACCACTCGGCTGATGGAGGGGATGCTGCATAGAGATGACTGCTGCCACCACCGACCGCGGACAGCAACACCGACACAACGACGACGACGACGAGGAGCACGTTGTGATGCACGCCACGGGTTGCCCATTTTTGCCCGAACGAGCGAATTACATTTTATTTTTATTTGGATTCTTTATGGAGGACTGCTTTTCAAATTATTATTTTAATTATATTTATAATTTAATCCGGGCTAGGGTGGGGGCGTGGTCGCCGCGAATGGCCACCGTCCGCCGAACGCCCACCACACCAGGCGGGAGCACATTTCGAAAGATTTTCAAAATTAAATTACCAGCGCTGTTCTGCTTTCCCCCCGTTTTTGCCGCCTCATTTTCCGCGAGCGACTACGGCTAGATGATTAATACTAGTGACTAATCGTGTTGACTACACTCGAATATTAGAGTGTCAACGCATTGATGCAAATGGGTTAATTACATCGTCCGACCGACTGGCCGTGTTCGTTCGGCGTGTTTTGCGCGCCAGTAGCGAATTGGATTTTTTTGCTTCTTCACTTGATCAGTGTTTATTGGAAAACGCTGTTCGGGCGGCACGAATGTGCGCACAACGTTCTAAATTCAATTAATGCGAACACACCCGATGCGATGTTCCCGATTTGAGGTAATCCAATAATCCTGTTTAATTAGCATGGACACGAACCGGCAATTAGAAGTGACAATTATGGTAGATGGCAGCAGGCAGCAGAATCGAGGGATTTCGAATTCTGATTCGTGGTGGGAAGGAAGGAAGGCGATCCATGATTCAAGTGGTGTGTAATCCCGTCCGAAGGTCACTGAATTTTGAGGCGATGGTAATTGTTGAGAGGAGAATGGGGGTGTTGTTTGTGAAAGCCACGGTCTTGATACTCGGCACTTCGTTGAACAGCTCATTGTGGATTAGTTTAAGTGCCTAAGCATCATACTGGGGGCCAGTGTAGGGAGGCTGTGCTGATCAAGTTCATCCTAGTCCACAAACCTGTTGGCGCTTTTGAGAAGCCTTCGTTCGGCCAGGTTTACGATGAATGTGACTTCCCCTCCGACAGGAGAAGGCACTGCAATTCCTGAGAGGGCACACAATAGTTTCTACCTTTTACACGTCTCTGCAGCATCTGATCAATTGTGACGCCAATAAAAGCTCTAAAGGTTGGCCTGCTGATCGTTGCCTGTGATCATCTCGGATTAAGAGTAAGTCAGATTTGTTTCGTCGTGAACAGCCCAAGTTTGGGGTGAGCAAACAATATAAGCTTCAATAGAGATAGGCATTAATAGCAAATCTCCACCCGGAGAGGGCACTGAACTCAAGAGTTAAGCCGAAGGTTGATACAAGATATGAGTTTAGTCACTGCCAGACTGTCCTTGATTATGCAGACTACGACTTGCCATAATCTACCACTGGAACAAGCCTCAGTATTCTGATAGTCTCGTTCTGGTAGTTCTACACGAAAACAAAGAACGAGTTGTTATGAGAAGACGACAGTTCCAACTTCTGTCATCCCATATATGACCTTCCTACACGTCACACGGAGAGTAATGCAAAGTAGCGTGCCAGCCATCCGGTGATCCATAGGGCACCGCTTGAGCTTTTTCATTCGTCTCTTCGGGCCGCTTTCTCGCTAGGTGACATGGTTTTCTCCAGTCTGTTTCGAAACAAGACGATTCTTCTAAACCAACTAACGACCATTTGTCTTCACCGACAGTGGCTGGAAGGGCTACTCCATGGCCATCTACGGGCTGTAGCACCACCCATACTATTAATTTGATAAAATCTGACATAATTTCTTACTACGACTTTCTTAACTAGTTAAAGTCTGAACCTAAGGCCTTTCATCAATGACGATGCACATTCTCCAACCATCAAGTCATGCTTCAGCGTTCAGTCTTTCTATCGGTTCCGAAGCTAGGGATTCCGTCTCAAAGAACATTGGTAGCACGATGTGACCGAGCCCGTGCCGAATTTCTGCCTCCTAGACCACACTCAGATCTCGACGCAGACTTTAGTGTCCAGTACCAGTCCGACAGAGCCACGTCTCCGACAAAGAATTCACCTTTTGAAGGCTTCAAGAATCTGTTGTGTTGTAGCAGGACTGGCAATATTATAGTTTTGCTCGGTTTATCGAGTCAGGAATTAAATACACACACCAGGACATGCAAAACAGTGAGCGCAAGTCATTCCTAGGTCTAACAGGGCCGCTCTGGCAGTTGGAAGATGTCGTGAAATCCATCAGAAATGCCTTGTACAAGCTCCAATTAAATGCATCAAGTCTGGCATCCACCTTACAAATGCTGGTGTGTCTGAGGGTTCCGTATTATGTCCACCACTTTTTGATCACGCTAACAAGAAGTCTAACGCGTGGTGGAATGTGGAATGCTTCCACAATCGCACTGGACTTTGGGAAACTGCAAGACTTTCAGTCCTCGTGTGCTCAAATTTTGCTTCAGAATGTTTAGAATCCTTTAAGAGATGCAAGTAATATCACGAACCTTCAGGGCTGGATTAACAGGCACCACGCGTATATGCGCCAAAAGCTAGAGTACAACTTTGGGTGTCAGAGCAGCTAAAAGCATCTTGCACCCATTCGACAGGATTCAAAAAACCACCGTCACAACTTATTAACACGGGTGGCGCTACAGCCCATAGAGGGCCATGGCCTAGCTCCTCAGCAACCACTCGTGTTGTGTGTGCTATTGTTCTCACACGAGTGGAAGGGACCTACAGTTTTATGCCGACTCCGATCGGCCAAGTTTGAGAAGCTTTTTCTAGACAGGAAATACTCTTTGAGCATTGTCAGTGACTCGAAAGAGGTGGGGTCGTGAACATTATTTTTGTAGCTCAGAGCTGGAATCGAATCTACGACGTCGAGGTTGGGGTCGACGCACATACCCACAACGTCACGGGCCAGTTTTATACGTTGGGCGCCAGCCTCCAGATTATGCCACATCTAAGAAGGATAACCGACCTCCGTTTATGGGTCAGTGTGTCTTCCGGTTACAGTCTTATACACAGATTTGTTGAACTTAAAGGCGGCATTTGATCTTGAAGAGGACTTCTGTCGGGCGCCAAACGTCACAAAAACGTTGTGGATCTCCGCCGGGTACTAGGACTCTTACACTGTCTAGCTAGATTCAATTTCCTACATTGACAGGATTCATAACTCAGTCTCGGGTCACTGCAATGCTTAGGGAGTCTAACAAAAAGCTTCTCAATCTAAACGTTCAGTGTCGGCATGAATGCTCTAATTTCCTCCAGTTGTAAGGACAATAGCACGTTCGTTTGCTGTTAAAGTCCTCCTACTCCTTGAAACTTCGTCGAAAATGTCCAAAGCCTTGCCTTTCCGGCCTAGTGCTACAGCTAGCTGCATTCCATCGCTCAGTGAATACGACTGATTTTGCACTCACTCTTAAGCCCAATTTCGGACGTACGCGACGTAATGTAGCTCTCATTCTAAGCGTTGCCACAAGCAGAGCTTCAGGAATGTGAAACAGACCTCCATACGCAGCCATCACTAGTAACACACCAGTCTGATCCTCCCCCCAGCGCCACGTTAACTCCTCACAGGATAGTCGTACACCCTCGAATGACTTCCAACACACGCAGCCTTGACAATCGCCAAAGTAACCCCACCATTTGACTGCCCCTGTCATTGTCCTTCTGACAGGGTCTCCTCATCCAACACGGAAGTCCACCAGACACTCGCCGACTTATGTAAACGTTCAACTTACACAATTGACCGCCAACCGACGGGAGGAACAAGCGAGAAAAACACGAGAAGAAACCAAAAAAAAAAACCAACACAAGTCCTCGTCTAATTACAGAACTCTCTCCTTGTCGTCTCCTCTGACTTTTGTGTACTTGCGGTGCACCCGCTTCTGGCCGAGCGGCAGGCAATGGCTGATGGCGATAATGACAACGCTTCCCACTGTCAAGATCTTGTAATAATTACGCTCCCCAGCGCTTGGGCGAGCAGTCGCTACTGTACACGCGCGAGCAAGTACACGCCGCGGCGACGGCGGCAAAGGAGAATTCGTTAAATCATCGCACGCCCGATGGGCCCGTCCGCCAGAGAATGCATTTTCCGATTGTGCATCAACCAGAAAGGAGGTGAGAACAGCGTCAGTACACTGAACACTCTCGTGTATCTCTTAGACAAATGGAGTGCGCGCACACACACGCGAGCCGAGCACAGCCAAGTTCATTACCCTGTTGCTCCAAATTGGATCTAGAAATGTGATCAGAAGAATTACGTATTCCCTTGGCGGTGCCGGATGGCGGCGGCGGAGAGGGTCACAGATTCGAAGCCACGGACGGGTACACTTGAGAAAATTGTGTACAACTATGTGCGGGGCTGTGTAAACAGCCGGCACACAATGGGTGACCCGAGGTGGGGCTGAATAATTGCCCCCACTGACGGGGGATATCCTTGATAGTTTGATGATGGGATTTTATCAAAACATATTTGCTTTCGGTGAAATTAATCGCTTGCTAACAAGGTCAAGTCGTTTTCGTTTTATAATTGCTTTTGGTTGAGTGGTGGCGGGAGTGGTGAAGGGTCTTGGGTGATGTTTACATTGTGGGCGACTTGCGAGAGACGAACTGACAACCGAACGGGTGGGTAGACGGAGGCCCATAAAGAGTGGCGAGCGCAATCGACTGGTGATGGGAGTTGAAAGGTGCTGCAGTGGGGACTTAGGGCGGTCAGAAGGGATATTGACATAGACTGCCGTGGGAAGCGTTTGATGGTTGAGAGGACGTTTAAGATGAAGAAGGCGGTGCAACATGACATCACCTTCTGGCGAGGGGAGCGAAATTCCATCGGAAACATTCGACGAGCTGACGCGGGTTCGTGCCTGTGTCTTTGGGCCGAGGAGTCAAACCACTCCCAACGGTGACAGCGTCCAGAAACTGGAGTCAAAATAATTCAGCACACAATTGCGACTCACTTCCTTAACCGTTGTGAAGCGATTACTTGCAATTGAGCTTGAATTGGTTGCACTATCTAGTAAAAGAGGGATCCATTGAGTGGGTCTTCGACTGTCCTGGAGGGCTGTGGATGGCAAGTGAATATTGTCACTGCGAACACACTTTCAGGTCGAGTGAAAGAATACAATCGCCTTGGAGGGCAAGACGAGAGTTGCCGCAATAGACGACGCGACTCCTGAACGTGTTCATAGATGAAGTGGTTATTCTGAGGTAAGACGGGTGTAGGCTACCAGAATGGGTTGGCGCCTCCTAATGAACTCCGTTGTTCGTTTTATCCAGGATGGAAGTAATCAAACTAGACGTGTTTCCTTTGAATGGGCGCTTGGGTTAATGGGCTGCCAGTGGAATTACCAGCACACTCAGACGATTGTTGATACATTGTGATACCCCCCTAGTCGGAACTGAACGAGAATTGCAATAACAGTGATGTTTATCAAGACGGCAAGTTGTGAATGGACCTTTGCTTTCACTGGACAGGCACTAAGCCAACTGCGCCATCCAGCCGTTGACTGGGCGGTTGAAACCAATCGAAAAAGGAAGAAGAACGTACAGAGCGTGTCATCAAAACCGAAGGCACTGCTGACAGTCGTGGTGGTCCGTGTGGGTACGTGCATCGACCCTCAGGCACTTGACACTCGCCGCTTAAGTTCGATTCTAACCTAATTTTCATAGCCTTACCCCTTTCGAATGATAATGTTCAAAGAGTATCTTAAGTCTAGAAAAGCTTCCCACACCTTGACCCCAACCTCGACGTAGCAGGTTCGATCCCTGTTCTGTGCCACAATAATAACGTTCATGGTCCCACCTTTTTTCTAGTCACTGACAATGCTTAGACAGTACTTCTGCCTAGAAAGAGCTTCTCAAACTTGGCCGTTCGGAGTCGGCATAAAACTGCTTGTCCTTTTAACTCGTGAGAGAACAATAGCACGCACAACACGAGTGGCTGCTGAGAAGCTAGACCCTGGACCTCAACGGGCTGTAGCGACACCCTACAGTCAGATTAATCGTTTTCTAACTGCCAGAAGATTTCAAACGCTAATTATGGCTGTTTGAAGGGGCTCTCACGTTTTGTAGACAAGTTTGCTTTTAATTCATTGATGAGCGGTTGCATTCTGCCACGAAACCATCACTCCACCTAATAAGCCGATGTAAGAAACTAACACAAAAATAACCAACAACTTGTTGATATCACTGCCCGATGTTGGGATCAGCCGTCCTGGTGAAACAGTCAATAAATTCGAGTCAAACTTTTTGCGCAGTGGTACGAGCTTCACATGTGAATGATGCAGTTCCTGGTCCGCATTTTACAGTCCTGTTTCAATCACATATGTACGTCACACTGAACTGTCCTCCGAGATTAGGCATGACGCATGAGTTTAAACGATCACTGTAAAATTGGGCATCAGTGCTTAGTCTAAGGACACTCGCTGAACGCGTGCAGATTGAGAAAACTTGTCTTGCTTCTTTTTCGCAGTTGCCCACTGCTGTCATGCACAGCCAATGCATTTTACGTAATTTTACAAGGCTGCTGAACGTTGACGTTTAAGTACAGAGACAGGCTTCCCTGCAGATGGCTTATAGGATGTCCATCACCCAAATGCACGATGTACGGTGAATACGGCTGTGGTTAGTAGAAGTGTAGATCTATCGATGTCACTCCGACAACAGCATTCACTTTGCATCTGCACCCTTATATGAACAAGCTTAAGTCTCTCAAGAATGAAAGGCAAGTCTCGCACTCAATGATTAAAACAAGGTGAGTTGCCACTTCAATGGGTTCTCTTAACAAATGTCTGCCTATCTGACTAAGAGTCTTAAGTCTGTGCCTTCATTTGCCAGCAGTTTCGGATTTGATAGTAGTTTTAAACTTCGTGCTCGTCTGCTTGTGACTCGACTAAAAATCCTGAAGTGGGTTTCAATCACAAGCTTGTTCCGGAATCTTCGTATTCTTCAGTAGCTACACCTGTTCATATTTAACCTAAGACCAAGTGCACTGATAGGCGAAAGCCTCCCGAAGATCCAACTGAAGAACATGTTATAACATATTCAGGGCGACTGTTGGCGTGGCATACATTTTGGCGGCCTCTTCTTTAAGTTTGACGCTGAATTATATAAAAAAAAATGTTAAAAATTTATCGATACGCACTCCTTTCGCCCATATTCCTGACAATTTTCAACCGTGACTCTTTTGATGCGAGGCACGAAGTTATCCTATTTTGGACCTCATTCCCCACGGCCATACCATGTCATCGACGAAAACAAACAGTAGGCAGTCTGAAGGTGCGAACTCTGGGCTATACAACAGGAGAGGTGTAGGACTCCCATTTTCGATTTCGCGATTCAATTTACGTTTTGACTAATTACGCGGCATGTGACTGTCAGTGCTGTCAAGCAGAGATGAGAATTTACTTTGTATGTAGTAGATCTGCTTCGTTAATTAATTATTAGCATCTGCTACGTAGCAACTAATTTCTACTTCGTTTGTTGCATTATTTATAAAGTATTGCTTTGCTTTTTTAAAGAGCTACGTTAGGTTCTTCAATTGGAATGTTATCACCTCTTTTTGTGCGAAAATTTAATTTGGTTCATGGAATACGTTCTCAACAAGAATTTCTGTCACTAACTTTTGTTCTTTTCTGCTGTAAATAAACTCATCAGCCATCAGTTGTGTGTCAGAATTTGTTTCAATTTAAATCTGCTTCACTTTTTGAAAGTCTGCTTCGTTTTTTGGGGCAATCTGCTTCACTTTCTGAGCGATGCATTCCCATCCCTGCTGTCAAGTTGCACAATTGCTTTGTAGTGACCTTTCTCGTGTTGTGGCAGTTTTCCTCGTAGTGCTCGGCTAAAACGGATTATTTGAAATCGGAAGAATTGTCCTGCGGCGGTTTTACCCAGTTTTAGTAGCTGCCAGCAGACCCAGTCCCATTGGTTACGTCAAAAATATAGAACAAGACATCGCCACATTCAGCTTTGGCGTCGTTCTTGTAGTATGACTTGGCGGCCACATGACGACGAGTCCACGGTCCATTTAAGCTGGAATAAGCTTACGATGGTCTGCAACTGCACTCGGAGGAGCAAAGCCAATTTTCCCACAACTAGACGATCATTCAACGAGCAAGTTCTGAAATCGAGCGCGTATTTGTGTTAAATGTGTTTCTTTCTCAAAAACGGCTTCGTTTTTTATGTCGACCGTGACAAACATTGCCACTTATTTCGAGTCGCAGTGTTCAAATTTTTCCACTTCAGACCGGACAAAATGCCCCCCATTTCTGTTCCTTGAACGGCTTTGATCCCACGTCCAGGTGACGACGCATGCAATTCCAAGAGTGATGTTCTCCCCATTTCTCCCCCACCAAGTGCTTACACGCTGAAAGTCACAAACAAAAAATGCTTTTCTGGTGGCGTACATTTTCCCCAGAACTGTCAACCTGTTTGGCATCACTGACATTTCGATGACATCTGCCGGCTGCGGGTCTTGCGACACAGTCGCCTTTGATGGTTTGTTTTTCCCGAAAGCCCGAGATGCCCAATTAGTGCCCGGCCGCCCGTCTCAACAAAATCGAACTCCCGCCGAACGCCCCTTGCTAGCTACAACGTGTCAAATTGACAGCTGTCACCAGATCACA
Organism: Eristalis arbustorum; assembly: GCA_916610145.1. Classification (NCBI taxonomy): domain Eukaryota; kingdom Metazoa; phylum Arthropoda; class Insecta; order Diptera; family Syrphidae; genus Eristalis; species Eristalis arbustorum. The sequence goes on from OU744318.1 coordinate 12,073,060, forward strand.
GTTGACAGTTCAATTATACTGCGAAATCCTAAGTGGAACGCTGTGTAATGAAAAGCCCTTGTTTTTCTTTTTGGGAACGATACCGTCTAGCGGCGGCCAACAAAAAGAGTGGATATTAGAACCGAATTAAATGCATTTGCCCACGACCAGCGAAAGAAAGAAACCGTGGAATTTTTTTCTTCCCCCAAAATAGACTCTCCAGTGTCACCTTAAATATTCATCTTCGTGCGCTCTGATGGACACTCGACAAGGTTCATTGCTTCTGCGGCACAGACACACACGCATGCGACACCGCCCGCGCGGTACGTTCCTGTTGTGATGCGATGCGAAAGGAAGAAATCCGAATTCAGATCCCAAATCCAAATCCACGACAGCGCGTCAACAATGAACGCAATATAAAAATAAATAAATACTCAGACATCTTAGAGATTTGTCATCCAAAATAAAATGTCATTCTCTCGTTCGTCGTTCGCTGGTCGCTTCTCGTACATTCGTTCGAGCCGAGGACAGACGCAGACATTTACCGAGGAATCAACAAGATTGCTCTGTTTCTCTGTGTTGAACGAACAAGTGATGACGATGACGACGATGATGATGCTGTGCTGTGCGCTGTATGACAAAACGAAGTTACAGCCACAGGCAGCGACATCCGCGGAGCACCAAACCACATCATTAGACATTAGACACTGAAATGAGAATTTACGTTTTGGCCCAGATACCGAGAGCTTGCTTTTATGTTTTTCATCGTTCGGCTTAAGTGAATGTGAACGTATTTCCGGAATCGAAAGCTGATTGAAAGTGAAGAAAAAAAAAAAAGTGGAAGAATTCAACCGAGGGAGACGCACGCATGGAAGGGTGGTGTGAAGGTGTGCCCTACATTCGGAGGGACACACAGTCTGCTTGGCCATCGTGGCATAACTGAACGACTTGGCGGCCGTGTGTACGGATGGGCGTTCCAAAGGTGATGGCGCGTGACACGATGGGCTGACGGTATGCAAGAGTTGGCAAACGGACGAGAATCTTGATGCGATGGCGGAGAGTGTAAGTGGATTCCACATCAAAGAAGGGAGGAGATTTAAGCTCGAAATAATGGCAAATGGGATTGAAAGGGAGTGCATTTGGAGTGGAGAAGTCATTGTCTGTTGGTAGGTACTTGTCTGGGGGGTTCGATTGCGTCTGAAGGCGGCAACCTTTCTGTGTTTCTAAAAGGGAATGTCCTCTTAAGAGGATGTCATGGTGAGTCGACTTCAAGGTGAAGGAGGGAAGAGACGGGCTTTTCGACGGATGACTGAATTCACAGTCGGTCTTATGCACAAATTCAATTGACTACACATTTTGCATCGAAAAGTCTGCCCAATTTTTGACGGAACAGGGGACGTAGGGTGTAAAATCAATGACATTTCGTCGTTCCCGAAGACAACTAAGTGCCTGCGGCGCTGAATATGTCCAATTTGGAAAAGGTAACTGAAATTGTTGACAATTGAAAAATGAATAGATGCGACACAATGTTAGGATAGGACTTGTGTTAATTTAATCTAGAGAAAATTAAAGAATTATGAATTTCCCGCATAGCAGGCACTTTAACTGAGTTTCGTTAAGTTTCGTTGAGTTTCGTTAAGTTTTGTTAAATGATGCCTCTTTAAGTGGGAACGGAAGCATACACTATATATACTTCGTAAACCACATTTGATGGAAGGAATGTGGTCTAAGTTCACAGAAGTCACCGTTTTAACCCACTTTCGTTTTTCTTGACTTAAGTTAACGTGAATCAGTCTCAGGGGACTGCCAGCGGTCATGGTCAGCAGGACAACACTCCGTGCCCAAGCCAAAGGACTTTTGTTGTCCAGCCAAAATTGCTTCAAACTAAACATATTACCTCGTGCAGATCGATTTAAAGTCGCTCAAATTCACGTGTTCTCTTTTCTGTCAACTTGAGCAAGTCACATCGCTTTGACTAGGACTTGAACCGAAAAAAGGTCTCATCGAAGTCCCACCAAAGAGCCTCCTTCTGGAACTCTTCCGCTTCTATCCCCTACGTCATCCATTCCATTCAAAGGAAGTCCTAAAATTGTACCGAATTCCATCAACATCCGGTGCGAGCAACATCAACTACAAGCACATGGAAAACAAAAACAAAAACAAAAGACGGAAAAAACATTTACGAACACCGCCCGCACATGCCAAATGTCAACGTCATCACTTTCGTCATTCGTCTGCGTCGTAGCTAATCCTACGAGAAATATTTAAAATTAGTCACTGACGGCGTCGGAAAACCGATGAGATTAGATCAGAAGCAATGGCCCAAAACCATTCCTATTTTGGACACCGAAAATCTGCTCACGACCGAAAGCGTCGACTACAATCCATGTTGAGTAAGGTCTATTTTTACGCGACACAGCGACAATCGGTGGCATGTCCTTTGTCAGGTGGAACACAGCAGATGGCGCTAAATATACACACATGTCCAAGCGTGTGTAAACAATTTTCTGGCACTATTCACAAGACATCACAAAGTGACGAGATGTCCAAATGGTGGCCATTCACAGGGACCACGATTAGAGTTGACATCCGCAGCTGACTTGTGTCAAGTGTGCGGGGTTTTTTAAATGAAAGCGCAAAAAAATGGATGCGACCTTAGTCGAAGGGAGGATGAGGGGCGGAACGTCGCGACGATGACTAAAAGCATTCAGTCAAGCACGTGTGACAGCATCAACAAGTGTGCGTCAAAGGAAACAAACGTGAGACGGGCGAGTGCGAACTTTTTGAAGACAACAGGTGGTGTTGGCAGAACACAAGTCATAAGTCAATAGTGGTGTAAGTTGAAAAAAACAAAAAAACAAAACGTAAACGACGTTATCTTGAAGTGAGTTCATCAAACCGACAAACCGCCGCTTATCGCTGCGAGGTGCGGCAAGTGATTATGTGAGCCAGTGAAACTTCAAAGAGCGTTACAAGCACGCTCTTGTGTCAACATTGGAATGGCAAGTGGCGACGAACCTTGAACTTGTAATTGCCGCAGAAACTGTGTTTCATTCCGTGTGAATGGGTGAAATGCTGTGGACATGGGCTCGTTGAATGTGCTTTCAATTCGAGTCTTGTTCATCTCCCACTGGCCTTCCTGGTCAGTCGTGCTTTTATTCTGTGGACTGCCGTTTGGAGAAGCAGCATTCACTACTGAATGTCGTTGAGTCAACAGCCGGTGGTAGGGGGTTTGTTTGCTTCCGTCATCTTCATCCTTTCCTTTCTGCTGTTTTGTGGTCACACTGAATGGGGGTATTACTACCGACTCAAGGAATGAGACGCCGAGAAGGGCCAAGGCGATGGTATCAAGATTTCCTGGATACACTGGTGATCCTAATGCTAATTCCATCATAAGAGCGCACCCTGCTTGGGATCCTCTTGACACGAGGCTGTCTTCCAAAATTACGTGACACCCTTATCGTCAAAGCAATCGAAAGAAAACAGAAAATGTATGCATTTCGATCGTAATAGGCAATTCAGTGAGTATCAATCAGTTTTGATGAGTTTCGTAAGTTTCGTTGAGTTTCGTTAAGTTTCGTTAAGTTTCGTTGATTTTTTTTTAAACATTCCGATTTGATTGGCAGGCCACGAAGCTGAATGTCAGATGTCTGAAGAGACAGAAAACTGTAGAAAACACACTTGAACCACCACTAGACCACATTATTGCCGAATATTCGAACCTTAAACGCGATCAAATGCAACATTGATAAGGCGAGTTGCAAAGTTTTCAGAAGAACTACGTCAAAATGCCTGGGAAGACTGACTGAACAATGAGCAGTACTTTATGTACGTCAAAAGGACACATCTGGAAGTATTAGTTCGCCATCAAATGGCTGACTAGAGCCGACGGATAGAAGTCCTTGTCGTATTACTCTTTAACCCTTCATAAAGCCAAAGTCTCGCTCATTCACTGACCAATGACTACTGCAGAGACCGGCCAAGCAAATAAAACGACCACACATCGTCCAAATGTCCACCTCGCTGCACATTGATCAATTTCACCACCTCTTGGTGGCAATCTCTCTGCGATTAATAATTGAAATGGAAAATCGAACGCTCCACAGAATACTTGCCACGATTCGATTCTCCCGATTGCTCCGCCTAACGATGTGCCATCTGCCGCGACACGGCAAGTATCCTCGCACCACCCATCGCGAGATCCTTCACAAGAGTCTGTTTTTTTTCGCCCATTGAACTGTGTCCCACTCGTATCCTCTTTTAAAAGCATAATTAGTGGCGGTGTCACTCTCTCCCTCATTCGCTAATGATTCACCCTTCAACTGGCCACGCTGCGCGACAAACCAAACCCAATTAGCCACCAGCGACACCACTGCCAGAGGTTCCCAGTCGTCCCTCGAGACGTATCGACTGCGAACCCGCCACAGAATTGCGGAAGCCATTTTGCACCGCATTCTCTCACTGTCGCCGCAAGAGCTTGGATCATCTGTGCCAGTCATAACATTGTTCCGCTTGCCAAATTGACGGCATTAATGGCTTTTAAAATATTTCAGGTAGCAGCCAGTGCATCTGCATGGGGGGCGGAGGGAGGCAGTGTGCCGTCGCGGTCGGCTTATGTAAACTAAAATTGGCTAGGCATCCAACTAGACCGAGGCATTCGCGGAGGAACTGCCGTCAGTAAATCGGCAAGAATCCACAATTTCGGGCCGAACATGAGCAGTCTGCGCTGCGAGGGTGGCGTCTAGTTTACGAGCATGTTTTCGGCGAACAATGTTGCGACAACTAAATCAATGGGAGTTGGCTGTGAAATCGTTCGAATAAATTCGCATCTGAACCGTGATTAGTGCGAGAATTCTTAATGCACCGTGCACGTTAGTCATGTTCACAACTTTGTTGCAAATTTGGCTTCTGTCTGTCGAGTGGTGTGGGAATGAGACATTTTTTTGGGGCAATTTTTGAATGCCGTGTCGATTAATGCGGGTTTTCGGATGGTTCCTTTCGCGGGAACGAGCGAGTCACGGCGCGATTGGCAGAATGGCTGAAATGAGGCGAGGTTTCCGAAAATTTGGACACTTGGAAAAGAACCAAGTCCAATTTCAGTCTCGAAGTTACTTTCGAAAACGTTTCCATTGCGTTGAGTTGATGGAAGAGAAGCTTCTGTAATCCAACAGCATTTCATTCTTCCTATCTAGCGGTCCAGCCACAACTCGGTCGTCTGCACGGTTCGCTCGTACAGTTCACTGGTGGGCTTAACCGCTGAACGGGCATTGTTAAAATTTACGAAATTGCCTGCTATTAATGGCACCTTTTGCAGAACAAAAGATAAAGTCTGGCATTGCCGCACTTAGACATGTCATTGTCATCTCCACAAGTAAGGGAACTGTTTCTTGAACGCTTGAAGCTTGGAGCTTTGTTTGTGAACTAACAGCCTGACACACGACAAACTGAACCATAAGTCAGCGAAATGATGTTAAGACTAAGCCGATGCCACAACAGACACAAGGAGACTTTGCGTAAACGTAATGAATTCAGCCACTACAATTTTGTTTTAATAATTTTATTAAATTTCGTCAAGTTTCGTTAAATTGTGTTTAGGCAAATCTATACCCACCACAACCTCTGTTAGAATTTTGTCAGAAGTTTTCACAAGCAGTCGTGGACTATTTTTTGTATCGCTCCTGGAAATTTATCGCGATGCAGTGGCTGTTGAATCCGTTCATCATAAATTTGTGTACCCCCTGACATGTTCTGGCCTCATGTTCAAGCTGGTCGCGAAAAGCTTAAGGTTCTCAGCATACCGCCCCAATTACTCTTAGCTGGGTCCGGGAGACCGATACATAAGCGGCAACGAGGTAGCAAATGAACTTACCAGGAAAGGGACCGAAATCGATCCAACCCAGGCAATCCTTCTAGCCATACAACAACTTCTCGTGTTGTGCGTAATTTTTCGTTCTCTCTCAATTGGGGGGAGCTACAGTCGATAGAAAAGCTTCTGGTAGACTCCCTGAAACATTGTCAGCGACTTCAGAGGAAAGGCCAAGCTTTGAATTAAAGTGTCAGGATATGAACTTAAGCACAGACTGTAGGAATGAACGCGCATAACAACCACTTCTAGCCCTTAACCGCGGTGGTCAAATAAAGGCATGTTGGTTGCGGTTAAGGTGGCCGACGCAACTGGAATGCTTCTTTTTTCGTGTGGAAGAGCACTGCAGCAGCAAAAGAGTTTCCCAAAAGCCTTTGAATTGCTTCATTCGAAGTGGCAAACGTTGTTTAATTTATGCTTTTCACGGCTTCGACTGCTTTCAACGTATCTTAACGGAAATCTTACTGCTGCTTCTGCTGCCACAGTCGAAAAAAAAACTCATGACGATGATGAAATGCACGGCAGAGCTGCAGCAACAATCGATTGACAATTTTGATGCTTTGCTATTGCTTGCACCACAAGTCGAAGCAGCAGGAACATGACGACTTGGGCAGTCGGCAGCAGTCACAGTCAACTGGTAGCTATTACATAAATACCCCTCCAATGACAGATGGTGCCTGGCCAGACTACCAACAATGTATAGGGTTTCCGAATAGAAACTTGACAACTTTGAATTTGGGAATATTCATCATCGTCAAGTACACGAACGAGCTTACTTACTTACTTATCAGGCAGACGAACCATGAAGGGTCTGAGCCTGAGCAATTGCTGCCTTCCATCGGTGACGGTCCTGGGCACGCTGCTTCCAGTCATCAAGGCCAAGCTGTCTTGCATCCGCGATGACTTGATCTTTGTACCGGAGGTTCGGATTTCCTCCAGGAGGAGGCTCGGAATCGAAGACCCTCTTTGTTGGAGCGTTGTTGTCCATTCGATGTGGCCGAGCCAGTGTAGTCGACGGATTTTTGCCTTTCGGACTACATCCACATCCTTGTACAGCTCGTAGAGTTCGCGGTTGTGTCTTCTCCTCTATTCGCCTTCCTCGCAGACGGGACCATATATCCGACGTAGAATTTTTCTTTCGAAGGCACCAAGAATCAGCTCTGCCGCCTTACTTAATGTCCAGCTTTCGGCTCCATAAAGTAGGACTGGCAGGATAAGGGTTTTGTAGAGCATGACTTTGGTCCTTCGAGTCAGGAGTTTCGAGCCCAGTTGTTTTGACAGACCGAAGTAGCATCGGTTGCCAAGGGCGATTCTACGTCGGATCTCCACTACGATGTCATTCGTGGAGTTTACATTACACGAACGAGCAACGTTTGAAAATTTTCTACCGAAATTCGGAGTCGGTGAACAACTAGCAGACAGGCAATAACAAGTTTAGTGCAAACATTTGAGTCTAGACATTTTCGTTGTGTGATATTGCCGTGTCAGTGAGAGACGATCAGGCGTCGCATCGTGGCAAGCGATCCAAATCAGTCAATTTCTCAAGAAATGGGCATCGCTCAGACCATATTTTGTGGTTTACGCCCATCAATGATCAAGCTGACGCAAGAATTGAAGCCGATGGAGCATTTGAAGCGACTTACGTTTATTTAAATGCAATTGTATGGAGACGCAGGTATGGGTTATGAATTCCTAAGCATATCACAGAATTGTGCACCCTATGGGAAATGAGAATAAACAGAAAACAAGAAACTGTAAGTGCTGTCGACTGTTGCCGAATGCGATTGCTTCAACTATAGCTACCGGCATGTAGCAACAACAGTCGAACAAATGAAAATATTCGCACTGGTTTTTAATCGTTTTTCCTTAGTCATCCTCGTTTCTGGAAATTCCTCTGAAGCTCTGTAGACCAGTTCAAAGCAGGGTACCCAATCCCGTCGCCAGTCAATTTTTAGACCATCACAGGCGATGATGAAAAGAGACGCCGCAACCACGATAGCAACCATTTTTTTCTTAAAATTCTACAAAAGCACAGACATCAACTAGCACCATCAAAGGCTTTAAATTCCCCCGAGTTGGCACAGCCTCATTCCAATGATTCCTCTAGACACATCTTAACACAGAAAAACTAAAAAGGCTGATGAAGCTCCAAAACAATTACCATTTGCCAAACAATATCACAAATCACATTCATCCCGTCCATAACCACACGCGCTTGCACAACTCTCACCGATCGTAAGTCGCTTCCTTCCTTCCTTCCTTCCGCTTATCCATTAATCACCCCCATCGCATCGCCCAGACAATCGCTTCGCATCCAATGAACTTACCTGAAAGAAAAAAAAACGAACAAAAAATTCAAAATTAATCGACTGAGCCCATGTGAAGTGACGGTTGAGCTCTAATTTATTTCAAATACACATCCCCAGCGCTTAGGTGACAATCTTCAGTCGCCCCATCGGAGTCTCCCTTAGCGACGCCCCCAGGCACAGCGCACAGCGCACAGCACAGACGCGTCTATTTATTTTCTTCGGCCGAGATCAAACACATATCTGTCCCTCTGTGTGCCACCGCCGCCGCTGCCGCCGCCGTTCAGTACTCAGCCATTAACTTCCGAAATGGTGAAACCCATCTATGAATAGAGTCACAAACAACATCATCTCCGCGTATCGCCATCGCCATCGTCTAAGGACTGATGATTATTCAAATGGCCTGTTTGATGTGTGTGCCCAAAACACACTGAACGTGCCGAACCGGGGGAGGGGGCGGACGAGAGAGAAGCTTTGCCCTTATTACGACAACGAACCACCTCCATATGCGGGGATGACTGAAGTCCCAGTTAGAGAATCCAATTATGATGCTCATGCCACCACGAAGCAGAGGAACGGATGAGGAGAGGGCGGCCCGCGACGCCTGGTTTCCAAAGCGGTTCCAATTTGGAAAAATAAATGAACGCGAGTATTAAAGGAACACCACTTGGGCTTTGATTATTTTTCCAACGCAACAGTGTAGCCGAAGTCTTAGGAATGTCTAAGTACATGTGGCGGGCAGGCCACCGCACCACCGCACGGCGCAGTGCTTTGAAGAGAGTGTGCTTTGTTCGGCGGATCGCTGGTGTTTTGATTCACCCCCCGAAGGACTCCAGGGGTACACAAAATTCATAACAAACCAATTGTCAGAGTTCGTCGGAGGAGCAGTCGGACACCTCGCCAATCAGTCAACTGACAGTCGGTCGGGCCGCACAACAGTTTCCAATTAAAATTCCGCCCGATTGAGTCATCGCGGCTTGACACAGATTTCATGCCTTCGGCACTCTAAAGGACTGACTGCCTTCCTAGTGGTCGGTGCATTTCTCTTCCGTCGCGCGCTCGCTTGTGTCTGTGTCACGAAACCTCGAGCGCACGACAGCGATGACGACCCTCTGGCCGGGCGGGAGGTGGGCGCGGACAAAATCGATTGATTTATCTCTCAGGTGTGCCAAATTATTTTAATTATTCTTTTCATTTGCAGCTGACTTTGCCGCACGCACTCACGCAAGACGGTGCAGCGGAGCGGAAGAGCGGGTATTTCGAGGCTGGCGACGCGCATTTGTGCGGCGCGGCACACATTTCGCCCGATCGAGCGGTGTGTGTGTGGGGCAGTGGCTGATGGCATTGTGATGGATAGAAGAACGTCGACGGGGAGACAGGCTGACAAGATGACTTTTTGAAGACGCTACGTGGACTCTCGCATTTGAAGGAGTCAAGTTGAGTGAACGTTAGAGGGTCGAATTTTGACCGGATGTTGGAGGAAATGAGTGATTTTTGACGTGATTTGAAAGGAAAGTCAAGGTTTTTGTGGCAGCAACTGCGACTTTTGCGTTCGACATCGTTCAAACAAGTGGCTTATAACCCTCGTTTATGCAGGACTCCAATGGCACCCAATTAGCCCATGCTGGCTTAGAACCTTCAGCCCCATTGGCAACAATAGAGCAGTCGGCTACACATAATCCCTACTAAGGCCACAAGTGATCGTTGTTGACCAGTGGGCAGATGCGTCGACACTTAAACTGACGCCTATTCAAAGCTCAACATGCCGACACGCCCACCCAGTCTGTGTGGTTTAAGTTTGGGTCTACGAGAGCCTCATAGTTTGTTGTGGTTTCAAAAGTAAATTCAAATTCAAGACCCATCTGAGTTTGATCTTGATCAAATGTTTCTTGATGGGTTGCTTGGATCTTGCCAATGTGGGTGGAACAAGGTCCTCCGCGGGAGATCTTGCAGAGCTCGACCCGACAGGCAAGTGTCCAAATACATAGACGACGACACATATCGAGCAAGAGCAGATATAGCTTGAAGAAAATCCATTCCAGTCTTTCTTCGTGCGAAGTCTAGTGTTGAGTGATCTTGTACGAGGAATAAAATTCATACCTTCACTCAATCGACACAAATATCAAGAATAAGAGAGAGAGAGACCAACGATGAGGAGAATCAGATAAAATGCCATAGACACTCTTCTTTGCATCGCTAAAGACTACGTCCGTCTTGGTTGGAGTACTCACGAATGTGTGAGGCAAAGGTGAATACTCCCCAAAAAGGGTATACTCTTGTAAGGGTGTACATCTTCCATGTAGGAACAATATACTTGAGGACAAGTATTGTATAAAGCCCACAATGTCTTCTAAAGTTGTAACACTTCGTGACGTCCAAGTTATTCAATTAAGCCTGCGCTACGGGTACCCGCCCGGGTTGACCTAGGCCTCCACTCACACCATCTATGCAGACGGGACCGAAAATCACACGAAGAATTTTCCTCTCAAGGCAGGCAAGAGCACATTCGTCCGCTTTTGACAAAATCCATGCCTCCCATCATTTGATGAGCCAATCAAGCAGGCAAGAGCACATTCGTCCGCTTTTGACAAAAAAACAAGACTGCTACGATTAAGGTCTGATTGAGCGTTACTTTGGTTGTTCGAGAGTGGACTTTCTTTATCAATTGCTTGCTTAACCCAAAGAAGCAGCGATTGGCAAGAGTTATTCTTCGTTTGATTTCAGCTCTGTAGTCGTTGTCTGAATCTATAGCGGTTCCTGAGTAGACACAATTTTTGCCTTCCTCAAAGTTATATCTGTCTGCTTTGACATTCTGACCGAGACGTTGCTGGTGGGTGTCCTTTGCGTCCAAGTTGGTCTAACTTTTGTTGGGCAGCCGTTTAAGACGCCTGTTCAAAGGTGTCTTTTGTTCACACTTCTTAGAGCTTTGAGTCCAATGGGCATTGGGAGCTTCAAAGACAGACCTAACAGAGGTCGACTTGTTTGCCAACAAACTCTAGCAAGATGAAGGAACGCAGAACAAGTTAATTGCCTCAGCGGCACATTTGTATGTAATCATACCAAAACCAAGTCCCCCCTGTAACAAAGTCTTTGTTTCCCTACAAATAAGTCTATAGAGGTCTCAGGCCCCCTATAGTTCACCACGTTAAGAAGCAGTCCTCGTTGAAACCTGCCAACAAGGTACGCAACCCAAGTTTTAAGCTATTAGACTCAAAGTACACTCGCACAACGCCTAAATTCTTGCCACATCTTATTTTTAATTCCGTGCACGTATGTGGAATTTGGTAAAGTAAACAAAATGAAATGGAGAGTAATACAATGAAGTCGTAGAAGCTCAATCAAGTCACAATTTGCAGCACCAATTCAGATTGAACGACCAACGTCCAATTTTCAGTGATGGGGCATGTTAAGTTTAGAAGTTTGCGTATTTGATCCGATGATCAACATCAACTAATTCAACACTGCTGCCACTGCACTCGTAAAAATAAAAATGCTGCAGTTTATGGTCCTTCGGAATATTTGGTCCGTGGCTTAGTGGCATGTTACAACGCTTTCTCGCTAACCAAATGTAGACTAGGCGGATTTGTGAGAGATGGCCATAGGAACAACTCCACTGCCAATAGCAGTCCCTCTCGTTCGATTATTGTGAACATGTTTTTGCAGCGTTCAAATTGGCCGAATCCACAGTACACGAATCGATGGACTGATTGAAGAATGTGATGGGCGAGGAATTTGTTCCTCGTTCTGGACCCGTGAATTTGGAACTGGATCGTGCGATCTTGATGCCTTTAAATATTTTTTTAATCAAAACACTCGCATGTGCTCATAATCCACAACATCGCTCGTGTTATTAGATATGGGCCAAAATGATCGAAAAAGTGATGCGAACTGTACTCCGACGATGGTTGGAGGACAAACGACGGGTTGGATGGAGAAGTCTACTCCAAATACATTAGCAATACCGTCTACCTGAATCTCGTCTTCTGTAGCGTTTTCCAAGCGATACTATACTGTAACGCCCCAGGAACAAAGTAATATAAAAAAGAGACCACCAACTGTTCCGACAGCCAAGTCACAACTAACTCATCTTCAACTAAAAAAAAACACCCATAAAATGCGGACTGTCTCCTAGCGGGGTGGCTGAGCTTTTTAGTTGCACCTCATATGGATGCCGGGCCAAGAACTGATGCACATGCTAGGTGTACCACCTCTTCTATAGCACTGGGAGAGATCGACGATCGCTAGAGGCTACAGCCTGCCATCTTCTTCACAACTAAGCTTCTTCTTCTTCTTTGATTGGCGCTACAGTCCGGGGTGGACCTGGGCCTCAACTAACATGCCTCTCCAGCCAACACGATCTTGCGCCAGCTGCTCACACCAAGTGTGCGCCATCTCGTGCGAGGACGTCTTCTGTTGCGCTGTCCCAATTGCTCGGTATCGAAGACTCACAACTACGCAAGAAGGCAATAACAATAATAATAATATAATACGGAGCTACAGACCGTAGAGTGCCAGGACTAGCTTCTTAGCAACCATTCCTGTTGTGCTCACGAGTGGAAAGGACCAACAGTTTTATACCGACACCGAACGAGCAAGTTTGAGAAGCTTTTACTGGATCGTCATTGTCAGTGACTTGAAAGAGGTGGGGTCGTGAACATTATTTTTGTAGCACAGACCAGGGATAGAACCTATGACGACAAGGTTGGGATCGACGCACATACCCACAACGCCACGAAGCACCACAAGCTAGAAGGCAATACCCTCCTTAGAACGAAGTAAATAGAGCCTGCTTTCGCCAACTTAATCTCAAGCGATCACTCAGTATGTTCAGACTTAGAAGACCTGGTACGAAAACTGTATAATTGACACGGCAGGTTGGCTGCATGGATGAAGAGAAGGTTGAAACTACACTTCCTCTGGTCGTTCGTAGGTACTCCCGATTAGGGGCCTACTCTTGCGACCACCTCAGCGAACTAAATGGCGTCAATATAAACCAGCTTCAGACTTTGGTCCGATCCAACGACTGGTTCCAGGATTAGAAGCGTCATGCCAGAATTAGAAGTTCGATTGGAGCAGCGATCAACTCTAAGGGATAACCATAAACGTGGTCGCTGTCCATCTTGGCTGAAAATTGTCAACGACAAGCATTGATTGATTCTCCAACTCAGCCACAAATTTTGCAGACAATGCAATTTTCCCCTGGACAGTCAGAGACCTCAAAAACGTCCCCTTTACAACAGAGTTTCAAAATGATAAACATTCCAGCATTCTCTCGCACCTCACGTCTCCGTTTGATCAAAAGAATGCCGGTCTCTCGGCGAACGTCATCCAAATGGCAATTCCCTCCATCAAATTGAACATCGTTTCCCCTCAAAGTTCATTAATCTCGGTTCCAGTCGATTGCATGCCACCCACCCCCGGTCAAAGCGAATTCCAAAAAATTTCCTTTCCTTTTCAAAATTTCGACAGAACAATAACCCGCCACCCGACTCGCCCAACACCCGAGCGCTACAACTACAAAGTGCAATCCCCGCATCGGATGTTCGTTGTTCTCGCGTTCAAAACGCGAATCTAAGCACTTTGAATGCCCAGCACGGCACTAGATGCAATTTCTGAAAAACCAAAGTGCATTTGTTCCCCTCCGCCACCGACGGGCCGGGCGGGCAGGCGGACGGACGGGCGGATTGTGTTCGCCGGATTAAGTATGCCGTCGACGCCGCCGACATTTCGTATGATTCTCAGCAAGAGCACATCGAAAATACGAATTTCAAGCCAAATTCGCCCAAGACTAGATGGGAGCGCATTCGAATGCCAATTTGACAACGAGTCGAGACAAAAACTATCTTCAGAAGTATTTCTGACAATATGCAGCGCGTTTTAGGGTTTTTTAGGTCGTCCTCCGGCGGAGGAACGCACACAGACCGAAAGAGCGACGAGACGGGATGGGATGGGGACAACTTAAGGGGTTTCGTTGGGACGGACGCGTTGGTTCTTTTGGTGCCGTTTAAATTTAAGTGTCTCACTTGTGAATAGAAATGTCTATAATTCTATTAAGCATCCATCTAACACAGCTGTATCTATATATCTTTGTATCTATTCCACTAGTCGTCGTCGTCGTCGTCGTTCGTCTATAGATAGTCACTTTTCGCTGCATTCGAGGCACTCGCGTATGCAAATAAATTCGTCGTGCAAGAGAGGATGCTTGATTCTTCTTGTTCGACGCAACGTTGCCGCTGAGTGGAGGCAAGTTGGGAGGGAAGAACAAAAACTAGAAAATTTCTATCCAAATAGGCCCCAAAACCGCTCGATGAAAGAACGACGACGACGCAGCTACGGACTTGGCACGAATATTCACGATTCTAATGCAGTGCATTCCGTGGGTCGTGTCTCGGCATCGGCATCGCCGCACCAGTGCCGCTGCCAGTGCGTGGCCACAAAGAAGCCCATCAAACATGCACAAAAAGCAGTCGCATGTCGTCTCCTTGAAGTGCGCGATGGTGCTTTGCAAAATTCCTGGCACACAAACCACCCCAAGCACCGAGCAGCGTCGGCCTCTCGCGCCAATTCGCCTGACAGATCCTTAGATAGTTATGGGATGCATTCGCGAGATTCTACCGCCGGGCGGGCAAGCGGGCCGGCGACTGGCGATGTCTGCTTCTGGCAAAAGATACAATGTTTCCGAATGATAGATTCCACTGTTCGCCGGTGGAATAAATCAAGGGGGATTTGTAAGGCGATTTCTTTTCTTGCCACTCTCGCGCTCGCCCATTGTGCCACCTGACCACGGACCGGCTCGTTATCATGTGTGTCATCGTCTCGCAATTAACAGAGATTAATTTATTATCTAGTAGGCAATTTATCTGGCCGAAGTGAGTGCTAAAATATGAGTAAATCATGGCGGGTGGGCCGGTGCCGGTGCCGGTGCACTAGGGGGTGGAGCAGGACACGCGTGCGAATGACATGCTCGTTTTGGCAGTACTCGCGGTGGCATCTCTGTTCGCTGTTCGCAAACTCTATCAATTTTGGCGGGCATTTCTTCGGAAGTCCCAGTCGTGAAAGTATTTTTTTTGCTCTCTCATTTTCGAGTGGCCTTTGTCGGCGAGTTAATTAAGATCAAAAGAATCGAAAACATTGATTGCCCTGAGGTGGGAAACACACAGCCACACACACGGAGCTGCGTGGGAAGTTCAAATGATATTCGTTTTGACGAAATGAGAGCAGCTCTTGTGTTGTGTCTCCGAATCGATCCGGGAAGGGGGTTGCTTTGTGTGAAGTTTTGCTTTTTGAGGCGCTGCTGCCGCAGACAGTTTTAGTGGATCCACTACAGCTTGGGGCGTGCTGTTTGGCGTAGGAACAAGGTGCATGGCTGTTAAGACTGAACGAGGGCCCTGGGGTGGCACGATGTCTGAGACGACAACTTACTGACAGTTAATCTACTGATGATGTGCCCCCGAGTCGGTGTAATGTGAGTGCCTACAACTAGTTTCCACTCGACACCAATTTGGAAAGCAACCTCGCTTCATTCGTTCATTTGTCGGATGAAAGCAACTACCTCAGGGACACAGATAATTTAATCGAAGGCTAGGGCCAAAAGCAACAGCACGTGCCTACCTTACAACTGCAACTGACAGCATTTCGAAAAAATATAGCAAAAATGTTCCGCGACTTCAAGTATTCCTCGGTCGTCTTGTACAGAGAGTGACGGTGGCCTTCAGTGTCAGTTCAGTGCCTGTCATTACGTTGTCGAGGTCAGTAGCAGTATGTTCCCAGAAAACAGAATACCCTGCACAACGGTCGAATGGCCAACCAAATCGATCATGCTTTTACTGCCGCAAAGCATGCGTCAAACATTTAATATTCACTGATTCTGGTCACTCCCTCGTAGAAACCCGAATCAGAACTCAATTGTCAAATGTAAGACAGCTGCAACAGTCAACTACTCCACGCCTGAGCTCACCGAAGTTTGTCAGAGCCAACAAAGAGCAGATACGTAAGAGATCCTCTAGTATGTGTACGTCAAGCATATGCGCCAAGGATAGGTGGCTGCACGGCCTCTCTGCTTCCAAGGAGGTGGCAGAAACCACTTAATGATGCCAATCACACCCCCCCCAACAACTCACGGTATGGCGGCGAGTTTAAGCAAGCCACCGACGAGGCATACACAAAGACGGTCCAACGAAGAACTAGAGCAGCGCCAGGCGAGCACTGCGGACTCAAAGACGGGAAGTGACGGTCTAACCACAGACCGTCTAGGCCCAAAGAAAACATATTGTCGTCCCAGGTCAAGGATATCGAAGAGTCCAATTATGAACAAAAATATTGGCCTTTTATGTAAACAAAGCCATAAGCCTAACCACAGACTTTAGGAACGGCACCCAGGCTCTCCAAAAATTGATAGACTAAACTCGTTATTGACTCACAGGAAATAGGGGCAGTATTTCAGGAGCCCTCCCAACTAGCTTTCCAGAAGTCTGTACATCCATTAGATTAGGTTGTGTGGCTTCCACCGTTGCTTAGACCAAAGAGTTCATTGCGTTGCCACTGAACCGGCTACCGTCCGTTTCTCTTGGAACCATTTAGTCTTTTGGACGAACGTCCAGATTGATTTGTCATCCTTTTCAGATAAGTCCGCTAATTCATTAATAAGTGTATTCGCCCAGGTTTTGTTTCCTTATGGAGGCCAATGCTAGGCAGTTTCAAAGTAGGTGTGAAGCATATTCATTGAAATCTGAAGACCCACAAAGCAGCCGTCGATTCGTATGGTTCACCGTCGGAGCTCTTCAAATCCGCTGTTCTGGTAGGGAGCATGAACAAAATGATTTGCAGAGTTTGGGAAGACGACAGCATGTCCGATGGCTGGTATATCAGCTTCAAATGGCCAATCGGCAACATTCGTCGCAGGGAGCTATTAGTTGCGTTGAACGAATCCGGAATCATGAGAAAATTTGTTCAACTGTGTCACACACCTCGCCAAGACAGACGGCACGCATTTGACCTGCACCGGATTTTTGCAAGCCGATGATCTGTCGCCAGACTTCCTCAACTTGGTACCGGAGTTGACAGTACGGAGGGAAGCTGTCCAGTCGAAATGTTGGGTCGCACAGATGACATCGAACTGGTCACGCATTCACAGCGCACCACAGTGCAAGCTCTCACAGCGATTGAAGAGCACGCGAAAGAAGCTGGCCAGCTTGATAGTATGATGGGTTATACCATCCTGAATGGCGTACAATGGCGCATCACGTAAGAATTATCGATCAATCAAAAGGATCGTTCTAAAGAAGGACACGAATCAAACTTGAACAAGCACTAGGCTAGTCTAATTCAAATACCAAGCGGCTCAACCGGAAGTCATACATCAAGTCCGCCATAGAGCATACGACTAGACCACTGGGCACAAGTAGACGTCTATTTAGAAGGTCCTATGATCCAGAATGCAAGAGGATTGCAAGTGGATTTCTGGAGAGCCGCGCTAATCTGTCAATTGCGAAACAGCTACAATGCAAAAAAAAGACTTCGCTTAGCCCACTGGACTTAGAGGGATGATTTTACGCAATCCAAGGTCTTTTCCTCTAAGGAAACCCTATGAAGACTAACGAGAATTCTTACTGGCCACTGCGGCCAGAGTGTGCACCTTTACTAAATGAATCAGTGCCAGGACGGCATGTGTACTATGAATGGAAGACATTAGAATGAGACATTGGAACACATTTAAGGTGTTGGGTTCCTCTTGACCGACTGTGGACTATCCTCGACTGACCTACATACGTCTGACCATAAATCAGTTCTGTTTGCTTTCTACTAACTCATCTCTAGTTGATTGATAAATCTCAACCTGTCAGCCTTGTGGGACTATCGGGTGGACGGCGGTTTTGACAGTCATCGTTTATGTTGACTGGTCCATTCTGCCTGACAGCGGTCATGTTGGTCTTCGTAGTCTTTATACAATCTGTGGAGAAAGTTTATTCTGTACGTTTCCCAGTAGGTTTCCTTCTTCATCTCAACAGGTATCTGTACGGGTTATGGTGGGTAAATACGTTCTTTTAACATTTCGTTAAAGCTTCACATCTTCGGAATATCTTGGAACGCGTGCTTCTCGAAACACTTGATGTTGGCGGCACAGATCCAGAAACCTCTCGATAGCAGTCCCTAGCTGCTGTTTCGGGATACGCGCATGACTAGAAGGATGATGCGCATCTACATTATCGTTCGAGTGCATCACCTCATTCCTTCGACGTGAGAAGCATGAATACCTTTCTCTTAACCGTCGAGTCGAGTGGCTTGCGACCTCCACTGTAGCAACAATGTCTAAGCTTCCTGCTTAGCTGCAGGCACTGGATGCTGTCGCTATGCGAGGGAATGGTCTTGTTTGGTGTCAATTAAGGGCCTCACTCATATCAACTGTCTCTGGGGTCATCTGGTATCCAGAAAGCGCCTGGTCGTGGCTGTTGTTGGCTCTGTTGTCGTGAAGTAGCTTCATTGAGACCATGCTGCTCGATAAAATATAGGAGCGCGAAGATTGCTGGTTTTCAGAGACGCCAGTCAAGAGTGGATCTCACTGACACCGGTGGTGATCAACGTCAAACTGAGAAGACATCCAAAATTCATGGCGAATCCATGTAACCACACCGACGACGATTCCTTGTCCTTGAAGCAACACCTCTTGGATAGCAGATTCTCTCTTTGATTCAGAGAAGAGGCTCAATTAATGTATCTTCAGTGAAGCTCCTCTGAAAACCCATTCCCGTCCAAGTAAATCCAACTTTTGCCCACCCTCACTGAACGATTACACTCTCATTCCCACCATCCGCCCACTTTATGACCGTTTCAAAAGGTAATCCGACACATGTAACAACATCGTGTCCTATCCGCCGACAATGGCTCCTCAGACCAATTAAGATCTCATCAGTCATGCTAATTGCTTCAAAGTCCAGTGGCAACACATGCCCTAGCCCGCCCATCGGGAGGGGGCCAGCCAAGCCGTCGTCAGACATGCAAACCGAAAGGAAACAATTCTTCGCACGCAACCATTGTGTGTGCGCTCCCGAAACACTTGTGAAATTAAGACCTCACCACTCGGCTGGCCATTCCTCAGCGCTACACACTCCGGTCCCTTTGTGCGCCAGAGCACGTAGGAAACTCATTTGGAAGCTACGTCTTGAGGGAAATTTCCCACTTTTCTAGTTTTTTACGATCCGACTGAGATGAGCGGTGCTTGCACGGCCGCCTGTTGCACTGGCCGCGTCCGTTGCGTAATTCACGTCCAAACGAAGACCAGACGCAATGCAAATCGATTCACCGAAGTGCCCCACAAATCTCCCGTACGACGGGCATAAATTACCCGCGAAAGGCCACTCCCCTTCGGTTGGCTTCCAGTTAACAAGCTCACGCAAGAATCATGTTCGAACACACAAAAAAAAGCTCTCCACATCCCAGTCTTTGTTTACATGGATTCCGCTTTGTGTGCTGGGTGGCCCCGGCGAGGAGGAAGGAATCGTGCGCCATGCGCTAGTACCTACACACCATTTTTTCACTTAAGTGCGAGTGAGCGAAGCGTAGCCGCAGACACCCTCTGATCATTGCGAATACGCGGAGGAGGTGGAGCAGGGAAAGGGAATGGATTCTTTCAGTGACCTTGATTTTGAACTCAATACATTTTGAGCGTGTACACAAAACAACTTCATCGTTACAACGAACCGCCACGCCGGGGGAGACGCAATAAGCACTCTGTCCGGCCGGCCGGTGGGGAAGAGCAGACGGAGAGCAACAAACCAAGACGTCTGTTGTCGCCATAAATTAGGAATCTTATGATTTTGACGAGGAACATCCATTGGCCCTGGTGATGATTGCGAAATATGGGGAAGCGGCATTCGAGTCTGGTGCCTCCATGTGGCATCGATCAGGGATTGCCAACGAGCCGAAGCCATTACGTCTCACCTGAAGGTTGGGCCGGGAGGCGTAATTGGCAAACTGAGCGAGAAAGTCAAGTGCGTGTGCAGAGGAAGTGAGGGAACCATCAGCGAACCCATGCGAACAGGAAGAGGACGTCTGGTGGTTTGTCTGAGGGGGGTGCATGGTCTCCATCAGCTCGCAAGGAATTTCATGAATTTTGATGTGATGGGAGAGTGAGAGGTGGCTTGAAAGGGAGACAGCAATGTGGACAAAGGGGATGAGTCGACTTTACACACTCTCGGCGAAGGCGGCACTTTTAGCTCAACGTCACCTGCTCATGCCTTAGTCTCTGGCATGATCAATTCGCTATCGATCTTCACACGCAATCGTGGCTAAAATGAAGTGCCCCGCATTTCTACAGTCCACTCGGCGATGTTTAAACTCCTACAGCGACAGGCGATCGAAGCATCCTCTTAAATTGGTCCTTCGAACCGGATAATCACTTGGGCACACCTCGTGCTGGCGCATGGCCGGTTGGCAATGCAGGAAGCCTCGCTACATTCTCGACAAGAGTTGCTTTTTAATCACCTTCCGCAGCAGACGACGCTAAGTTGTTTCCCAAAGCTCAAACTCATTCTAAATGGTCCTTCGAACCGAATAAAAACACGTGGACACCTCGTACAGATAGCTAGCTGGTGGTATTGCTACCTGAGCTTTGCTAAACTCTCGCCAAAGAGTCGCTGTTTTAAAGGCCTCCTGTACCAGGCGACGATAAGTTGGTCCCCAAAACTCAAACAAACTCATCCAAAATGGTCCTTCGAACCGGATAATCACACGGAGACACCTAGAAGACATAGCCAGCTGGTTATGTCGGCACTTGAGCCTCGCTAAATTATAGTCAAGAACTCGTTTTTAAAACCACCCGTAGCAGGCGACGCTAACCTGTTCCCCAGAAAAATTATCTTACAGAAACGACAGAAACATTACCCTAAATCGGTCCTTCGAGCCGGATAATCACGTGCTGGCACATAACCAGTTGGCAATGCAGGATACCTCGCTAAAGTCTCGACAAAGAGTTGATTTTTAATCGCCTTCTGCAGCAGGTGACGCGAAGTTGTTTCCCAGAAACAACCTCCGCCAAATTGGTCCTTCGAACCGTATCCCCACAAGGCATACCTCTCTAACCCACGACCATGCAAATCCCTACCCAGACAATCGCGCACGAAATTCCTCGACCAAATTCAGAGAGCCGAGTCCAACACAAAAAAAAAAAGACGAACAAAGTGAAAAACACGACTCCCAAGTGATTCACACATCCGCCGACCACATGGTGCTGAAATGTGTTCCTCCAAGAATATTGCCGAATGAGGCAAAAGTAAATATTCTCCCTTACTCGCTGGCCACTGGTTTATTTCCCAACAACCTCATCAGCATCGTCGTCGTCGTCATCATCGTCAGACTCTCAAGCGTCAAGATCACTGCCATTTCGATCGCCTGAGATCCGTGCGCTTCGCACCTCGACTGGCCAGCACTGATTAGCTTCGTACTCCGCGCATTCCGATGTTTACAACCGGTGCCACCGGGGGCAGTGTGCAGGTGTGATTGTTTTCCGCTCTGGCCGGAGGGAAAAAACGCAAAATAAGCAACAGGAATTAATCCGAACGAGGATAGTTCCGCACAAAGAACGGCGTTAAGGAGATTTATTACTTTGGGTGGTGGTTGCTTACGTCTGTGCGTGGGGGGGCTGATGTTTCGTAACAGAAGGCGACTCAAACGAAATATCGAATCCCGTGAGCAGATGGTGAGGTCTCTCTGGCGAGATGTTCGCGCGGTGATGCCGGTGCGAAATTGGAAGCGATATCGCAGCCATCACGCGGAATTTCATCTGTTCACGGAAGAAGTTTGTATATTTTTGCTACGACCCTCACGGACAACATGGGTGGGATGATGCATGGGTTTTGGTTAATGTGGTCGCATCGGGAAAACGACTAGATGTTTTACGTTGTTCCGCGTTGGCTGGCTTATGGTAGGATGACGTTTGAAGGAACGTTAGTGACTTGGCTGCGGAGATTGTCGCCTAAACTCGATTGTCTGAGGATGTAGGACATATTCGTGTCAGTCATTGCAACCTTTACGACAAGAGAGCTGAGGCTGGAGACTAGAGTTCGGTTGTGTTTCTCGGACTAGAAAAGCGACTAGGTCTCCGGTGTTGGGTTTGACCACGTCATCGAATCCTGATTTCTAAGTACAGAGAGTCAGAGCATAGCTTCGCTGCAACTACTTGTGTTCAATGATCTTTGACGAGTGGAGGGGACCTACAGCTCGACATACATGCCGATTCCAAACGGCCAAGTTTGAAAAGCTTCATCTCGATACGTTTACTCTTTTAACATTGGCAGCGACTCGAGAGAGGTGAGGTCATGATAAGTTCATTTTTGGTTGTACCAGGCATAGAACCTAGACAAGAAGGTTCAAGTGTGTCGTCGCCAGTGTTACCGGATGTTAAATGATTTATGAGTCCCAGAACCTTAAAAAACGAGTCATTTAGAGTCACATGAGTCTCAACACAGGTTTTTGATAACCAGTCCCTCCTTATGTAAAAAAAGAAACCAGTATGTTTTTTCTTTGTTGGAGCATTTAATACTACACTGGAACACTAAGCATCAAGACTGGTGCATTGTACTACCATCCTATCCGCCTACAGTTCCTTAGGAAGACCAACAGGCGCTTCTGTGATGAAGAGCCTACAGGATCGGCTCTCACCACATCGCGGCCTAAGTCTTGCCATCTGATCCGCACAAAGGGGGGCTAGTGACAGAGAAAGTGATCTGCCTTGTCGTTGTCCCGTCCGCTTTCGTCGCGGAGGGTGTTTTCTTAAATTAAGCAAAACGGCACGTCTGCAATATTTTCGGTCAAGGGACAACAAGAATGCCGCGGATTTCTTACAGACCTTTAAGAGCAAACGCTTGGTCTATCTACATGCTGGAGGTCCAACCATCAATGGGAGCTACAGACGTCAACAACAGACGCAGGTAGTCCGAGCGCAGGTTCAGGCTCTGAGAAAGTTTCCTCTGATCCTTGTGTAGCGAGTTCATCGGCGATCTCACTTCCAGCGATTCCAGTGTCAGTGAATTTTGACTACCAATTACATTCAGAAAGGTTTTACATTGTTCAACTAACTTGGAAGTGGTTAAAGTGTTGAGCAAGGCCTAAAGCACGGCTGTCACTACAAAGACAGACCCATTCACCTATTCTTCGCAAAATACTTTGTTGCCATTATGATCGCATAGGTTTCCGATTGAAGAAACGGACCCAAAATTACCTAATAAGCTGTACATTCCAATGTTGTCGCCTTTTGGAGCCATTCATAAAGATGCGACTACATTTCTTTCCTGGCTCGAAGTCTGGCCAGAGCCATTCCCGGGTGTAGAACTACTATGTGCTCAGGCATTTTAAATGAAAGCGTTCAGGAAATAATAATACGTAGTTCACACCTTGTAAAAATGGCAATGTGCAATAGAATTGGTAATTTTGCTCTTGAAGAAATGAGTCAAATCTAAAAATGATGAGCCTCGATAAAAAAATGAGTCCTTTTGACTCTATAGAGTCCCTGTGGTAACACTGGTCGACGCACATACCCACAACTCCACGGGCCACCAGATGCAACTATAATCAAAAAAACAGTGCTGTCTCATGTGAGAACCGAACGAAAACGGAACCGACAGTGTCTACTAATGCTTCTAGGATGTTAAAAAACAAAGTCCAACAGCGAAGTTCATTAACGTACGTAAAGAGCGAATCATTTCGTTGACTGAACGAAACTCAACGAAACTTAACGAAACTTGACGAAACTAAGCTAAGTCATTATTATGACCACAGCATCTCCGCAAACTCCAATTTTATAACTTTTGACAAGCATTTCAAGCCTGACACCATGTTAATTAAATATTTTACGATACGAACAATGAGAACTAGGGGACCCACTAAAGAATATGATAGAGGGTACACTGTTTGACCGAGTGCGGCTAACTGCTGGTTTATGGATAGCTAGAGATTATTTTTTAGAAATGTGGACCGCAAAAGCCTGCAATGCAATCATCCCTCGGCAAAAGTACATGAGAGTCCATTGACTGCACCGATTCGGAACAGAGCCTCGTTGAGGAGAGCATGGTAACAAGCATGGCACAGCTTGAACTCACAAGACTTGACTAAAAGTGGACAAAATCATGATTGGTTGTATTTTGCAGAGCCACCAAGAAGTCAATTCCAAACCAGAATCCGGCTATAGTTCCCCTCTGGGATGAGATGTCCAGTTGAACACTCCTTCGTGTGAGTTATCGGAACCACAGAGACTTTCTCTGAATCCGTGGAGGGGACCAACTTTCAATCCACATAAGTGGACTACTGCCAGAGTAATTTAAGAAGATTACAAGAATATTAAAATGGATTCATATTGAAGGCAAAAAACTGCTGCTGGACGACGGAATTTAATACACCAAGCAAAATGTAAATACACAGCATAATTCGATCACATACCGTTCCACGAAGTTCTAATGCGAAAAAAGGCTCCCATTTCCAGCGAACCAAACAATGAACCACTCAGTGCACACGATTTAATTTACATCCACCCCGTCCACCCGCGCAACCAATTTTCCAATTCATATCTAAGGCTACACCCTCTCACTCATCAAGGTTCATGCGAAGCGAAAAGAAAACATATTAAATATGCAGCACATCCTTGTTGCTTACGAACGCACTCAAACGAAATCCATTAGCTGATGAAAGAAGACCTTGTCTGAGATCCGCTGACCCGTCATCCCGTGAAGAAAGCTATGTATATCCAATTACTCCTCAACCCTATTTTTTTGTTCTCTCTTCTAAATTTACCCCCTCAAGCAACATCGTGATGAATTCTGAATCTCATGTGAACTGCCCTGAACTCGGACTCGAATTCCTCGTATCTTTGAGTTTTTTTCTTTGCAAATCTATGCGCGAAGAGTTTATATCTGGGCTCCGGCGTTTGCTTTCGAAGGTCACCACATCTTCCTTGCGTGTATATCTGTCATTTTGCATAAATTTTAAAGTCATCTGAATTTTTTTCAAAAAGATATAAAAGAAACCGTTTTGATGCCGGCTACGCGTCGACTATTTATGACTGCCGGCGGCGTTCTCGCGTTCTCCCTTATCACACGAAAAAAAAAAACAAGCGATCTGACAGCTAGCAAAATTAATTTCTATTTAGAAATAGATCCCAGCAGCCGGAGAACGGAGGTGGATGGAGGAAAATGAAATTATTTTCTCCCTCATTTGTCTCAGCACCCACCACCCTCCACCTTTTTTTTTTTGGTTTTTGTGTATTTTTTTCTGTTTAGATAATTAAAGCAAATATTCATGGTCACTGCGATGATAAAAGCCGACAACAGGAGCACCACAGTTTGAATTAAACGCTTCCCACCCACAAAACGCACACACGCCCAGCCGGGGATAGTGAGGTTTCCTTTTGTTTCACGAAAACATCGTGTTTCCATTGCCGACCGAATTTACCTCAAATCAATTATGTCGGGGCGTTCGGCTGCTCGTTTTTTGGCTTCTGTTCGGCTGTCGAATTTAATTGCAAGTCAAACCGACGCCGGGACCAAAGGCGGAAGTGTAGTGAGGAACGATCACAATAGTGTTTGTGTATCGCGAAGGCAGCGAGAGACCATAATGGCTTATCTCAAAGTAAACACACTCCCCAGTGGAGCTGCTTGATATGTTTACTTCTCATCTGTGTGTGTGGGGGGGAGGGAGGTGGTATTGTGTCGACCCTCGCATCGGCCCAGTGAACCAGGAGAGACGAGGCAGCCATTCAAGGCCGGTGCTTTCTTGTACCTCCAAAAACTGAATCGAAGTCAAAAAGTCACTAATTCCGTGAATTTTCGCCTCTAGAACTAGTAATTAAAATTCAGAAAAAAACACTTTTAGTGTGACAAAATTTAGTTTGTTGTTTTTTTTTCTCATTTTTTATTACTAGCCTCTAAATTTAATAATGCAAAATGTTTTTCTTCAGTTTTCTCCCTCAATCCTTCCAAATTTGGATCGACGCCAACACGAAATTGTTTCTTTTAATACAGAAAACGAGGGAAAAAAAAAACACAGACTCTTCTGTGGGGTGAGGAAAGTCTTCGTTTTTTTCTCATTTTTCCTGCGTTGCCTTGGAGTGACTGATTTCACTTTCTTTCCGAAACACCAAATGTGTTCCCCTTTTTTTCCGTGGGGCATTATTTTTCGACATTTTCTCTCTCTCCCTCCCACACACACTCAGTCTCTGGCTAATTGTTAATTTGTTAAGTGTTATTTTAATTGGAGGGCAAGCGATTAACGATTGGTCTGGACGTGTTCGTCTCTATCGATTTGTATCTTGCTCGCCGATTTTCCCGGGTGGGAGGGAGCGGGCGGTTGAAAAGATCGAACAACGAAATCGATGGCGAGCATATTGTTAAGTGTTTTGTTGGATTTGTTTTCAGTGTTTTTTTCTTGTATTCTCTTTCGGGAGGAGGCAATTGATTTATGTTGAACTGAGGGAGGCGGATGAGGTTTTGTGATTAATTTTAATTGGCTTGGATTTTTGGTGAGTAGTTTTGTACTTAATGGGGGGCAATTAGAGAGGGAGCGCTCGAACATTTGTCAAGGGCACTTTATGTTGATTGCGGTGCTTGAGGGAAAGGTTGAAGCGTTTAGTGGCCACTGTGTCGATTGATGGGGTGTTATGTGCTGATTTTTGAGGTGTTCATCAAAGTCTTAAGTCAATCAAGGCAGGCTGATGGTGGTATAAAAGCGGCAGCTTTCTCATTAATTGCAGAGAGGCATGCAGATGGCAGTCATTAGGCATTCATAGTGCCTGGCTCAAGAGGTGAAGCAGTGAAATTTATAAAATGTCGAACACTAAGGTTGTGGCAATTCTCTAAACAACACGGGCCATTAACCGCAATGCAAAGTATAAGGTTCTGGGAATACTACGTAGGTGTACCCAGCGAGGGTGTCATCAGACCTTTGTCTTTCTTCTTCGTCGTTCAGAACTCCACTGCGTGTTGTAACTCAACCACAAACCTTCTCCTACCAGTCGCTTCCAGTTGCGCACAGCATTTTAGTACGTCCACATAGACGCGACGGTCCACTGCTTCATTGCTCGTGAGCGAAGCTCCTTGGGTCGGTGCCAGGTAAATGATGGCCTCCTGCAGCGACGGATCCACAGAGGAAACTCATATCTGAACGAACAAAGCTAATAGAAGTTTGTTCTTTGAGGAAGAAGCTCATATATGTAGGTCATGGAATAATTCCAGTCTAATTGCACACAAGAATTCAGTCTGTACACTACTTTGTGTACAATGGCGCCTAACGTAGAGTCCAATCACCGCCCCGGTGGTAACAGTATGAACAGACTAACCTCCATCGGTTGACGGCTTTTAGAAGAATATACATTGGTCATACTGCTTGACGATGTAACGACATATCGGACGAGAAGAGGTGATCGAATTCGAAACCTAAATCCGAAATCTATTGCTACATTATTTTCGTCGTCGTCAGTTGCTTCCATTTATTCATCGTAACGATGGACCTTCAATAAGCTTTTTGACAGTTCACGCTTGACTCCGATCAAACTGTGTTGTCATTTTTGTGCAATATCGTTTGGCACGTCGCCACGGAAGATCCACACCAACAAATTGCTCAAGCTGGGAAATAAGCGTTCTGCTAGAAATGTTTTTCGTGCGTTTCCAGGAACTTGCGCTGTGTACAATCGAGCTACTGAAACCACTATTGCCAATAAAATTCGCAAATTTGAGTTCCAATTTTTTCCTTATTCTTATGGAGCTACAGTACTCAGTGAACCTGGGTCTATGCCAAGAAGCCTCTCCAGCTGGGCTCGGGGCAGTGTTCTCTATGCGCTCTACGTGGCCTAGCCATCATAGGAGTTGAATGTGCTGACGCCTGGCCAGACCCATGTCTCTGTACAGTCCGTACAGTTCGTGGTTGAATCCTCATCTCCAGAAGCCAGCTACCAACAGGACTAAAGATTGAACGCAGAACTTTTCTCTCGAAAATACCAAGGGCCACTCTTGAGAAAGTCCAGACTTCCGCGCCATAATACGGAACAGAGATGATCAGGGTCTTGAGCGGGCTCCACTACTCAATTGCATCTCAAGCCCAAAGATGGTGACCTTCTGACCGAGTCGTCGATGTTGTTTGTTGTTGATCGTTCTGCCCCCGCTAAACCCATTTTCCTTCCGCTTCAATGCCAGCAAACGCTTCGACCAATCACGTCAATGTCGTCCGCGTATGCTACCCATTGCAAGGAATTTTGGAAAATCGTGCTTCTTGTGTTGGCGAGTGAGTAACTTGCACTAACTTCTCAAAAACGATGTCGAAAAAATCACATGACAGCGCATCGCCTTGACTGAAGCCAAGGCTTCACATTGAAGGTCTTGGTGAATGCCTTGATGGAGCAGCGAGAGTTCTCCATCGACATCCTGCACAGCCTGACGAGTTTGGCAGGAATGTCAAAACTAGACATGGCGCTGTATAGCTCGTCCCTATGCGTGCCTTGAAATCGACAAATAGGTGATGGGTGTCGATCTGCATCTCTTGGGTTTTTTCGAGGATATGCCGTAAGGTGGAAACTTGTTCGATGGTTGACTTGCCAGACTTGAAAGCGCACTGATAATTACCTATCAGGTTATCAACGAATGATTTAAGGCACTCAAACGATAGAGAAGATAGGCTTCTCACAATGGCAGAAAAGATCTTATAGGCGATGTTTACGAGCGCAGTGTGGAGTCCCAATTTACAGTCAATGATACCCGACCGGTTAGACCGCATCCAGCACGCAGTGAAGAGACTATAGCAGCTATAGCTGAGAGTGCTCGCGAAGACAGAATCAGAATATCACCGTCAATGTAACGTCGTGCCATATTAACGAACTATGTTATTCCTAAAATCTAAGAACCTGGTCTCGGTGAGAGCTGGTTTCAACAAGACGGCACGACGAGCCATAGAATGAAGTGAAGCAATGTACTAGCTGAGAAATCATTTTGGTGAGCACTAAAGTTCATGTCTTCCTGCGTGAAATTGGCCGCCTAGATCGATATCATACCTTGCGCACCCTTGTCTCGAAGGATATGTGAAGTCGCAGGTCTTCAGGAATAAGTCAGCCACGACTGACGCTTTGGAAGTTAACATTACTAGTGCTAGCCGCCAGATACCAGTGGCTGTGCTCGAACGAGTCGCTCACAATTGGATCTCCCGAATGAACCACCTCATGTGTAAGTTTGGCCAAGATTAACATCATAACATTTTCAAAACGGCCATGAATGCCATGAATTACTCCTTTAACCGATGATAAACATTGGCTTCTCTTCAGTGTCGAATAAATCTTTCGCCTTTTACTAAAGATAAACATTTTAAGTTCACTTTTAAATGCATGTCTTTCATTTTACATTAGCTGTACCCTACGCTCTTCACTATGCCAAACGACCTAAAAAGAAAACAATTGGTACCAAGTCCTTTTCCAAGAATGCTGAACAAAGTTGCCAAAGACATCAAAGCTCTTTCTCTTCCCATTTAAGAATCAATGAAGGACAAAATAGACAAGGTAGAGAAGAAGATTGTCAATCACGATGAAACACCCTTTGCAACTTTGTCCAAAATGGTCCTTCGAGCCGGATTAAACCAGCGAAGTCTGGATATCCATACCATCTGGATGGCAAATAGCAGCTCTCAAGCCTTGAAGCGACTATGCGATATCACAATATGTTGGGAATCACCAAAAATGGAAGTCATCTGTGTATGCCACATCAAGATTCCTTCCTGTCTTTTTATCCGTGTTTCTCTGTAGGCCATCATTCCTCCCTTGAATGTCAGTTGAACTCGAAACTAAGCCACGAAACCACCCTAATCTGACATAATCGACTAACTTATGTAATCCCACGGAGTTTCTGGAATCTCGTGTGACCCACACCCCTCACTCCCATAACTACGCCGCCAAAAGTCCAATTACAGGCATAAAACAGCGAAAGACTTGTCTAAATCATAAACCACCACCCCATTGCAGAACTGAGCTCCTCTTGCAGTCCCGCCCGTCCCATCCAACTACTGCATGTCAGTTCTAATGACAACCGTCTCTATCATGTCCCACATGAGACCGCAGCGCCTCACATCGCACACCCGCCGACCGCCGAATGTGTGCTGGCTCACATTGGCGAACATTTCAGATTATTACTCCATAATTCGCACCCCAAAAATAGAAGTAGCACCCGGCCAGGCGAAATCATCCAAAAAGAGCCCCAGAATTCCCCCCATCGTTCGTGCTGCTGTGGTCTAGTTTATTACATTCTAGCGTCCTGTCTGTGAAAACACAACCACCACTAGCACCATCAGCAGCAGCAGCACCCAGTTCCACAGTGACGGTCTCTCCGTGTGTAGCCTCGTCTTCTTCTTCAGACATTTTTGCTCCGGTTTTCGATTTTCCGCGTACAGTATGTTTTTGTGCGGGAAGAAAAAAACACCGCCAACAGCTGTTGTTGGAGATCTCGTTTTGGCAGCGTTTTTCTTGCTTGTCCATGTTTATGATGCCAACGTTCGTACGTGTACATTCGCACATACATGAGACGAGGCGTAATGGGGCGCACACTGGGAGCACTTCAAGCGCGAAGACGAACCTACATTTTGACCACGACGACGACGCGGACGCAAACGGGGAGAATTAAGTAGTTCCATCGCGGCAAGGGAACGAACGACTGAGTTTTGGCATTTTGGTCGTTTTTGGACAGTTTCAAAGACCGTGCCAATGCGGTGGGATAATTAAGGAAGCAAAATGTACTTGTAGACTTTGTCCCAACTTTGTGTCATGCCTCTCTTCCGTGTGCTTGACTGAGAGTTTTCCATGTGTCACGGCGACACATGGAACGTGGCTGCTGTGGGGAGAGGGAGAGAGGGTGCATTAACCCATAAATTGTCGCGACGACAGTCGCTTTTGAATTTTTTGTTTGTTTGTTCCTCCCTCCGTTTGGGTAGACGGCAGTAAATGGGTAATTAGGAATCGAAAAGAAATGCAAAGCACTGAGTAATTGCTTCAGTTGGGGTGTGGATGATTTAGGATTTGACTTGAGGTGACTGGTTTTGGTTTTGCTTTTGTGATGGAAATGCGTCTGACTCTTGATCGCACTGAGTCTGGGACTTAGAGGTTACGGGTGCATAAGTGGTCAAGTCCAAGGAAGTTGCTCAACCGTCTAGTTCGCTGGGCCTATTCTATTGCATTTACTGTGAGATAATGGGCAGCGAACTAAACCATGTCTGAATTGGACATTTGGACCCCAAAGGAAACATTTAAATAAACGTCTTCGAGGCGCATGAAAAAGAAGGTAGAACAAATCTTGTTTCTGAAAAAAGGCATATTGTCCTTGGAGCCGGATTCCATCAGCGAACTGTGGATGTGGACTCCAAATGGATGTCAGAAGGATCACGGGTTTGGTCGAAGAAAATGTTGTGAGGTGTGAAGAGACGTAGACATTGATTTGACCAATTTTTAGTTGAATTTTCAGAGAAGTACCCTTTGTACATTCCGGCATAGGAAAGATGCCAGTTGTTTCCTGAGTGAGATTCTACTCATTTGCTTGACAAATAAGCTAGTATTGGTAGAGCTTCCTCAATCGCCATCAATTAGGATAAACTGCATCAATTTATGACTAGTACTCTAGCAAAGTGTACCTATTCCTTACTGAGTAACGACCTGAGTAACTGAGTAACGAATTACTGAGTAACGAACTGAGCAACTGAATACCGAATTACTAAACAGATTGCTGTTGTGATTTTGTGTGAACACAGAGGTATTTAGTTGTGTCACATCACGTATGGGTATGGTTTGAAATGCCATTTCACATGTCCATGAAATGAAATTGACAAAATAAAAGGAGATATCAATTGTTTCTATCTAAAGCTATACTTTTTTTCGATTGGGCGGCATGAGTCTGTGCATACAGGGCAAAGGTGCTGATTGCTCTCAACTTGGCGAGATGCCAGGAGCGATCCCTATTAATGTGCTGGTCAAGTTGTCATAGTGGCGCCCTCTGGATAGCCTCTGCAGCAACAGCTTGGAGGTGAACCAATGTATGAGCGACCCCTTTCCAGGGGCTTACTCTAATACCCGGTCTCCCACGTTCGGGGGATCTGGATGATCTTACCTCTGAGTTCGAATCTCTCGTCTCAGATGGCTAGGTCACGTAAAGCAAATGAACACCAATGCTCCAGCTCGGAAGGTTTTCGACTCTAAGCCCGATGGGCAACGCGGTAAAGGAAGACCACTCCCCCGGTGGCGAACGCAACTTGAATCGGACCTGAATAGGTTGAAAGTGCTTGGTTGTAAACAACTAACAAAAGACCGGGCTAGATGGAGAGGCATGTTGCCTGAAGCCTAGGCCCATCCCGGATTGTAGCGATAGCCAGAGAAGAAGAAATACATTTTTCAATTGACTACAACCGTTCCTAATCGGGTTTCCAACTAGAGGTCTGCAATGAATGTCTTAAAACCAGTTTCAAGACATTCATATTTTTTCGAGTACATGATTCATTGGACTCACATCTTGAAAAGAGAAATGAATGAAGCACCTTATATTTGATTTCTGAGTGAGTACTTCACCCTTTAATAACCAAACATTAGGTTCAGTGTACTCGGATAAAGCGGGTACACTGCACCGAGTACACCGAGCACACCGAGTACACCGAGTACACCGAGTACACCGAGTACATGTTGGGTTATTATTATTATTATGTAAACTCATTATTCTTAGTGTATTCAAAATGTAGCAGAATAATAAGGATGTGCATAATTGTATATCTATGTATTATGTGTATTTTTTTCCAAAATATTAGGCATTTCAATGTTCATTGAAATTAATACAAATTTCGGTTTTGTTAGCATTATAATTTAAGAACATTAATTGGTTTACCAAAACTTAGTCGGAACTTATGACACTACTTTTTTTCTGAGATCAACTGTCTAGCCGAAGAAAAGACCCACTCCGAAGCTCTAGCTAATATTTTACAAATTGTTTTGTATAAAGGGGGACCGCGAGTTGAAGCATGTGCCACCTCTGTAATAATTAAACTCGTCAAAAAAAGTCACATTTGTGTTTTCATTGTCACGGAGCACGTTCTTGTTACAGGTCTTTATTCTATAACGCGTCTTCAAAGAATGGAGAATCATACGGTAACTTCCATACTACACACAGACCAGAAAGGCGAAAAATGCACAGTGTCATGGCGTCTTTACTGCGTGAACTTATTTTTACTTCACTGGCTCTGATCGTTTGTTAATAAATAATACGATCATACCTCCTACACTCGATGAAAGTAAGAGACAGAGAGAGCAGCCAATTCTTTTGTTTTTTTATTCGGTGCACTCGGTGTACTCGGTGTATTTTGACCAGTTATGCGTGAACTTGATTCATTTGGGTAAAACAGAGTGATAAAGAGCTTGCTGCTTTTAGTTGTGCACTCCAATTTGGTTGAGGTTCTTCGTCCCATTTTAGACGCGGGCATCCTCTGCTGCGTTAGCCTACATCGATTCTTCCAAAGTCATTCTTAGGCGTTGGATTCTACACTTATGTACATTCGGTTTTCTGATGACATCAACGCAAACAGGCCCAAAGCTTGCAGGCAGAATCTTCTCCCTTTGAGTCCTTGGGCCAGATGCGAGGACTGTCCGGAATGAAGCTGCAATTGTAATGTATTCTGTATACACTTCTCGAACAAAAGCAAGCAATGTTCTTCATCAATCTTCCAAGCCGACCACTTTTCTTAAGATCAACGCCAC
The DNA here is from genome assembly GCA_916610145.1 of Eristalis arbustorum. Lineage (NCBI taxonomy): Eukaryota > Metazoa > Arthropoda > Insecta > Diptera > Syrphidae > Eristalis > Eristalis arbustorum. The sequence goes on from OU744318.1 coordinate 12,106,946, forward strand.
TGCATTACCTGAGTGACAATGTTCTGATTCGAAAGTCGGCCAAGCAAAGCCAGAAAGGACCCTCACAACTCAATCGAAGGCAATAAAAGAAAACAACAGACAGCACTAAGCAGTCTGCTGTTGCGGTAACTGAGGTTGATGAACTTCTGGAGGATGAGTTGAAATTGTTTGCGACTCAATGTGAGAACGGAGATGACCACACTGTGCTGCATCGATCGGCTAAAATTCTGCAGCATATCGAAAGAGGCAACGAACTATAGACGCAACAGCAATAAAAGGAGCGGTTGAAGGAAAGGAGATAATTTGGGGAGAATTCAGCGAAGAAAGACAAGACATTTGACAAATTTGAGGGCTATGACTAGAGCCCAACAGCCAGGAGATGAGAGCAGAGTGCAGCTTAGCAACAAATCACTCTGATAAATCGGAAGCTTCTCTGTAGGCACACGATCGTATACAACTAAATTAAAAAGAACTGCTGTCATGGTTCTGGTTCTGTTATTGCGTCTGGTAATCCTGTGATGCGAAAGAATTTTTGTTAAAACCCCAGCAAGCACCCAAGTCTCCGTAGAGCCGAGATGAAGGCAAACAAGCTACAGTCAGTTTTCACTATAAATCGTAGCGCCATCATCATTTCGACTGGAACCCTAGACTTCGCTTCCTCTCGTCGGCGTCGGACCAATTTCAACGTCAAAGACGTCTGTGAATGCAAGCTCTGTTGATAAATGATGCGCATTGTATTCGCCAACAACGATCACCCAGCGCCATGTCAAAATCAGTCAAATGACAACTGCTCTAGAGCCCTGCCTGTCCTCTACCACAAGAATCCACAGGATGACTGAATAATGATTTATTTACAGACTTCCACCCCACGAAACATCGAAAAACAAGAACAATGACGAATCACGCTCAACCTTCGACCGGCAGCGCTCCCTCACGTTCACACGCCTCTGTTATTCAAAGCGTTAAAACAACAACCGACTGTCAGAAAAAAAAAGAACACCAACGACATGTCCAGTCCAAAAATAAACTTACACGGGATGCATCACCTCGAAGAGCAAACAAAAGCAACAAAATCCGAACGCCACCTCTTAGAAAAATTCAGCTGACACAGGCGAGATCCGTTCCCATCCACGCCGTCAGCACAAAAGCGAGAAAAACAGAAAAACAGCCATTTGTCACCCCGAAGACATTGCCTCTTGAAGCATAAAGCCAAACGACATTTCACACGCATTCCTCTTCATGTGTGATTTAAAATATTCTCTAACTCATCACAATTCGCCGGTTAGCGCAAAACCCCTAAGTCCGCCCGGAGGGTGTCGCGGTCGCCAAGCTTCGCTTTTTTCAAGATTCAAGAGTCGCCCGGCAAAAGATGCCGAATTCCTGGGCAATTTTTCACCCACTTCTGAGCTCAACAGCAGGTAAGCATGCAGAAAATCTGTCGTAACACACCGTCGGCCGCTCGCACATTCACGCATCGAGTGCTGGGCACGGCAAGGAACGTCTCACTTTCGGGGAGTATCTATCAAACGCGTGGCATACTGGTGACTGGGCGTCTCTTCGCGGTCTAGTATTTCGCTGGCGAATGTGTAATTGTGCGTGGAAATGCGTTCGCACTGCGAGTTGCGACTGTCGCAGCTGAGAGACTTTTCACTGCATACCTCTGAAAGTGCACTGCGGGAGCGGAGCGCGTTGGTTTTATGGTGACGCTACATTGTACAGACCTCTGGTGTGAATTAGTAAATGGCAATTTTATGCTCTGATACACAACGAGTTTGTGAACATTTTTATTTTGAGGAACGTTAGGTGCTGTAATTAAGTGAAAAGTGTGAATTTTGGGAACGTTTCTTTTTAAAACATGTGGCGCCATCTGGGATTGTGGTCCATTTTGTGCAAAAGTAATTTGAAATAGAACACATTTGGGTGTGAGATTTCGATTGAATGTTTAGTTGAGAATGCTGTTCAATACTTGCCGTTTGCAATGGTATATAACATCAGTCGAAAGTCTGACACTTGAGTTCGTGTAGAGCTCAATTATGGCAAGGCAATTTTAGATGACATTTACAAACATGTCAGGCAGTAATTCGGTACATCATGTTGTTTTGAAAGAGTCAACCAATTTTTGATTATTTGGACAAACACAAATAAGTGGTCTTAGGAATAGGTGCACAACTGGGCAGCCCACAGAGGGGAATTAAGCCGGCATAAATGACATGACCTCTTTTGATCACTGGGCAGATCACATCACAAAATCGCCATCAAAAACGCGATCCACTACAGCAAAAATGATCAACGAAACTAGTTAGTTTTCTGTTTCTCAGAGAGTTCGTGGTGATCATATGGACCTAGTTCGTATACACGACGTTACCCATAACCGCAACTGTCAATAAATGACGTACATTGATTTGGGGAGAATGCAACAACGTCGTAATGGTACGGAAACTCATGAACACAATACTATGATGTAAGAGTGCGTGTGAAAAAGTGCTAAAATGGATTAAGCCAGTTGTCAGAGTTCAGAGCAGGCCATATACTTTCAGTAACGCAACATGTGGTGACAGTGACACATCTAGAATTAGGGTAATAATCGTGTACATAATTATAGAAGACCTTTCGTTGTAGGGAGAGACATGGACCTTGGAAGAACAGAAGGCCTGATCAACTGTGAATCCAGAATTGTTGTCAGTTCTTTAAATAGGTAGGTAGACATGTATCTTCGTCTCCGAACCAGTTAGACAACGCAACAGACGATGTTTACGTCGAAGGTGGCGCCCCCAAGCGTGAAACAAAAAACCTCAATCAACTTGCCGTGAGAAACTGGAGTCATCTAGCCTGAGATCGCACTAGGTGAAGGTGTTTGTTTCCACTCCGGACAATAGCGCTGTTCAAAGAAAAAGTGAGTGGCTTGGCAATAGACATGCCACCCTCAGACGCACGTACTAACTTTCATTGCTCTGTATTTTAATTTGAAGTTTGTCGAATTTTTGTGGTGGCCCGTGGCGTTGTGGGTACGTGCGTCGACCCCAACCTCGACGTCGTATGTTCGATTCCTCTGAGCGACAGAAATAATATTCACGGCCCCACCTCTTTCGAGTCACTGACAATGCTCAAAGAGTATTTCCTGTCTAGAAAAAGCTTCTCAAACTTGGCCGTTCGGATTCGGCGTAAAACTGTAGGTCCCTTCCACTCGTGAGAGAACAATGGCACGCACAACAAGAGCAACCAGCTGAGAAACTAGGTCCTGGCCCTCTTTGGGCTGTAGTGCCACCCATATTATTATATTGTCAATTTTTAAGTTCATTACTTGAAGAATGACCGAGGTACGATATTATTGCCTTCTCATTCTCATTCCTGACTCCTCCACAGAAGCTACAGTAGGACGCGTCAAGTCTGCTGACTTCACGTTACGAAGAAGCAACTACTATACTTTCTGTGAAGGAAGGTTAAAAAAAAGCAAAGTAGTCACCTTTTAACTCCAAAAAGTCTCTTAATTGCCGCCTAGCTCTTAACGAAATAGCTAAGAATTATAACATACTGCAGCGGTGGGTTTCGGGACACAGTGACATGAAGAATATGGAAGCAGACGAAAAAGACGAACTCATTAGAAAAGGGTAGCACTTAAACTCTTTCCGCTTAGCGACCTACAGTACATGCCTACAGCCACACCTAGACATCTATCCGAAGTTCGAAACGCTTAATCAAACCAAATGTAGATTGTCAAGCGGCACTGGATGCTTCAACACAAAACATTCGCAGCCAACCCTCCAAAACGTTCATGGGACTTGATAAGTATGAGTAGGCTGAATCTTAGAACGCTAAGTGGCTTGTTAACCAGCCACTGGGTCGTTGTCATAATCACCCCTCTATTAGGCATTTCCTAAAATGACTTCAGCAGATGCTGGAGAGATGACGTGCAGGTTGACCATTGAACATCTTCTCTGTAACTGCAATGCCCTCTCCTCTCCCATATTCAGCCTTACTTACTAACTTGTCGGAGCTAAATAGTAATGTCAGCATCAGTCACCTACACCGCTCCAACTGGTTTGTGAACTGGAATCGACTCGATCCTTGTGGTAACATAACGTGCCTGCTCTGGGCTAAGTGTGACGGCCATCTATAGTAGTCAGCCGGTTGTACCTAACCTCACCTAAACTAACCTTACCTTACTTCCTGTCAAACTCTAGCACAGATTTAGTTCTGTTTTGTAGATTTTCATTGTAACCGGGTTACGGATGTTATCTTCGTCGATATTCCCTATCACTCTCTCACTGTGGTAAAATCATATTTAAATATATAAATTGCAAAAGTGCAATTTAACCCTTTATCGGAAGGGTCCGTCTCAAGACGGTAGATCGTTCTGGCTAAAATTGTTAACTTAAGGTGTGAAAAAATCGGTTTCATCCGATCCACCTTGTTTTTGCTCGTCTGAGGACTTCCATCGGTGGTTGATCTTCTCGAGAGAGTCTAGACAATTCAGACGCATGCACCCAAGCGTTTGTAAGAAATCCAGGGCCTTCTTTGTTTTTTCTTCACAGAAAAGACTGCAGGCGACTTACTGGCATACTAACTAACCACTACACTTTTCCCAAGTGCGATTGTCCTAAGCGACGAAACCCTTTGCGAGGCCAGTGGAGAAGACGACAACACATCGACACTGCTAAGCACTTCCCCTGCAACTGTCTTTGCTCGCCTCAGGCGACATATATTTTTTTGAATGCTGTAAGCTAATGATGTATTATCATCTGCTGGGTTAGGTACTCCTCCAGAAGACCAACAAATTAGAGTACATTTTCGTTGTTTTTTAACACAGCTACTGTTAAAGATGACGACTGAGACAAATCCAACACCTGATCTCGGTTCTATCCACCTTTCCACAAAAGAAGAAAGCGTTAGCACGTTGTTGACTTTATTTTCAGTGGTTCAGTGGTTTATTTTCAGTGGTTTTCAGTGGTTCAATGTCCAAAATACTCATGCCATAACAACAAGAACTACCATTTCAAGGGCCACAGAGACTTTTGCATGACAAGTCGTGATAATTTGTCTCGTCCTAGTCCGTCTTGATTTCCTCTTTACCTAGTGATCATCAGCTTCAAAATTTTCTGAACTGTCTCAGTGCCCCGCCACGCCGATAAGGTAGGAGCCCAAAATACTCATCAAGAGTTTAGCGGCAGTTCATTGAAGACTCTCTAGTGGAAAGTGACAGCATTTTTTCGTTTTGCCCCAACTTGGCTGTGTGAACAGAAGAAGCAATTCCTTGGTTCAAAGAAATAATTGATGTAACGTGATAAGGAAGTGTACAACTTCTTTAGATTGAATCGGAAGAACAAATTCTTGCAGATTTTTCGACAAAATTCAGTCGATTTCTACCTTAATTGGCAGACTATTCATCAGAAGCGACGTCATAGTAAACCCATACGTAAACCCATTCGTCCAATTTCAAGGACTGATCTTCATCGCGAAACAATTGCATTGAACACAGTGACGATGCACGTTTCAGACTATCAAGGCGCTTAGCCCCAACACCGTGCCTGTTGCAAGTCTCTATGCGAGCAAGTAAATCCTCAACTGTCACACATTTTCATCAACAACAGTCCTAATCCACTAACCTAGACACCACCCGCTGGGAATTCTCATAATTTCCCAAATCCTCTCTGCAACACCCCCACAACCAGGGACCCATGACCATCGATGGCAGCATTCCTCCCGCAGCAGGGTGCTCTGCTCACTCGCTCAACTCAGCACAGATTCACTTCATGGCCGGTGACACTAAAATCCCCCGAAAACGCTGCCAATTCGAATACATAACGTGTATCCGTCATGATGGATACGAACAGGAAGCGGGCAAGACTCTCGCCTCATGCCGCCAAACACGCGTAGTACTACACCCAATACCTCCGCTCTCACCAGCCAAACTGTCACAATCGTCATTCTCGTTCGCAGAGAGCCGAATACAAAGGCACTTAGGCACACCAGCGGCCTTGAAAGTACAAACGAATCCTACGCGCACCGAGCGACGACACATCGGCTAAATTATTCACAGAACATCGCTTCATGTGCGCGCCTCTTTGTTTCGTCATGAAATGGAAACGTGAAATTGGTTTGAATTTCATTTTGAGTTTTTTTCTCTGGCGCTAAATTGTGATTTCGAGGAAGACCCACACACACACTTTGTAGTGTAGTCCTCCCTCGCACTTCCGACGCTGCCTGCCAACGAAGCATGGCGTGCAGCACAGCGCAGCGAACAAAGCGCGTCAAGGAGACGAAGATAAATTATGGAATTCATTCGGAGCTTCGTAATCCTCAGTCGATTTTCCATAATCTCCCCTCCACCCCCTCCACAGACAACGTCTGCGTTTCCTATTCTATTTCTGGCATGAATGCACTTTCAAATGATTCTCCAAATCGGCCGAGAATACGAGAATAATAAATTTCCCTTCTCAAGCCATCCGCACGCATCCCGCGTTAAGGTAACAAACGACTTGGCCCGGCTATTTATAGGCGAAGTCAGGAGGAAACCCACTCGGCGCGGCGATGAGGCGAAATCGTGTCACAGGGAAAATTGAAGCAATAAGCTCCACATGCGAAGTGGGCATCGCACCACCTCGAAATAGACACCGTGTCGGCAGCCGCAGCAGTGAATAACTAGGTGAAACGGGCTCTTCTGTGCCTAATGAAGTTTTTCCTTTCCTCCTCTTCTATTTCAAGAGCCTCCATCCGCCCTCCAGGTGACGTAAGTCGTCCGGGAACGACAGACCGCCGCTCATCAACATTCCAGCCGGCATTCCCCGGAGATCGATGCCACCGCCGCCGCCAAGCACGGCTCTAATTCATTTCTGTTAATTTCTTGTGGCATTCCATCGTGAAGTTACTTAGTTACACATCAACTCACTCTCCCCGCCCGCGGCATTAATCACGGACAAAGATTGACATCCTCTAATGCTGATTGACAGTTCGTTCCAATGTGCGTGCGTTCGTTCACTCTTGTGCCCGTCTAAAATCTCCTGTCGACAGGCTTATGATTTGATTCCACTTAGGAGGCAGGCGAAACACGGAACATCCGCGCGGAGTTCAAGAGTTCAAGTTCAAGAACCTCTCTCGCGGAAATTCCGAAAACATTGGACACACACGCCCGGCATCACTGCGAATTAATTGAGTTTATAAATCTTTCAAATGCTACGCAAAAAAAAAATATTGAAAATTGAGTTATTTGTCAGTGTGGCGGTGTTCTTGCCCGTTCGCCCTCCGCGCTGCCATCGATGGGTTGGGTTGATTGAACTGCAGGCGATTTGTGTGTGAGTCATGGCGGGCGGGTTATTGACTTCGATTCGCGAACGATTTCGCTGAGTGGTTCTGACACTTGGAGGATCCTTCAACGTTCGCGCAGCTGAATGGCAGCACACTTACGGGCCAAGTGTCTAACGCAGAGAGCGGCAGAGGCAATCGAGAAGGATCATAGACGAGCGAATATTTAGGCAACGCATACACCTTCGGGCTGTGTACATCTGATGGTGAAACTGGGAGGATGAGTGACGGGAGAGGGTTGACTGGAGGCATCAACGAGGTTCGTGTTTCTGTTGTGCTTGAGTCAAAGACGTTGGAATTAAGTAGAAGTCACGCAGGAGACCTGTAGTTTCACACATTTGTTAAAGAGTCAGTAAAAAGCCGACAACAACGGTGGCACCTGGGTGTCACAGCTTACTATTGTTTCGGTGGACACAATGTTATGGGCAATGCTTATGTCTATCTGATGCATCTACTTAAACTGGATACGCTTTGTCAAGAAAATCATAGATGGTCAGCTGGTACAGGATGCCTCATAACAACACAACTCTGACCTATGCTAGACCAAAAACGATCACCTAACCTGATCAGTATGAGCAGGCCTAATTTTAAACCCTCATTGGCATTAAAACAGGGCATTGCGTCTTCTAGGATGGACCTTCCTTTCAATGACTTCTGCAGGAGTTGCAGAGACGAGGATAAGGAAGAAACCACTGTACACTTGTTATGCAACAGTAGTGTTTCCTCATCCCAAAGCTACAGCCGTCTAGAAGCTTATCGCTTCAATTACCTGGCCGAACTAAGCAACGTAACAGTTGTTGAATAGGCACAGATCCGTGTGGCAGCACAATGGGCCTACGTGTGGCTGCTGCTTTCGGATCTGATGCAAAATGTGTTGATTGTGCGCACAAGTTGCACCAGGAGAGGTTCTCTTAGACCTTACTTATTTACTTATCAGGCTGACGAACCATGAAGGGTCTGAGCATGAGCAATTGCTGCCTCCAGTCATCAAGGTCATGCTGTCTTACATCCGCGATGACTTGGTCTCTGTACCGGAGGTTCGGTCTTCCTTTCCTTCTGGAACCAAGAGGCTCTGATTCGAAGACCCTCTTTGCTGGAGCGCTGTTGTCCATTCGCTCGATGTGGCCGAGCCAGTGTAGTCGACGGATTTTTGCCTTCCGGACTACATCCACATCCTTATACAGCTCGTAGAGTTCACGGTCGTGTCTTCTCCTCCGTTCACGTTCCTCGCAGACGGGACCATATAACCGCCATCTCTTAGACCTAGGTTAGCGAAAACTAAAACTGGTCTTATTTTAAGCAATCAGACAAGAGTCTTGTCTATTTACAAAAGCAGTCGACATTGCAGTCGCTCTAATTTTAAGACCAAGCCATCGAGTTCTTGCTCGTTCTATGGCTTCGTCTTCCATTGTTTTTCCTTATGCAGCTAGGCTAAGTGAGCGCATCCCTGTTCAGGTGCATTCTTCACAATACTGTCCCCTTTTTCATTCCCTTGAATATACAGGCAGCCGTGCTACCCAGCATAAGGGTCATCACTGATGCTTTGTATGCATCACATTTCATATGTAATTGGAAACATAAACGACGAGCTAGGAGTAGGAATGTCCATAAGCTGACTTTGGGAGATGATGAGCATATAAGTGAACGTACCGGCAATACGTTCAGTTGGTCCAGTATATTTTCCAACATGAGTAGGTAACTCAAGACCTCTCTGTCTGAATGCCCACCCAACTTCTGGACTCTCGCAACCTCAATAATCGCTGCAGAAATTCCTGCCATTCATACTTAGCAATTGCTTTGAGGCGTAGATGCTTGTAGCATTTTTAATACTCGATCAACGACAAATTAAAACTTCTCAAAGCACGCATAATAATAATAATGTGTCGATGCTTCTCAGCTACGTTTCATGTCGTACGTATATTTGTTCTGTCACGAGTTGAAAGGAGCGAGAGTTTTAGGCCGCCTCCGAACGGCAAAGTTTGAGAAGCTTTTTGTAGACAAGAGAATACTCTTTGATCATCGTCGGTAACTAGAAGGAGTTGAAGCCCTTATTTGTGAAAACTGATCGGTTTGCAATCAACGTGAGTACACCATTTTGTTTTAATCATCGTTGAATGGACCTAGTCCGCGTGCAGCGTTGCATTCGCATTTTTACCCTACAGCTTTTAAAAATCATTCAAAAGAAACCAGACGGAAACTAGTTCTTGTCAACTAAGTCGCAATACTAGGGTCGTTGAATGAGTCGGTGACATTGTGAATCTGTATCATCTTCTTTCCGCTTTTTAGATGTTGTCCAGCGATTTCAAGTGCTTCTATTCATATCCATAAATAAAACTCAACCTTTGTTTGTCCTTTATAGACTCTTAAATGGTAAGAGATAGAGCACTGATGTGTTTGGCAAATTTGTTCAGAATTTTCTGAGAAAAGTTTTGGCATCCATATCGTTTTTTGTTATTTTTTTTAAATGCGTTGCAACGCGCGCCCTTTGCTGCTAGTTGTAAATAACAGCAATAATCAGGACTCACAAATAGGAGATCATCTTGGCTCTTTGAACTTTTGCCATGGTGACCAAACAGCTCTGCAACAGTGCATGGGCTTCATGGAACAGCTGTTATGTTTTGTAGTTAATTTTGGTATTATACAGCCGAACATAGCCAAAACCTCTTTTAAGTGGTCTCACGATTTCGCTTGTGGACGACTGTGAGCATCTGTGGCATCGCGGGAATAGCTCATTCATCCGAAAGCCCAGTTGCGATGCCTAAAACGTAAACCATCTCATATGCTTTAACTTTCCGAATGAACAATATCGTTTTAAGGATTTCAACACCGATCGACGTGACGGACCTCTTTTGGACGACCATAACGTACGGCGTCACGTCGTTTGGTACGACCGCAACTAAGCTAACTAAACCACTTCATGTTCATTTGAACTGATCGCAAGTAGCGCACTGATATGAAATAAAAATGTTTGATCAGCACACGAAATTCACTTTTTTCCATTTTGTTCAGACTCACAAGGTTGGCTGCTGCCATTGGCTGTCAAGCAGAAAGCAAATGACGCGTCAAAACTTGACAGCAGCTTATGAACTTGACGCCAGCTGACAGGACAAGTGTTACAATTTAAGTTCAACCGCAGCGAATTCAAAAAGTCAAACGACTTCTGTCTTACGCTCACACATTTTATTTTCACTTGTTTATCGCGCGGAATGCATTTCAAGCTGTACGTCTCTGGAATCACATTCCTCTACTAATTCAGGACGTTGTACAGATATATTTTATGTATTTCTCCAATGTTTAGGAGGTATTTTAATGCCGCCCAATGTATAATGTCTCTGTTTTGGAGAAACTTGTTTTTAATTTTTTAATGCACTGTGTATGTTTAAGACGTGTACTTAAAAAAAGGGAGCTCTCAGTGTACAGCAATTTGCAGTAAAAGACATGTAAGGCGCTGCAACGAGCAAAGCAACAGAAGCAAAGACTTTCAGTTCATCGCTGGGAGACTATCACTCACTTAAACAGCTCATCATTTCCAACAGTCGTTAGGCCCTTGATTCTTCACTTAAGACTGAAGGCGGCTGTATTTTGGTGTTTTTGCCCAACGATTGGATCTGATTCTTGGCAAAACCAACCAACGACACACTATTCCAAATTTACTGGCAATACACCTCATAAACCATGTCAAACCGACCTCACAACATTGGAATTCATAGAATATCCCACAGCATTATGCAACCTTCAAAGTTAACCATGCGATCTTCCATGAGACTCGGGATCAACAAATCAGTCTGAAAGGCAATTTAAAAAACAAAAAAACCACAGTCCCACCCACACTCGGCAAACAGATCAAAACAAAATCTCGAATAGTCAACCCACACACCACACAGGTGGTTAGGATTTTACGAGCACCACTGTAATCACCGGATAGCGGAGAAAACAAGACGGCAAGAGATCACCGAAGCAGTACAACACACCCTTCTTCACACCATCGTCCTCCCCACTCAGGCCTCTCCGCCACCGTGGCCACTTTGTGTGTTTGGATACGTTCCACGTGCCGACTAGAGATCCAGAGAATCATCTCTGTTTACATAATTCAAGTATCCAGCCGATACATTGTATCCCCGCACACGAAAGTGCGCCGTACCACATCGAGAATCGGTGTGAGGTCATAACACTCTCGACCACCCCACCGACCGTGCGTGCGCCCGTCTGTTTATCAAATGACACAAGGTGAACACCAGTTGTAATATTTATACTCTTGTAAATAAACACAGCACAATTCTCTCGGTTGGGATCCTACCTAGAGAGCGCGGACCAAAGCCATGCCCCAGCGCGTCTACACCGCCGCGCCGCCACCTCCACTGCAGTTCACTGGCACAGATTTCTTCACTCATCGACACCGATCATTGAGAATATGCCAAATGGATAGCCTTAGCGAAACGCACGTACCCACTAGAGTTTTTTAATCAAAACACACAAATACAATGTCTATCGGGGCGCTGAGCATTCGGGACAGAAAATCAGGTGAGATGTGCTTTTGTTACGTGCGGAATTTGGGTTGCGCGAATACGACCAGTGGCGCACGTAAAGCATCATAAGTGCGTTGCTGCCCTGACGGCCGGGCGGGTGGGTGTTTCGGTTTGTGTTCTGTGTGTGTGTTCAATTGGATACATTGTGACAGATTCAAAGTAGTGTCGTTTCTTCGTTTCGGGCCGCTTTTGGAACGGATCTGGGACAGGAACTCGGAAAGGAATAGCTGTCATCGGTGCTCCACTGCCCGCAGTTAACAGATGTGTGCTCATGAATTACAATTAGACTTGGAGTCCGTTCAAGTTAGACGCCAAACGAAACTAAAACACGAACTAAAAAAAAAAAATGTCTCAGAAAAAAAAAAAATAAAAAAATAAGTCGTTAATGGCTAGATGTCAAGAATTTTGTTGTCGTGTGTAGCGTGACATTCAATTCTCTTTTGCGGTCTTTATTTGCTTTCTGATTCGTCGTCGTGGTGTGGTGTTTTGATCAAAATAGTTTTTATGTGTCGAAGGCTGTTTGACAGTCTGTCGAAGTGGACTTCACTAGATCAACATGATTTCCCTCGGAAAAATGTTCTGCTCTGCGAAGGAAATTCGTTGATTTTTTCCTCGTGTGCCACAAGGCTGAATGCTTACACCTCTGATTGCTTTGTTTGAGAAATTTGGCATACATTTGATTTGATGCCGACGCATTTTTTCACATCACTAGGACGACGATCACCAGGACGCACAAAGACGAGCTAGATGACACATCGAGTGTGCCAGCTGTCGCCGATCCGGGGGCTTAGTCACTGAGGAGAGGCACACGGCACATTCGAGTGATTAAACCATATCCAGGTCAAGGCGATCTGCATATCGATTCAAATCGAACTCGTACACAATGCTGACGAAATATTTGTGTAAAATTTCTAAGATCAACAGTCGGATGCCACGATCGCATTTTGGCAGAATTCCATGTGAGGTAACCGAAAGCGAGAGCGAAAGTGGACGGGCCGATCGTTTGTCCTCTTTTGGAGGCGAATTGGATTGGCACGCATGAGTCTTTCGAATTGGTGCGCAAATCGGGAAAAAAGTGTGAAGAACTCGTTGATCGTCGACTCTTACTAGAGCTATCAGAGTGACACTAAGTTAAATACCCGTCTAAAAATGTGGTTTCTAGGTAATGCTCTCGCTTTCGTTGAAACTGGAGTTCTTTTAACTTAACTTAACTTCTAGTACTTGTGTGAAAACCCAGCTCTGTAGTCTCTGCTGTAAATATGTCATGTGATAAGCCGTCGCTTTACTGAGTTGTTTCTACCTCGACAAATACATTTCGTTGTGTTTACCACTCAAATCAGACACACACCAAATATTAGAGAAAAAATTACAATTTGGAACCACATTAGAAGCAGGCAATGTAACCGAGCTGTTAAAGGTTAATATTTAATGGGGGAACAACGTTCCGTTGCAAAGTTCAGCATGCAATCACTTTTACTGAGTACCGACTTTGCACGATTTGTCAGCAGCTGCACGTGACGTGACGGACTAAAATTTTAGGGGGAGAACGCTAATTCAATTCATTTACATATTCTTTAACATTAAACTCTCTTGTCATTCTTGAACATTCAGCAGTCATTGCGGCCACTTTTTAGGCCTTCGCTTACCAGTCCCAGGTCGAAGTGGTTAGACCAAGTCCATAAACTCGCTTAGTTGCACTCCGCTGCGTTGGAGCCGCTGGCGGAGAATCGAGCTGCCTGGAAATCTCTCGTGCGTGCTTTGGCCCAGTTGCTCCTCTAGTGGCTCGGGAAAGCCATTGTAGATTAGATGGGAATAGAAGGTTACTATGTATAACTCGATGCATATTTAAAGCGGTGAACATACAATAAAGAGCTCTCTCTGTAAAGATCACACTGCGTTCTGGTCACCTTGGTGCATTTTCCCGCTGGACTAAAGTGCAGCCGATTTGAACGATTTCAACTCGTATTCTTTCACCGATGGCAACAGAATATATCACCGTCTTTACCGCATTGTGAATGTCTTAGAATATATCACCGTCTTAGCCGCATCATCGAATGCCTCTGAAGAACGAAGCATTTCGAGAATTGCAGCTATCTACACAACACCACGAGATGTTAAGATGTATGGTCATAATTTTCCTGTTCCATTTCAGTTGACACAACCAACCAACTTTTGCTGACTAAGCCCTAATCAAAAAGACGAACGATTAAAGTGACTGACTACTGGTTGGTAGTAGGCCCACCTCAGCCAGAGTTGGCCCGCGGACTGCACGAAGGTTTGAAAAATAACCGAAAGGGAAATATTGGAACTTTCCACTCAAAACAGTAGAATGACAGTTTAATGCTATGAATTAAATAAAATTTCGGACTGCTGGATTCAAAAGTTTGTTTGCACCTTTAGAGAAGAGATTGGAAGGAATGTTGGCTGACGACCTTGTTTTTGATTTCATGATAGGGACTTGAACGAGCTTCAAGCTTTGTAAGACAACGATTATATTCCCTGTCAAACTTGGTGTGACAGAACAAGCTGCTTATTAAAAACATGTTGGCATAGCATCAGGTTTATAGGGTTTTAGGGTCTCTTCAACTACAAAACAGGTAACAGAACAGTGTGGCATTACAATGGGTCCAACAGGACCTAAGTGAGACATGGCTTAAGCATCTACTCACCAATCTAATCGCTTGAGAGCAGCTAAAGACAGGAATTTGCGCAAATGCAATTGTGGATGTAGTCGTTCTTAACGGCTGACAACTTCAAACAAGTTTTTTGCTGTTCAGACGAACAAGTTTAACAAAATAATTCATTGCCGAGATTTTTTGGAATCGGCAAAAACTTCTATTGTTTGCTTAAGGACTTAGCACCTCGCCCTGTTTATTTTTTCCATGATCACAATTTCCTTAAGTAACGCCATTCATTTTCCAAGTTTCTTTCATTTCAAAACTACTTTTGTCTTAACCAACACACCTTCAGGTCTGCAGTGTTGGGGAACAAATCCGCGTGCGTTGCATTTACAATCCACAATTGTCGTACTTGCCGGGTTGCATTGAGGTGCCCAGTGAATTTGTTGCATTATTCCATAGAATAAAGTGATTTATTTTGGAAAAGGAACTATCAAAGCATGTAATGCATTCCACTTGCTGTCTCTCATTCTCCCTTTGTAGCTTATCAAGTGTCAATTTGTAGATATTACGCGACGCACGCAACGGCTCCTATTGATCTGAGCCTTTATGCTGATTCCGAATGGCGAAGTTTAGCATCAGTTTTTTAGCATTAATCCCATGACTCAAGAGAAATAGGATCGTAGGTCGTTACCAAAGAATGTGTCCTGCCCCAGCCCAGGCCATACAGAAGAAATGGTACTGTTTGAAAGCAGTGCTCTTCGTTTTTCTGGTGTCGCATACTGCCTTGATATCTATGTTTTTCATTTGTTCTCGGAAGGAAACTCAACCGGTGCCCTGAACAATGACGCTCTAGACATAGAAATTGGAATGTTCAAGAAAATACATACAAACTTCCCAGAATTTGCTTTGGAAGACTGTCAAGAGGTGTTACGTTAAATATGACATGAATGCATGTCATCTAGATCGTGTCAATTGGAGAGGTATGTTCCAAAAAATACCGTGATTTCCTCAACACTGTAGCAATAACCGCAACGTGATTTTTAACGCAAGGAAAAAATGTTTTCACGACTTTTGTTACAATGAATAAAACCTCGGTTCATCACTACACAAGAGGATCAAATCGATTGTCAACTGAGTAGACAGCAAGCCGATGAACCTCCTCAAAAGCGATCAAAGGCACAATTGTTAGCTGGGAAGGTGCAAAGTGGTCAAATAGTCAGGCAATGGTCTCGCAAAATGCTTTAATTTACAAGAATTTCTATTTGTGGCGCCATCTATGTGCCGTGAAGGGGACATTCTAAGCGATGCGTTAATGCCCCTTAGTCATGAATTATAAAAAACGAGCATGTGAGCACATTTGTCGAGATTTAGTCACACAAAACCTGCCATGGGGGAGAAAAAATTGAGTCACGACATTATCATTAACCAATTCGCTTTAAAAACAAAGAATCTCTGAAGCGACCTATTTTGGAGGTCTTCTTACCGAATCCTCTATGTTTTCAAATGCCAATAACTTTCTTTCTGTGTCTCTGAACAAATCGCCGGGGTAATGAAGTGTTGCTTAACTTTTGCGTGCCATGCACTCTGTGAACGTACCCGTGGGTGTACAACAAGTGGTAGCACTAGATAAAAGCCCTGCCTCTGCTAAGAGTTGAGGAAAGACATCAAAAGTCAGTAACACGTTAAGACACAACAAGTCTGTGAAGCACAGATCCCGATTCGAAGGCACTATTCCAAGAATTTGAGCAAACAAAAATCAAAAAACACACAAAATTTAAGAACAAACAAAATAAATAAGTAAAATCACAGCCTACCCTCACAGAATTTGCAACATTTTGCTGGCGGTTCATCAGAATCAGCAATGACCGGCATGGTCCTCTCGAGGCCCACACACACCAACTGAATCACACCAGTAGGTGTAACATAACCCTTATCCCAAAGTAAAGGGCTTGATTATCTCCTCTCTATTTTTTTCTTATTGATCTCAAGGCACTCTTGGATATTCACTCGCGTGTTCCTTTCTGTTTTCTGTTACTTGCAGCACACGCATGTGTTGACCACAACGAATTCAGAAGGAAATCAAATTTTCTTTTTTTTTCTTTTTTTTTTACAAAACTTCACTTCACTTTATTTTGTGTGTGGAGAAATGGGAATTTCTTTTTTTTTTTGGTATAAATATATTTATTTTCTATGTAGTGGAATGATTCAGAGATTTTTTTTTGTTACACACGTTCGCACTTTTCTTTTGATTTTTGCTCAACTTATCGGCAGACAACAAATATTTTCATTTCCTGTTATTCCTTTGTGTCGGAAACTCACACGATATCTCATCTCTCGAACCCAAAAACGCGCACTCAAAAAAAAAAAACTTCGGATTTTTCAACGAAAACAGAAATCAAGATGCACTCAGAACTAAAAAGCAATTTTTTTTTGGTTAAATTTTCCGATTGAGGTGAAATGCTGCTGCGGGAAATCTTAGAGAACTCACAAATCGCGGAGACATTTTCGAGTTTGTTCGTTTGGTTTCGAAAATTTTTGATTAAAAATATTTGGTTACTTTTGTTTCAGTCGTTTGTAGTTTTGAATTACGTTCAAAAAGAAAGAAAATGTATTGGGAACAAAAAGCGCCCGTTTGATTAAAAAACGAAAAAGAAAATCAACTTGAAGCAACACATCGAGATGCGTTTGAATTTGCTTTTTTTTTTTTTCAGAAAACAGAAGTATCGATCATAACGTGAAACCTCCGTGGAGACCACTGAGTTGAAAACCGTTCTCACAGTTGAATTTTCCTCAATCGCTGGCAGAGGGAAAAAGTTTTTCGAAAACGTTAACATACACAAATACAAAATATTTAAGGTTGCCTTAGCTTTTCTTTTCTTTTTTTCCGATTTTTTTGTTCGTTATTTCGTATCGTTTCGAAAGTCAGAGAGAGAGAGCGAGAACGCAAGTGGTGAGTCTGTGCAACCAAAACACACGAGGAACCAGACCGGACTCCTCCGGACAGCTAGACGCGAGTCGAAAAAAGAGGCAAACTCAAAAATCCTTCTAAAACACCAAACACACCCAGGCACACAGTCAGACGAACGAATGAAACTTTTCCCCGATTAGAATCTATGCTCTGTTCGGGCAGTTTTCGGTTCTCATTCTCTCGCGCAGGTACACGACGCACGCATCGGGCCCGACGCGAGATAATGGAGTTTCGAAAATAGATTCTCGCCGCCTGATTTCGAAAAAGAAAGCGCGTCCACTGTGGACTGCTGGCCGTGGACCGTACACTCTCACTCTCTTGACGCTGCCAGAGACGATATGCCCAAAAAACAAAAAAAAAAAACGGGCCTATCTCCCTCCCCATTCATCTGTGTGCGTGCGCCTCTGTAAACAGTCGCCGTTTCGAAAGAAAAAACACACCAGAAAAGACTGAATGAACTTAGAAACACCACCATCAGCTGGCCGTCCTCCGGCCGTGTGTTCCTCGGCAAACTTGTTTATATTCAGGCCGAAAATAGTTCCAAAAATGTCTCGAAACTCTCTTCGCTGAGAGAAAGCAGAAGAAAGTGAGAGAAAGCTTGCCGCCGCTTACACTTCGAACACACTGCTGCTCAAACTGTTAAATCATTGCTTTTCGCCACACCAGAACCGACGCCATATTGTGAGCGATCGTGTCAAAAAAAAACAACGAAGCTTTTCATACCACCTGCTCGGCGGCGACGGAAGAATGACTAATTTCATTTATTTTACTCGCCTTCAAATGGTTTACCTTTATAATTAGCGTTTTAAATTAATCAAAAACCAAAAAATCGATTTTGGCTGGCAATTTTCAGCGTGAACAAAAATTTTTATTTTTGAACATAGATGGAGGGAAATCGAATGAAAAGAAAATAAACGCCAAACTGACACATGCCGGTTGTGATGATGACGATCGTGACGGTGATGGTGAATGGTGACGGTGACGCTAGCGGTGGCGTCTACACTCGTTAGGCGGTTGTGAGAAATCATCTATTTTTGGGTAACCGTCCCGAGTTGGGACTATGAATCACAAGGAGTAAAATTGGGCCCCGCGAAACGCTATTAATGAAAAGCTCGATTAGAAGCACTTTTAGACGCGATGTTTGTTGGCCATTTCTGTGTGTGTGAGATATTTTGTGGTGAGAAATTTATAGAAAAAAAAATAATAGAACCAAAATATGTACATGATCGCGAAGTGATTATGTGGAGGCTTAACTTCATACGAGAAAATGTTACGATCGATGAATTTCGTTGTGTGCCAGCAGTTGGATGTACATGCATTATTTTAAGCGAATGACATTTGTAAATTGACATGTGAATTTGTCTCTAAGGGATAAACTTCTGAGCTATTGAACCGATTCTTATGACACTCTGTTATGATCGGCAACAAAAACAAGCATCTCACATCATGGACTCTCGTTTCAACGGGGTGAACTCACAAGGTCTGCTGTGTGTTTGGTGGGACCAGAAAGGTGTGGTGTACCACGAGCTCCTAAAACCTGGTGAAACCGTTAATACCGATCGCTACCGACAACAAATGATCAATTTGAACCATGCATTGATCGAGAAACGACCAGAATTGGCCAGAAGACACGACACGGTAATTTTGCTCCATGACAATGCACCTGCACACAAAGCAAAACCGGTTCAGGATACAATCAAAACACTTGGCTGGGAGCAGCTACCCCACCCGCCATATTCACCAGACTTGGCTCCTTCCGACTACCATTTGTTTTCATCGATGGGACACGCATTGGCTGAGCAGCACTTCGATTCCTACGAAGAAGTAAAAATTTGGCTGTCTGTTTGGTTTGCTTTAAAAGACGAACAATTTTATTGGCGTGGTATTCACAAATTGCCAGAAAGGTGGTCAAAATGTGTAGAAAACAATGGCCAATACTTTGAATAAAATGTTTTTACTTTCCCATTAATAATTAGTGTTTTATTTTCAAAAAAAAATTTCATACTGGTACACCTGGTATATGCATCAATTTAAGTTAAGGACTTCACTTACTGTATAGAAAAGGCTTCTCAAACTTGGCCGTTCGGAGTGGTCATAAAACTGTAGGTCTCTTCCACTCGTGAGAAAACACAAGAATGGTTGCTGTAGAAGCTGGGCCCTGTTCTACGGGCTGTAGCGGAATCAAATCTCGGCGCTAGGAGATTACTATCTGACAATATTCAATTTTTCATACGATGAAGGCCCATGGATTGGTGCCGAGGAAATTGCAGGAATCAGTGTTTGTATTCACCACACCAGTACACTGCAATTATTGACAATCCTCCGGGAGTACAGCTGTCAGTCCAGAACGCACGCATGATTCCTGTAGAAGCTAGGCCCACATTCTGAATGCAACGCCTCGCAAAAAAAAATATAAAAATAGGAGCTACTCGTACTTGTAATGTGGCACGATTTAGAGCATTCGCCTATCCCTTTTTGAACCTATCCCCTATTGAACGTAACTAAGAGTGCCCTTTCTTGACCCTTTTGTAGAAGTTGGGACACGTATGTCCCACTCAAAGTTCGCACAGTCTTAACATCAAAAGTTCGCATCCAAAATGGATAAACGTTGTAACTATATTCTGAGTCAAACTTTTTGACAAGTAAGTCCATAACAACTGAAAGGAATTGTCATAACTGACGAGTGTCAGTTAACACTTACTCCAAAATTTGAATCATCGTGGAACGTATTCACCCTTTCCAGACATAGTGTAACACTACGAAGCCATGAACAACTGCTGTTGAAACCTAAGAGACCGTCATGTCTATGCAATGAATAAATGCGTACTAACCTGTTTTCGAACTATTGCTAATCCAGAACGTCTGTAAAGAGAGATAAGTTTTAATTTTAGTCGAATTTTTACGGCAGGAAATAATTTAAATAAACGGAAAGTCATACAAGTTGGTTGGCCTCCAAGAGACCAGGAAGTTTGAATGAATTAAGAAGAGGAAGACAGAGCTATTTTGCAAGAAATGCGGCTGGAATTTATGACCAGTTTGTGTTTTTTTTTTTGTTGTAACCTGATTGCAACACTAAAGCATTTATATACAGTCTGTTTGATAAGATCGTACACGACAAAAATTAAAGAAGAACTTATAATAAAAAATTTATTTTGTTTATTTACTTGAATGCTTTTCAATTAATATGTTGTTCACTGTTCTCCATTATCAATAATTGCTTGGAGTCTTCGAGACATGCTTTCAAATAATCTGAAAGCATAATCTTGAGGCAAAGGTCCAAGCTAAACTCGTATTTTTCGTGATAATAGTTTAACCGTCGAGATCTTCATTCCTTTGAGCTTTAGCTTCATGCACAAACATTTTCAATGGGATTTGCAAGTGGCGACTTAAACCAATCTAAAACATCGACGTAATGTTATTGTTTCTACGCACTGCACAAACGACTGCGATGTTTCGGGTCATTATCTTCTTGCAGTAACCAATTCGCTTTTTGGGCAATGAAATGATTTATCAAACGGAATGTCTTTTCCATGAAGAAGCGGCTGCATTTCTGTTGGGTATACATTTCAGAATTACATAACCTGCAGTGTTGGGTCACTTACAGTCGAATGCCTCCCTAACTCGAATTTCTTGCAACATTTTTGTATTCTTTTTAATTTTCCATAAAAAAATAGAACACTCTCTAAGTCGAACACATGTTTATATCCCGTGACAATTCGACTCAGGGAGAACACACTGTATGTCCCTTGAAATCAGTTTGTTTAATCCTGGCCTTAAAAGTTGTACAGACATTGGCCAAAAGCAGTAAGATATCGACATGCGAATTTACAAATTTTTAAGATTTCCTTTTTCAAAAGTAAACTGTATAGGTTTTATCTGTTCGTCCGTCATTTTAGAAGCAAATTGCAATACATTTTGAAATATATATATAATATGGGTGGTGCTATAGCCCTTAGAGAGCCAGGGCCTAGCTTCTCAGCAGCAACCACTCGTGTTGTGCAAGCTATTGTTCTCTCACGAGTGGAAGGCACCTACAGTTTTATGCCGACTCCGAACGGCCAAGTTTGAGAAGCTTTTTCTAGGCGAAATGAAATACTCTCTGAGCATTGTCAGTGACTCGAAAGAGGTGGGGTCGTGAAAATTGTTTCGTCGCACAGAGCAGGAATCGAACCTACGATGTCGAGGTTGGGGTTGACGCACATACCCACAACGCCACGGACCACCACTTTTGGAAAAATAAACTTTATTCTTCATTCATTGATACAGAGCAAGTGGAAATCGCTTGGCAGCAGAGCCGAACTATAAGATGAGCCATCAGCCAAGCTCTCGATTGAATGGCACAGTTTGGAGTTGGTTGAGTGCCTGCAAATAGTTATAGGGCTTTTAAAATGCTTTCGTCTGGTTTTCAAATCTGGTCCATTCACCATTTGCCGTTGGGAACAAATTAAAGCCACTGGGTATGACAATGGAAACAATGGTCTAATTGTGCTGATAATTCTTGCCCAATAACCTCAACAAAACCAAGCTCTCTGCGTTTCTGGTGAGGCACTGTATGTGCGTGGCCTGACGTTGTCTACAGTGTCTCCCCAAGGTTGAACCATAGCGACACCGTTGATTTATATGTCAGATATGTCAGACAATCTGGTACACCACTGCACCCAGTCGATACGACGATAAACGAACACAAATTAAACAGTTTGTCTACAAAATCAGTCCTCATGAAAACGCTCCACATCCATCTCCTCTTCTCGCAAACCACCACCCCGTCACAAAGAACCGTGTAAACAAAGCCATCTTCCAAAGAACTAGACCCAAATCGACTCCCAGAAGCCGTTAAGCTGTCACCCCAAATCGCCAAGTTTTAAAAACAACGCCACCGCACTACACACCCATTAAAGATCAAACTTTCCCCCCACGACTGCCGTAACCACCACAACTCCTCCAGGACGACCCCAATCCAGACTCGCATCCTCCAAGTGAAACCGTCAAGTAGACAGCCCCCTCCACAAGTGGGTGTTTATGGATTGACGTATTCGGAATTTAATTTAAAACTAAAGCACATTCGCACACACACCAGCAACTAGGTGTGAACAAAGTTAAAAATACCCATTCCTGAGTCGACTGCGGTGGCCGCTCCGGTGCTCGCCTGGCGCCCCTAACTGCTGTTGCTCGGGTGACCATTTGCCTATTGTTCGAGTTCATAATTCGCATCTCCATGCATTCATTTCGTATTTTTTTCAGTTCTCCAACTCAAGTGGGACATTTTATGCTCCCCCATTGTTTTCATATTTTTACACAGCTTAGGAGCCGTCGGTGTAGGCGAGGTGTTATGCGATTCTGTTGTGCCGCGGCCACTTTGTCTAGCGAAAAGCCGTCTTATTGCTTTTATTGAGAATTTCATAATTCTGATATTGGCAATAAGAGGCGATTTTTGATCGACCAGTGGGCGGCGACTTGTCTACACGCTTTCTCTGCACTGCCAGGAGGTTAGGCGTCTCGTGGTGGTTGTCGTAAATTTTGTTTTTCACGCAGGAATTACGCGGCCATGGAGGAAATTCGGGGCTGGCTGATGAGGTGAGCGGTAAACGATGTTAATTAATATTTCGTTCAGCTTAAATGGTAAGTACTGCGTCTTCCGCCGTGACGAGTGGGATTTAATTTATCGAAGGCGAGTGCTAGTTCTATTAAAGAAGCCAAACGTTTATCCTTAAAAAGAAACACATTAACTGGAAGTAATGCTTACGGGGGCGATCTTTGGGAAGGATCTTTCAGAAGTCCGGTCAGCTAATAGCACACGCCGATGACATTAACTGACATACTGTTGAAGCGCTTGCCAGCTATGATACACAATCGCAAAAACTGAGTCTAGAAAAAAAAAATTCAGGGGATCACGGATTCAACGCCTAAGGCGAATAGAAGACTCCTCGACTATTTAGAGGCCGACCAGGCCTAATATGACACACAGAAGTAAGGAAGGACCCTTACCAAGTGAAGTTAATGTACGCAAATGAAAGCAGATCGAACTGTCGTGTTCCATTACAAAACAAGTATCAAGAGCTAACCATGCCTTTCTCATTGTCGTCCCAAAAGAACAATGCCTACATGCCCCTAGATCAAGTCTCATGTACAATGACTTCTGTTGAGGTGACAAGGACGAGATTGGCCCGAGGCGATAGAAATCACAAATGCCTGTGTATCGCTCTTTCTATTTCATGGAAAATTCATTTCGGGAATTCTTTCCCCCATTTACTTTGGCGAACTTTTAAAAGTGCATCCACTTGTTAGCATAACCGCATGACATTGACGTGATTGGAATCAGCAATAATGGGTCTCGCGATAAACAAAATCAAATCGATGTCTATACTGTCTTGGAGAGAGGACACACAACACCGACATCTTAGACACAGCGTCACAATGGACAGCTGTCACCCCTTGCCAACTGCTGTTTCTTTGGGCTCAAGAGGCAATTGAGTAGTAGAGCCCTCTCTCGAAAGACCAAGCTCACGTTATATAAGACCTTGATCATTCCTGTCCTGCTGTATGGCGCGGAAGCTTGGACTATCTCAAGAGCGGATGAAGACGCACTTGGTCTCTTCGAGAGAAAAGTTCTGCGTTCAATCTTTGGTCCTGTTTGCGTTGAAGGTTCTTGGAGAAGGAGATTCAGCCACGAACTGTACGGGCTTTACAGCGACATGAGTCTAGTCAGGCGTCTACGGGTTCAACGAATAAGATGGCTAGGCCATGTAGAGCGCATGGACAACACTCCTCCAGCCCGAAGAGTCTTCGACTCCGAACCAGTGGGACAACGCAATAGAGGACGACCACGAACCCGATGGCGCACTCAAGTGGAGAAGGAACTCAACCAACTTGGAGTGCGAAATTGGAGGCAGCTGGCTAAAGAACGTGCCAGCTGGAGAGGATTGTCGACCGAGGCCCAGGTTCACCCCGGACTGTAGCGCCACAAGAAGAAGTTCATTCCTGTTTTGGGCCGCAGAGGCATTGGCAAGGGCACATGGAAGAGTCCAGGAAATCCCTTCAGAGAAGGTCTACTTGCCTTCTTATGGTTCTGTTTGTGTTGACGGATGGCATCTAGTTTAAAAGCTTCAACCAAGAAGAGTTCAGGTTGTACATCCGCTTGAGTCTTGGCAAGTATGAATGCTCGACGAATCAAAGCCTGGACTGGAGTCTATAGGTCAACAAGTGGCTGAAGGTCGAAGGCAACTTGTTGAGAACAATTGAAGGCAACTAGCCTGAGATTGTAGAAGATGGATACTGAATACAATTTTTGATTGAGGCTCATGACCACCACAGAAGAAGCCGCACAAAAACATCATCCATCATGAATGAGCATCAATTGCAACACGAGTGGATAGTTGTTTATAGATTGGGGACTATTCGAATCGTGTAGCAGCGTCATTGACGTCAGTAGATGATGCCAGATACGTGAACCACTGATTGACACAAAATGGCTGGCGATTGACAGTGCTGTTTTGAAAAGTTTCGTTGACATGATCGTACAAAAACAATAAAAAATGTGTACGCCAATTCAGTCAGACTCACTCATTAATAGTGCCTAAATCGAATTTAGTTATAACCAGCTCTAAGCAAATTTTCGTTACTCTAATGCCAGATTTCACAGTACAACCTTATCTGCTACAATCAGGTTTGACACTCAAGTCGTAGCCATTGGTGGCTTAAATTAAACTATTACTTTCAAAATTATCTTTGGCACAATTTAAAATTAAAGCCTACTTTTAGTTTATAGCCTATTATGAATAACAAAAAGTATACTTTAAGTTAACTAAGTAAACTTTTAAATTCGACTTTAAATGACTATCAATTTGTGTCCCGTGGCGTTGTGGGTATGTGCGTCGACCCCAACCTCGATGTTGTGGCAACCCTGCTCTAAGAATTCTCTCTCTCTAAATATATCGTAAAAACGATGTTCAACAACATTATGTTTATCGTATTGTAACAGGCGAGAGTTCAGTTCTCCCTGGACCGGCACACAAGACACCCGAACAATAAAAAGAAATTTAACGTAGATAAAGTAGTGTGTTTTTAATTTTATTTTTCTGCTTACAATGTCGTAGGTTCGATTCCTGCTTTGAGATACAAGAATATTTTTCACGACCCCACCTCTTTCGAGTCACTGACAATGAGTATTTCCTGTCTAGACAAAGCTTCTCAAACAAAGCCGTTCGGATTCGGCATTAAACTGTAGGTCCCTTTCACTCGTGAGAGAACAATAGACTCACAAGACGAGTGGTTGCTGAGAAGCTATGCCCTGGTACCCTACCGGCTGTAGCGCCAATCATATTATATTATTATTGTGAATTTGTGTGAATGCGCACAGGAGCTCTTAATTGACCATAAAAACTGCCACTTTATACTCCTAGCACATTCCTTTAATTATATATATATATATATATTCTGAAGAGCTTTGTTCTTGTATTTGTCATCCCTTGGCTCCTGGGATATGACACGCTGCTTTCGAAACCCTACAAAGCACTACACACTTGAGTGTGATCTCGCCTTGAATATATCAGTATCGCGGATCGCAGTTATCGCGGACAAAAGACAGTCTGATCTTGGTGACTGCAAGCAGCGTGCCCGTGTCCGTCACTGATGGAATGCAGTAGAATATCTTTTTATCGGCATCAACATTTAATAAAAAACAAAAACAGTATGGTTTTGGGAACTGCCATTTATGCATCCATTATCTAATTCGTGGGAAAGCGGCTAAGGTCGAAGGTCATCGACTTCAAACCGATAAGCGATCGCCTGACTGTGATCCGCATCCAAGGCAGATTCTACAACATCAGCCTCATATGTGCACACGCCCCTACCAACGAAGCTGAAGACTCTGTCAAAGAGGATTTTTACGACCTCTTGGACGGTTCCTACGGAGCCTGTCCGGAGTACGATGTCAAAATCGTACTCGGAGACTTCAATGCTAAAATCGTTAAGGTGATCGGAAAGCACAGCCTCCACGACACGACAACAGATAACGGCTTCCGACTCACAGACTTTGCGACAGCACGTAATATGATCATAAGTAGCACAAGGTTCCCTCGCAAAAAAATCCACACAGCAACCTGGTGATCCCCGGATGGTCGAACCGCCAACCAAATCGACCATGTGCTTATTGACGGAAGACACGCGTCAAATATCCTGGATGTGCGAACATTCAGGGGGGCAAACGTCCACTCTCTTGTTGCAGCAAGATTCAGAGCTCGACTGTCCAATGTCAGAAAGCTGCACCAGCCGTCAAAGAAAACTTTTGACATTGGACGCCTGGGCATGCGGGAGATTGCCAGAGCCTACGAAGAGCAATTAAGTGAGAGACTCTCCGGTATGCCTATGTCAAGTGCCAACGAGATGTGGTTGCATTGCCGCTCGGCCACCAAAGAGGTAGCGGAAACTACCTTAGGCTACCTACCACCCCCGACAAGAAACCCGTGGTATGATGGCGAGTGTGAGCCAAAAAAACGTGCAACCGACGAGGCATACCATAAAGCGCTGCAACGGAAAACAAGGGCAGCGCAAGAGGAGTACCGGGCTAGAAGACGGGAGGAGAAAAAGCTTCTACGCCTGAAGAAAAAGTCTCTCGCAACCTCATAGCTCAAGGATATCGAAGAGTCTAGGGACAAGCAAAAAATACGGGCCTTTTACAAAAAAGGCAAAAGCCTGACCACAGGCTTTAGGAAAGGCACCCAGGCTCTTCGAAATTGCGAGGGTAACCTAGTTACGGACCCACAGGGAATAGTATATGTGCTTAAGCAGCACAGTGGGGGTTTTTATGCAGACCAGCGAGTTTCAAATCGATACTCACCATCTGTTCATCGATTTTAAAGCCGCATACGACAGCATTCATAGCAAGGAGCTATTCGAAGCGATGGCCGAATTCGGGATCCCGGGAAATCCGGTTGTGTCACACCACGCTAACACATACGCAATGCACCGTGCAGTTCGATTCAAAAACGTCAGAACCGTTCGAAACCTGCACCGGATTTCGGCAAGGAGATGCGCTGTCGTGCGATTTCTTCAATCTGGTACTGGAGAAGATAGTGCGGCGGGCAAAAGTCAACACGGAAGGCACTATCTTCTACAAGTCAGTCCAGCTGTTGGGATACGCGGATGACATCGACATTGTCGCACGGTCCCAACGCGCCATAGTGGCAGCTTTCACGGAAGCTTGAGGAACAGGCGAAACGAGCTGGTCTAAAGGTCAACGAGGACAAGACAAAATATATGCTGTCGAGCAGAAACGATCCGCCGCACACCACCTAGGCCAAAACGTTACAATCGACAGCTACAATTTCGAGGTAGTAAAGGAGTTTGTCTACCTCGGGGCAAATGTAAACTCCACGAATGACATCGTAGTGGAGATCCGACGTAGAATCGCCCTTGGCAACCGATGCTACTTCGGTCTGTCAAAACAACTGGGCTCGAAACTCCTGACTCGAAGGCCCAAAGTCATGCTTTACAAAACCCTTATCCTGCCAGTCCTACTTTATGGAGCCGAAAGCTGGACATTAAGTAAGGCTGCGTCGGATTTATGGTCCCGTCTGCGAGGAAGGCGAATGGAGGAGAAGACACAACCGCGAACTCTACGAGCTGTGCAAGGATGTGGATGTAGTCTGGAAGGCAAAAATCCGTCGACTACACTGGCTCGGCCACATCGAGCGAATGGACAACAACGCTCCAGCAAAGAGGGTCTTCGAATCCGAGCCTCCTGGTTCGAGAAAGAGAGGAAGACCGAACCTCCGGTACAAAGACCAAGTCATAGCGGATGCAAGACAGTTTGGCCTTGATGACTGGAAGCAGCGTGCCCAGGACCGTCACCGATGGAAGGCAGCAATTGCTCAGGCTCAGACCCTTCATGGTTCGTCTGCCTGATAAGTAAGTAAGTAAGATCTAATTTCAATTTTTAAAAATATTGAGGCTGACTTCCTTGGTCTGATAGCTTTGAACGGTGTTTGCTTTTCGATGTACATATACTCCGTATGTCCCAGACCTCAATTGCGGCAATCACCTTTGGTTATGATATTCCATCTGGTGCCATAGATGCTGTCCTTTCTTCCTTTTCTGGGCAGCTATATAGCTTAGCTTTGACCAGTGGTGCCCTTTCTGTCTGTTCCTTTTCTCCGACAGTCTGTACACCACCAACTCACCAATTACGACCAATGTGAGGCCATCTGCAGAATGTTGTATTTAGCAAATCTTTCTAAAAATTCCTCACCTCTCACTGATCCATTTTTATCTATACGTGGCCCATAATTCTTCAGCTACCCACTACCTCGGCTCTTCTAATTCATTGCCATCTCCACAAATAGCTTGTATGTTAAACTTTAAGTCCATTGTATGAGGCAAAGAAGTAAATGTTCCTCGCAAGCTACCAGCAGCACTACGCACGACATTATGTACACAAGGTGGTTTCGTCTTCCTATCGAAGCACGCACCTTTACCGAAACAGCACTCTTTCGACATTAGAGCATTTTTGACTTAGGTCCCTTATAAAACAGGCATCCTTACGATTTGAACTCAACTGCGGGAATACGATGGAGCTTAATAATGCGCCCGAAACAGAAAAAGGCGCGTTAACTTAAACATTAAAAACAGCATTCACCCGCTTGTTAAAACAGAACAAACATTCTTTGCGTCACCTAAGTGCTGGTATCCGACAGTGATGATCATGTTTTTTTGAATTTTTAATTTCGCAAACATTTTCGACCATTTCGTCGACGCTCTAAATTAAAAGATCAGACTTAGGAAGTAATAAACATACTCATTTAATGGTTCTGCCAAAAATATTTTCCGCCCTGCAAGGTCACAAGGATACATGTATACTCATATCACCCCCCAGTCACATAAAACATTTCATGTTTCCGGTCTCCTTTCTCAAAATCCAGATAAACAAACAGTGTTTTCTTTTCTTTTTCGTTTTTAAGGTGAACTAGTTGTCCCCCTTTGGTGTCACCCGCCATCAATTACCGGCCTACATATAACCAGTTCCAGAATTAATTATAAAGAAATAAACGTTAAAATAGAATCTCCACATCAAAAAAAAACTTTCTCCCGACCGGGCAGTGCAGACCAGCCAGCCAACCAATTCGGCCTGTCAAATCCATCTCAATTGCACAATACGGCGACTCTTCCTCGGATATTTATTGTCCTCTATTTTTCAACTTTCATCACATTCTATCCAAAAAGTTTCCATTCGTTTTCAACGAAAAAAAAATATAAATATTCTCTATCGCAACAGGCCGCCCCTGTTCCAACCCCTCCCCCAGTGTATCGTCGTCTGATGACATTAAAATCGAAACGAAACGAAAAAAATAAATACATATAACAAATAATAATAAATAAATAAGAATGAAGAGGAAAAAAAAAAAGCTCAATTTAAATTTTTGTCAAAATAATCTACTTTCTTGACACCACCCACCAGTGCGGCACTCGGATACACAGCGACGCCGGCGAGAGGGTGATCTGCTGCCGCCACCACTTGAGAGTCCTAGTCCCAATTATCGTGCGTCTCCTATGCTTGTCAGAATGAAAAGCAAACGAAATCAGAAATGATCACGTCGCCTCTCTGCCTTCTGTTGTCCATAAATTACACGACACGGGAGCGGAGTGGACCGAACGGGGGACATTTCACTTTTGTTTTCTCGAGAGGTTGTTCTAGAGAGGATCTGAGTACATTACACGAACACCTCAGATTTGGATTTTGTATTTTTTGTTTCGTTTCTAACATTAATTGTCGATTGTGCCATTTTTGTGCTGTTTGAGCGTATTTTTTTTTTCTTTGCAGGGTACTCCAGAGATGAAGAGTCCAGGAAGTCTCTTCAGAAAAGGTCTACTTGCCTATGGTTATGTTTGTTTCAACCAAGAAGAGTTCAGGTTGTACATCCGCTTGAGTCTTGGCAAGTATGAATGCTCGACGAATCAGAGCCTGGAATGGAGTTTATAGGTCAACAAGTGGCTGAAGGTCGAAGGCAACTTGTTGAGAACAATTGGAGGCAACTAGCCTGAGATTGTAGAAGATGGATACTGGATACAATTTTTGATTGAGGCTCATGACCACCACAGAAGAAGCCGCACAAAAACATCATCCATCATGAATGAGCATCAATTGCAACACGAGTGGATAGTTGTTTATAGATTGGGGACTATTCGAATAGTGTAGCAGCGTTATTGACGTCAGTAGATGATGCCAGATACGTGAACCACTGATTGACACAAATGTCAGCTGGCGATTGACAGTGCTGTTTTGAAAAGTTTCGTTGACATGATCGTACAAAAACAATACAAAATTTGTACGCCAATTCAGTCAGACTCACTCATTAATGGTGCCTAAATCGACTTTAGTTATTTGCAGGGTACTCCAGAGATGAACAATGCTTCGAAGCATGGTCTCAAGAGGGACACGGACTGCTACTTTTTTAGCTGACAGAGTGTAGCATAGGCCTATTGGAATAGGGTTATTGGTCTATTGTGGCACCATGCCAGAACATTCTTGAAAAAAAAACTAGTGGAAAAACGTTTTCACATTGGAGACGAACGACAGAACCAGGCTTTGGCTCCTTTTGGTTTTATTCTCTTACACGCCAAATCGCCGTACCCTCCATGTTTCACCAGCACATTGTGAGCATTTTATGATGTTCGGAGTAGTGTGCCTCAAGGTTCTATTCACAGTCCCACATGATTTGGAATATTCATTAATTATTCTCCAACGTTATGACAAATGCTCATGAATCTGACTGACGACCCCATCGACACATCATTTTACTTAAGGTGGAGCTACAGGTTGGACGTGGACCTAAAACAACAAGGTTATCCAGCCAGCTGCCTTCAGTTTCGCACGCATAGTTGGCTCAGGTCTCTGTTCCACTTGCGTGAACCCACTGAGTTGCAGTCTTGCTTTACTGCGCCGTCCCTTGGGAATGGATTCGAAGATTTTCCCAGCTGGAGCATTGGTTTACATTCAATCTACATGACTTGGACATCTCAATCGTTGGATCTTCACTCTTCTGGCGGAGTCGATGTCGCTAAACAGCTCATACAGTTGGTCGTTATATCTCCTCCTCCACTCACCATACATGCAGACGGGACCGAAGATCACACGAAAAATGTCCCTCTCAAAGCAACCAAGAGTAGTTTCATCAGCTTTCGACAAAGTCAATGCCTCCGCGCCATACAGCAGGCCTGGGACGATTAGGTTTTATAGAGAACTACTTTGGTTGCTCGAGTGCGAAAATACGATCGAAAGCGATCAGCCAACGTGATTCTCCGTTTTATCTTCGCGGTGATGTCATTGCTTGTATTAACTTCGGAGCTTAGGTAGACAAAGTGTTTCACTACTTCGAAGTTGGTGTGTATAGTGACGTTTTGTCCAAGACGTCGGTGTTGGAGGACCTTTTTCGTAGACAGCATATACTTTGTCTTACCCTCATTAACAGCAAGCCCCACCTTGGACGCTTCCTTTACCATCGTCCTTATCCTTCCTATTCTATCCTTATCAGCAAGAGTTATTCGTCGTTTGATTTTAGGCCTGGTGTCGTTGTCTGAATTTACCAGGTGTACCGGTATGAACGTTTTTTTTTTTTTTTTGTGAAAATAAGACACTAACTATTAATGGGAAAGTAAAAACGGTCAGAAATTGTGCAACATTTAACATTGCTGCCATTTGCTTTTGACTCAAAGTGTCATCTTCATCCAATATCGTCTGCAATTCGGCGCCTTCAAACTTTTTTGGTGGTCTTCCACGTTCTTCATTTCTCACATCAAAATCATTATTTCTGAAGCGTTGAAACCATCTTTTGCATGTTGCTTCTGAAAGTGCATGATCACCATATGCCTCGATAAGCATTCGATGCGACTCTGCAGCACTTTTCTTCAAATGAAAACAAAAAATTAATGCTTTCCGCAAATCATCACTTTCTGGTACAAAATTCGACATTTTAAACACGATGAAAAAATATGAGATGTCTGTTCAATGACTTGATGTATACTAAATATTTTT
Organism: Eristalis arbustorum; assembly: GCA_916610145.1. Lineage (NCBI taxonomy): Eukaryota > Metazoa > Arthropoda > Insecta > Diptera > Syrphidae > Eristalis > Eristalis arbustorum. The sequence continues at coordinate 12,139,385 of OU744318.1, forward strand.
CACAGATGTCATAGCAAACAAACAAAAAATAAATAAGGGCTCGTTCACAACAAATGTTTCCTATCGAGACATTTGTATCTTGACGCTCACTTCATACCGGTATACCTCTTTTCAAGTGCTTTGCTAAGTTTTATACTGCCGGAGTTCGGTCGCTTAAAAGAATAGACGTGTCAAGTCGTTTGGAGTAAGTTAGGTTGGAGTGACTGTTAGTGGAGAGTACTCTACTTAGGCCAGTTTTGTTAATCTTCTTCTTCTTCTTCTTTGATTGGCCCTATAGTCCGGGGTGGACCTGGGCCTCAACCAACACACCTCTCCAGCCAGCACGATCTTTCGCCAACTGCCTTCAGCTGCGCACACCAAGTTGGTTGAGGCCCTTTTCCACTTGTGTGCGCCATCTAGTGCGAGGACGTCCTCTGTTGCGTTGTCTCAATGTCTCGGTATCAAATACAGTTTTATTAATCGGAGTAAATCTCTTGAGATCTAACTGATGCTGATTAACTTTGACGCATGTCGCGAGTAACGCGAGACCTGAACCAATAGAACAAAACTAAACAACAGAGGGAAGAAAATACAGTGGACAGCCAGTGTAACGAATGCCAACAGGTTATTCGACTTAATTAGGGTCGGCAGATGGTACTGATAGTTTTTCAGTCAACGTGCTCGGGTAAAGAACATTTGGTCAAAGCTCGGCAAATGGCAACATCGATATATGCCACCTTTGGCTTAAACAAGACGGTACTACATGCCATAAAATTTGGCGGCTGGATAACCTCAAGGCGCACTCGAATATTGTGTCTGAAGCAACGTCAAGTTCTTAGTCTATAGTTAAAATGTCAGGGTTTCTGTGAATAACATTGCATTTATTGGATTAACTTATAAACATTTGAAAAAATTGAATTTAGTTTCAAGATGAACCCAGAAACAATTTTGTATCTGAGGCAGTTGTTGTTTTAGTTTTTTTTTTTTCGTTAATCTAGTTAATCTGCCTGTGCAAGACGAATTTTGCCGCGCACACCAATTTTTAACGTAGTGTACTTTCAGCGCCATAAAATATTTTCAATGGATCCAGTTGCGTGTTGATCTACGTGAATCAGATAGCAATAGAGAATATTCTTCTCTCCCTTGAGTGGCGATTTCACCTGTCCATCCTATAGGCGGGCAAATTGATTCACTTGAGTCATCCTCCCAGTGGCCTTAATAGAGCAGCTAAGACTTTTGGTTATCGTGCCGCGGCTCTTACCGCTCTGCAACTATAACGAATAGCTTGCAACTTAAGCTGAAATACAATTCAAGAAAGCAACAGGAACAACTCGGGAAAGCGGCTTAGAAATTGCATCGCTGGGCATACAAAATCCTAGCCTACGCAAGACAGTTAACTAAAACTCCAAAAACAGAAAGCGAATGTGGTGCAGATCACCTGAAAGGCTGAACCAAGTGTACATTTAAAAAAACCGTGGTCTGGAAATGTATCTTCTTGAGAGACAATAACAAGTTCAGGATACGTTCGTTTAAATCGAAAAAATGAAGCTTTTGCTTCCAAAATGTCTTTTTGGAATTTTTGTTTCCAACAAACCCCAAAGCAAAGTAGGTACGAGCTTTTTCCTTAAACAATGCTGTAGTATTGAAGTGGCAGCCTCTGCTCCAGTTTGCGAATTTGTTTGTTTTTTTTTGTTAAATAGTGCAATCTTGTTGTTTGCACCTTAATTTGTCTGGCAGTTCAATAGTAGCCCTTCATCCGACCGTATTACATACTAGACTAGCGTCTATCACGAACCACATTTGAATCTCAAATGCACATTTTTCCCCCAGTCCCGCCATCCTAACACCATATAATCCCACATCACTGCAACCAACTGATTGAAAACCGAACAACCACACATTGTCTTTGTTAAAAATAATTCTCAAAGCATATTTCTCAAGCAAATAAAAAGGAAAACTGTGTCAACTTAGGCCGTCTGGACCAGAAAACCCGTCTAAGGGCTATTTCCGTCATCATGGCCAAGTTAAATATAATTTGTGTTCTTTTCGCTCTACACGTGAAAGCCATTGCGAGTAATACCCTTACCCAAGGTTTCGACCATTAATTGTGTCTTTGGGGGATTTGGACGCGGTGTAAAATAGATTTTATGACCGCTAGGTGTGCTTCGTACTAGAACTCTTGGCAGGCGTGGAGGTGTTTTTATTAAGCAGCGGCTAGTCAACCAATTACGATGTGCATTTCCCTAATGGAAATAGTCTTTGGCTTTAGCATTGGCTTGTGAACACATTTGTGAGTGTCGATCCATTGCAGCGCGGGCTGCGCTGTTTTCGGGCAGTGAAGGTGTGGTTTTTGTTTCCTGGTGTTTTTGATTTTTTCTGCCTGCATTCTGGTGGATAAGAATAGAGGTCCAAAAATAAGGTTTACAATTGTGACAAATGTGTTTTAAATTCTTTTCGTTTAAGGCGGTGCATTCAAATGTTGCCAAAAGACTCATCGTCAGTCGAAGAGGACAATGCATTTGATTAGTTTACATTTTTGTCGCTTGTGTTTATGTTTATTGTTGGACTATGACTACTACGAACCAGCCAGGTTAAGATAACTGACAACTAACCAGACTTAGTTGTCATTCAGGTCGGTCAATCTTAACAATCTTATCTGTGCTTTGAACAGGCGTTCTCGAAATGACAAGAAATGACATTTGTTCACGTTAACCTTCCTGTCAGCATCAAGATTGCCTACGACCACAAATTTAGCAAAAGATCCGTCTCGGAGGTTGTGGAGGTAATGCTAAAATAAGAGGACCCCCTCTAATGTTCCACATTTCTCGGTTCGTTGCGTTCATCATAATCTAGTCCATACATGCAATAAAAAGTATCGGTAACAAGACGCATCCTTGGCGACGTTCAAGGGCCACGAAAAAGGTGAGGATTTATCACAGTTACACGAACACAGTTGCTGGAGGTTGTTTATAGCGAGTAAATGAATCAGAGGAGGGCCATCAATCACAAACTAATGCAAGAACTCATGCCTTTTCCAAACAATATGGCATCCACCCAATCCTTCTAGAGTATCATTCTTCTAGTAAAAAGCCGTTCGCAAATAGCTTATCACCGCACTCCCACGCCATCTTTATGACATTATATATAATTCTGGCTAAATTGGTAAACTTGGCCCTCAACCAAGCAGCACGATCTTTCGCCAGTTGCCTCCAGCTCCGCATACCAAGTTGGTTGATGTGATTCTCCACTTGTGTGCGCCATCTCGTTCGAAGACGTCCTCTGTTGCGCTGTCCCAATGGCTCGGAATCGAAGACTCTTCGGACCAGAGCTGTGGTGTCCATGCACTCTACATGAGCTAGCCATCTTAAACGTTGGATCCGAAGACGGCACAGCTTCCTGTACATCCCGTACAGTTCGTGGTTGAATCTTCTCCTGCAGACTCATCAACGCAAACAGGACCAAAGATCGCAGAACTTTTCTGCGTATCTGCGCCATAGAGCAGGACAAAGATGATCAGAGTGTTGTATAAAGTCAGCTTAGTGTTTCGAGAGATGGCTCTGTTACTGAATTGCCTCTTGAGCCCAAAGAAGCAGCGATGGGCAGGATTAGTTCTGCGCTTGACCTGACGGTACTGGAATTTCTTCCACACCGGCTGCTTTACCAACTTTTAGCGAATCAATCGACACCATCGGCGTCTTCCTCGCTTCACTTAGGACCACGGGTCTGTGAACCACAGTACTCTGTTCATGATTGAGCAAATCCGATAAGTGCCCACTCTATCTGCACAAAATCTTCATCTCACTGAAAAGCAACACGCCATCTTTGGATATATGCCCTTCGTCTGAGTCGGTGAAATGTTTCCCGAAGCACATTTCCCGTAGATCTATAGTCGCCAGTTTATGACTTCGAACTTTTTTCAGGACTGCTCTCTAGCTCTGTCCGCACAGCCAACTTGCAAGCTCTATGATCATCAGTATACAAGCCAGGAGAACCCTGTCTCTTTAGATCTTCTTCTTCTCTCTGATGACTTCCTCGCAGTTCCTTTCTTACCACCAGCCACCCATCCAAGTCGCTTCAATCCACAAACATCCCGTACAAAAGTTAATGAAACTTGTTGAAACCAGTCGCAATTCTTCCCTTTAATGGGTTAGACTACAACTTCTTGAGAACAGGGTTAACGTTTCTGAGCAGCTACCATTGCTAATACACAGTTTTGCTTATGTTGAGCTCAAATGGACAGAATTGTGTGAACTCGATCATAATCTGGAGAAATGTGAATATTATCACATTTCAAACAAGTTATATTGCAAATGCACAGAGGATCACTTTCTCTCCCTTTCTTGTCCCAGCATTTGCTGGTGAATACTAGCTAGCTTGGCTGCGCCAGCCCTGATCATCTAATAGTGCCAGTCAGTCATTGGTATGCCCCACTATCCGTTTGGAAGACTAATGATATGACGTACTTCTGACATCCGTGACGGAGAAGTATTTATAGAAAAAAAGTAGAATATACTCCCAGTCAGCGATATGCGTACTGGTTTTAAAACAGACATGGGTCAACTCGAGTTAATAAACCAATTCAACCTAAGTTACAGCTAACCGGACTTGAATCGAGTTAAAAGTATGTCAAACCGAGTTCCTGAAAGTAAAACGAAACGAATAATTGAACACCAAAACTACAAACCATTTTTCTCAATGTGATTTGAACACACAATACACTTTGGTTAGTTAAGAGTTCAGAAACAGAATGTTGTTGAAGAAAAAGACTAGATAATTTCGAAGATATGAACAAAGATACCATTGTGCAGGGGAGAGCAATTGTTTTACCAACCACCAGCACACGGTAACTGGCGGTTACTGTGACCTAGGTTGAAGTGTGGTGTGGTTCTGTTGCAAAGATATAATAATTATAACATGGGTGGCGCTACAGTCCGTAGATGGCCAGAACCTAGCTTCTCAGCAACCAATCGTGTTGTCCGTGATATTGTTCTCCCACGAGTGGAAGTGATCTACAGTTTTATGTCGACTCCGAACAGCCAGGTTTGAGAAGCTTTTTCTAGACAGAAGTAATCTTTGAGCATTGTCAGTGACTAGAAAGAGATGGAGCCGTACAAATTATTTTTGTCGCACAGAGCAGGAATCGAGGTTGGGGGTCGACACACATACGCCAGGGGCCACCACATTAATCAGATTTCTAACATTGTTGCAAAGAAAGCAACATGTTTTTCATATCAGTCGGCTTTAAGCTCTGATGAGTGCTATGTTTAAGCGTAGAGGTCTATAGTTACCTTTCTAGTTTGCTTTTCGGCTTTAGGTTTTCAAGCTGGAGGTGCGATGGCCGGGCAAAAAGATGATGAAAAAAAATATATATTACGGCGATTGCTACAAAGAGCAAAGGCAGCGCTTGTTTGTGTGCGGTTTTGTTGTTCGAGGCTAGGCAAGAAGTCTTAAGCTTTAGATACATAAGCGAGCGTCTCACAACAGTCCGCATCAAGGCAACATTCGGCAAAATCAGCCTAATCTGCGCCCACACCTCAACGGAGGTTAAAGACGACGATAGATGGACGACTTCTATGGTCTCCTAGAAAGAACGTACGATCAATGCGTTCTAGGAGATTTTAGTGCAAAGCTGGGCAAGGAAGACGTCTTTGCTAGAGTCCTGACGACATGATAACACGTCCGGCAATGGACTCAGGCTGTTGGACTGTCTGACGGGGCGAAACTTCTTGGACTGTGCTCAATTTTCGGAGCAGAATTTGAGTTTCAATCTTCATCGTTGTCAGTATATCAAACACAATTTTTTTGAAACATGATGCATCCTCTGCAAAGCAGCCATTCAGCATTGTTCCATGTTTCAATCAGCTGCAGAAAAGTCAACCAAAAGTAATTTAGCAATATCTAGGATTGACGATTATGTCGATGTGTGCACAATGCGCGCAAAACACCTCCTACACACATTAAACATTTCAACACAATGCATCGAATGTCAAACCACTTGTATTGTAGAATGGCAAGCCCTAAACTTAATAATCCCTGTCTCGTATGACACTTCACTTTGACGGATGTGACTGAAACAGTACCGTCAAATCTGGACCACGATTCGGCTGACCCTGTTCAAGCAAATAGTTTCAGAAGACCGCATCAAATTAAAACAAAAATCAACAACTTAACGACCTCGGCAACATTTAAAACGCGTGATATCCCCAGAGAGCAACTTCGTCATAAAACCGACAAACAGCTAATAACTACAAATGACCTTTGTCATTGGTGTCAGAAAGCGATTCCAACACTTTTATCGACCACTTAATTCCACCCGTTGGTACCCCGCCCCCAAAACCGGGAAGCGGCCGCCCCATTTACGATCGCATTCGTTTATGTATCTAAAAAGTGTCGCTTTCCATAAATTTCACTCGAATTTAAGTTTCACACCTAAAAAAAAAGAAAAAACTAAACCGCTTCCACACTTCAAACGGGGTGGAGGCGCAAGCACACCCTCAGCTTAATTGTTTTCGAAATTGAATTCCTTTCCGAATCGCTCGCATTAACCGCTGAATTGTACGAATTTCGTGAATTATACCCAACAAATGGGGCAGCAGCAGTGCTCCTGGGAGCTCACAATAGTTGGGAATGGCTTTTTTTCAAAAATCTCCCAATCACAGTGCAAAGAGCGTCTAATTTTTGAGATGCGCTGTTAATCGCCTCTAATTTATTGCGCGGCTCAGAGTGACAGGCCCGTCAGTTCGAATAACAAACGGAGATGAGTCCAAAATACACAACGCCACATCGTTTTCGGCTTTTCTCATATTTTCTTTCGACATCATCATCATCATCGTCGTCGTTTACACATAAATAATCGAAATTTATCTAGCAGCTCTGAGTGTATGCATTTTTGTAGTTGATGCTGTTAATCTAAGTAATTATCAACATTAATTCAGTGGTCTCTCTGTCGCACGTCATCACGTGTATGCGGCGGGTTTGTGTGAGGATGGCCGGACAAAAGGATTAAGACTTCGCGCGTCTACACTGCGTCGGTGTGCGTCGCTTTTAATGGGCGCACATTTGTGGAATTTCAAACGGATCCGAATGGCTTTTGGCAAGATCTTTAAAGGTTTCATACTTGTATACAACCGAAACAATATAATATTTTGTGCCGTTCGCTTTCTGTCTGGACAGAAGTTGACATAGTCATTTGATTGTTTTGTTTTGCATTTTTGCGAATATATATATTTTCGCTTTAAGAGAACACATAAATAATTAGTCTTGCAGATAGACAAGCGAACAGATTTAGATTAGATTTTTGCAATTTGTCTTATCCGCCTTTGGGTGTTGCTTGATGACTTGCCCAAGGCCAGGGACAACGAATCGCCTATTGTTGGTGGGCATTTTGCAAGAGAAGCAAAAACAATGGATGGATTATCGCAGGTCGTTAGTCGCTCGAGATGTGTTTGCCAACTATTTGGAATTTTTGGCTCTTTTCGAATTTCAATTTGAAGAGTTCTCTTTTTCGGGTCATTCGAGTTATTCCCAAGGACGTTGAACCCCTCGCTTTGAACTTTAATTAATAAATGCTGCATAAACAAGATAATTTGTCAAACATTTTATTTTGTCTCGGCGGGAAGCGCGTCCGTGCTCCAGTTCTGCTAAGAATATCCGATATGGACGACGTAAACAAGTTTCTTTGACAGCACATCATAATGGGCTGTGTAGTTCGAAGGGGGTCAGTGTGAGTTTTTAGTGCTAATAGCACTGATTGGACGAAAGTGGTGATGTTATAGTGTTTTTTTAAAAAGAAATCCCGGGGGCGTACAAAATTCACATCGATCATCTCCACACTTAACTGTGCCATCTGGAAAAATTATCCCTTCGACTACGAATCTTCTATGTCGCTCGTTTCTTATGTGACAATCATTTCAAGCACTGGTAAAATTACTGACATCATTCGTTGACTTAGCTCTTGTCACGGCGCCCTTACGATAATGGTCCGGCTGCGTAAATCTTCGAATCCGAGTCCCTTGCTCGGTGAACGAGAGATAAACCGAATCTAAATAAAATCAGTAGGCGCAATGCTACATTTGAACGAACGTAAACTGCGTCCCAGACCTTAAACGATGCTCGTTTACGTCGAACGAACGATTCCTTGTCCTTGTCTGTTTACTAGTTGAATATCTGCTCTCATTTCGCAGTGACACAAGTCGGAACAGAACGAATGAAAGCAAAAAAGACAAACGGAAAGCGTTCCGCAAGGGTCTACTCTTGGTCCACTACTTTTCTCTTTCTACATTAATTAACTTCCTCTACTCTTATATATAACCACCAGCCAAATGTTTGGATGAAGAGGACAAACGCGTAATGCGATAAACGCAATATTGCCTTTCGGGTGTACAGCTTCAGACAAACTTCTAATAATCTATGTATCATGCAGCATTCGTATATGTTCGACAGACCTGCATTGAGCTTACATATTAGGTCTTTAAATAAGCCTAACTTAGCCTATAGCTAGACTTCATCGGCATACAGGTGGAGGAAAGAATTGTTACAAGCTGTCGTAAGTAAGTCATTGATGAGTAAACAGAGTATAACAGGTCCCTGGATAGATCCTTGAGGTACACCCGTGAGTTTATCATTAAATTCTGATGAACTTCCGCCAAACCGAACCTTTTGAATATGTAGTTCTCAATGATGCGAGCAACCAAAATACATCTAAAGTTTCAGGCACTAAATGTGGTAATTGAGCTTCCCAAAAGCTTTTGAGAAATCAAGAAAACACAAAATAGCGATGTTGTTCAGAACAAACTAGACACTAATTCAGAACTCAACCACTCCAGTAGAGCAACTTTGATGCAATCATTCTTTAAGAGCATTGATCTTACTTCAAGCAAGTCTCTCCGTACGATCGCTGGCTAGCTGCCTCTTGTTCTACACACGAAGTTGGCTGAAGTCCTTCTGCACTTCTTGTTGCTCTGTTGTATAGTCCCACAGCTTCAGAGTCACAGGCACCACATTAGGCATTGAAACAATGATCGCATCAAGGGAATCAGATAGAAATGATTGATCGCAGATCTTTTCTCCAACGTTTACCTAACTGTTGCGTTTAGTGACTCAGAAGCTAACGTCATTTAGATTACAACAACTTATTACAGTGTGAAGTTGACCTGGCCACAACTCAGGTGCCCACGTTCTACTGACTGAGGTCCCGATACAGCTTTGTGCACGTGGACTTTGGCGAAGACTCTTCGATACGAAGCTTTAGTGTCCATTCGTTCTACGTGACCTAAGTAGATATCGAACTTGCTTGGCCAAATCCCAGATCCCATCAATCTCCTCCTACAAACATTATCAGCACATACAGCCGAACGACATTCCCCATGAATCAAACAAGCATCTCCCTGCCAATTAGGATACATGCTTCTGCAGCATACAGCAGGACTGAGACTGTCAGGATCTAGGCCGTTAGAGGCGGAGTTCACGCTGCGATTGACAAGGGTGTTCCTTGGTTTTATTCCCACAATTGTTTGTGTTCACGTCGCAGTTGTCGTAGGCAGAGGAAGTCTTTAACCAGATCAAGGTTAAATCGGCCTATATTGACATTTAGTTAATGACTTCGGTGTCTTTTGTGTTTTCCCATTTCAGCACATTCTTTTTCGAGGCTCACGCAAGCCAACTTAAATGTGTTATTTAGTTGGTCCATAATGAAACCTTGATATATGTTATTCTTCATCATTCAATCGATAAATAGGTTGAACATGTTTCGAACAACAAGGTTTTAGCAAGCAACGTTCTAGAGTAGATTAATTTCACCACCTTTGTGAATCCATCTGGTCACCAGCTGGCAGATAAATAACATTAAACCTTACAGAATCGTTTTCAAAACCATTTCAACGTTGGAACAAGACGTCATCACAACACACTTTGGCAAGATTGACATCCAGTTCAAACTAAATGCCTTTGGTTAACTATCGCTTGGCTTGAATCGTACTTAAAGAAACGCCACTACAGCGTTTACTTAAAGCACTCAATATCAGACCGCATTATCCGCATTATTGCCTCATCCGGCAAGGCAGTCACATTCGTCCTCTAATCTCTGTCTAAACCATCAATAGGCGTGTTTTTTTACTGGTCAGTAGTCAGATTAGCAAGATTTCACACGGGAAGCAACAACAAAACAAATCACTGAGTTTAAACTCCTTCCTAAAATGTCGCTGTCGTCACTGGCTCGGACGCGTTGAAACATCAAAATCATTGATGGCGCCAGAGGAAACTATTTGTTTACTAAAGGTTGGTATCTAGTATATAAATTGACACTTGTAAGTGTTTTTTTACTTGTTTATGTTACGTGTACAAATATACATAAAACATATCAAATCAATCATATTATTAATTTATAACATATTTTCTTTGCTTTTGAGATTTAAATTTCACTTATTTTTGACTTTGGCATGACATCTAATGCAATAGACGTAAACACACGTACCAACTTTCGGAAGACAAATTTAACTCAGCAAAAAAGCGTTTTATTGAGAATCATTACTAAGCTGAGTACTGATTAGTCAAAAAAACACGCCTAATGATGACGACATTACGAGCCTGACGGCCTTTTCAAAATTCCTTACACACGTTCTCATAACTACACTGTCCATCTAACGAACAAAATGAAATGTTCACTGGGATTCCAACCTGGGACACCTTATCCATCCCATTAGTAGGCACTTATTTCCCCATCCAGCTTATCCAGCCTTATAAGCTAATCTAACGCGGGTAATCGAATTCGATTAATAGATTAATCAATCAAGGCCCATGCACAAGCTCGTCACATTTCCGATTTCCAGCTTCCCACGAAATCCAGTCAATCAGCTAATTATAGCTGAACACGAAATCGCCCTATCATCCCGCAACCAGTTTCTCGCCATTTCATCACATCGACAAGCTTCCATTTAAGGCCCGCCTTTGCGGACAAGTCACACAACACGTGCTCCAACTGGTGCCAGAGCCTCTTCCAAGTGTGTTCCGTTCCGCGGACCGCGTGTTGACTGTTTACAACAAGATCCGAGTTTTATTTCCTCACCAAGGACGTCCGAAAGAACAGGTGCTCCCTTAAAAAGAAAAACTATTTCACCACAGCACACAGCGCGCGTTTATGTCACAAGCACAGTCGAACATGACCCTAATTCAATTCCTAGGCCACTCCGGACGAAATGCAATCAAAGTGTCAACGAAGTTAATTCCAGCAGCTTCGGTGACATTTACGCACTGCCTCCGATGCCACTTTAATGTCGCCCCCCCATTAAAAAAGGCTTACAATGATTTATTTTTTTACAAGTGCTGGGCAGCCCTCAGCTGCCCTCGCTGTGCGCCGTGTATGAGCACATCATTAATGCGCAATGAAAACCCGATAAAAACTGTAACCTTTCACTCCGGTGACGATAATAGAAACAATTTGAGCCGCCCTTAGGCCCCACAACGGCCGCCCATCCAGTCGCCCATGCATTCGCCACTGCCATGGAAATATCCATTTCGTCATCAAGTGCCTGGCTGCCAAAAACGCCCACACATCTCCTCGCTGGCGCTGCTGCGGCTCTCCATCGCTGCGGATAAATTCAAAATTATGACATAATTTGTTTACAGCGATGCTGACCCACGAATCCATGTATTTGTTTATTTATCCACGTACGTGTTAATCAATTCATGCGAACATAAATAATCGCGGCCCGAGAGAGCAAAGTGCCGTCTTATTCCGAGAAAACGAAGCATTCATAGGCCATGCATGGCAAATTACTGAAGAAGGGTCTTCTCGTTACCCATTCCGTTGAACTTGACGTAAGCGCTCAATTGTCGTGGCACGCTTATGCCGAGTGCATCGGCCATACGGACAAGTTCCCTGTTTTTGCGGGACGACAAAGAATTTGAATTCCGCATTAATGGAGATGATGTGTGTTTGATCGGCCAGCATCTGGAAAAAACAAAAACATCCGACATAGGCATGGGCTGGTTGTCGTTCCTTCCGCGCGACTCTAGCCATTTGACTTGCAAAACGCGATTTTTATTGAACCGGGTGCGAGGCTTGAGAGCGGCGATGATTAACATCAAAATCAGAGTTGATTCTGAAGCGACGACAATCGTAAACAACGCTTGTTCACACAGCTGACACATGCAACGTGTCAAAGTGATCTTGTGAAACTCATGACTTAGAGCTGGAATTTGAAAAATGTTTTCATCTAGCGATGACGGATGGGAGTTGAGACTGATGATAGTTTTCCACATTGTTCGTGTCTGTTTTTTCTCCAAAAGGGTCTCTCAGACTGTGCAGGTGGCGATTAAGAAACTAAGTGCAATCATGCACTTTGTTTAGACGATTCGTGTCGAGGATCAAACAGACTGAGGGCTCATTTAAATAAATGATCATTCGGTACACCTCGGTAACAAGCTCAGTGTGCTGCCAAGTAATTTATTTCGAATGGGGAACCAAATTGAAGTAGCCTAAGGGTGATAGCTGAGAGATATTGAAGGCAAGTATAGAGGAAGTGCATGTCCTGAGTTCTAGACTTCACTGGCCTCTTAAAGAGAATTTTTGTATTGACATCATCATCATCATCATCTTCTGATCTGCGCGATCCACTAAATTGATCGCGGTTTTAAAGCCCGCATTATCCTCAGACCACTCGATCCCCCGCGATGGACTTTAACTCATCGAGATTTATGCCCAGGCGCAACCAATCGAATTTTTGGACTTGTAATAACATCCGTGGCGTTGTGGGTATGTGCGTCGACCCCTATGTCGATTTGAACATCGACGTCGTAGGTACGATCCCTGGTCTGCAAGACAAATTTTCACGGCCCCACCTCTTTTGAGTCACCGACAATGCTCAAAGAGTGCTTCTGTCTACGAAAAGCTTCTCAAACATGGCCGTTCGGAGTCGGCATAAGACTATAGGTCCCCTCCATTCGTGACAGAACAATAGCACGCACAACACGAGGTTGCTGAGAAGCTAGGCCCTGGCCTTCTACGGGCTTTAGCGCCACCCATATTATTACTATATTATAGTATGCCCAAGTATCCATCACATAATTTATTCAGCAGCTTGGAGCGCCTCTTCTAAATTTTGCACGTAAATATTTACTTATCAGACTTACAACCCGTGGAGGATCTGAGTCTTCAAAATTGCTGTCTTAAATCACTGACGGTCCTGGACACGCTGATTTCAGTTACCAAGACTAAGCTGTCGTGCGTCCGCGATAGGAGTTCGGTCTTCCTTTCCTTTTCGAACCGGAATGTTGGCATTTGAAGACCCTCTTTGCTGGAACATTGCTGCTCATGCGCTTAATATGGTCGAGCCAGTGCGCTGAGTTCGGGGTTTTGTCTTTCATGAACTTTTCTGGCATACATGACCGTATATCGGGTTCGCAAGACCTATCAAAGTGGTCGAACTGTGAATAAATTCGGTCAAGAAGGAGGGATAGCAATGTTAATACAATCCAGGCCAGTTATTCCGCTTCACGGTTTATTTAGAGGTAGAGGGTTGGTAGAGTCTTAGTCATCATCACAAACATCCCACCCCTTCATGTACAAATAACGAAATAGGCAATAGTTAACGCCTACAAGCTGATAATAGAATTCGACTCAAATCAGAGGCTAATCCACACTGAATTTTTAACGAACTGAACGGGCACGAACCCCAGAAAATATCGTCTTCAACAACTGTCTTTACAGAAAATACTTCAGTCAAAATTTCTCTCGTCACGACATATCTGAGAGCAAAACAGACCCAACTTCATCCGCGCATCGCTCATCTGGTACAGAGTTGGCTCCAAAACAGATGAAGGTCTTGGGCTGGAGTATAAGGTGTCATCAATAAAGCCCATATATACCACAGCGTGGACACTCACAACTCCGTAATTCAAGCAGAAATATTTGCAATTGAACTCTGCCTCAGAGAAAATATAGACCGAGCTATCACTAACAGACACATCTATGTTCTCTCGAACAGCAAATCTAGCTCTTCTCGGCCTCTAAAGCTACTAAGTCACCTCTAAACTAGTATGAGACTGCCTACAACTGTTACACCACCTGGCCTAGACAAACAGAGTCCACCTCATTTAGATCTTCATCTTCTTTGCGTGGTGCTACAGTCCGGTGTGGACCTGGGTCTCAGTCAGCATTCCTCTCCAACTAGCGCGATATCGACCTAGGTGCCTCCAGTTTCGTACACCCATCTCTTTTCAGCTGGTTACGCCATCGGTGGCCGTGTTGTTCCTCAGAGTTGGCCTGGAAGACTTTCCGGTCCGGAGCGTTAGTGTCCATTCTCTCTACATGACCTAGCCATCTGAGTCGAGACAATCGAATCCGTTTGACTACGCCAATGTTATTGTTCAGCACGTAGAATTCGTCATTCAATCTTCTCTTCTAAAAACCTTTTTCGCAAACGAATATGATTCAAAGAATTTTCCTCTCGAAGCGACCAAGCATATCTTCGTCCTCATTTGACACTGTTTATGCTTCTGCTCCATACAGCAGGACTGGGATTATGAAGGTCTTATATTGAGACCGCTTGGCTTCCGAGACAGGGCTTTATTTTTCAATTATCGCCTAAGTTCAAAGACACGCATTGTCATTAGCCAGGGTTATCTTTCGTTTTATCGCCGTGGTGAAGTCATTTCCGTAGTTTATTGTAGACCCTAGACAAACAGTCTTTAACTACATCGAAGCTGTAACTGTCTGTGGTGAACTTTGTCCAAGATGTCGGTGTTTATGGACCTTTTTCGAAGACCGCATATACTTTGTCTTACCTTCATTCACCGCAAGACTCAAGTTAGTCGCTTCCCTCTCGATGCTCGCAAATACCCCACTGACAACCCGTTGAGTTCTTCCGATAATCGGCGCATGCGAGCACTGACACAGACTCGTGGCAGATCGTGCGTCGATCTGCACGATCTTCTCGAGAATTGTGTTAAAAAAGTCGCATGACAATGCGTCGCCTTGTCTAAAGCCTTGTTTGACATCAAAAGATTCTGTAAGAACCTTACCGACCCTGACGGAGCAACGGGCGTTCTCCATCGTTGTCCTGCAGAGACAGATGAGCATTGCAGGGATGCCAAAAGCTAGACAATGCGCTGTATAGCTCGTCTCTATATATACTGTCATACGAGGCCTTAGAGTCGATGAATAGATGGTGGGTATTGACTTGAAACTCCTGCGTTTTTTCCAAGATCATTTGAATGTTTAGTCAATAGTGGGTTCCGCTGGCATAAGCGCGCACTGATGTTGACCAATCAGGCTATTTACGTATGGTTCCAGGCGTTTACACAAGTCGGGAGACAAGATCTCATAAGTTACGTTCAGGAGGCTTGTATCTCTGTAATTAGCATAGTTTAAAGGGCTTTCTTTAGGATACCAGTTGAAGATTGTGTCACTCTGGTATCCGTTGTGTGAGTTTAAGGATAGTTTATAATGGCCATTTTGACGAGTGTAGGTCCATTGTGTTAACACGCGGAACTGTTCGATCTCACTCCGTACACCTGCTGGTTCTTTTGGTGAAGCGATGGCAACAGCTGACGCATATACTGCTTAGTTGCCGGTTCCAAGTATTTAAACAATGGATGAGGCTACAATTACAGAGAAGCTGGACAGTAGCTTCCCTTTTTTTAATCGCCGTTGTGGTGCAAAGCCACTCTTGAGTCTAATGGCGTGGAGTCTACTGTCGCAGTGCCCGTCGTCAAAGTTCTGCCTCCTCAGCTTCATTGAGTTTATTCTGATCAAGTTGTGTGATCGGTTCGGAAAAGTGTAGCCCGCAATTATTTCGTAAGAAGGTATCCACCTGCGGTTGGTGAGAACAAGCGTCGCAAGCCTCAGTAGAAGTTTTAAAGCAATGATGGCAGATTAACACACAAAAGGATTCCTAAACGAGTGCCCTTTCTGGCGAGTTCATCGGCAATGTCGGCATTTTTTGGAATGCCTCAGGGCTGGGTGTTAATACATCTACTCGGCCACCTTTCTAAATGAATGCAGACAAGTGTTATGGTCAAATGTGGAGTGCGTTCAGAGACCAGTAGGAAATCCTCACGAAAAGGTTGAGTTTATCGTCAACCGCTCACAATCGACTGGTTGTTGAGTACATAATCGGTAACGCAGCACATGTGAAATTAAAGACGGTGCACAGGTTAAGCAAGAACTAAGCCTGTACAACTTTAAAAACATATTTCTCAAGCCTCACCCTGTACACGTCAGAAGAAGGCAGCAACTTGCGTTCCACAGGCCAGAATACAGCAGAAACCCACATTCCACCAGCAAACCAAACCATACCGATTCAAAACCGCAAAAAAAAATTCACACAGCTGTCAGCTATTGACGCAGTCGTGACCGTGAAATGTATGTAGGTAGGCCCATCTCGTCGCATCCACTAACTCGAAGGTAAACATTTTTTCGCAGACAGAGAATAAAAAATACTTTGAATACACTTAACGACAATGTAAACAAATAAAGCAACAAACACAAGATAACGAGACCACGGGCGGGCGTCCCGCTGCGAACAATCAAAAGCTCAGCAAGTGGAATTATGAAATCGCTAGGATGTTTCGACGGTTTCGCAAGAGTCTATTTTGCGCCACATTCGCACGATGATCTGCGCTTCCCCTTGTCTGCCGCTGAGAACAATTGCCTCGGCCGGTCCACCTGCTGGGTCTTCCGCTCTGCTCGGCAGAGCACAGTCATCATCACAACTGGTGCATTTGGCCCGGCGAACCTGTGGCTGCTGGCGCGACGAGCCGACGAAAGTGAAACGCGCGAAATGTAAATAAAAAAAAAACATTCCCACCTGCCGCCTTATAAAAAGCAGGAATTACTCATCGCATCGGTGGGGCGCCGGATGGGGAACCGTAACAGCGAAGGGCACCGCCGTGAGGACGTGAATACGTAATTAAGCCCATCTCCTCCCCAATCTCCGGACTTTCGGGGGTGGATGCGCCTTTCTTAATTATTCGGCGTGGAAAGTGGAAAGCGCAACTCGAGTGACAGACACGTCGAGCGTGGGATTAAGTGCATCGGCGGGAGGGACTGTCATTGCTGATGCAGCTGCTCAGAGGGTGGCTGGGAGCTTAAATCTCTGCTGACGGAACAAGGATTCGGTCTGATATCCTGGAATTAAGTGGGAATTTGCAGTTCCCGAACGTAGGTTGATCTGGATAATGAGGCAGCTGCACCATGTTGCTTTGGAATTAATTCAGAACCGAGAAGTTGCAGTTTTCTAATCCCAGGCAGAGCTCTTTTGCTGCGTCAGTTGGAATCCAGAATTCCAAACGTCCGCGCAATTAAGGAGCTCATCTCTGTGTCAACGATGGCAATCACTCGCGGACATCTAACAACAAGTCACTGAAAGCGACGAACAACACATTCGTCATCGGTCAGGAATTGGACGCACATCTTGGCAAGAGAAATTCCCGGAAAATCTTCTGTCAATGCAGGGAAAAACACAAACGCCATTAGTCCTCCCCGCAAATGTATCTAAATTTGGGCTGTGGCCTGAAAGACAAGTCTTTTGCGAGAAACCGGCAAATTAATCAAAGCACTGACTCATTGAAGCACAATTTCGGAAAGAGTGCCATTTCCACTCCAAGAGACCACCAGATGTGACCAGCGGCCAGTCCCACTCTGATGCGGTGATAAATCGATGCAACTAGCCGAGATGACTTGCACAGTCCAGATGTCCAAAGTGAAGTGTGTTGACAATACGATGGTCTGAGCAATCATCGATCGGTAAACAACGAGTTACGTGAATGGAGGAGGCTACATTTATAGCCGGCAACTGGGGCAGCAGCTGATGGTTTGATCACAGTCCGTCGTGGCACAGAGCACAGACTTTCTGTCTGAATGTCCGAATGCATGGCATGGCGTGTGGCACTTCTTGGTTGTTTCTTGGGAAGACACACAAGATTCAAGTGTATTCTTGAGCGGATCTAGATGGAATCTTATGACTAACCGGAGTCCTCTATCCCTCTCTATCTCTATCTATCTGCTATCTATCTATCTACCTAGGTATCTCCTCTTATTTTTTACATCTATGCCCAGGCGTATGCGGACGACGTAGCCCTGTCGGATCGAGTTTGGCGGTGTGTTCAAAAGAGCAGGCAGCTCTAGACTTGATCGACGACTGTTTTATGAGGAATGGGCAGTTCATCCTCTCTTAACAATAGTTGTTTTCTTCACGGGGAGGAGGAAATTGACTGGTCTGACCCAACAGCCTACTACTTCATCAAGTCGAAAGTCTCCAAGGCGCTGTCAGTTTTCGACCAGTGTAAGGGGATTCTCGGTAAGACTTGGGGTCTATCACCAAAAGATCCATCTGGATCTACACGGCTATGATAAGGCCCTTTCTCTCCAGTCCATCAGTCGCTTGGTGGAATAAGCTTCCATGTGAGTACGTAACAACTGCACTAACCGAAGCTTCAAGGAAGCGTCAGTCTGTCTCGGATGCACAGAGGCCTTCCGTAGCACGTTTGACTCTGTTCTTAATGCACTGTTGAATCTCCCTTAATTTGATATACACATCATGCGATGCAATCTCTACGCCATCTTCCGTCATAAAATTAGTGGTCTTTGATACAACACGCACTGGAGTTTCGAGGATTCAGCGCACCGCATTTTACTTGACCCCAGTGTTATGGACTCGTCTGACGCACGGACACCAGTACTTCAGTTGCGGCGAACGTACAAACTTGCCTATTTCTGCACTCAGCAATGGAAAGAATCTAATTAAAGATGGCTCCAAAACCAATGATGGACCTGGAGATGACTCCTTATGCATGGCAACAATATTCAACTGCACCAATGAGATATTGGTTAAATTTACGTCGGTTTTTCAAGAGGATCGATGCGATCCTAATGGCTACGAATTATATTGCGAAGAACAAGTGGATTTAACGAAGTATCTGTGTCTGTAGTCACAGCCAAGTTGTACTTAAGGCTTTGCTCAGCCCTTTAGCCACTTCCCAGATAGTTCAGGCATGCAAGTCCTCCCTGACAGTAAAAATTCACTAAGACTTGTCCGGGCGCCCAGTCACCACGGGATCGCTGAAAATGAGGTCGTCGATGAACTTGCTAGACAAAGATCAGCAGAGATATTTTTAGAACCTGAACGTGAGCTGGGATTATGATAGTTGGGCCTCTCGAGAACACAATCAGAGATGACATTACTCTCTGGGATGCAGACAGACCGAACGCATGCTCCCTAAGGTATGTAAGAAATACTCGGCTTTCTTGTTAGCTCTTGACAGAAAATACTGCAGAGGACTTACATGCGCATTAACAGAGCACACCTTTGCCTAAGCCTAAGCCTAAGCCTAACCGTCTGCAGAATCTGACAGTCGAATACTTTTGAGAGAAGATGCTTACCCAGACTATCTAAAACTAAAGATAAGCCAGATATAGCGCCAGCCGCAGCAGCTTGTTGGTTGCCACACAAAAAAGAAGAAAATAATATTAAAAATAATGATAAAAAGTATATTTCTAGCAACTTTAAGCCAACTAATGGAAACTACGTGAGAACACTCTTTTCGTGGGCAAGACATAACTAAATTTCCCTGTGCGGCCGAAAGCAGGCTTAACGGTGAACTGATGTGCATTTCTGGCGAGACGTATATTGCGGGTGAGTTCAAGGATAGGAGGTATGCAGTTGGCTAGCTCACTTGAGCACCGTTTGTTTAAATAACGATAAAACGCAGACAAAGAAGACGCGGTACGTCGATGTTCGAGCGAGTCTAATGAACCCGCGATGTCGTTGCCTCCTATAAGTTTTATCGCTCGCTTTTGGATTTTATCTAATAGGTGCAAGGTGGTCTTGGGAGCACCAGACCAGATATGAGCGTTGTACTGAAGCTTTGGGCGAATATACGCCTTATAGATTAAAGCCAACTCAGAGGGAGGGAAATATTTCTAGCATGGTTAATGTAGCCTCATCCCGACCTCATTACCGACTACATTCATCTCCTCACTGTATTAATCCTGATCACGCCGTCAACGAACCCGAGATAGGCCACTCCACAGACACAGGTACTGTGGCCAGTTCTACACGAGCACTCTACTCACAAACAGCAATCATACCAATTAACAGATTTGTGTAGCGTCTTCGGAGCAGAGAAGATCCAGCCGAGAAACCAGCCGAACACTTACAAGAAACCGATATCCCACCATTGGTTATGACCATCGTAGTAGACAGCTAGATTGTACTGAAGTCAATAGGATCCTGTTAAACGAAATCAAACGCCGTCATGAAATGTTGCGAGTCATTGAGGTCCAACGGGTCTCGGACCACAGCCCAATCGAAGCAGACGAAGTTGTCAGATCTGTAATGGACATCAGCAAGGCGAATACATCACTTAAACCACCGATCGGTGCATTATACCGGATCTACTGACAGTCAGACGAGAGGATCAACATGACCAGAGCTATCGGCAAAACAAAGGCTCATCTTCAGGTGAACCGAAACCCGAGTGATCACAGGACCCTGTCCGATCGGAACAATGCTTCGGAATGGAACGATCTTTGCCGGAGCTACGGCCGACATGATCCAACATCTGCTTTGCCACTGCCCGGGTCTCCAGAGAGAGTGAGACTGCTGACAAATCGAATGCATATATGTATATCGAATCTTTTAAAATTTATGAAGGGCACGAGGTGGTTTCTGTTTTCACAAATAAAGGGATTCTAATCGGCCGCCCTTTGGCCACCGAGCGGAAATGACTCCTAACCATCACACTCTCCTTCCTTATTTAAACATAACCTTTCGACTTGGACTGTAGGAGGACCGCAAACTTCAAGCGATCGCGAATTACAGTCAAGCAACCATCGGCTGGATGTGTCAGTTGGTTGAGTGCTTGCCCTTGGTTATGGGAGACCCAGTGCACAAGCACGACGTCGAGATAAGCACACACGGACGATGTGGCACCAGCTTCGATCATTTTCTTTTGTTTACGAAAGAGGCCCAAATTCAAGATCTTGTAGATCAGACTAGCTCTGGGCTGCTTTCATCGGCTACTGATTTCACTTAATTCTTGCTTTATCGCCTATCCATCGTCTGTAGCTCATTTGCGAGGATGTAGAGTATGTTTCAGGGATGTTGCACATTGACGAAGATTCATCAACGCGATAACGTGAACGTAGATCGATTATAGTCTCCTGCTGTATCGGCAACTGTGAAGAAACTAGCCGCCACCCTAATCAATTCATTTCACTCTCCAACTGAGCAACAACACCGTAAAATCTACCAAATCCCTTCCAACGATAAGGCCCGCCGCACTAGGGGACAGACTCTCATCGGGTGTTAAAAATAAATTTTCTTGTTTACTCCTTTGCGTATTTCCGAGCAACTCAGAGATTACACGCCAATACACATTTACTATGCATGCAAAATCGACAACAGCACAGCCTTGGGCGTTGTTCCCTTCGATTCCCCAAAGCCCCGGCGCTGATAAGCGAAAGAGAATCGCAAGAAAAACCAACTTCTCAATTAGTCCGAAACCCGAGATAAGCTGGTTTGAAACCAGCAACCGTCCCTTCCAAATACACGAGCACATGCGAGTGACGAAAAAAAACACAAATACACAAAAGAAAACACTCCCAACTGACAGCCGGCACTTTCGGTTGGGGTTGGTCCTTGCACAATACTTTTCCTTGTTCTTTGTGCTCAGTCGCCGCCAGAAGGGTGGTGGTGTTTCGTTTCGTTTCGCAAAATGAAAGATATCCACCAAACCGTCATTCGCCGGCTGTTTAGCATGAACAAGCTACAACTAGCAAGCTAAACAAAATAAAAATAAACAAAACGACTCATTGCGAGTGCCCGGGGAGCGAGACGAAAGTCACTGGGTTTACCAACTCATCGCACACGTAGATATCGACTTGAAGATAAACTTTGTGCGATTGTTTGACGAAGATAGCCGACGGACTAGAAAATCGCACAAAAACTAATCAATTGTTGATGAGATTCCTGAGAAACTAGTCACACAAATAAATAAAATTTCCACACCGCAACACAGGTGGGTGGGGTGTGCTGTGCGCTGCTGCTCATCTTCATATCTTTCTGCGCCCAGCTAGCGCTGCCAAGTGATTTATCCCATCTCAAGGCGTTCGGATGAGATTCGATTTTTTTTCCTTTCCGATTGAGGAAGTAATAATAGACATGTTTGCGGGGAGCGAGTGCAGGCAAATTTTTTTTCTGTGGTGTGCTTCAAAAATTGAATTTGGCTACGCAAAATGTCAAATCGGTGCTGAATTGAAGTGGGGTCCACTGTGCACATCCAATAACAAAAATGCTCACAAAGACTTACCAAATGGATTTCTGATGATTTCTAGCACTTGTTCACTTTGATTGCACACAATTGTCACATATATGGAAAATTAATTACACGCGGATGTATATTTTGGGAATTTTTCAAATGTTTTGCACATATTTTTGAGCGAATTTTGCAAAATTGTACACAGACGTTCGGAATTGAGATCAACTTCAGTTGACTTTTTAATAACACAGAGCGGCCATGTTTGATTTTTCGATGGAATAGTTGTCAAAGTGAAATTCGTTCAGTTTTCCGGTGCTGGCATCTGACGGAGGATGGATGGCAATTGGAATTGGTTTGGAGATGAGAGAGGTTTGTTTTGGATTTTTTGCTTAGTGGTTCGTTCAAGATTTGGATAAGATTTGAGATTACAAACTCAGTCTGTGATTAAGGGCGTTCGAGTTGGACCAACAGCAAGGGACCCAAATGACGCACGTCAGTCCGCATTTATCCATTTGACTATCGGCTTGGTGTTTTCATCTTTTGTCCTACAGAGTCCAGTGGTCTCATCGTGTTTTTCTGATCCCCTGATTGGAACATTTCGTATTTTTTTGCCCAGTGGATAGGTAACAGCATTTATCCAGCCCGTCTTGCCTATAGCACTTACCTTACCACTTCTTTCTTATGTCATGGAAACGCTGGTAAGTCATCAGCTTGTGAAATGTCTTGAATCGCGGGAGCTAATGACAGGCAGTACGACTTCCGCAGCAACCGGTCCACGTGTGATTGGATAGCTCTTCATACCCAAAAGTGGAGCCAATATTTGCACAATAGAGGCCAAAGCAAGATAGTTGCGCTTGATATTTCCAAAGCATTTGACAGAGT
The DNA here is from genome assembly GCA_916610145.1 of Eristalis arbustorum. Taxonomy (NCBI): domain Eukaryota; kingdom Metazoa; phylum Arthropoda; class Insecta; order Diptera; family Syrphidae; genus Eristalis; species Eristalis arbustorum. The sequence goes on from OU744318.1 coordinate 12,162,503, forward strand.
TTGGCATCAAGCTCTTTTGGCGAAAATGCATCTCTATGGTGTGGATAAATCACTTCTTCTTTGAATTAGAAACCACCTTTCGAACCGTTCAAGTGTATTTGGACGGGTTTAAGTCTGACATCCACAAAATAATAGCTGGCGTCCCTCAAGGCTCTGTTCTGTCTCCGACACTCTTTCCAATTTTAATAAGTGATCTCTTGTCTACTACTTCTAATCAAATTCACTCCTTTGCTGATGACAGCACCCTAAGCTTCTCGTATTGGTTTCAAGACTCATGACAGCATATGTTAAGCCCCAAGAACAAGATGAATCTACTTGCTCCAAAAGCGAGCAATAAAACTTATAGCAGACAACAACACCACCGTTTCATTACAATCGCTCAAACATCGACGTACCGTCTTTTCTTTTTTTCGTGCTTTATCGCTATTTTAAGAAACAAAGCTGAAGTGAGGATAGTGAAATCACCCGCAATACACGTCTCGCCAGGAATGCCCACCAGTGTATCCTTAAACCTGCTTTCAGACGCACAGTTCAATTCAGAGGCTCGTTTTCAGTCGCACTACACGTACATATAGCCCAATGCTCTCCACAGACTACAATCTTAACCGCTCTCTCTCCCTCTATACCTTCGGCCATCGGTGTGTCTTGATCCTGTGCACTTAAGGTTATTAGTAATCCCTTTAGCACACGTGAATTATTAAGAAGAACAGGAACTCAATGAACAACTGCTCTGTCGAACGGAGAGAGCTATGCATCGATGGTTTAGGCACGAGCAATAAATGTCATCATGAGGAGACGTGCCTTAAATACGACTTCAACAGGAAGGTATAATAGATGGTGGTCACACTTAGGCCAGAATAAACCTAAGTAGTTGTCTTAACTGATACGCGATGCACCGTGCAGTTTGATTCAAAAACCTCTGAACCGTTCGAAACCTGCACCGGATTTCGGCAAGGAGATGCGCTGTCGTGTGATTTCTTCAATTTGGTACTGGAGAAGATAGTGCGGCGGGCAAAAGTCAACACGGAAGGCACTATCTTCTACAAGTCAGTCCAGCTGTTGGGATACGCTGATGACATCGACATTGTCGCGCGGTCCCAACGCGCCATAGTGGAAGCTTTCACGGCAATTGAGGAACAGCCGAAACGAGCTGGTCTAAAGGTCAACGAGGACAAGACAAAATATATGCTGTCGAGCAAACAACGATCCGCCGCACACCACCTAGTCCAAAACGTCACAATCGACAGCTACAATTTCGAGGTAGTAAATGAGTTTGTCTACCTCGGGGCAAATGTAAACTCCACGAATGACATCGTGGTGGAGATCCGACGTAGAATCGCTCTTGGCAACCGATGCTACTTCGGTCTGTCAAAACAACTGGGCTCGAAACTCCTGACTCGAAGGACCAAAGTCATGCTCTACAAAACCCTTATCCTGCCAGTCCTACTTTATGGCGCCGAAAGCTGGACATTGAGTAAGGCTGCAGAGCTGATTCTTGGTGCCTTCGAAAGAAAAATTCTACGTCGGATATATGGTCCCGTCTGCGAGAAAGGCGAATTGAGCTGTACAAGGATGTGGATGTAGTCCGTAAGGCAAAAATGCGTCGACTACACTGGCTCGGCCACATCGAGCGAATGGACAACAACGCTCCAGCAAAGAGGATCTTCGGATCCGAGGAAGTCCGAACCTCCGGTACAAAGACCAAGTCATCGCGGATGTAAGACAGCTTGGCCTTGATGACTGGAAGCAGCGTGCCCAGGACCGTCACCGATGGAAGGCAGCAATTGCCCAGGCTCAGACCCTTCATGGTTCGTCTGCCTGATAAGTAAGTAAGTAAGTTGTCTTACCACAAGGATTAAATTGATCCTAGTCCGAAAAACTAATTGGAGTTTTCGTCAAGTCGCCTAATTGGCAGAATCTGCTCGAGGAGAGAGTCTTCTCCTTCTTTTCATTCCTGCAGAATGCCTAATCTGCAGGCGACAAATTTATCAAGTAGCGTGAACGTTTTTGATCGATTACAGGCCATGTTTGTTTTGCTATGAGCCATTGAGTGCTGATTTACCATCTATGTACATTTTGTTTGATTAAGCGTTTCGACGGTTGAATTGGTACCCTTCGCTGTGAAATTCTCTGGTATGTCACTGTGTCCCGGAACCAACATGAGCAGGACGTTAAGATACTTGACCATCTCGAGATAGGCGTCAATTAAGGGACGACTTGAAGTTGATTGTGATGTGACTGCGGTTAGAGATTTCTGCCGAAACATATTACTATACTACTTTTCTTTTGTTTTTTAGCCGGGACGGTGCTACTATGAACGCTAGTTTTTAGAAATACTTTAAAATGATCTGTTAATCGGAATAACAGTTGGTAATTGAGGTTCAATGCCTAGTCATTCGACCATCTGTGAAAATTCGCAGAAGACCGTGTAGCGTCTGATGATCAGACTTCCAGTGAGTTCTGGAGGCTACGCTGGTTGCCTGCTAAAGAAACCTGTTGGCGGAAGATTAAGTAGGGTATTTAGAGCGATGGAGGAGGCTGATAGTCAGAGCATTGCTAATGCATAAATTAGCCATCCGCTGCACAGTTTTCATCAGTTTGCTATTGATGGTTTTATCCAGTGCGATCCACGAGATCGCAACGCCGTACATAAATATGGATCTAGGTTAGGTTATAGTGGCTGACTGCTAAGGGCAGTCAAACTTAGGCCAGAGAAGGCCCATTGTGATACCACGCGGATTGAATTCTCCTAACACTGGAACCACTTGCTGATTCTAGTGAAGCGATTTAGCTGGCCTATGCTGGCACTGTAGCTCATTGCGGTCGCTGAAGTAGTAAGCCCATAGGGGTAGCAAGTATGGGTCTAACTACTGATACAAATAAGAACCATACTCAACTGGAATCTCCATTTGCTCCCTTTAGCCAGTCGTGCAAGCCTTTCTGACGCGCTCCTGGATATTATAGTTTCCAGCTTACTTTTGCTCCCAGAATGAGACTTAGGAATTTGGCATATTTGTTTAGTTTTAGATTGATCTTCTTTGTTTGGCAATACAGTCAGGGGTGGACCTGGGCCTAAACCAACAAGCCTCTACAGACACCTCCAGTTGCACAGATCAAGTTGGTTGAGGTCCTTCTCCTCTTGCTTGCATTATGTCGATCCAGAACTTCCTCTGTTGCATTGTCCTAACGTCTCGAAATCGAAGAATCTTCTGGCCAGAGCTGTGGTGTTTATGCGCTCTACATGAGCTAGCCATTATAAGCGTTGGATCCGAAGACGCTTAACTAGGTGCATGCCACTGCACAGCCCGTACAGTTTGTGGTTGAATCTTTTCCTTCAAAAGCCATCAACGCAAACAGGCCCAAAGATCGCACGCGGAACTTTTCTCTCAAAACAACCAAGAACTTCTTCATCCGCTTTCAACAGCGTCCCTGATTCTCCGCCATAGAGTAGGACAGGGCTGATCAGAGTGTTGTATAGCCTCAACTTGGTGCTTCGAGTGTTAGCTCTGTTACTCAATTGCCTCTTGAGCCCAAAGAAGCAGCGATTGGCAAGAGTAATTCTGCGCTTGATCTCGGTAGTCGAAGTCCTTGACTACCTCAAAGTTTCTGTCGCTCCATTATGACGCTCTGTCAGAGACGTCGATGATCATTAAATTGGATTTGCCGTGGTTTACCGCTAGACTCATTTTTGCCGCTTACTTTTCAATGGCAGCAAAAGCTACTTTGTCTGCTCGCTGTGTTCGCCCGATCACGTCAATGTCGTCAGCGTAGGCAAGCAGTTGAACAGACTTTTGGAAGATCGCGCCTCGGGTGTTAACGTTTGAGTTTCACACGATCTTCTCAAGAATGAGATTGAAGATATCACTTGACAGCTTGTCGCCTTGTCTCGAACCTTTTTTGACACTGACGGTCTTGTTGAGTTCGTTACCGACCTTGATGGAGCAGCGAGAGTTCTCCATCGTCATCCTGCACAACCTGACGAGTTTGGCAGAAATGTCAAAACTAAACATGGCGCTGCATAGCTCGACTCTATGCACGCTGTCATATGCGGTCTTCAAGTCGACGAATAGGTATTAGGTGTCGGTCGGCATCTCTTGAGACTTTCACCAGGATCTGCCATAGTGTGTAGATTTGGATGGTGGACTTCCCCGACCTGTTACTGAATTTATAGGGACCTATCATATTATTGACGGATAGTTTCAAACGTTTACACAAAACAGCAGAGTACACGATGTTGAGGAGACTGATGCCTCGATAGGCGGCGTAGTCAAATGGGTCTCCTTTCTTGTCGAGATTGAAGACAAAGATTTTTCGATGGAGACGACTAAGTCTAGCATCAAATGGCAGAATCGTGTTTTCCCCACTTGTTGCCCTCAGGTTCTACCCAACCGCTTTATGAACCGCACCAGATGAACTACTTAATGTAACTTAAACAATTTTCTTTATTTTCAACAAAAAACAAAATACTTTGTTGTATCCTGAAAAGAACCAGAACCAGAAGAAAACAAAATAAATACACGCAGCGCCACAAAGAGAAGTCTTTGTTGAACGTCGCTAGAAAAAAACAGATTAACGAGGAAAAAAGAATACGTAAAACTTCGAATAACACATTGACACTGGCACAAGTTACCACTATGAACAAGAGTATAAAAATATTTGTGTGATTGCCTTCAGTTGCGTAGAACCGTTGCTTTGTGTGTTGTTTGGTGAGTGAGATACTTTAGCTGTGATGACTTGTTGTTCTTTAGTTATGATCTAATCTTGCGTCCACTAGAAACACACAAGAAACCATTTATCACCTCAAATTGAGTGAGAGTGAGATGTGTATGCTTACCCTCAAATTGGGGCCTCCACCGCCCATGTGTGCTGCCTCACGTTCTCTTCGTTCCACCTCGGCGGCACGTTCTTGCTGTCGCCGTACCTTCTCTGGATCCTTGACACCTCGTCGTTCGTTCTCTTGTCGCCTTCGTTCGGCGGCCTCCTCTTGCAATTGCCGACGTGTTTCCTAAAAAAGAAAAAACGCAAAACAACTTCTATACTCAACCGGTGGGGTAGGTAGAATTTTTGTAAACAAACAGCTGACGGCATCAGTTCTGCCTCTTCGGAATTCCCCTTACAACACGAACTGCCCATGATGTGTGGATTGGATTGATCACTGTTTGATGACGAATGATTTCAGATGTCTGGAGAACTGGTTACGGGTTCAAATTGTAATGCAAATTCGTGTAATTTGTATGGATTCACATTTGCATTGCTGGAAATGACGTTTTTCGCAGCAAATGTCATATGACAGCTGATTTGAATGGGGTGGTGGTTTTTGATTCACTCGGTTCTCTTACACTGCAGCTTAGTAAAGCGTTAGACAATTTTTATTGCCAGTTGGGAGATTTTTTCTAAGCAGTGGAAAGCTTCGCAGTTTCTCGTTAAAATTGAGCCACCCCAAGACTGGAGAATGTGATACTTGACGACGATAATCCCTTGGTGTCATATGAATACACCTACACTCGACCTACAGTCGTCGAATGCATATTTACCCCTTTTTTCTTATCTCCCTCCCTATTTACAAACTTTAACTTCAACCAGCTCATGTGCCCTCCACCTGAACGCAGTGTATGACATTTTTTGACATTTGCCGGTCTGGCCCAACCCCACCGCCCCCCCGCAAACAACTAACTTCCCTGTCAGTTACAAACAAATCACTTTTTTTACTTCCCACTTGTGCGTCCAAAAATTCTTTTCTTTTCGGGAATATTTATACAAGTTCACCCTTGGACTATCAGCTTCTCTGCCACTTCACTAGGCAGTTCAAGTGAAATCAATTCTGTGTGTTTACAGTTCTCGTGACAAAAACAGCAGAGAGCGTCATCATCGAATCGCTGCCGTTGCGGGTGGTAGAGCAGACTTGTCATTAGCCAGGCCAAAGTCAAAGGGCGCGCAATAATCAAGTGTATTTTCTTGTGAATATTTTTCGCTCGTGTATTCGTCTCTTATTCGAAATCGGTTTTAGCTAATCTCCGCTGCAAAAATGTTGAATGTTCCGAATGAATCAAAAGTGAGTAGAATTATTGTAGTTTGATAAGAGTTGAACATTTTTTTTTCGTTCGAACGAGTGATGACCGCCAAAGTTTCCTCCAAGGACTCAGTGTGGTGCGAGTTGTTCTCGCGTATGTTTGAAATAACCTTCAGTTGACCTAGACAATTTGAAATGTGTTGTCGAACGAAAGGGAAGTGATAAGATTTCCTGGTGGTATACAATTTTCGATTGAATTTGAAGATTATGGATGAGGGAAAACGTACGCACTGGTTTATGGGTACCATTAGTCAGCTGGTCAACGAACGAAAGCTGGTTAAGGTTCAATTGTGACGAACAGCTGTTACGGTTGATTGAGTAAATGGACGGGAAACCCATTGGCAGGCGGGTGCAATAAACGCACGATTGTTTGTTTTATTGATGTTGCATTGGAATGGGATCATTTGTCGAAATAAACTCGCTCGAATTATGTAAATTTCGCTGAATCGGTGCATAATTTGAAGAGTGTACGGATTTATTTCGATTGCATAATTTTTTGTTTTTCGCTTTATTTTGAGAATTTTGTGGGTATACACGAGGACGTTATCAGAGTTGCGCCGTTCTGTTTGAATAGATTGCATTTTTTTTTTTTCGATTGAATTGATTGAATTTGAACACAAAATTAAAGTTAATTTGTGGTGACCTCAAAGGCAATTGATTCAAAATTCTTTAGCGGGGGTGGGTGTCTCTCGGAGTTGGAGTTAGTTCTGACTGAAGTAGTAGACGAGGGCACTGTACAATTTATTTCTTACGATTCTTGCGCCATTTTTGACCCATTTTGTCAAAGAAATGTCGTTAATCCAAAATCGAAATTTAGTATGGACTTTGATGTTTATTGTCTGAATTCCTTGTTAGCGTTTTTAAAAAATGTTTTGACTTCTGCGACATAAAAGTGTAATGTTAAAGCCCGTTCGCGTCAGGCCACGGAGGAAGGTTAATGCTTTGTTCTGTCACAAAATTATGTTTGGTAGAGATACAGGAGAGCTATGTTCTTGTTCCCCAAATAGGAAAATCCTAACTGGAACTGGCAGCATTCCCGTCACCACGACTGGGGTCTATCCATCTGTTTATAGCTTTTACATTAGTTATCAAGCGATCGAAATGAAATTTATGGATTACAGAGGTGTGCAAAATAATAGGTAAATAGTCAAATAGAATAGGTATTCTTCAAGGTATACATTTTGGAACATAAGGGAGCTGTCATTTTTCGTTTATTTGGCTTTTTGAATTTGTTTTTAGATTTCACCTTAATGTTTTTATATAATTATAAATGGGTTCCAAAAAAAAAAAAACAAACCCACCTGAATATCGTCCAATAGCTATCCTTCCATTTTTGTCAAAAGTGTTCGAACGTATCTTGAGTAGAGGCATTAAAGATCACATTGAGGAGCACAATCTTTTAAGTCCTATGCAATCAGGATTCCGTAAAGGACATAGCTGTGTTACAGCCTTGCTAAATGTAACCGATGACATACGAAAAGCCATTCACGAAGATCAAACAACCTTATTAGCCTTACTTGACTTTTCGAAAGCATTCGACAGTGTAAACCCGTCCATATTATGTCACAAACTGTCCACCCAATTCAACATATGTGGTCCTACTAATAAATTAATATTCTCGTACCTAACTAACCGTACTCAAGCTGTTTTATATAACTCACTACTGTCGTCCTTATGTGGCATCTCCAATGGAGTACCCCAAGGTTCTATTCTCGGCCCGTTATTATTCTCAATGTTCATTAATGACCTTCCTAGCGTATTGTCTTATTGCAAATTTCATATATATGCAGATGATGTTCAAATCTACCATAGTTGTGTCGGAGGTGTATGCGTCCCTTAGAGGTTTGTCAATTAGCAAATTTATACGACCTATCAGTGTCAAACTAAAACTTGCCAAAGCACTCATAGTGCCTTTATTAACGTATGGGTGTGAGTTGTTCGCCGACTGTGATAACTGCTCAATGCAAAAATTGATAAAAGCAATCAACGCGACTGCACGGTATGTTTTTAACCTTCAAAGATTTGATCATGTCTCGGAACAACGTCGCATTCTCCTAGGATGTGAATTAGACGCATTTTTAAAATACAGATCATGCATACAATTCTTTAAAATAATTCATTGGAAACAGCCTGACTACCTTTATGAGAAAAAGATCGAGTCGCAATATTACGTTGAAACCTTCTGTGCATACATGTTTAACATCCCGTAGACATTTCTTCATTTATGCTGTACATCTGTGGAATCATCTACCCCCACAGCTACGGTCTAAGACCGAATACAGACAATTAAGCTCAGCTTGTTTTTCTCACCTCTCACATATGAACTGAAATAATCTCCAAAATGAAATTTTTAACTCATTTGGTCGCAATTAAAGTAAATTCTAATATAGTAAGCTTGAATAAATTAATCTTGAATTACTTAATTTTAATCTTAAAATATGAAAATGCATTATGTCACTTCACTGTAAGTCTTATACAATGTTATACCTTAAGTCCTGTACTCAAAAAGAATTGTATGTTCTTAATGAACAGAGATAAATCTAAAATCAATAAAATGAAATGAAAATGAAATACATACCAAACATTTGTTTTTCAAGAAAGTAATAAATCGAATGTAACATTGTCACAATCATGAATCTTCCAATTTCACATGGAGATCAAACTTGAGTAGATTCAGCACAGCATTTATTCGACCTGGCATAGACTCTTACAATTCTTTGACACCTAACCATAACCATGGCGATTAAAGAGGCGCTGTCTTGGCTCAAAGACAATGTGATATCAATTAGGGATATCACCATCTGTTCCGATAGTCAGGGGGCCATAAAATCCCTGGACAGTGTTATGTTCTACTCTAAAACATCCCTTAATTGCAGGCTGTCTCTTAACGAGCATTTCAACATTCACCTGATGTGGGTGCCGGGACACTGTGACATACCAGGAAACTGCAAAGCCGACGAACTCGCTGGGTGTGGTACAACCTCATCCGTATCAATAGCAGGGGTACCGCCTTCCATGCCGATCGCTACAGCTTACCATCTTCTTAAGATCCACACAACTAAAACCACTAATGACAAAAGGCTAGAAGGCACCACCTGCCTTAAAACAAAAGAAATCTGGCCATCACTTAACCTAAAACGGTCACTCAGTCTACTTAGCCTCAGCAAGCCCTCATTAAGGACCCTCATTGGAGTCATAACCGGGCACTGTGTTATTGGCACTCACGCTCGCAGGATGGATGCCCCATATAATGATTCTTGCAGAAGCTGTATGGATAAAGAGGAGGAAGAAAATACTCATCACCTTCTCTGCTTCTGCAGTGCTCTTGCCAGTCGTAGGTTCCTGTACCCAGAAGCCTACTACTTCAGCGGACGTAACGAGCTAAAAAGTGCCAGCATTGGCCAACAAAATCGTCTCATTAGCAGCACTGGTTCCAGCGTTAGGACAAGTCAATCCGCGTGTTATCACAATGGGCCTACTCTGGCCTAAGTGTGACTGCTTTGCAGCAGTCAGTCACTACTACCTAGCCTAACCTACCCAAAGTAATGGCCTACATATGTTTCGCATTTTCTATCCAGCAATTTTATAGCCAAAGATTTATTCAGTTCAGTTCTGGGGGATATCTGAGCCTGAAAGCCTGAAGGACGGCAACCATAACCCTATACCATGACACTCCCAATCCCATGCCTTAGTGTTTTTCTTTTTTGTAAAACACAAGTGGACCTGCTTTACCTGAGGCCGCCGAACTTCTACTATTGTCAGAACCAAACAAATTTATTGTGGTCTCATTGCAGTTGTGAAAAAAACGGAACCACTTACTGTTGTAAAAAGGTGAACAAAAGAAATATCGATTATTAGTGTTGCCGTAGACGAATTAATTTCCCAAGGCGAATAATTTATTCTACACTGAAGAGAAGGCAGAAAAATTCCTTCTTGTCCACTCCCTCTGCCACACCATTCAATGAAAAACGAAAAGACGTCGTACTCGCCAAGCAGGATAGTTAAAAACGACCGAGGTTTCAGGCCAAAGTTTTTATGTATACCCAAAAGTGATGGGAGCATGGCTTGTGGAGACAAGTTTTGTAACACACATTGCGGCTAACCAAATGTGGTCACATTAAAATTAAGTTGATTCCAAGCCTAACATTCCCTGAAACTACCTCATACGGAGGCTTTTTGATGGCTAGACTTCGTAAATGACTCGAGGATAGCTACTATTGTCAGCACATGTCCCTTAGCCGAAAATCATGACAACGGAGCTGTTTCAAAAGTCTTCGAAACCGGAAAAAAATTCCTAGAATTAACAACTTCTATCAATGCCTGTCGCTAGTTGGTATCCCTCACGCAGGTACTTTGTTTTCTTCTAACATAAGTGACACTTCTCTGCATTCCTTGCCAAATTGGTCGTTTAAAAGCAATCCCGTGCTGTCTTGAAAGCTGGAGGGCAAGACAAGGTCAACAGGATAACCAAAGGCATTCTCTTTTATCCGAGATGGTATGACATTGTCCATCAACCGTCATACACGGTATCACTGTCGGGTGATATCAGCCTCGGAGTGTTAAAGCCGTCTTCTTCGTTGAAACATCCTTAAGAGGGAAATATCAGAAAGCGTATTTTATACCCATCGTAGGATTATAGCAAATCTCTTGTAGCAGAAATAATGGAGTAACGAAACTTAAACCCTTGCCTATGTCTGAATTAACTACTACTACTTTATTATCTCCCACACTTATTAAGGTTTTAGATTTTAGAGCAACAACCAGCGTTCCACGATTTTTTTTCAAAGTGCCACTCCTTCTCCCAAAATTTATCATTTTAGTAGCAGTCGTGCCACAAACGGAAATAAATACCAAATATGTGTACATTCATTTGTATTTTCTACAATTTTGTGAAATGCACATAATAAATACTGAAATCCCAAAGACTGCAACAAAAAACTTTGAAGTCCCAAAGACTGCATCGAAAAATAGTTGAAGTCCCAAAGACTTCAACTGCATGCAAGTGACTTCAAGTGAATGCTTAAGACTTCAAACTGACTTCAGTGAATGCACTGTCAGTCAATAAACTTGCATTCAATTGATTTCAAATGAAAAGACTGCTCGTAAAGATTGATCCAATCAAGACTTCAAATAAAATGATGACTTCGATGCTGAAGTCCAGAAGTCCCAAATGAAGTCAATTGATTGAATCACAAAACAGATAATTCTTTCCTTGAATTCAGAGATTGCATTCTCAAAAGATTGCAGTCTTTTACAACTCTGTCGGCAACGCTGTTCACAACTGCTTATGTGAAGATTTTGTAAAAAACGTTCTCAGATGAAGTCAAGAAAAAGCGGGAGAGACAGAAGTTGACTATCTCCACGGAATACATTATTTCTTTGTTTAAGCCTGCCTAAATCCAGTAAGGAAGAAAGTCGATTTCAGATCAGTCTAGGTGAATCCAAGCACAATTGCCGAGCGCTGCTACTCTCCTTAATCACTCCCAACTAGTTCATCCTCGTTTAGCAGGTTTTTAATCGAGGAAAAGACTGGTTCGTGCTTCTTATTGATGGGTACCTTTTTCGTAATCTATCACCATTATTCCGTGTTTATCTAATCTAATCACCACCAAGACAACAGGTGATGGCTGCTCCACTTGTTGTTGCTTGCTCGTTGGGGTGTGCACTTGAGGTCTGTCATTTGTTGTCATGGGCGTCGGAGTGTCCAGATTTGCAACTATAATTGGAGCAGCGATAAGAGTTAAGACCATTAAGTCCATATCCTCTGTTTTGACACCCAAAAGGGGGTTGGTTTGGTAATATTCCTGTAGTCTTCTGATGGTTGTCTTCTCCCATAGACGCAGTTATTTGAGTTGAATACCCAAGGCTCTGTTCTGTCTCCGACACTCTTTCTGAGTTTTATAAATGATCTTCTGTCTGCCACTTCTAATCCAATCCATTCCTTCGCTGATGACAGCACCCTCAGCTTTTCATATTTGTTCCAAAATTCACGACCCTGCCCTTCGGACGTAATATTGGAACGGCAGCGTATGTCAAGCACATTGAATTCCGATGTGGACAGCATAATTAACTGGGTTAAGAACAACAGAGTGGAATTGAATGCTTCCAAAACTCAATGCTGTCTGCTATCTCTAAAGCGAATCCCTGATAATCAGCCATTATCCATGAATGGCGCTTGTACCGACGAAACCGGAAAACTTTCCATTCTTGGTATGTACATCAAGACAACACTTAGTTGGAACGATCACATATACGAGGTTGCCAAAAATGCTACAAAATGTTTAGGTTTCCTTAATCGATGCAAGAAATACTTCACATCCTCTGATTGGGCTTTAATCTATAAGGCGTATATTCGCCCTAAGCTTGAGTATAACGCTCATATCTGGTCTGGTGCCCCCAATCCCCACCCTGCACTTACTAGATAGAATCCAAAAGCGAGCGACAAAACTTATAGGAGACACCTATATCGCGGGTTCATTAGACTCGCTTGAACATCGACGTACCGTGTCTTCTTTGTCCGTATTTTTATCGTTATTTTAACAAACGATGCTCAAGAGAGCTAGCCAACTGCATTCCTCCTCTCCTTGAATTCACCCGCAATACACGTCTCGCCAGGAATGCCCACCAGTTTACCTTTAAGCCTGCTTTCGGACACACAGTGAAATTTAGAGACTCGTTTTTTAGCCGCACCACACGAATATGGAATGCTCTTCCCAGATCAATATTTCCCATAGACTGCAATCCGCAGATATTTAAGACCAATGTGCACAGGTACCTCATCTTTCTCTCCCTCTATACATTCAGCCCGTGCTGTGTCTTGACCCCGGACAATAAAGGGTAGTAATAACCCCTTGAGCACGCGCAAATTTTAAAAATACTGTGTCTGTCTGTATTCTCTGACTGAAGCTCTGAAAGACATCGTCCGAGAAGTAATTATTGTTCTGATAATTCAACTGGATTAAGTCGGCTCGAATCACTTTCGTTGTAAAAATGATAACATGTCGCTCACGCCTCTTAGGGCATCTTCACCTATCTTCTATACTGCTCTACACCTTAAATTCATAGGATTACACGATCCCGAATGAATTACACAATCACTAATCACAAAACTCCTTAAGCTCAACCCAAAACCCTTCCCTGGTCTGGACGATCTCCTCGTATTCGCCCCCAATGCAATCTCAAGCCGCACCTAACCCCAACAACCGCTTCCACCACAAACCCATCGCACTAACAAAAACCACCAGCACAGCGGCAGTCATTAATATCTTGTCCATCAAAGCGATCAAATTGATTTCCAATATTTCATGGTCCCCTTCAGATTGCAATTCACAAACGTATTTATTTTTGCAATTTAAACAAATCAAAAAAGAAACAACAACAACACCAAGCAGAAGGAAAAAACGTTAAATAATCTGTGTTTGACTTTCTCTTCACCAAACGGTACGTGAAACACTTAATAATCTCGACGAAGGCTATTTGCGTTTTATACATAGCTCAACTGGGTCATCGCTTATGGATTCGACTTGACACACAAACCGAATCAATTTGTTCCCATGTCGACATGTTTCGGTTCCAGAAAACCTCATTTTGCGTCACGCGGTTCTAGTGTTTGTGTCCCGACTGAACGACATTTGATTAGACGCATCTGACCCCGTTTGTTTATCTCACTCAAGCCCACCGTCGTGGCCCTTTGTGCCAATTCACTGTCGAAGTTTCAAAAACTGATTAATGCAAGTCAAAGTCGCAGATTAGCACACGGACTGATGAAATGTTGGCGTTGTTCAATGGAGATTAGCATTTCTGGGTTTGTTGCAGTGTGCCGCCAGACAGTGTTATCAATTCAGAATTCGTAGACATTCCACTGATAAGATGTAGGTTATTATGTTTTGTGGGTGAAAACACGCATTAGTGGAAGCGAAATTCGCCGAAGTGTATGTGGTAGGCGTTACGCTGCAATTGACTTTGCAGGTGGCTGGTGCTGAAAGATTGGATGTTAACAACGGTTAAACTCAGAAGTCGGAGGTTGACAGAGCCTAAGAAGGGCATCTACACATGTCACTACACGGTCTGTTTATGCACATTGTTGCTTAGGCATCAAAGTGGAAGCGAAACCAGCTCTAGCGAACCTCGCACCACCGACAGCATACTGGTGGTATCTGCTTGCAGAAGAAACATGCAACGGTAGAGGCATGCTAAAAAAGCCGCAGCAGTAGGGACATCGCATGAAGTAAGCGTGTAGAATTCTAGTTTCTATGCTTTGATTGTAGGGACAAACAAATAAGGACAATTTACAAAGAAACTGACCGCTGACATTGGACCTGGCTCCTCTAGTGGTCTTGTTACTGATCCGCAGGAAATAGTGGGTAGTAAGAAGCTCTTTTAACAGCTAATTTACAGGAATGTCCAAAAGGGACATGCATAGAGGCGACGAAGGGTGACTTACTGTAATCGAAAAAGTGGTCGCCTTAGAGTAGGTCTTCACAGGCATACAAAATCTGAGGAATGCCGCAGGATCGTTAACAATCAGACTGCCTCAAGGGAGTTGACACTCATCTTGCAAGATTTGGCAAGACGAAAGAATGGTCGAACTACGTCCACAATGCTTATCCACAGATGCGGCGATCTTAGCTCTTGTATGTGGTATTGAGGTATATATGTACCTGTTCAACGTCGCCTATGACATACTGCCCATCGTACTGCTGCCACTTCGAAAGCCCTTTTCCATCACACTATTCGACACAACAAATGCAGCTTTCCTCCCTTTACTCTAGAATCTTAGAATCACAGAAAAAACCACAGAGTTTCAGATACACCATCATTTTATCGATTTCAACACCACTTGCGACATCGGCAGCTGCAATGACCGAATTCGGCATAACGAGAAACGTAATCGGGTCGAAATTATCGGAAGCTCGTCTTTGTTGTACTCTTGCAAATTCTGCGTTATTTCCTTCAACGCCCTATTTTCTTCAAATTGATCCAACTGTTGGGTTACACAGATGGTGCTGTTGGGTAATATGAGTGGTGCTATAGCGCGTAAAGGGCCAGGGCCTAACTCCTCAGCAACCCCTCGTGTTGTGCGTACTATTGTTCTCTCACGAGTGGAAGAGACCTACAGTTTTATGCCGACTCCGAACGGCAAAGTTTGAAAAGCTTTTCCAGACAGAAGTACTCTTTGAGCAAGTGACTCGAAGGAAGTAAGGCCGCGAACATTATTTTTGTCCCAAGCAGGAATCCAACCGACGTGACGGTTAGGGTCGACGCATATACCCACAACGCCACAGGTTAAACAGATGACTTCGATTTAATTGTGCGTTCCATCATGCCATGGTGAAAGCTTTAATGGCGATTAAGTGACCTGCTAGTGGGAGCTTCAACGCCCCATTGACACCATTACTAGTTCAGATTTCTCATACAACAAAGTTTTTTTTTTGGTCCATTTTCGTATGCGGAGCTCACAGTTTGGTGATTGAGCAGAGCTGATTTTTGGTACTTTTGGAAGGCGAGGGTCCTGATTTTAAGGAGCTGTGAACTGAACGAGCTCTGCCAAGATCTGGTTGTGGTTCAGAAAGCATCAATCAATTACACTGTACTTACCAATATTCAATTTAACAGGGTTATCGAATTCGAATGTATAAAAAGCTGTCTGTCAACAATTTAAGGCAGCTATCACTCAGGCTTACACCCTTGCTGATCACAGGGCTAGCAAGTAAATAAATGAGTAAACTCAGAAGTCGAATTCTAATAGTTTCAGAATGACATTTATTTCTTATCACTTATCAAACTATCTTGCTTAAATTATCGGTTTTCGTGGATTTTATGTCAGATCTTCTCTTTGATGGGCCGTTGACTGGTATTACTCTTAAATCTGCATCAGCCTACTAGCATCATTACCTTATGTTCAACATTCGATATTCTTCGTTGCTCGTAAATTTTAAGCAGAGCTTCACTGTGATACATTTTTTAATCTTAAATGCAACCATGTTCACTTCGATTTCAAGTGTCATATTCATTGTTTTTAATGTGTGAATGTGCATTTTACTGTGCTTTCTTTCACATCTGTGGCTCCAATCACAGATTAAAAATAAGCTATTTGAATGAAATGTTTCTTGGTATTTGCACTTGCATATTTCGATAACTGATGCGAAACATAATGATGCATATGAATAGAGAAGACGAAACCAGTTGAAAGGACATTTCGGTCCTTGATCAGCCGAAAATGTTTACGAAACGAAGGTTCGTCAAATATATCATAATATTCATTTCTGTTGAAGAAATTAAGGACAAGGCACCCAATTTTCTTAAATCTTCAAACACATCAAAACTCCAACACCATTCCATAATTTTGAAAGTCGTCCTGTTCAATTAGAAACTGAGCTAGTCAAGGACTTCGTCTACCTCGGCTCTGGAGTTAACAGGGACAACAAAACCAGTACCGAGATCAAGCGCAGAATTACTCTTGCCAATCGCTGCTTCTTTGGGCTCAAGAGGCAATTGAGTAACAGATCTCTCGAAACACAAAGATGACTCTATATAACACTCTGATCATCCCTGTCCCGCTGTATGACGCAGAGACATGGACGCTGTTGAAAGCGGATAAAGAAGCTTTTGGTCGTTGTGAGAGAAAAGTTCTTCGTGCGATCTTTGGTCCTGTTTGTGTTGATGGCGTCTGGAAGAGAATATTCAACCGCGAACTGTATGGGCTATACAGTGACATGCACCTAGTTAATCGATGACTAGAGCGGATGGACACCACAGCTCCGGCCCGAAGAGTCTTCGATCCGAGTCTCCATTGGGACAACGCAACAGAGGACGTCCTCCAACGAAATTCCGCAAACAAGTGGAAAAGGACCTCGACCAACTTGATTTGCGCAGCTGGCGAAAGATAGTGCTGGCTGGGGAGGCATGTTGGTTAATTCCCAAATCCATCTCGAAGTGTAGCGCTAATCAAAGAAGACGAAAGAAGATGAATTAGTATTCAAAAATTGGTTACAACTTAGGTCTTATGAACCACTACTTCTTCGGCTTATTTTAAGCCATAATTAGTCGACTTTAGGATATACTTTTTGATTCGTGCAACCGGTAGGTCCAACTTATCTTGTTAAGTGGAACTTAACATCAAAAACCGGTCCCAATACAACAATCCCAGGAGCGGTGTTCTTCATTCGTTTCAAATATTTATTCGACGAACGAAGAAATGGCGAAGAACTTCCGTCTGTGTATTGTCCAACTTTCGCATTTCTTTGCCGGTAGTATGAATATTTGAAGCACATTTTTGCTTATTCGATTCAAGAACCAAGATGTCTGCGCAGCAGTGTTACGTCGATTCTCTACGATTCCGATGGGTCTACCTACTCGTTGAACTTCTATCATCACGTCACTGGAGCAGACGTAGACGAAGTCCTTAAAGGCTTATGACATTCTGGTTAAATTGTCTGTAGTGCGGCTTCTTCCTTGATGAAAGCGTTTTCTTTATCTTCGATCGACGAGTCGGGTCTACTGCACCCTAGGTTGGTGACAGGTTGTGTATACTTTCCTTTACTAAAGCCGACTCCATTCATAGACCGATCTTAACTCAAAGAACACATTGCCTCCCCCTCCTCGCTAGAGCTAGACACCCTTCTTCGCATCTGCAGCTTCTACAAATGTCACTGTAAGGGGATTGCATGATTCTGTGTCTATTCTGCACTCTGGTGCCGTTCGTGGGGTTTACCTCAGTCTTCCACTCGACTTATTGCTAAACTCCCGGTACTCGCATTAATCAACTTAATCCGCAAAACAAACAAGTTCTAAGATTTTGTGAGAAACTAAAATTTGCCATAAAAATTGCATGTCATGATCGGATCATGGTCAACTTTGTCTCACAAACAAACTACTATTAATCATCGTTCCCAAACAAACTGCCACCTATCGCCAGACACACAGACATGCCATGTCACTGCTAGTACTTGCGCGATCAATTGAGATTAGGGCTGAGAATCCAGTTCACTTATCAGCGATCTCCGGGCGAACACTTGCCGCCCTTGCATCGAAAACAAAATTCTAAACTTTTCCGTTTCGGTATCTGTTGTGAAATCGCTATCGGACGTGGCGGCGTCCCACTTAAGCGAAGTTGACACAGCACACGATCGCGATGTATTTATAGACGGATAGTGCGGCCGCCTGTAGCGCAATTGATTAGAGAACGATGCACCAAAAGAGCCAAGAGACCAACGGTGTCACTGAATGCACAGAGAATCGTTTCATCCAACAGATGCCAAGACCAACCATTGAATTGTAACCAAATTGTAGCACAATACGTTAATTAAGTGCGGGGAATCTTCTCAAACGTGCAGCTTGCGTTTGCGTTTGCGAGGGCGTTCAAGGTCATTCTGGTTGTATTTGAATCTGGACAAGCCCCATTCTCGTTAATCACATGGGTTGCGTAAGAGACGATGATAACTCGTGTCTGACGTACGTTTTGAGAGTTTTGCAAATAGATTGTGTGGGAACACGAGTCACAACTCACAGCACGCAGCATACATTTTCATATGCTGCTATAATTGACTCTGGGACTTGGTGGCTTTTTCTGAACATATGTTGTTGCTTTTACTGCTGTTTACTCGTGTTTTGAAATAGAATCTGGCAGTTGACGGATGCCGCTGGTGACATTGAAGTCCACTGGTGGGTAATAGAGGCGCGATTGGGTCTTTAGGATTCTCCATCAGAATCTTTCATTGAGATTTGCTGAAAAAAATGTGTGTTTGCTTTTAATTAATAGTCACTGTCAATGGTAAGCAAATGCGGCAACAAGTGGCAATGGCCTCTCCTGCAGGTGGGCATTGTTTCTCTGATTGATTGTGGTGGTGGTGCATGAAATCGCTTGATAAACAAGATTCAAGATCTCCGGAGATGTACGTCATTTTGGTCATGGCTTGTGGAAGTTTTCATCTCAAGATGTAGACAATGAAGCAGGCGTGGAAGCAATAGTGTTTGATTTCGATGAAGATATTCAAATGCTTACTTAGGTAGATGGGTTCCCTTGAGACTTTGCGGCCCGGGTCTCTTAGACCAACTAGTTGGGTCCGTAGTGACCGTGATTTTGTGTATACAACTACCACTCGGGCTATGCAAGTGTATTTGAAAACTTTAGGAGATTCTTCAGCTCTACACCGAGCAAGTCCACCAGCGCTGGAAACTTGCGCTTGCCCAAGTACTTCTCCTTCTCTTTGACATTCGCAGAGAAGATCTTGGACAGATTCTCTTTCTTCTTCTCTACAGCTGCTGCAAAAAACGTGGTATGATGCATACGTTCCGATGACACAGTGTCCGGTGAGGACCCCAAGAAGTGCCCGCACCTCATTACTACTAAAAGGGATCAGTGATTTCGATATTTATTTATTTAGCGTCTGCCACAAGTCCCTCTCTTTTGCTCTGTTTTCCAGAGTGAGCCAACGAGTTTTTACTCTTTCTGGAGCTTCGTCGTCTAGTTTTTTTCCTATAGAGCTAAGCGGTGTGAGCTCGTAAGGGAATGCCAGGAATACTTCAAGCCCTTTTCGCGAGACTGTCCGCTTTTACGTTGCCTTGAACGGCAGTATGGCCAAGTACACAGCACATGATCACCGTGTTCGTCAAGGATAACTCACTGACACTTTGTCTGCATACCCTGACAAGCTTGTCCGATACTTCTTCAAGATGTCCGATGCTATGGCCTTTATTACCGCTTGGTTGTCGAAAAAGCTGGAGATTGGTTTGTTGGTTGTATCGCGTTCTCATAGCGCTAGCGCTTCTGTGTATCACAACCATATCAGCTTGGGAGACGATGCAGTCGTCTCTTAGTGCCTCTTTGAATTGGTCACAGAAGAAACATGTGTCAGTACTTGCTCTCATTTTTTAGTCGTCTGTGTACAATGAGAGTTCTCAATCTGTTGCTACCATATGCCCTTTTTTTCGAAGCTAGTGTCGGTGTTAGTTATCTGTTTGTCTAGTGTGCTGTGCTGCCGACCAACACTTGAGTATGGAAGCGTGAAGCGTGACCATATGGTTGGTCTCTCCAAAAAACCCGCATCTCTGAGCCTTACAGACCATGATCCTGACTGTCGACTGACCTATTAAACGACCCATTGAGTGCCCGAGTCTGTGCTATTACTGCCTTTCGGTGACGGTTCTGTGCAGCTTCCAGAAATCAAGAGCGCCCGCGCTGACTTGGTCTTCATACCTGAGGTTCGGTCTGCCTCTTTTTTTTTGAACCAGGACGTACGGACTCGAAGGCTTGTGCTTACCGTTTAGTTTTTAGCTCTGCAGGAGCTGCAAAATAGAGCCTTGTAAAACTTCTTTCTATGTATGATCACTTCTATCATGCTTTTTGACTACTCAGTAATCAGCTCAGTAAGATTTTACACGTGAAGCAACAACAAAATAACTTACTCAGTAAAAAGTAAGTTAGTACAATTTCACTGTTATTACTGTGAACATTGACACTGTTATTACATTTTGTGACATTTGATTACTTTCATGATAGAGCTAATTGTGAAATAATAACTCCATAAATGTTTCTATCAGTTATTCTTCTTCTCTTGTAAAGTGTTCAGTCACGTCGTTATCTGGGTGACTAGCGTGTTTTTTTCTGCAAATGATATCAGCTGCAATGTAACTTGTTTTAATAACAATAACTGAACAGACTTTCCAATCGCCATAAGTCATACACGGTGAATGAGGATTAACTGGTATTAGCAGGATTCGAAAACGTGCTTGACACGGGTTAAGGTGAAACTCGAGAACAATGACTTCTTCGCTGCTTTTCAAAATGGGCATTCTTCTTCGCCGACTACCAGCACATGGTTGGTTATTGTCTGGCTGATACACTATCAAAACGATCGAGTTGTACGGTAGTTGCAAACTATTCATAGATTGGGAGAGTCTATACATACCAACTAGCGATTAGCGGCGTTGACACTCAACAATTTGTCGCGACGACATATTTGACAATAGTGGTTGATGTGCAAAATCGTCAATGTGAACGCTCCTCATAACCAGGTTTCAGACGTTGCACAGTTACTTGTCCAATGTAGACCAGTCGTGTCACATTTTAGACACAGTACTCAGACACAGCATGCAGAGGCAAATGGAATCAAAAATACTAAAGCTAAAGCTTTTCTCCTTAAGGCAGGACTAAACGATGTAATAAAAATGCGGATTGGTCAATGACAAAATCGAAAGCAATAATCCCAGTTCCCGGATTAAAAATGTGTGTGTCAAAACAAAGAAGCGTTACAAACCACGAACATGAACCAGATGCAACAGTTCCGGAAGTAACTGTGTCAGAAAGAGTATCGCTAAGGCAATGATTGATCGAAAAGTAAGCGAATTCAAGACGAATCAAGACTTCAAGACTTAGGAAATAATGTTCGAGCGACCCCACCGACGCAATCTGTAGCCTGATGACATTTATTGATTGAATGCAGATCTACACTCGAAAGCAATGAATGGAGTATACAGCAAAGGTTTCTAAAATTGATTACCGACTGTTGGTTCGTTGTTCAGGCTTAAATTGCGGCAATTCAGGAATTCGCGTTCCTTATTGTGATTTGAAAGACAGATTGAAAGTGACAGCTTTGATAGAGTGACGTTTATTCTTGACTTTCTTTTATACTTAGTTTACAGTATGAAAAGTGTGAACAAGGGGCTCCTCTTATGTTTAATTTTCACGGTTTATCAAAACTAGTTCTAGTTAGGGAATGGTTTTTATTTGGTCGTAAGAGGAATACCAAATAGCAAAGAAAAAAATCGAGTTAGAGAGAAATTCGACTCCACTGTGTATGACACCAGCACGCTATTGTAATAGATGTACTAGATTATTTTTGTTGTTTCACAAACACAATACTGATGAAGGCATTACCAAGGAGAACAGGAACTTGAATCGATGGACATAAACTTCTAAGCCCTATTCGACGGGTCTCGAGAGTAGTGATGGGAGCATTCGAATGATGTCTCGAGTGATAATCGATTATTACAACATCTCGAGAACATCTCGATTCTCAATCAATCACTCGAATGACTACTAATTTCTCAAATGACTACTAATCTCTCGAGTGACTACCACTCGCATGGCTTCTAACTGCTAACACAAGAGAACTTGATTAATGTATCAACAGCGCGACAACGAGTAACAAAAAATTCTTGTCGAGAGCTACTGATCAGGAACATGCGGAGAATGAAAGAAAAACGCAAAAGAGAAGAACTCAAATATTACTCCACTACTCAGTTCATTTCTTCATTCTCAGTTTGTGTTTGCTCTTATGTATATCTTACCCGTAGGTATACATGTATGTATATATATCGAAAACAAATGTTGCACTATGCTTGTTTCTGGGTGAATTGTGTTTGAGTAAAGGTTGTGTATGGTGGACGGGGTTGTTTTTTGTTTTTGACATTTATCGAGTTGTCTTGTGTTAGTAGTTTGTAATTAGTTAGTAGTCACTCGAATGGTTCAATTCGAGTGATCATTCGATTATTAAAATATCTCGATTACTAAAGTCTCGATTCTTAAAATCATTCGATTATGCCCATCACTACTCTAGAGATCCGTTTAAGTTC
This sequence comes from Eristalis arbustorum, assembly GCA_916610145.1. Classification (NCBI taxonomy): domain Eukaryota; kingdom Metazoa; phylum Arthropoda; class Insecta; order Diptera; family Syrphidae; genus Eristalis; species Eristalis arbustorum. The sequence continues at coordinate 12,185,148 of OU744318.1, forward strand.
ATATGTGTCTGGTATCAAGCCAACGAGATGTTTTTAAAAACTCTAAAGCGACAGAACTTGCAAGACTATTAAATCTGAACAGCTCCATATAGATGAACACCTTGTGCAGCAAAGCGTGGAAAGCGAATTAACTCACGAACGTTAGATCGGAAGATCACATCACTAGACTGCCTAATCGACGAACACGCAAGAAGAATCAACTTGCAGTGACTCTTTTTATAGAAGTTATCGTGACGAGAAAACACCTCATTTGAATCGGCCTGGCCCTGGCAAAGTGAGGGCTGCGACACATCCATGACCTAACTATGGTAATCTGAAGGACTCACCTGTCGATTAGTTTCATCGATAGCTTCAGCTATGCGCACCTTACGGCTTCTAAATTAAGTCTCAAACCACTACTGCCTATTCATCTGAGACCTAGCTTTGACCTGAGTAAACGTAAACTTATGTCAAGACAGGGCGAAAGGCGGCCGAAAGCATCGTCAGATTTGTTTGTTGTTGATTATTTTTAAGAACTTGCGCAATAATCCAACACCAACTCTCACTGACGAAATTAGAGAGCTTCTCCTTTTGATTTGAAAAAAAAAAAGACCAAAACTTAACGAAACTGAACGAAATGATTATTATGATTACCATATGATTGGACCGTTATCTGCTAACTTTCCTAATGTGTTCAACAGAACCGACAGAAAGAATCGTTGAAACTCCTGCTCGATCGCCGAACAGCTGGACACATAGCCACACTATGTTCAAGTGGAACAATTGGCCTTCTCTATTCAAAAGCGAAACTATTTACGTCTTATCAGCCGCAGCCTATCACACACAAACGAGCAGTTGGTCAGTATCGAAATCGCGACACTTGACACAATAAAATTTTCCACCATCATCCCCACTGGCGCAAATTGATCTCACTCTCAGCGCCTAGCCACTCTCGGTGTAAGCTGAGATGCACTTGTGGTCAAGTGACGCGTAAATATCCCCTCATCGCGCATTGCTCCCCCTCTCATCTGGAGCCACTGTCACTGCATCAATGAATATCCGAACTGACGGAGCTCACATGAAATTGATAAGGCGACCGACGGGAGTCGCTGTCGCGTTCGCATAGCTGTGCGACGACGGCGCGGTTGACGATCCGAGCCTCATTAAGTAGCTTCACGCGTCGATAACAGAAATCGTTTGTTTCTCTCCAACGAGTACTCTCATAGATGTACACATACACCGAGTGTAGACTTAATTGTTTTTTATTTATATTTTTTTTTTCCTTCCTCGAGTAATCAACATTTATTATTGAGATTGCTCCGGCTTGAACTTGACAAGAGAGTTCAGTCAAGCCGCAGCCGTCATTGAATACTGAATATAACCGGGTGGTGGTTGTGAATACCTCTCGATTTGGTCGCTTCGAACGTTTTGCACAGCGCGCGTATTTCGAGTACGGTCCCCGATTTTTTGGCCAAATTTCGTGCAACAGACTGTCAGTTTACTTTTTGTTTTGATCGTGAATCGGTGAATTTAGTGATTCGTCCAGCTGAGGTCGCACATGGGATAGGATTTCATTAGTTATGAGCCGTCCAATTGATATTCTTCTCAACCGAGTAAGTGATTCTCTTTCGATCGATGCGTTGCGCAGTGGTGACTCTCTTCCGCTGGCGACAGAGCGTTGGCTTCAGATACAAAGCAGAAGAAAAAAAATGGAAAGGAAATGCTTTGGACACTTTGCAGTGGGCCGTGTTGACGTTGGCCGAGGGTTAGTGGTGGATTTCAGTCGACGGAGTGCTACTGAGTGCGACACCTTGTGATTTTGGGGGTCTGTCTGCGATTCGTGAGGCTTTCACCTTCGCTGCAGAATAAGTTTGTGCATTTTCTGTGTGAATTGTGGGTTCTTTTTTGTCCGAAAAAAGTCCGTGAATCGGGGTTAGGCTTGTGTGTGGCGGTCGTGTGCAGTTTCTGTACATTTTTGCGCGTTGATCTGTTTCTGTTTTTCCAACGCAAAATGAAGCGTGGCGAGTGTTTGTTTTTTTTTTGCCGTGAAACCTCTGCGGTTCCGTTGCCAATCGATGTTTAGGTTATCGCCAAGGTCGAACAAGTGATGATGCAGCATTTAACGATCACTTTGGGAGTTGAAAACAGAGTTTATGTTTAATTGATGGTAGTTAAAAACGAAGCTCTGTTCGTGTGGTGATGTAACTTGTGATTGAGTTCTGTCGAGTCATGCTGAACATGTAACTTCTGTGCTGTTGAATGAACGAAGTGACTTCCATCGATTTGAAAGATTCACAGCGGTAATGTTGGCGTAACAGCACACTAGTGTCACCTTGGAGATTACTCTTATCTGCCGCCAGGGTTCGTGAAGCGAACAAATGATAAGCTAATCGATGGTATGCTTTCAATGTTCACCGATCTGTGTGTGAAAATGTGGAACTGACCTTGGTAACCTTGACTCATCGCGTGTGTGTGCTCTTGAACGGGTTCAAAGACACTCCGAATTAAATCGGATGAGCTTGTGGTAGCAGTAAATAGCAATTGAATTTACAAAGTGGACAGTTTCGATGGATTGTGAAGAGTGGTAAAGTGGCTAAATGAAGTGATTTAGTCAAGAGTCGGAAGAGCTTTGTGTTCGTGGTGAAGCCAAGCCGGACGGCATTGGGGTGAAGTTTGAGACTAAATCTGCTGTTGATTGAATAGGCTTGCAATTCACGATGAATTGAACTTGAAAAGATTAGTCAAAGATCTAACATATTAGTTGAGACTCTGGGTGACGTGTCTGTGTCATAATGTCAATACTTCATGTTGCCCTTCAAGAGATGTTGATTCAGTCAAATGATCGGTACAACCTAGAATTTGTTACCACCCTAATGAGACAGCACTCTTTAGGCTGCCAATGTCCAGGACGAGATTTCTGGCACATGGCACATGATTTCGAGTTCTGCTTTTCTTAACATCGAATATTGTATCGAATATTGTACAAAATAGTGTCAAAAATAGGAGCGCCTTTTGAGGATGCCATACTTCGATACCGTCAATGTCAACAAATTCAATGGAATCCCCTGTACTGTGAGTTCTTCAAGATCATTACTGTCTCTTGAGATTCCAAGCCAACATTCCATGCCTGATCTCACAGAAGTCGTGCAAGCGAGTCGCAGATAAGTCATCTTTCTGAAGGCAAAAATGTGTCTGTCTCGATACATGAAGAAACAAAGGGTGTCGTACCATCAGAAATAAAGGCTGTCGTCAAGACGCGGGTACGCGTCTACGGGTCCAACCGGACAACCTGTTCCGCGCCTAAGTTTTCGACTAAAACCATGTTTGGCAACACAGCATAAGACACCAGCACCAACCCAAGTGGAGAGACTTGTGAACCAACGGGGTCTAGCAAGTGATCTATCTAACTGGTGAGGCTTGTTGGTTCGGGTCCAAGTCCACCCAGGACTGCAGAACCAGACGAAAAACGAGAAACAATTCTGATACAAAATTCAAGATTATTAAATGTCTGTTTCTTGTTTCCAACTGGAATACCTCCAGAGCAGTCCGCATTTATTAAAGTGCTCCTGAGTTTTCTCATTAATTAGATCCATCAGCAAAAGAAGCTCTCTTGCGATTCGATAGCATCGGTGTACCGTTGACAGAGAACGGAAGTGCGATATCGTGGGCAGCATTCATTCAAAATAGCATCAGCTAGTTGCCTGATTTAGAACAACAAAGACAATCTTTGAAACATTGTTCACCTCTATCATTGATCTTTGGCGAAGTTTACTTCCTGTCGATAACCATGACAGCGCTTCCAATTTGAATGATTGCAATTCATTCATTATGTCTGTTTACACGGGTGGGGAACAACATTTTGGAATGGATGGAATTTTGACCATCATGTTCTAATTGGATTTGAGAAATATGAGCCGTACTTTACTCTGCCAGGGTCAAAGTTTTTGCAGCAACCACATGTGTTGGGCGTATTATTGTTCTCTTACGATTGGAAGGACACCCAATTTTATGCCGGCTCCAAAAGTTCAAGTTTGGCAGATTCTCTTTGAGCTTCCAGGAAATGCCGAAGTCAGTGACTGGACAGAAGTGGGACCTGAAATAATTTTTGTCATACCATCAAACCGAGACGCGGTAGGTTCAAATGCGTCGAAATCAACGTACATACCGACACCGCTACTGCTACCACTCTTTCCAACACTGGTTCATTAAAAATGGTACAGAAGCAAAATGAACTGGCATGCACTTCGATTTGGACTAATTAGCTCTTCCCACATCGACTGAGGAATCATAGACGTATGCGCCGGATATAAGTGATTGTAATTCACTGTTCCTATAGAGGGGAACAAAGATAAACTTTGAAACATTGTGGTGGCCCGTGGTGTTGTGGGTACGTGCGTCGACCCCAACCTCGACGTCGTAGGTTCGATTCCAGTTCTAAGCGACAAAAATAAGTGGTTGCTGAGAAGCTAGGCCCTGACCCCCTACGGGCTGTAGCGCCACCCATATTATATTGTTATAGAGGGGAATGAGTTAGACCAAGTCCGGTGGCAGGTTTATTGAATAATTAACATTAGTCATAAATTTACTAGTAGACATATTCATCTTTCCTGGCCAAAATGCCTACCGCAAACCACGCATACTTCATTATATCATATTTCATTGTCATGACATTGGTATGAACTGTTTATAATTGTCTACAAACTGAATGTAAAGACCACATCATATTACACGCGATTTCTTTTTACCATTATCGAATATTTCGACAGCAAAATATTTGAATTCAAATGAAACGCGTCAATGATCAATGCATTCCAGTATTTTTCCAGTGGTATGAACTTACCTTCTGAACACAATCAGTCATTTAAGCTCCTCCTCCTTTTGGTGGTGGAAGCTAGTGGTTTGAAATAACGCCCAAATGAAGACGGTATTTTTCCAAATGATTACTCTCTTTCACCTCATTATTTTGGAGGGAAAACCTTTTAGTTGTTCGAAACGGCTTTCATGTATTCACAGACGCTACAAAAACAACAAGCTGTTCAAAAGGGCTTCGAGGCAAGATAGGAGGGAGTTTGATATCTCTATTAGTTGATTTATGACATTAGTTCTTCAAATTGGCGCTCTTGGAATGGTTAACGGTGGAAACAGGAAATGATAAAAAAAGCTTGGAACGCAGGAGCTGCTAAAAAAAATAAGGGAAATCAGTATTCCTGCGTAGCAGTGAAGCTGGCAGAGATATCTTAAGACGTATGTCAATGCCCTATAGACATCGCGAGCGTTTTCGAAAGAGGCATACGTTTGACCTTACTTTCACTGCTATCTGCGGGATGCCACTAGAACCAAAGGCAAGGCAAATAATCATTGCTGAAGATTGAACTTGCTTTCCTCACACCATAGCGCAGCACTACTCATCGTGTGCAGTTTTATCTTTCGCCTGCTATGGTTGTTCAAACAAAACAAACAGTAGCACGTACTTTTTTTTAAATTTTCGGCTGCAGACCAGAAATAAGTCTTCTTTTCTTCTTTATCTGGCGCTACAGTCTGGGGGACCTGGGCCTTGGCCATTGTGCTTCCCCTTTCTAGCACGGTCTTGTTCTAGTTGAGTCCAGCTATGTACGTGCGTCGTGGTTTTCCTTTAAGGCGTTGTCACTCGTGGTTGGAATCATAGTTTTCGTCACAAAGTTCCGTCTTAAAAACAAAGTAAACTGCTACCTTTCTCGGATTTTTCCGGCGCGGAAGGACTAATGCCATTTTAAATGATTGCTCTGTTAACTTCTAAAATGCATGATGACCCCCAAATTCGCGGATAAACAAATGGTCAATCAGATGTGAAATCGGAGATCTCTCTAAAATTTGACACTGGAACTCTGCTGGAAACATAAAAAAATATTGTCACTGCAGCGCTTCTCCTTGAATTCATTCAAAGCACGTAGGATAACTAACTACCCAGACCCACCCTCTGGCGTGTCAAATATCACCATTTCCTGGGAGCTGAGTGGTTCTTGTGTTGAATTCTGAAACATTTCATTTCGCAGTCACTCTAAACTAAAACTGGAACATGAACACATGGAGTACATTTTTGGGCAAACAAACATGATTTTATTACATTTGAACTTGTTCATTAGCGGGACTAAACTTAACGACAATGACCTTCGAAATAGCCCGGGTTTATGATTGTTTCTTAACGAGATGATAACCTTGCGGACATCACGTGGATGATTAAAGTACATGTTTAAATTAAGTCTATCCAGTAGAACGTTAACTTGCGTGTATTCATTACAAGTTCTGTTGAGAAAACATACCAAGAAGTCGTCTCAGCTTATAAAGCTTATTCTTCATTTACTTATGCACTCTGTCAAACATTCTCACTTAAGGTGGCGCTACAGCTTGGCTTGGACCTGGGACTGAAAAAACAAGCGTTTCCAACCAGCTCGATCTTCAGCTAGCGGTCACCTGTTTTGCATGAATAGTTTGTTGATGGGTTCAAGTACAAGGTGCCGGAGGGGAAATTCTCTCAGAATCGTTGTGATCCATTCGAAAGAGATAGCGCCACGCTGGCGCCACCGTGAAGTTACACATAATCAACCCCGAATGTACATACATGAGTGCCAATAGGAGAATTCAACAGCCAGATAGTGACAGAGTTTTCTTTCCACTTCCATGTACCAACTGAGCCGAGGTCTTCTTCTTCTGCTCCGTCCTTCAAGGCTGGTTTCGAAGATTTGCCGGGCCGGAGGATTGGAAGCTATAAATTAGCTAGAAATCGCAATCATTGGATGTCCCTAAACGACTCGTACAGTTAGTGTTTTTATATCATCTCCTCCAATTATCAAACAATGTAAGCAGGCGGGACAGAAAATCAACCTAAGCGTTTTCTCGAAACAGCCAAGAGCAACCTCGTCCGCCTAACTCTCTCAATCCAAGCCTGCAAAGTTTAGGTGTACCACATTCTGTTCCATGCTTAGATACACAGCTGTCTAAACTTGTGACCACATTTTCGGCAAGAGCTGTGCGCTGTATTCTGCAATTTCTTCGTCCTCGTTACACATTCTGCGGATGTCATCTTGCGTTAAGACCATGGTTTTAGATTTTTGTTTACTGGCCAAGTCCCAGTAAGGAAACCTGTGGTTAAACGAATCTGACTCCTTGTCAGTCTGAGCAGTTGTTTCATTATATTAAGAAAAATGGTTCGTAGGAACAATTTGGCTTTCCTATCCCTTCCGCGTGCGTCCAGTAATGGTTGGACATGTCCCTGAGCGAATTATTTCAATAGCTATCAGCGATGGTAAAGGGTATGCCGCAGAATGGTTTTGGCAGAATGGTGACGTGGATACTTTTCTGAATAGAAGGTCTGCTCTATCGTTTCCTCTCAACGCATGCATTTCATTTGACATGAGCAAAATGCTGCATCGTGTTACGTTTGGAAGAAAGTAATAGATTTTAAGTCATAGAAAAGAAATGTAAAACGTAAATGTCTGATCTTTTGTAGAGACCGATACATTCAAACGGAAATTTTCGTACAAATTGAGCGATTTGCTCTCAAATTGAAAGAAAACTGACACATTTGAGAACTGAAGACAAAATACATTTGAATTACAGTTGCTACTTATGAAAACAGGTAACGGGGACATTTTCGGATTGTGCTTCAGGCATTCAAGCCAATGTTAGTTAAGACTCACCATGACAAATGGATATCTGGGGCACTTCTAGCGAGGACATGCTATATCGCACTTCTGACGAAAGGCAAAAAATTGCAGGATATTTTATTCCCCATGAAACCGTAGAACAAGCCATTAATTGATCACTGAATCGGAAAATTGGTTCAACAGCGTGATCTTTGTGGTCTGCAATGCGCAAACGTAGGACATCGCTAATTGTTGTCTTTATTCGCAAGAATTGACAAGCATTAGTGAAAGTCACGACATTGGGATACGTGCTCAAGGGGTTGTCGTCCTTTTCAGCGACTCTTGTTGCAAACGCGAACAAGAAAATCAATTCGGTCAAGATCTGCTACTTGAGTGAAACTGAGATAGCAATGAAGAAGGCAAGTGAATAGATCGGCTAATTTAAGAAGTCTCGCTTTGGCTAATTTGGTAAGTGGGTGGAATTTGCGTTGATCTAAATGAACCGCGGTACTATTTCTGATTGGCAGTCGTCTCCCTTTTCCCTTTCTGATTCTTTACTTGATTACATGTCTTTAGGAAGCTTACTGAATATTTATAAACTACTTTAAACGAAAGTTAAAAATACAAATACCAATGTGATCCAAAGTGAATGCTTCCAAGTCGAATCGATGTACGCTACACCGTAAAAATGTTCTGACATATGGATATGCTCATTATGTTTAGTATTGATTTTTATGCAAACATGACGAAACACAGTAGTTGATGTACACTAATGCGCATTACAGTTGTGATTCTTAAGTTCTCCGAATCCGCATGAAATTTAACTAAACTTAACGAAGCGTCGTTCACTTTAAAGTTGACACACGTCATGCTCTTCCTGTCACTTGAACATTTTTTGTAAAGCATCATCTCGAAATTGCTGAGATGTTAGTCAAACAAGCTGTGAAACTAGATGAAGTTGAACTTAACATTGCCACTCGCACATAAACTTTAAACAACTCATTAACAACGAAGCATTTGGTTTCTGTCTTGTCATACAGCAATAAAACACTCGTTTTAGGAATTCATTTCCATTTAATTGCCAAATCTGACTTGTCATTAAAGGCATATGCTAGAGCGGTCTGTGTGATTGTGTGCGACTGTGTGATTTATTTGATTTGCCTAATTATTCATCAGAAGTGAGTCAAACTCTGCCAAAAATCTGATGAATCTTTGAAAGTTGAACCAACACTAATTGTAGTAGATCACCAAATTCAGGGTGGACCAAAGAAGAACTACCAATGTTATGTTGTACCAAATGTATCAGGACTCCAAAGTCCACTCTCTGTGCAATTCACCACAATCGCTGGAAACAAAACAATTAATCTTAAAATATTTATTTAATTAAGGTTCGTCGAAAACATTTCCACTTGCGCATTATCGTTATCTCTGAAGGAAGACGATACGTTTTCACAGACGTAGATTGTTGACCCATAACACCACTCAACAGATCATTCAAAAATAAACGATCGCAACAACAGAATTCCATAATAAATCCGGTCGCACTTTGGGTCGCAAACACTTGTATTTTAATCGCGTTTCGAGCGTGAGCTTCAATCCGTCGAAACGTAAGCGTACGGCTGAAACGTGCTGCGAATACCGATGGCGGGCGAATGATGTAAGATGTGCGCTTTGTTTGCTTTCCAGTGAAAGTAATGACACTCGTACGCATATTTTCGTGGTGATATGTTTGACGGGGGTGCTGTTCCATTGACCTATTAGCTTGGAGTTATTGTTATACATTGACATGGGTTTGGGCGACCCGACTAATTGAGGGTGCCCATTAAGTGCAGAGTGCAGAGGTTGTACGTATCGGGGGAGTTGACGGATTTATGACTTGGGTAGACGGTGTTTATCTTTTTTGTTTTCTTTTGCTGCTTCTTTGTGTGACACTAACGTACCACATCGACTTGGGCCTCTACCAACAAGCGCACACGCACGCCAAGTTGTGGTAGTGTGACGTAGTGGGCGCTGCGTAAAGTTTCTGCGCTCAATCTTGACACAACGAGCATCTGTTATAAATCAAGGCTGTTCTGTTTCGAGTCAAGTCATTGCTCAATGAGTCTAGTCTTCTTATGTAGGTTCCTTACAGTTCTCAGCCTGCAGAAGACGATTGATTGCGGTACCAGCTAGACCGAGCTCGGACTGATACCATATCTTACGGGTGTACCCAGCTCTCAGTCTATCGATGCTCATTCTCCATGGTCCGCCTCCAAGTTCAGCATGGACGACTCAGACTACGCACTCCTTGTGGGGTTCAAGTAAGCGGTATCCTTGCAATATCCATCCCGGCTTACGCAGGGCGTTGCCTATTCATCTTCACTTTCGACGTGAATCTCTGCAGCGATGGGTTTCGAAGACCTGAAGTTGAAGCGAACAACGATGACGTTTGTTTTTTCAGTCTCGAATCTCTATAGTAGATCGTTGAAGATCCAAAGCTTGAGTGCGATGGAGAGCTGGTTAGAGGTGCAGACGTTGCCAAGCGTGTAGTAAGCGTGTACGAGATAAGGCGTCAGTTTCATTATCTCCATCTTTGCACAAAGTGTCAGAATTTGTTAACATCCACGATTGGTTCTCTGTCTAGCAGGAGAGGTGCATCGCATCTTGAGCCCAAGCTCATTAGCTTTGTCTTGGCAACGTTGATCTTCAATTCAGTTCTTCGGCGGTGAGGTCGAACGCGTGTAGTTTCTACTTGGTTATTCAGTCCAGGTTGTGTATGAGATCGGCGGAATTTCCGCTGTCACCTTGAGCACTTACACCGGCAGATAGCCGGGAGCTTTTTTGCTCTTGATCTTGCGAATTGTAAGCTCAGTCTGTTGGAAGAGTTGTGAAACGAGCCTGCACAAACGGGTGACATGATAGTTATCCAGGGGCACCACAAGGTTGTCATCCAAGGGCTGCATGTCAACTTGACTTATGCTGGGATGTGGCAATCATCTTGCCAGGTTGGGTGCAATCAGCAAGTTTCCCTGTGTTCACACGCCCATGCCGCCGGTTTCTTGTAATAGGCCGTGGCATTTACAAGAGGATGAACATGTTAAAAAAGCCAGGTGGAAGCGCATTCGAAAACTTCTTTGACACGTAAGATCTCGGACAGTGTCAACCTACATTTCTTGAATCTTTATCAGGACCTGTCATTGTGTGAAGATCCGGTCAATTTTCAACCATTCCTGGTATGGAGCGAGTCTCATCAGGACGGAGGGCACAAAAAACAGCAGACAGACATGATCATGTTCATGACGTTAAAAAGAATCCGTCGATATTGTCACAATCAACGACTTTCCTTGTGGATCGAAGTCCACTTTGGACGAATGTCACAGATAATCATGCATTCTAGTGATAAGCTATGTTGCGATTTACTTGTTTTGCAGTATATAAAAAAATAAAAGTCTAACGCAAGCCAGATTTCGAACACCAAGACCAAGTAAGAATCGCAAACAATGCACCACTAGAGCCGATCGGGGTTACTCTCACATTGGTGCGATAATGTATATCTAATGTATAAAAGTCTGTAACGTAATCACAGTCTGAATCGCACTCGCAGCTTAAATCACAGTTGAGAGTAGACTGCGTTTAGTTTTTTTTTTGCTCAAAACTTGCATTCGTACCAAACAGGGTTGTCACGTTTCAAAAAATTAAAACCGCCAAATTCTTAAAATTTTCGACGCCATAATCACCAACTTGAAAAAAAAGTTATCGGTCGAGATCACCGTTCTGGCAGTATGACCTCGAGTCAACTTCACCAAGAAGTTATCCACTCGTATAAGACCTCTTGTATAGGACCTTATTGGAGGATAATTTTCTGTACTAAAGGGTGATTTTTTAAGAGCTATAGGAAAGTTTTAAAAAAAAACACATAAAATTCAGAAATGTGCATGAAATCTTTATTTGAAACGATAGTAGGGTCCATATTTTTTAATGTTTGAAGATTATTTCATGCAAATGTTGACCATGACTGTGCCTCAAAGGGTCCATGCGCTTAGTCCAATTTTGGCATACTTTTTCCAACATTTCGGACGGTATCTCACGAATAAATGCTTCAATGTTGTCTTCCAATGCGTCAATTGAAGCGGGCTTGTCTGTATAGACATGAGCTTTAACATAGCCCCACAAAACATAGTCTAAAGGCGTTAAATCGCACGATCTAGGCGGCCAATTGACCGGTCCCGAACGTGAAATAAAATGTTCACCGAAGTCGCCTCTCAATAAGTCCATTGTTGCGCGTGCTTTGTAGCATGTGGCACCGTCTTGTTGAAACCACATGTCAAGCTCTTGCATTTTAGGCAAAAAAAAGTTGGATAACATCCACGGTAGCGCTCACCATTCACAGTTACGTTACGATTCGCATCATCTTTGAAGAAGTACGGTCCAATGCTGCCACCAGCCCATGAACCGCACCAAACTGTGACTTTTTGGATACATTGGTAGCTCTTGCAATGCTTCTGGCTGATATTCACTCCAAAATCGACAATTCTGCTTATTTACGTACCCATTGAGCCAAAAATGAACTTCGTCGCTGAACACAATGAACAACAAAGAGCGCGATGAACTTTCTTAACAGAGCACGCATTTTGATAATAAAATAATAAAAAAGGAGTGGGTCGTTCTATAAAGGCGAATACAAGCCCTGAGACAAGCACTCCCAAAAGCCCAAATCTTGTCCATCGGGCTTGCACTCACGTTGAGCCACACGGAACAGCGATAGGTGATCATTGGCCGCATGGGGGCCATGTCCCAGATTACCTCCATTCTCTATAAATCACCACATCTGACAACCCTGGTACCAAACGATCAAACTGCTTTAAATAGTTCAATTGACAACTCCTCCGCATCAACAGCTTTGTTAGTCTTCAGTCCCGCGAGTGTCTCTGTCTCTTCGTAGGGAGGTCCCTTATCATCGTCTAGAGTGAGTGGAAAATATCGCTTTTGCGTCTAACTAATTGGTAGGTGGCAACAAACCAGAAATTGAGACCTTATACAACTGATAAGGATGACATTCCCAAAGTTCAGAGAACACGAAATTCTTTTCACAAAATGAAGCCACCGTCGGTGTGGGAACTAGCTGTTAATGAATCCAAAAATCATGTACAGACAGACATATGCCCTGTGTCGAGATATGAAGAACACAATGCTAAGTATAACTTTGCTATTGGCAGTAGAAACGAAAGCAAACAGAAAAAGAGTCGAACATCTACTACATTCGTGGCTATAAGATTTTATGTTGTTTTCCCAGACTGATGCTTGACTTGCCAGTTGATTCAATTGTGAATCAACACCTCCATGTTTCCTCTTAAGGGTTGCGTGCATGCACTTATCCCCAAGAAATCTGACTACAACAGGGTTGTGGTTCGTCTTGTTTTGCAAACAAAAACCTACCACCCTACCATCTACCCTCAATTGCCATCCCCACAGCAGACACTGTCCCTTCCGTTTTCGTTCTCATTTCAATCGCCAATCCACTTCAGAGGCACTCTCGAGGGTGCTTGCACTACAATACGTGCTTATGCCATTGCTTCCTACTGTGATAAGAGCATGCACTTCAAAGTCACTGCGGCCAAGTGTCAGGTGAATCGCATAACCTGCCCCATGATGGGTAATATTTGCAAATCTTTAATCCCCATCAGTTCAGTTAATAATAAGCACCCACAAGCAATAAACTAATTTTGACCTTAGATTGGAAAGACCCAACACATGCCTTTACGTAACCATGCACTTCTCATCCACTCACCGCCCAGATAGCGAATCGCACTATTTACCTAGTTCGTCGGTTAACCATGCAAACAGATCAAGATCAAGCCTGTTGCATAAGCACAAGTAATCACAAGCTGTAAAGATAACGGCGCCCTTGTCGTATTTGGATTAGGTCTATTGATTAGCTCAGACTATTTGTTTTGCGTGTTACCTAATTTCCGCGATGAGCTTGGAGCACAAACTATAATCACTTGTTTTGCCCTTGTTTCAGGTCAGGGGACACCAGCGTGCCCCGTCCGACTCCAAAGAATTCCATGAAGTCACAAAACGCGATGCTCTTCGATTGCTCGAGAACGAATTGGACAATCTGTTGCAAACGGCCGAGCCGGAGAAGAAGCACAGTCTGCAAAATGAAATGAATCGGTTTTCCGATTTGTTTGGACGTTTCCTGCAAGAAGGTAAGTTTCTGTGTTGGTTGTTGTTCACCTGGGACCTCTAATGAGACGTGTGTTTGCTTTCAGATGGACCATCAATCGATTGGAATGAAATTCAAAAACTGCCAAGCGATGCTGTCATGGACTATACCAGTTTGAATTCACCAAAAACTGATGAGGTAAGTGAATGATGACGAAGTTGATGTCATGAAGGGAGTTGATAAGCGAAGAAATGATATATTTTTAAAGACATCAAGGCTTCAGGCTCGTCAACCTGATTACCCAATCTAACCTAAAGACAGCAAGAGACATTTTGTGGTTAGGTTCTAAGTAACAACGGGGCCTACAGTTTATACAGAAGATGCTCATACTTCGAAGCATATCCAGCTCTCGGCAAATTCGGCGTTTTAAGTCACAGCTGAGTCGAGTGCGGAAGTCTCTAGCAATTGTTAAATGGGTGGTGGTGCAGAGTGTCATACTCTGTTCCAAGAGAAGGCTTGGCTGGATGCTGACCCTTTTGGAAGAGAGAATCAATACAAATCAATTGTTGGCCGCTTTGTGGCACCCGCGAAAGGCACTCGTTTTCAATTCAAAATATCTGTTTATCCAGTACTAGGCACTAAGCAACGATGACGGTCTACTGAAATATACATATTTCCCGTCGAACGCTTACCAGAGCTAAGATTTCATTGCCCACAGTCTAGATTCTAGTCACAAAAACAGAGGGCGTACGTAGATCTAAGTTAACTTAAGGGTTCGATTGCATACACAGTGATCGCAATCACCATTTAACAAAGTTTCGTTAAGTTTCGTCCATTTTTGATTAGTTAAGTGCGAGCAAAGTCAATGGAGTCTACATTCGTATATAACGATGATTGAACTATTGCGTAAGTTTCCTCAAACAATCGTGGTTACTTTGAAAGTTGAAGATACTTCTGGAAAAGTTTCGTTAAATGTGCCGATTGGCTTACATCTACATGCGCTCATTAAGGTTGCCCCTTTTTTGTTTTAATGATACGTTGTAGACTTCTCATGTTCTTTTGACAAGGATCTGTTTTCGTTCTAGCGCGATATTGTCATACTTCCTCATTTCTGAGCTAACATTTCAGTGTCTGCTCTTTCCTCGTAAATAAGTCCTTCAATCCTTTTCTTATATCCTGTACCTCCTTGTGAATCCTTGGGCCTCTACAATGCTTACGCGCCATCGAGTGCGGTATCTGGAAATGTGCCTCAGCCTCCTTTCCCCTTTTTTTTCTCAGTTGGCGTGCTTCCTTCTTTCGGGCAATGGAACCCGCATACCCAGGAGCCCATGTTTGTCAAGGCAAACACTTTCTTGACTTAAGTTCCTTAACCTCGGCGGCACAGGCCGTCAACCACTTCTGCGCACCATCTGGTTCGGAAAGTTCTGGAAAGCGTTTCTTCTGCAACTCATACGAAAAGAACTCGGGTCCTCTTCCACTGCATAGCGTACTTCGCAATGGAGTTGTTTTGTATGCGCCATAAGCTGTGTCCAATTTTGTGTCTACAATTTTCATGATGTCTCTTATGTCCTGGCACCCGGCACAGGCGAACTTGAAACTGTTCGGATATCTCGTTAAGAGATTTTGCGGCAAGTATAGGAAGCGCGTGGTGGCTCGTGGCGTTGTGGGTATGTGCGTCGACCCCAACCTCGACGTCGTAGGTTCGATTCCAGTTCTAAGCGACAAAAACAATTTTCACGGCCCCACCTCTTTCGAGTAACTGACAATGCTCAAAGAGTATTTCCTGTCTAGAAAAAAACTTCTCAAACATGGCCGTTCGGAGTCGGCATTAAACTGTCCATCCGTGAGAGAACAATAGCACGCACAACACGAGTGGTTGCTGAGAAGCTAGGCCCTGGCCCCCTACGGGCTGTAGCACCATCCATATTATTATATTATTATTATAGGAAGCGCGTTTCTAGGGATTTTCTAGCTGTTCCACCTCAACCAGAACAAGCCTTCGCTAATCGCCATAATTTTCGCTTGGTCTTCCACTGCAGTGGCCAAGCAAACGAAGAGATTTACTTAGCTTGAGATGTTCAGAGAACATGGTACTTCCTACTAGTGATGGACGCATTCGAATGATATCTCGAGTGATAATCGATTATTACAACATCTCGAGAACATCTCGATTCTCAATCAATCACTCGAATGACTACTAATCTCTCGAATGACTACTAATCTCTCGAGTGACTACTAACCACTCGCATGGCTTCTAACTACTAACGCAAGAGAACTCGATTAATGTATCAACAGCGCGAGAACGAGTAAAAAAATTCTTGTCGAGAGCTACTGATCAGGAACATGAGGAGAATGAAAGTGATTTGCGACAAGCAACACTTCTGGACCCACTGTTCTTGTTGATGTTCTTATTAATGCACCGAGTAGTGGGGTAATACTTGAGTTCTTTTCCCTTGCGTTTTTCTTTCCTTCTGATGTTCATTCTACGTTCCTGATAAGTATTTATCGACGAGAACTATTTGTTACTTGTTCTTGCGCTGAAGTAAGACAATTATCGAGTTATCTTGTGTTAGTAGTTTGTAATTAATTAGTAGTCACTCGAGTGATAAGTAGTCATGCGAATGATTAAAAGTCACTCGAGTGATTAGTAGTCATTCGAGTGATCATTCGATTATGCCCATCACTACTTCCTACATCATCTTCCGTCTTGGAACCGTCTGAGTATAAGTGTATGGCCTTGCTGAAGGGCCATCCCTTCTTCTTCTTCTTCTTATGGCGCTACAGTCCGGGATGAATCTGGGCCTCAGCCAAGAAACCTCTCGAACTGGCTCGATCCTTAGCCAGCTGCCTCCAATTTCGCACTCCAAGTTGGTTGAGGTCCTTCTCCACTTGAGTGGGAAATCGGCTTCGTGGTCGTCCTCTATTGCGTTGTCCCACTGGTTCGGAGTTGAAGACTCTTCGGGCTGGAGCAGTGTTGTCCATGCGCTCAACATGGCCTAGCCATCTCAGGCGTTGAACCCGTAGACGCCTGGCTAGACCGTAGAGTTCGTGATTGAATCTTCATCTTCAAAAACCTTTAATGCAAACAGGACCAAACAGTGAACGCAGAGCTTTTCTCTCGAAGAGACGAAGGGCGTCTTCATCCTCTCTTGACTTAGTGCATGCTCCCGCGCCATTCCACTCGGCTAAAAATTCCTGAGGATGTTTCTTAAACACCTGTTTACGAAAGATTGCAGTTTTTGTGTGGTAATGGTGGCTATTTTTAAGGCATTGCATCCACAAAGTTGCACCGATTCCACGTTGGAGCGGAACAGTTTCAGCTTTTCCAGAGCTTTAGCCTTCTCGATTCTGCTGCACACATCAAGTTCGGAGCCAGTAAGCCAAGGCTAAGCCTCGTATGTATAGAAAACTGGTCTCGACTTCCCGTCAGGCAATTTTCAGTAGGGGCACTGTTGTCAAAAACTGTGCTTTAGTGCTTTAGTTTCTTCTGTATTCGAGGCCCACTTTGTTTGCCTCAACTTCTAGATTGTGGGTCATTAATCCAAGGTTCTTTATTTCCCGCGAAAGCATGTAGACATTGCCAGCGTTGCTTAAGCAGTTAGTAGATGTCATAGTTTCCGTTCGTCAATGCTGCACTGATAACCACCTGAAACAAAAAAGGTGACAGTACGCAGCCTTGTAGAACTCCACTTTGGACATAAAATTGCTCTGACACTTACTAGTTCATATGTAGCATGTATAAAGGCTTTGTTTAGTAAAGGCCAACATGTCCAGCTCTGCTTGTAAACCTTGATGTTAAAGTGTCCTTACTCTCGCTTCAACTCCCTTGCCATCAATTCATGATTCTCCCTAACCCCTAACCCACTAATTCCATTCCAGATTCGTTCAATGTTGGACAAATTGGTTGTGATCAAGCTCAATGGTGGTCTGGGCACCTCGATGGGTTGTCACGGACCAAAGAGTGTTATTCCAGTGCGCTCTGATTTAACGTTCCTCGATTTAACTGTACAACAAATTGAGGTAAGTTCAATCATACATCACACCTCTCTCTCTGTAGTCCTTACGAATGATGTCTTCCAATTCAGCACCTCAACAAAACCTATGACGCCAATGTACCTCTAGTTCTGATGAACTCCTTCAACACAGACGAAGATACGGAGAAAATCGTGAGGAAATACCAAGGCTTCCGCGTCCAGATTTACACATTCAATCAGAGCTGCTTCCCACGCATCAGTCGTGAATCGTTCCTGCCAGTTGCCAAGGACTTTGCCGTCGAAAACGACATGGAAGCGTAAGTCATTCGCTGGCGCTGTTCGGTGGATTGTGTTTAATGAGATCTCTGCAGGTGGTACCCACCTGGTCACGGTGATTTCTACGAGTCCTTCCAGAACTCCGGTCTGCTGGATCAGTTCATCAAAGAGGGCAGGGAGTACTGTTTCCTGTCGAATATCGATAACTTGGGAGCCACTGTCGATTTGAACATCCTCAACAAGCTGGTGGGTGTTGACAAGCCAACAAAGCCCATGGAGTTCGTGATGGAGGTCACCGACAAGACAAGGGCTGATGTTAAGGTAAGTCTTTCGGGAGGTGCAGCACGCAATGCGATTCTAATCACGTTTGTCTATCTCCATCTGAACAGGGTGGTACTCTCATTCAATTCGAGAACAAACTGCGACTGCTGGAAATCGCGCAGGTTCCGAAGGAGCACGTCGACGACTTCAAGTCGGTGAAGACGTTCAAGTTCTTCAACACGAACAACATCTGGGCGAAACTGTCGGCCATTGATCGCGTCCTCCGGGAGCGGACTCTCAACATGGAGATCATTGTGAACAACAAGACACTGGAGAATGGCTTGCGTGTGATCCAGCTGGAGACAGCTGTCGGTGCCGCAATGAAGTGCTTCGACGGATCGGTTGGTGTGAATGTGCCACGTTCTCGTTTCTTGCCCGTGAAGAAGACCTCCGATTTGCTGCTGGTCATGTCAAATTTGTACTCTCTGAAAAACGGCAGTCTCGTCATGTCACCGCAGAGGATGTTCCCCACAACGCCGCTGGTGAAGCTCGGCGAGAATCACTTCTCAAAGGTGAAGGAGTTCCTGAGTCGCTTCGCAAACATACCCGACATCATTGAGTTGGATCACTTGACCGTGTCCGGCGATGTGACCTTCGGTAGAGGCGTGTCCTTGAGGGTAAGATGGTTTGGTCTTCTTCCGAATTGAGTTACAATAACAAGGGTTCTTCTCTCACTCCCTCTGCAGGGCACTGTCATCATCATCGCCAACCATGGTGACCGTATTGATATCCCTCCTGGCGCCATTTTGGACAACAAAATCGTTTCGGGCAACATGCGTATCTTGGATCACTAGAGAGAGACCAAAGTCTGTTGGTCTGCTTTCACGGTACACACATCACATCGCAGAGTTCGCAAATTTCACTTGTTTATCATTTCTTTGAGACTCACAGTTCAGTTAGCCACTCAGCGACTGGGTGGCTAATGAGACAATCGCGCAAAGTTCTACGTACGTTTTCGTTTTTTAGTGGATCATTACACTAACATTACTTCTGCTTATATTGTGCTCTTTTTCTAACGTCTGCTTAAGTTACGTTCATTTGTATGCTTAATTTAAGTTTAATTAGTTTGTAACATTTATTTTGATATGCACGTGTGTGTGCCCTGATTGTGTTTTTATTTTAGTTCGTTTGGTTTAGTTGCAATTGCCGAGTGCAAAGAATCCGGATTTTCAAAAACAAATAAAAATAAACAAAGCGTTTCAAACAGTTTGTACAATTAAGTGTTACTATGTCATGCAGTAGGAGAATGGTTATATGCGTATAAAGAATATATTTGTTAGTTATTACAAAAAGATGTGTTTATTTAATTACAAATAAGTTGCTTGCAAAAGACTTCGATGAACGATGGACAGTTGGGGTGGCGGCGGTGGTTCATTCATCTGACGGCAGGAAACCAGATGAAAGGTCGAAAAGTTTGGCGAAGAATTTTGGTGGAAGAACGGGTAATTTGTCCAATTTACGCCAGGTTTCCGGTCCGTTGCTCAGTGGGACTTAGTGGTAGTCTTAAGCATTTCAGTTCAAACAATACAAAGCTGAGAAAGGTTGGGGGACTACTTCCATTAACAACTGATGAATACCACGTGTAATAATAAAAAGTGTAGTTAAACAAAATTTGGTGCTCAAAATAGTTACTTTATTTGATATTTCAAAACCTCTCCCACACTCACCTCGCCCACCAAAAAATGGTTTGCCTAGAGATCGTTGCTATATACGCCCTAACTAGCGCTAGACATCTGCACAAGATGTGAGTCAAGCTGTGATATTACAACTATAAACAGCTAATCAAGCGTGACCTCCATCGGCTAGTGCGCCCTAATAATTGCAGTTATTTTTATCAGTGTGCCATCTTTTTGGAAGGTCGTTTGTGCTTGAGATGTTTTATTTTCAAGATTTTAAGATTTCCCAGATATTGTTCAGTTTGCCAACAGATAAAATAACTAGGCCTAAAAGAATGTGTACCTCACCAGCAGACGAAGTATGAAGAGCAGCACTAATTTTGTTCAGTTCATCGGCTTTCTTATTTTCATTTGAGAACCGTCTGTGTTAACTTTCCAGTCAGATTGAAAGCTAAAGCGCAACTAAGGCCATATGGGCAAGAGTTCCATACTAGAGACTCTCTGAGTCTGATCGTATTTTGAACCACTGTGTGTATTTCATATTAAGGAAATCGACTTTGAGCCGTGTTGCGTGAGGGTTAATGCAAAATCATATGCTGACTACAAAAATCTCATGACGAACGAAGAGAATTACCAAGATGCCAGAGAGGATTGATTCTGAAGAACATACCTAGATGATCGTCGCAGGAGTCGACGCATATACCAGGTATAAGTATACCGGTATGAAGTGAGCGTCAAGATACAAATGTCACGATAGGGAACATTTGTTGTGAACGAGCCCTTATTTTTTTTTTTGTTTGTTTGTTATGACATCTGTGAAAAATATTTAGTATACATCAAGTCATTGAACAGACAAAATCATATTTTTTCATCGTGTTAAAAATGTCGAATTTTGTACCAATTTTTTGTTTTCATTTGAAGAAAAGTGCTGCAGAATCACATCGAATGCTTGTCGAGGCAAATGGTGATCATGCTCTATCAGAGGCAACATGCAAAAGATGGTTTCAACGGTTCAGAAATAATGATTTTGATGTGAGAAATGAAGAACGTGGAGGACCAGCAAAAAAAGTTTGAAGACGCCGAGTTGCAAACGATATTGGATGGAGATGACGCTTTGACTCAAAAGCAAATGACAGCAATGTCAAATGTTGCACAACAAACAATTTCTCACCGTTTAAAACCTATGGGAAAGATCCAAAAGTGTGGAAAATGGGTGCCACATCAATTGAATGAGAGACACATCTGAAATTTTGCTTCAAAGACACGTAAGAAAATCGGTTTTGAATCGGATTGTTACTGGCGATGAAAAATGGATTAATTTTAAGAATCCTAAACGGAAAAAAATCATGGGTTAATCCGGGACAACCATCAACATCGACTGCAAAACCAGATCGATTCGGCAAGAAGACAATGCTGTGTGTTTGGTGGGACCAGAAAGGTGTGGTGTACCAAGAGCTCCTAAAACCTGGTGAAACCGTTAATACTGATCGCTACCGACAACAAATGATCAATTTAAACTATGCATTGATCGAGAAACGACCAGAATTGGCCAGAAGACACGGCAAGGTAATTTTGCTCCATGACAATGCACCTGCACACAAAGCAAAACCGGTTCAGGATACAATGAAAACACTTGGCTAGGGGCAGCTACCCCTCCCGCCGTATTCACCAGACTTGGCTCCTTCCGACTACCATTTGTTTTCATCGATGAGACACGCATTGGCTGAGCAGCACTTCGATTCCTACGAAGAAGTCGAAAATTGGGTGTCTGATTGGTTTGCTTTAAAAGACGAACAATTTTATTGGTGTGGTATTCACAAATTGCCAGAAAGGTGGTCAAAATGTGTAGAAAACAATGGCCAATACTTTGAATAAAATGTTTTTACTTTCCCATTAATAATTAGTGTTTTATTTAAAAGAAAACGCTCATTTCATACCTGGTAGCCTGTAGTTTTACCGAGTAGGGGGCGACTTCTTAGGACAACAACAATCACACCCAACCACCTAATACACTATAACGTCGCGTCACGAGTTCCACAAGGATCCAGTTTTGGACCATTATTATGTCACAGACCACATTATTGTGTTGTACGGCTAAACAAAGGCGAAGAAGTGCATGTGATTGGCTTTGCCGATGATATTGCTATTGTCAAAGAGGTCAGACACCTAACAGAATACGAGAGTGTAACAGACACGACAGAGGCAGATATAAAAGACTGGCTATAAACCGCCGGTTTGAAGTTAGCTAGTCGCAAGAAGCATGCGACTTTCTGTGTAGACAATCAGCAATTCAAATCAAACAAGTCATTGAACAACCTCGCTGTTATGTAAAATACATACGCAAGCAAGAAGTTTCGCTGAGGTAGGCAACGCTGTCCCAAAAGATTTCGGGCATCGGCTGTCCTAGTTATGGGCGCAGAATACTACTTGTATGGGTAGTCAGTTTAGCCCCCCTAAACGCTGTTCCCATTTTTGTTTTAAAAGGATGCTGACATCATTGCCTAGATTCTGTGCAATAAGCGGTTTCAGGACCTTTTTGCGTCCAAGACGTCCTCACCATTGAAATCATGACGGAAGAGATAATAAGGATGTTTCACAATAAAACACGGGATCGTCAAAAGGAGAAGAGAGACAGAGTATCTGGACATACAAGCTCATTACCGATATTGTCACGTGGATATCGTGGTCGATTGAAAACTGCAACTAACACACCGGGCATAGAGGCTAACGTAAGTATCTGCACAAATGTGGCCACAATAGCTCACCTCTTTGGCCTGGATGTTCAAGTGTGGATGAGAATGTGGAGCACGCTATCTTTCACCGTTGTCGTTTCTCAGAGGGAAAATAAAAAAAGAAGACCTTAGACAGTAAGCATGACATCTGCAGAGAATCTGTTCATTTGGAGCACAGTTACCATTTTTTTGTCCAGTTTCAATAACAATTGCGATAAACAGAAGCCTGAAGAAGGGTCCATGATGCCATCTCATAGAATATAGCATAATATTTGCTTACCAGCCCCGTGAAGTAATTCCTATAGACAGTCCAGCGCGTTTGAATCGTAGAAGAGTTGTTACACCAATTTGCGGGAGACACGCGATTGAGCTTCCGTACGATCAACCACCTCTTGAATCGCGACAATAAGGTGGTAGCCCGCTATTGCTTTCGTATAGAATCTTTATTGATTTAAAAACGATACAATACTTACTTAATCTAACCTACAACCAAACGAAGTATATGCTGTCCTCAAAAAAGGACATTCAACATCGACGTCTTGGACAGAGCGTCGCAATGGGCAGCTATAACTTCGAGGTAGTCAAGGACTTCACTTACCTCGGCTCCGGAGTAAATTGTACAAATAACATCAGTACCGAGATCAAGCGTAGTAGAACTCTTGCCAACCACTGTTTCTTCGGGCTCAAGAGGCAATTGAGTAATAGAGCCCTCTCTCGAAGAACCAAGTTGACTCTATATAAGACTCTGATCATCCCAGTCCTGCTATACGGCGCGGAGGCATGGACAATCTCGAAAGCGGATGAAGAAGTCCTTGGTCTCTTTAAGAGAAAAGTTCTACGCACAATCTTTGCTCCTGTTTGTGTTGACGGGTTCTGGAGGAGAAGATTCAATCACGAACTGTACGGGCTGTACAGCGACATGTGCCTAGTTAGGCGTTTACGGATCCAACGCCTACGGTGGCTAGGTCATGTAGAGCGTATGGACACCACAGCTCCGCCCCGAAGAATCTTCGAATCCGAACCTGTTGGGCAACGCAACAGAGGACGCCCGCGTTTAAGGTTGCGCACCCAAGTGGAGAAGGACCTCAACCAACTTGGTGCGTGAAACTGGAGACAGCTAGCCATAGATCGCGGTAGTTGGAGAGGCATGTTGATTAAGGCCCAGGTCCACCCCGGACTGTAGCGCCACACAAAGAAGAAGAAGAAGAACCTACAACCAAAATCTAGTTTAATCCCAAAGAAAAATGCAATACTTAAAAAATAAGGAAAAAGAAATTTAATTGAGTGAAGTTGAATGGGTGGTGATGACAGCACTCTCAGCTTTTCATATTTGTTTCAAGGCTGAGAATACTGGAGTGGTCTAGAGAATTGTATTCATCTAACTTTGAAAAGCAAGCAGGGAAGACGTGCAGCTTATCTGGATATTTCCTATGTGTCGTGAGAAAACAATAGCACGCACAGCACGAGTGGTTGTTGAGAAGCTTTGGCTGTATCATACATCACATTGGCCCCCGCAAGCTTATGCTAACCCTTTTTCTAATGCTTTACACCTTTAGTCCACCGATGCTTTGATGGCATATATCATCGTACAGTGGAACCAATCTTCTTCAAGCTCAATCTAGGCGAAAGTATAATCATTTGGCATTTGACAGAGTTCACTACAAAATTCGTCCCTCGAAAATGTGTAAATAAATGCTCTCTTGGGTTTCTTGGGTTAGAGGAGATAGACACAAAAACTTGAATGACGACAGGGGACATCGTTAGAGCCTGTGAGAGGCCAGCCAGAAACTCTACAAAAGAAAGATATACGCCTTGCCATTATTGAGACTTTCGTCCCATCGTTGGCGAGGCATCCAGGCTCTACGAAATTGCGAGAGTAAACTAGTTATAGACCCGCAAGGTGTGTTTATGGAGCATTTCCAACAGCTGCCTGACCGGGTGAGAGTTATAGGGAACCAGGAAATCCCAACTCCAGTCGATGAAAGTCCTCCCACCTAGGGAAGAAGGCGTCAAAACGATTAAAAGGCTGAATAACGACAAGGCCGTAGGCTCAGATGACTTACTAACAGAGCTTTTCAAAGCAGAATGTCAGTTCCATATGGCCCATTCTCAAATAAGACGACCCTACCTCTTACAACAACTCTGAAAACGGCTTGATGGCCCAGTTGGTTGAATGCCTGTCCTTGGTTACAGGGGTCTCCGGTTCGAGTCCCAGTGAAAGCAAAAGTTAATATGCTTTTATCTGGTTTTCAAATCGTGTTCAGTTTGAGGTCAAATGGCAACCCAATTATCTTACCTAACATATCCCTGCTCCTCGTCGCCTACAACATGTATGCCTAAAGCCGTTTTGCACCGCACGAAACAGCACGTCCCAGTGCGAATTCCGTAGACCAAATCGAATCGACTATAGACCAAATCTATACACTGAGGCAGATCCTGGAGAAGACAAGCAACTTTTAAATGGATACTCATCGTCTCTTTATCAATTTTAAAGCCGCATACGACAGCATAAATCGCAAGGAATCCCGGGAAAAAAATTATTCCGATACTGTCGCGCCACTCCAACACATATGCGTCGCATCATGCAGTTCAAAAGACAACTTAAATGTTGGCCTGTAGGAATTTATGGCGGCAGTTTAAGTTCAACGTCGCCTATATCATCTTGTCCGGCGTACTGTTTGAAACCTGCACCGGATTTCGGAAAGGTGTTGCGACGTTTGTGTGATGTCTTCAATTTGGTACGGTGCGGGGGCTGCATTAAGCACGACCAGTTCAGCTGTTAAGATACACAGGTGACATCTACATCTTCGCATGTTCCTAAAGCACCGTAGTGGAAGCATTCACGGCAACTGAAAAACAGGCGGAACGAGCTGGTCTTATGGACATTGAGGACAAAACAATATGTATCCTGTCGACCAAGTAACGTTCCGTTTCAAGCAACCTAGGAGGAAACATCTCCATCGACAGATACCATTTTGAGGTAGGAGAGGAGTTTGTCTAGCTCAAATGTAAACACCACAAATTACAGCGCAGTGCAGATTCGACGTAGAATCGCCCTTGGAAATCGATGCTACTTTGGTTTGTAAAAACAACTCGGCTCCCTGACTCAACGGACCAAAATCATGCTCTACAAGACTCTCATTTTGCCACTCCTGCTTCATGGAACTGAAAGCGGGAGGATAAGCAAAACTTCTGACCAGGAAGATGATGTAGTCCAGATTCAGGGGACCGAACCTCCAGTACAAAGACCAAGCCATATTAGACATTAGACAGCTTGATGACTGCCCAGGACCGTCACCGTCATAAAAGGCAGTAATTGATCATTCTCGGACCCTCCATAAGTCGTATGGATCAATGACCGGTGACCAAGGAATGGTTACAATTATTCCACAAGGACACAGTTAGTAGAATGAAATGAAACATCTCAGCTTCAAGACTTAATTTAATATCACACAGATCTAAACAACACAGTAGTGTACATTAATCAACTTCCACCACTTCATCTGATCTACCCATCAGCTCACGATCACTTAATCCCTCGGTCTGCTCACTTTCACGATTCCTGCTCCATTTGAAATCAGGACCTATTTGGATGTGATACACTTGGCAGCAGCCCCACTTGAGTGACTCCTTACAAGCGATATCAATAAAGACCACAAATTCGTTTCTTGGCAACCGCTTCGGCCACTCAATCGACTCGCCCTCCAGAGAGGACTTTAGCATTGAAACGATCCTTTGCGGAGCGTTTATATTGAAGGTGAACACCGTTGTGGGCTTCTTAAAGCGACCGCAATTCTCACTAGCGTCGTTGCCATAGACAAAGACCTCGTTGTCGCATTCCCAAACCTGCCTAAAATGCAAAAAAAAGACTACGTTTCAAGTCAAGACTCCCAGTGAGGACTTACTTGAAGCCCCGTTGGGTGCCGTCGGCGATGAGGATTTCGCACAGAATAGTCAGAAGGTCCCAGTGGCCTTGAGACTGTGTGGCGGATTTTGATGACCACAATAATCCAACCCAGGGGCCGCTCAGTTCCACAACCACGTGCCAGTAGCTCGGCCGAATGGGAATCGATGCAAGTACCGCTGAACTTCGAAACTTCTGAAATGACAACTCGTCAAAACTGCCCCAATCAGATGGCATGTGACCTACCCCTAGCAGCCTCATCAGTGTGATTGTGCAGAGAAGCCTGGCGAATTTGGAAAATAAACCACCAAGCTGGGCGTCAACCATTTTGAAGAAGTTCTTCAAAAAATGCTTGATCTTGCTCGGGCTCGGACTGAATTTTGCTGTGTCCCAAATGAGGGGAAGGATTGTGCCGCAAAATACCGAATCGAAGCCGTGAAGTACATACGCCCAAGTTGCATCGCGGATTGCCTGCAATAATTCACCAGGATTTGTATTTGCTCACCACTCTTTTGAATATGTACTTACCGTTAGCGCAGCGTACTCATACCCTTCTGGCTCGAAGCGCTCGTAGAATAGAATTGATTTCTGAAAGTCATGAAGCAACGCAGAATCGCAAACGTTTCGCATTCGCCTGCAGGTCTTTCTGAGGCGCGGACGATGCCAGTAGCTTATGTAGCCAACTATCTTCTCGAGCAATTCTTGGGGCAGCGCACAGAGGTGGCAGGGCTTTGATTTTTTGCGGGCTGTCTTGTGAATTTTTGCAGGCGGCGTGTCGCTGTTTACATCACAGTCGATTTGTCGCCGCTTTCGTGACATGATTCAACAAAAATTTGGATGGAGGTCCAGTGAAGAAGGCAATTTGAAAGCAAATGTGCTTCTGACGAGAATTTCTAGGGTTGCTTTGTTCAGAAGTTGTGTAATTTTTATTGGATGACAGTTGTGGACTCCGGGCGTGATGAACAATGAAACACGAACCAAACGCTTTTAGATCGGTGCATACATGTGGTCCAGTAGAGGCGGTCCCAACCTCGCAACTTATGGTCGGTCAATTAATTGTGGAAAATCAATTGCAGTGTACTTCAATACAAGTGATGTAGAGGGACTGTGTGAACCAGTGGCAACGCGACTGAGTGTATCGTACCAGCTAGAACGCGTCATTGGTTGCAGGCCGATTAACATTGCACTCTGAATGCTGTTAACAGTGAAAGAGTGAAATTACCTCCTTTCCTTTAAATATTGTTCCGGCTTCCATTGTGATCAAATAGCAAGCAACTAATGTGAAGGGAAACAACATTTGGTAGTATTCAACCATACCACAATTGTGTTGCATATCTTGTGAGACTGTGTACAGCACAATAAGTGATCCTAATATTATGCTTGGAATTTGGAGACAGTTCTACACCGATCGAATTTATTTACACATTATCTGCATACACAAGCTTTGTGTTTTTTTCAGTTGAAAAATCATTCAAAAGTGGTATAAAGGATTCTTAACAGATTTAGGATACTAAAGCCCATATGTAATACCGCTAATCACAACAAATCGATTGATATGTATGTTGCCGAGGTATCCAAACTCGCGGACAAAAGCTCTCTTTTAACGAATGGGAGATTATTAACTGACAGTTGGAAATTATTACGCTATCGCCAAAACCACTAAAAATAGGGAAGTATTTATTTATTTGTTATAAAAATCGTTGTAGTGACATTGCAGTGGTGCTCTGGATCTCAGGTGCATTCTGCCGATGTTGTCGTTGAAGGACGCACTAGACATTGGACACTGGACGCATTTTGACAACGGACAGGATGTCAGCGCTTGGTTCTTTCGAGCAATACATACTTCGTTAAATGTTAATTCAGTCTGATTGACAAAAAGGAAGAACTTGAAAGAGAAAGACAAGGAATCATGCGGAGGAAAAGGGGGACAAAGTCGAGGCAGAAAATCACAATCTTCAATTGCAATTTCGAAACAGTGAAAGGACTTGCCTATCTCGGGGCAAACGTACGAACTAGACCAATGATATCCTAGTGAAGATCCAACGTTTAATCGCCTTTGTAAATCGGTGCTACTTCGGTTTGTCGAAACAACTGGGCTTAAACATCCTAAATCAGAGTAACAAAATCATGCTCTACGAAACCCTTATTTTGATCATACTGAACTGATCTGATATCTGAACAATAAGTAAAACAAAATATCCGATTCTTGGTGATTTGAAAAAGAGAAATCCTCTCTTGGATGAATTCATTGAAGGAAGTGGAACATGTTTATTCGGACAGAGGATAAATACTTCGATTCCATAGGCAAAGATCAACGATCAAATTAATCTTGACAGAAACTATACCAACGGTGCCGTGGCAATAATACCGATAGAAGGCGACTAGTGCGAGTCTAGAATAAAGACATTCCAGTGCCATATCATACTTATGTCACAGATGCTTAATGAGCTGAATAGGAGACACAAAGTAAAACTATATAGCAATACCGGGCATCTCCCTAGATTGGAAAGAAGCATCGGAATCCTTCGTAATCGTGAGTGTCCCGTTTTGCATTTGTATGTGAAAGGGAGGTGGACGAGATGGAGAGTTGTTATGGCAGGCATAACGTGCGAAAGTTTTACCAAAGGGTGAATCAATTATCCAATGAATATAAAATTCGAACTGAAGCCTGTCGGGAAGAAAATGGACAACTGGCAGTAGAGTCGCAGTCGATACTGAGAATCTGGCAAGAACACTCCTGTAGACTGTTAAACGGCGATGGGCAAAAATACCACTGTCAGGCAGAATGCCTAACTCAATCTGAACGATGACAAACGAGAATTCCGTATGCCAGACTTAGACGAGGTCAAGACAGCAATATCAAGACTGAAGTTTAACAATGCTGCGGGGCGGACGGTCTATCCGCTGAAATCTTTAAGGCAGCTAGAGATGATCTGGCAGCTCATCTGTAAGATATGGTTTGAGGAAAGCATGTCCGAGGAGTGGAATCTCAGTATCGTTTGCTCGATCCACATGAAAGGAGACTCCTTTGACTGCGCCAACTATCGAGGGATCAGTCTCCTTAACATCGCGTATAAGATCTTCTCTGCCGTTTTGTGTACCCACCTGAAGCCGTTCAGTAAAAATCTGATAGGTTCGCATCAGTGTGGCTTCAGGCCAGGAAAGTCCACAATAGACCAATTCTTCACACTACGGCAGACCCTGGAAAAGACCCAAGATGTGCAAATCGACACTCACCATCTGTTCGTCGATTTCAAGGCCGCACTTAACAGCGTGCATAGAGACGAGCTATACAACGCCACGCCTGCCAAGCTCCTCAAATTGTACAGAATTATGATGGAGAACTCTCGCTGCTCCATCAATGGCGGTAACGAAATCACCGAGACCTTCAATGTCAAAGAAGGTTTTAGACAGGGCGACGCGCTGTCATGCGAGTTTTTCAACATCGTCCTGGAGAAGACTGTGCAAGTCTGTGCAATTGTTAGCATACGTCGATGACATTGACGTGATTGGCAGAACTCAGCGAGCCGTGAATGAGACGTTTGCTAACATTGAGAAGGAAGCGGCTAAAATGGGTCTGGCGGTGAATGAGGGACAAACGACGTATATATGCTGTCCTCAGGAAATACAACATCGACGTCTTGGACAGAGCGTCACAATGGGTAGCTATAACGTCGAGGTGGTAAAGGACTTCATCTACCAAGGCTCCCACGAACAACATCAGTACCCAGATTAAACGCAGAAAAACTCTTGCCAACCGTTGTTTCCTTGGGATCAAAAGGCAAATGAGTAATAGAGCGCTCTCTAGAAGGACCAAGTTCTGGAGGAAAAGATTCAACCACGAACTGTACGGGCTATACAGCATCATGAGCCTACCCGCCGCGTTTAAGGTGGCGTACCTAAGTGGAGAAGGATATCAACCAACTTTGTGTGCGAAACTGGTAACAGCTAGTTGGAAAGGCATGTTAGTTGAGGTCCACCCCGGACTGTAGCACCATACAAAGAAGAAGATTTGAAAGGAATGCTAGTAGTTAATTTTTTCTCTAAACCGCAGTAAGACTGCAGATTATCGCAATTGTTGAATTGGTTGAGAAAAGGGGAGTCTTGAGACCATTTGTTCTAATGGCTGCTAATTGCATTGTAAATATGTCCATCGAAGGATGGTACAGCATGTGCAGTAGAGCTTATGAACGCTCCGCTGATAGAGGGATAGGTAAGTTATCCGAAACAAAAAGAAGTACGTCTGTTTATCGGTCGTGTCCAGAAAAAAAAATTTCATTTGCCGACGGATATCAATTGATTGGTCGGTTGCGATGCGTTGCTGTATGAATTATAAGTTGATGTCCAGGCCCATCCAGACTGTAGCGTCACACAAAGAAGAGTGAGAAGATGGATGTCATAATGATCACAGAAATGGGCTTTTAACCACCACGTCGTTGTGGGCCATATGACCTAAATATTACAGGTCCATGCCAAAGCGCCATCACGTTATGTTCCTAGCTATGTGCAACCACCATGCCCCCATATCTCTAGCTATAAACATCATTAAAATACACAACTGAACACACATTTTTTAGAGCATTTTTAGAGTTTATTTTTATTTATTTTAAATACAATATTGAAGTTTCTTAAACATCATAATCTTAAAAATATATATGTATTCTGTTTGCTTTATATTTTATTTTATTTTTCCTTTTTGTAGATTTAGCATTTCAACACAAGTTCATAGTTTATTTCAATTAATACATTTTTTTTTACATCACCTATAGCTACTTAAAAATGTTACACATTATCCATTGATTTTGAGTTAATTTTAAAAATACAATAATTGTCTTAAAACAAAGATCCTTTCAGTGCACTGTTGTTTTCTTTTCTGATATTCAGTGAAAACAAATAGCACCATTTAGAATTCGAAAAACTGAGCAAGACATTCTGCAGGTAAACAAAGAAATCATCTTCATCTTTTGTAGATAGCTCTTGAAAAGGAAACAAAAAGTTTTACATTTGATCTAGTAGTCTATTGGTCCAGTTTAAGCAGCGCTTTGACGAGAAATTAAACATTTTATCTTTACATATCTTTGCATATTTTGCGTGCTTGTTAGTTTTTGATTTAAGAAAGCATGCGTTGAGGATACTTCGTTTTCCATTCGGTAGTCAGTGATTTTGTAGTCAGCAACGATTGGATATGACAAGGCAGAGTGTCGGGAGTTGTTCTTAATTTTTTAGTCTACCTAAATTTGTGAACGTTAAAATTTATTACACATTTATTTAATTTAGAATTAGTTAATTATCTCGTGAAATGATAAAGCTACTAGAACACGCTGCTAGCCATTTACATGTGTTTTTTTTTTTTGTTATAAACTATCGACATTTTACTAATAAATCGAATCGTCATAGACGTATATGTGCTGTGAATTCTAAAATTCACTGGACTAAATACCGTTGATGGTGATGGACATACAGAATGAGGGATAAATTCTAGCACATGGCAGTATTTAAGGTTAAGTCTGTGGCCAGATGAAAACATGGCACAGAAGAGTGAAAAATGGGACTGGAAGGTGTGGCACATTTGAGGCAATTGATGGCACGAAGGAGTAGTTGAAGTTCTGGTCTCGGTTATTTTTTTATTTCTGCAACTTCTCGTAAATACCGCCGGCTTTAAGCGGACATTTTGCAAACTCTTGAACTACGCACAGTCAGCAGGTGGCGGTTGAGTATCGCCTTCCTTTGTGAAAACCGCAACAAAAGAGCCTACTCTTCTACATTCTTACACAACGTCCTGAATTCAAAGCAGAAATAAAGAACTAGTCTAGTACTTTATTTCTGATTCAAAGCAAGCAAAAAAGCGGCTAAAACAAACAACAGATTTCTGAGCTGCCACCATTTTGCTTCTAACTTCATCCATTTCGAAGCCACCCCGTTTAACAAATACTTTCGATTCATTGACGTCTCAATCCATCTCCACGTGCAGCAAACACGTCAAAAACGTCACGTCGTAAAGTTTAATTCAATATTCCATCTCCCCGCTGGTTGACGAGATCTACAATCACCTTTAAAGCGGTCGTTAAAAATTCCCGAATCCTTATGGGCGATGAAAATTACATTTCCGACGAGCGTAGTTTCATTGACTTATGGCCTTAAACTTGACGGCTCCCCACTTCACCTCCTTTGGGGATTCGTTTGTTTTGGGGTGTGCTGTGCGAAATCATACACGAGCGTCAAGTGACTGTGAAATGATAGCTGCGCAAATAGCTTCGACACTCAAACAGCTCTCGGTAGCAGCATTTTTAATTTACGAGTTGAGAAGTAATTACTCATCAATCTTAAGATCATCAAATAGGATTCACTTTAGAAGCTAATCGAAATGTGTGCAATTTTAGATGATGAATCAAAAGGAGATAGGCTTCAAAAACCCATGAAAGAATTGGAAGACAGTCTGTTTAATATGCATGGGTTAACGTGAGTGGCCGGAACTTTCTTTCAAGACTGTTGAACACCCATGGATCAATGGGATGCGTCAAATTGAAGTGTCTCCCGTGAAGTTTAGGCGAATTTTAAACTTTAAAAAACATAAACTAGTTTGCCATTTTTGCAACAAGAATAATGAACAGGGTACGTTTCGATCATTGGAATGAGATTTTGGTCCGCATAATTGAGCGTGCACATCTCAGCGTGCTCTTGGAAAAACTGTGACAAAATTCGACAAGATTCACTCGTCAATGCATGGTCTGTAGAAAATAAGACTGCCGTTCGTAAGGGTGCTGCAGATGGTCTAAGTCCACAGATTTCATCCCAAACACAACTATTGTGCATGTTCTACGACACTTGGAACTGGGCGTAGTTTGCATTTGAGTCAGGATGTGTGTAGCACATCAAGTTCAACTAACACAAGAATTGAGGCCAGCCAGACCAAGAGAGACCACACAATGCGTATAGAACACGCACCTATTCGGGGTCTGTTCTATTTCGTCATTATTTGAATGTCCAAAACATTTTCTTTGGGGGTGAGGCTAATTATTCGCTTGTTGACTCCATGGAAACATTAATAAACAGAATTGGGACGTGAAATTCTACCGTCGACAGGAAAGGGAATCTACCAATTGGTGGTGTTATTGTTTCTTACTATTTCTCCAAAAAGTTTACGAAAATATAACCATCTTTCTAAAAGACGTCCACTCACAGTAATGTAAGCTCAGTTTGTATTCTGGCATTGTGCACTTGAAAAAAAGAAAAAAGAACAAGGCGATATCCACATAGGAGGTTATTGCGATAAAGTCAGAGGCACTCAGAGCACATGCCTGCACGTAAGCATGTAGGAAAACGTTTTGTCCATTTAATACAAATCAAGTAAAGTGAAAGATAAACCAAGTAGACCGTGAACACTCATGGTTGTTAAATATCAGGAAAGGATCGTCTCACATGATTACATACATCGGACTTTGATCAGTCAGATCAGATGCGAACGATTCTGGACATCAGAGTCTTACAAACCACGATAAAACATCGACTTCAAAGGATTAGTTTCTTGCTCTACAGCAAAGCTGAAATTTCAAATGTTAACCACATTATCGAAGAAATAAGCTTAGGTTGGGTACACTTAGACCAATGTTCGACCATTGCGATATCCATAGTTGACGTTCATTAAAGTGTGATAGTTCCACTACTTTGATCACAAAAGCAAATGTTTACTCGTATTCAATCCCATCACAGAATCTATTCGTGCGAATCGAAGTTACGATACGAACTACGAGAAAAATGACATCACACAATCCGAACGAATCACATGTCGCAGAAAAACCTACAAATTGTTGTCTCATTCGTATTCAGTGATAGCAGCTTTCACGAAATTTTGGAGAAAATTTCTTACTATAATTCTACTAGGAATGAATTCTGTGATCGATTTTTCGGAGTTCGTAACGCATTTTCGATTACGATGGAACTCGTGTGGGCAGGTACTCAACCAACGGCGCCATCCATCTCTAAAATAAGGCCCGAAAGGGATATTCTTAAATATAGAGTCGAATGTGATGAAGGCGCTCCAGATTAGTCTTTTTCGGAGTTTTCGCAGTTGCATGAAAAAAAAAAAAAAAAAACGTCTGGACGGCGAAGTTGGTTGAGTGCCTGTCTTTGGTCAAAGGGGTCCCAGGTTCGAATTCCAGTGAGTTAATATGGTTTTATCTGATTTTCAAATACAGTCCAGCCACCATTTACCGTTGAGATAAATTTAACGGCACTGGGTATAACAGTGGGTCAACAATGGTATACGTGTGCTGACAATTTCACTGGCAATCCAATAACCTAACCAAACCTAAAAGATCTAGTATAGTATCACTGGGATTTTTAAACATTCATTTTTGAGTCAACATAATCTCGAAAATTCCTTCTACAAATGAGACAATTGTTACAGAAACACGAGTTGTTCCTTAGTCTTCCTTGGTCCCATGTTGACAAGAATATCTAGTAGTCCTTCAGACTCTATGAAGGAACACGTGTATCTAAACTGCTTTGTAATAACATTGTAATTCAAATACACAGCTTCCTAGCAAACCGGACGATCATTTAGTTATTTTTGTTCAGCAGCATTTCCGACCGCCTGCAGTGATGCCAAGCTGTGACAAATTGTTTCGCTTCAAGACAGAGATGATGCAATCTGATACTTGTTTTGAACAAACAAATCAAAATGCACTTAGGGAGTGTATTAAGTTACACTTGTGAACCCGAACATCCTTTTTACCCACTTAAGCAACGTATGTTAAACAAGAAAGTAGATTTCGTGCCGAATTTAATCATCACAAGTGTGGCAGTAGAGTGTGAATTAAAGTGGGGAATATCTAGTTGAACCTTGACATCACTGGGTTCCCGAGTTAAGTGGTGTAAGTAAGTGACCACCAATTTTGTATACCGCCAACAGAGACGCTTTGTTGCTATATTCACTTCATTGCGAAATGGAATTAAGTTAGATTTTCAAGCGAATAACATTTCGTTACACACGGCCCTCGTTTAACAGGCTACATCACAAAAATAAAATTTGTACAAGTAGTACAAATGATTTCAAAGAAAGTGTTCAAGACGACCGCCCTGGACAGACACCAGCATCAACTGATGAACAACACGTGCAGGTAATCAAAGATTTAATGCTCAATATTCGTCGACGTGACGTTAGCTGTTAGAAGTTACCATATCGTGTGGATCATTCACAGCATTTTGGCAGACAGCAAAACAAACTAAACGTTGAGGCTTATTTTTTATCACAGTATGTATGCACGTTTTCATGATAAAAATTCGGACTTAGAAAATTCAGAAATCCTGCTTCGAAGATGTGTTTCCAAGACACTCTATGTTGATCCTTGAAGATCGATTGACTCTCTAGGCATTGGGCAAAAACTAAAGTCGCTGAAATAAGCCCCGACTATAAGTGACTTAAGTGAGCGAGCTTATGTCATAACCGAACGACAAATAGCCAGAAAAATAATGTTAATAATTGCCGAAAAGTTCCATCAACTAGCATTTAAATAGAGAGAGACCGATTCATTTTGTAGCACCTATGGAACAAAATTGAACGAGACTCAACGAAACTGTCAAAAGAGGTGTACAATTATGTGCATTGGCATGATTTTTTATGTTGACTTCACCTCTTTCTATTACTGGACTTCTCAACACTTCGAGATGCTGGAGAGCATCTTTGTCTATGAGTCCCACCTCAATGTGTGATATTTTTATCTTTCAACGAATTAGGGTCATTGAATCCTAGGCACAATGCACGTCTCATTGAGAAGTTGCTGTTCATTCATCACATCAACGCAAATGCACACAAAGCAGCCGCACGTAACAAGCGGGAAGACGAGAGTCCCTCAAGTGAAACCGACCCAATGAGCAAACAAGATAATTGCCTGCATTGTGGCATGGAACGCCCCATGAATCAAGAAATGCATCTTCAATCATCGCGCAACAAGATCATCACGTCAAACGATCCCATCAATTAAGATGAACACCGCGCTGCAGAGAGATAAAATGAAACTGCGGCCAAACAAATGCAATTGAGTTCAGCAATTCAGCAGCGCAGCTCACAATGCGAATCAGCGACTGCGAAGTGGGTTAACGCAAACAGAGGAAATGGACGAACGAAATAAAACAAACAAAAAAGAAACTCAAAACTCGGAGAAAGTGAATTATCTTTATTTAGACACTAAACATGAGTAACCTACAAAAACTTAAAATGAAACAAAAAATAAATGAAAAATTAAAGAAGAAGCCCTCCACGTGGCTCGTGGAAGACCTTCGTTTATTATTCGCAGTCAAATGAAATCCCATTGTCTCTACATGGCTACGTAACAGCGCGAGAGTGCATGTATTTAGTCCAAAACTGTGTCTAGCCGATCGATTTTAACCTTACCTAGGTGAAAATAAGTACAAGTAACGTATGTATGTATAATTAAATGCGAAATGCGACAAGAAACGAATAAATTTACGAAAAAAGAAGACTTTAAATTACACGATGACACAACAATCTAACAATGTACGGACTACTGGACTATTTATGTGCCTTTTCCGAATCCCTGAAAGTCGGACGCATCCGAATCGGTGTCCTTCTCCACGCCTATGCAATGGATGCCGTTCCGCAGCATCGGCGTTCCCTTGCCGCGTCCCAGCACACGGGCGGCAATTAGCAACTTGAAGATCTCCATTGAGTTCTGTGAATTGACAATGGTCAGCGTCTCGCGCAGCAGTTTCTCCTTGTAGGCGAAGAATTCGATTTTCATCTCGAAGAAATCATGCTGGTCGTGCTTTTCGCCCGCGAACTCTGTTATCCGACAGTGCAGGTTGGGAATTGAATTGACGTCGGGCACAAACTGCATGCTCGTCGATCCCTCCAATTGACCCAGCATCGATGAGGGCAGCTTCAAATCGATGGAGTATCTGTGATTGATCTGAAGGAAGCCCAGGCTGACAACAATCGTGTCGCCCGAACGCTTATACGTCACGCAACTGTCCGCTTCGAAGTCTTCCTTCAGGCTGGCTGTGTCAAAGTGGACATGATGTTCTGCAAGGAAAAACACAAATCGATTAGTTTTAAAGCCGTCAAACAGGGCTCAGTGTAAAATGAGTGACAGACAATGGGTTCGCTAACAAGTGCACTTCTGAGCGAACTGGGTCGGAGTGATGGCTCTATTGTGCACCGTTAGCTGACGAGGGACGAGTGTTAGGTGTGCTTGCTGACAACAAGTAATTGACTAGATTTCAGTGTATCACTCCGGGATGGCGGCGTGGCGGGCACTCAGTGGGCTGGTGTCACGCTGCGCGGAAGGTGGCCATTGTGTGTCTGTTTCCACATCGCTGTGACACTGACACGTTTAATCATAATTGAAAGGGAAAACAACGCTGTTAACAGGCTGACAGGACAAGATGACAATGGGTGCGAGTCTGTGGGCACGTGGATGTTAAGCAGATTTTTTTTTTTTTTCACATTCCTTGATCGAAATGCAATCAGACACAGGAACAAGAGTATAAACTGTCGTTACGCAAACAAAACACCCTGTCATCCACCTTTGACCCTTGTTGTGTAAGTCTCCGTCCAATTGACTTAATGACAGTCAATCACACGATAAATACCAATCCAATGCAATACAAAATGAACGCTCCTCCTCGATTGTGATAATCTGAACAACAACAAAAAAACCACCCGTTCACGTGACCAACTTATTGCAGTCCAAAGATATGCCTCACGGAGCACACACCCCACCCGGCATCCGGTCATGACCCAAAGACAGTGTGTGTTTAACATTTGTGAATACGATAAAATAAACTAATTAACTGCTGACACCGTGTTCTGTATGATCACGAACACGAACATGATTTTCGACTTGCGACTCCACTGCTGGCTCAAGTGGCCAGCAACAAATTGAATCGAATTGAAATCGTCGCGTGACTCATTTCGAGGGAAAACAATCGCTAAACTGTTGTGCGTCTTGTGCTGTATTTTCTGCCATCAGATTGGGAAAAAGGGTGGTGCAGCTAAATATAGGCAGGAGATTAAAAATCACTCACGGCGAGTCACGAATTACTTTTCGCCGATTTATTACACGCACATAACTCAATCGACTGCGTCTATCGAAATAGATAGTGCTAATCAATTGGTTGGGTTTCAGTTTAAAAATATCCGAATCTTGGAATACAATGACTTCAGATTTTTTTCGAAGGAATTCGGAGATGATGGTGTTTTTTTTTTGTGGTATTTGAAGTTTGCGTTGGTTTTGCTGAAAATAGATTGTTGGCTGTTGTTTTTTGTGTCAATTTAAATCACAATCTTTGCATGTAATCTGAAACGAAGGACAGGATTGAAATTTGTTTAAACAAGTTCTACGTGCTCGGCTTATTCTTTTTGACAACAATACCGATGCCAGATGAGGCAAATTTCAGTTTTGACCGTAAGACGGAGTTCCAACCCGTCGTGTGTGTTTTTGTAAGTAATATGAGAATCTGTTTCAGGGTTTTTGAGAGGAATGCTGTTTTGTGTCTTCCGTTGTGATCTGATGAATAATCAACGTGGGGTAATAGCGAGTAATCATATTCCTTTGGCAAATCAACTCTCTATGGTATATGCACATACGAACATGCGGCTGCGGCTCCTTTAAACCAACTAGTTGTGCTCTTAATTTTTCATCATTGTGTGGTGCTACAGTTTGTGGCGTACCAAAGCCTCAACCAACAAGCCGATTTCTGGCAAGCCAGTTGCGTCCTTAATAGTTGAATTGTCTGGATCCCGAGTCACTACTTGCTAGAAAACGAATTGAGAAGTTACTCTTAGGACCAAATGTGTGCTAAGACTACTTGCTGACTCCTTGAATGAATGCAATGAATGCAATGTCCAAGTAAGACTTAACATAATATCAAATTTAATAGAGGAGGTAATACAGCTTACACTTGAGACTAAATACAATTCTGTCTGTGTGAATATTTAAAATTTTCCAAAATTAAAACTTCCTTTTTAGGAAGTATGGTTTCGGCCAATCGCGATGGCACCGAACTGGAGCTGCGCGAAGACAATTCCATTGCGAAGTATGCCATGCAGTGGAATCCGCTTTGACTGTCTAAACCATTTTCGGTCTCTAGTCAGACCATCCAAGCATTTCTAAGGTCTCCGTCGAATTCGATCAATCAGTCATAGATCTCTGGTCAGGAGAGCTAAGGCTCACCAATTGTTCCAAATATACATCATGTCCATTCTCAACCACTAATGTTTAGACCAAGACTAGATTTGCAGTTTGCACTTCCGGCTTTCGCCTTCGTTTTCGTTGACAGTCTGTCAAACTGCACTCGCCGTAACCACACGCTCGTTCTTGAAATTCCCGAGCTCAAAGTTCATTCGCTGAATTTCGCCAAATTTTGTGTTCAGTTCTTCAAGCATGACTCAAGGGCCACGGAAGCCATTTGTAACGACTGAAGCAGTATTTTTGTATTAAGTCTTCAAAATGTTAGCACAGTTTGCGCTAAATATTGTTTGGTAATACATGTTGTAAAATCGTGAGCCTTAAGGTCAACATATGCAGTCACACATGGCAGTTCGGTTCGACGCATGTCACATCCGGCCACGAATTGGGGCACTCTATATGTGTTGTCGGTGCTTGAGCTTATTAGCTTATTTTTGTGGAGACTGGAATATAAGGGAGAGTTTACGAGAATACAACATCATATTGAAGAATCTTCCAATCAGAGACAAGGCAACAGAGGACTTCCATCATTAAGGCGACATATGCAACAAACCACAAAATCTATAAAAAAAAATCTATTTAAAGTACTTAACTTCAGGAGCGAGTAGACGTGTTGCAACGTGAAGACACACTTGTCTTCTTTCCACTTAACTGTGTCCCAAGACAATTCAAACTTCAGTTTCTGTAAATAGACTCGTAGTCTCATATCAGCTGACAGATGTCAAGCAGACATGACACGCCCCTCAACAAAACAGATCACTCACGTCATAGTTAATCACTTCTAGCAGAGATTAAGTGCAAACCAATTAAAACCGATAACTACTCGGTCGCTCTTACGTTCATCGCTGGCTTATGTCACACTCGTGGAATGTGTTTATGTTCAGTGTCGCGCTGAAACCGGAAATATCCCCCCGTCATGTTGATACATTTTTAAATCGCTTATGCACATCTTCTGCTCATGCTTCCCACTGTCAGCATTGTCAGCCGAATAATTGGATTAAATCCATTTAATTCCCTACACAAGACCGCCTGCTCACAGCAAAGGCGGCTCACATTCTTCGGTTTTGCTCTCATAACGATTATAAATGGTTTCCACGAACGTTGATTTCGGGGTTGCCCCTCGTCGCCAAGGAATGACGGCGTTTTACGAGCATACCCGTGGCAGGGCGAGTAATTCCGCGGATGGAATTCACACGAGCAATTTACTAATCGAAAGCATAACGGCAGTAACAACGAAATTAAATTAGAACCCCCGTTCAACGACGACGTCCGCGTCGCCCAGACATCGAAACGACTCTTGATCCGCGGCCGGACACTCATGTCATCACAGTCGGGATGTCGCTTGACGTCGCTTAAATCGCACAGTGAATTAATTAACTTATGAGCGCATTAATTAGCTCTTAAGGTTCCTCTCAGCCAGCGGATAATAAGATATCAACTTCCCGGACAACACGAGCCCACTACGGTATCGCCGGCGGCGGGCAGGGGCACCCGCTTAATTGCTGCCCCACGAGTGGAAAGTTCTGAAATCTAAGCCTATGCAAAGAATGTCGTGCTCAAATTGCCCTAATGGAGCCTTATTAACGGAGGGTCTCTTCCGCCGCGCCACGGGCCTCGTTCATGGAATGGTTATCGCAGAATCATGGTTGGCGCAAAACTTACGCAAGGCACGGCTGCTCTCGGTCCAGCAGTGCTTGGGATCAATTTATTTACTTTGCCTCAATTGATGGCGGCACACGGTCCCATGAAACTGCACAATTAATTAATTTTTGTGTTTTTTATTATTTAATTTTGTAATGTTGTGATCGCGGGGAAGGGCGTCACGATTGTGGAGAGACGCCTGAAGTTGTCTGTCAATCGAACATACGTTGTTTCCGGTAATTGCGCGGATAATTCTGTTGTGATTCCCTTTATTTATAGTCACGAGGCTTACACAAGACCAAGGGGATCCCGGGACAGACTGATTACATGACGCGCTCTTTTGCGAAGAATCGGCATTGTGATTGGCATATGAAAAGAAACGCATAAGTGAGGCCTAAGTGGTCGCGATGGCGTTCACAAATTCACACCAATGGCGGCAAAACATGAATAGACCTGTGAATTGATTTCCAAAATAATATGACTTGACACCTCTCGATTTCACGCTAATAGGCCTGAAGCGATGGACGACTCGGAAGTCAACATTTAATACGTTGTTACCGATAAAACAGCGCAGTTGGTGATGTGATATTTCAGGCCGTTTTTTTGTGATCATCCAATTCATAGTCCGCACTTTATATCCCCATGTAAACATGTACACGTCAAACTCAACTGTCACACGAGGATGTACATGTTTTGTTTATGATTCTCCTTCTTAATTGGTGAATCATTTAATACCTCTGATTGTGTCCAAAGTGTGAAAACCAATTACAAAAATTACAGAACTGCAAGAAAAAAAGACTCGTACGATCGCGTTGTTGCTACAAACTAGTGGCGGCCCGTGGCTTTCTAGGTATATTTGCCCCTTTTAAGGTTAGTTCCTTGAAATGACAACCCAATTTGTCATCTGCTGTCATTTCCCAAAAGTCAGCTGGCACTCAGGAAGGTCTCAGATTGTGAGAGAAGTTTGAACAGAACGTATT
Organism: Eristalis arbustorum; assembly: GCA_916610145.1. Lineage (NCBI taxonomy): Eukaryota > Metazoa > Arthropoda > Insecta > Diptera > Syrphidae > Eristalis > Eristalis arbustorum. The sequence goes on from OU744318.1 coordinate 12,227,546, forward strand.
CATTGCGCAAATCAAAAATCTTGAAACATTTGCGCAAGAGAGTGCGTAATTACATGGGATTACGTTTAGCAAACCTAGGAACGATAGTATGTGCAGTACTTCGTACAGAGTTGTTAACAACTAGTACTTGTACTTCTTCTAAAGGGCGTCACGAGAGCAAGAGGCAAGAGGCAAGAGTTTAGCGTCATTTTCTGTGTGTTTTATTTCCACGTTCAGATTAAAAAGAATATTAACATTTACTTAGCATGGGCTTGTGTCTTCCTCATTTGAGTGAGGATGTTGGAAAGTTCTTCACGCTTGCTCTTGGCGCGTGTGTTCAATCGTCGCTTCAAGAACTTCAAGGCACACTTATCCTTGGACACCTTCAACAATTCCATGGTTTGAATGTTCTTTAGACGAGAGCCACGAAGTCTCTTAACTTTCTTATCGCCAGTGGATTTTACGTTTTCGACTGTGGTTGTTTTGTGTCCCTTATTGAGACCTATGCAGAGTTCGTAACGAACAGCTATTGTGCTCATGACGTCAATGGGCGGAAAGGGAATTTGATGCTATTTGTTCAGTTATTGACGATCATTAAGCAGTGTCTTTTCCTGGTGCTTGATGGGTGATTTTAATGCTGGCTAACATTGCTGTAGTCAATATGTGGATTCAACAAGATGGCGCAACACAGTGGAAGCAATTCAAACACTGCATATACTTCTTAGTCTTCTTTCACTCTCCTCGTTTCGGTGATCAGAATTACCTCCCTAGATCGTGTGATTTAGCACCATTTGAATTATTCGTATAGAAACGAAATTCAGTCTCAATGCAGAATAGTCATGAATAAATTCAACAAAGAAGTACACGAGGAGAGTATACGCCAGCAGGTCTGTGGACCATGCCATATGCCCGATATGTTACTCCACAAATAACCCTTGTGAAATATCAATTCCCATGAAGTCCTAAACAATAGGGTGAAGAGTGGGTAATTTCCTGTTGAAGATGATTCGAAGTCATGCAACAAGAACTATGAGCAAGGTAAACAATTTGATCGCTTCGACATACTAGCCCAAAGCACTCCTCAATACCAATGGCTTCTTCCCCCCAGAACATTATTTTCCTCAATACATCATGCATAGTCTGACAGAAGACAAAAATGCATTACCGTTCACCTTTAAGTTCCGTTTAACTTTAAGCAGAAACGATGAGTGTAGCGGAATAACTACAGCAGAAGGTTGTTGAAGTTCGATTGGGACTCAAAGTCCGCTCCTGGAATAGCATTTTATTAAAAAGTGCTTCGTTCAATCTGTAAGAGGCCAATTCGGTTCCCTGACAAGACGAGTGGAAACACTGCTGTGCAAGGGACGTATGGTGTGCTGTGAACCTGCAGTCAGCCACTAGAATTTGACACAGCCCCTGGCATTGCTGACCAGTGAAAACATTAAGCCAGCTGGAGGAATCTCAATGTCGTTTGCAAGAACCCCAAGAAAGGAGTGCTCTTTGACTGTGTATATTATAGAGCGGCAAGTCTCCTAAATATAAATCTTATCGCAGGGGGAAACATCGCTTTATCGAGGTATCACAGAACTTGGTAATTTGTTTAGTATTAAGTAAAGTGCCTTTATCTTTATTTTGTCCATGATACACTCGTTGACAGGTATTAAAATTGCAAAAAGATTGTTTTGAAATGACCACTGTATTGCTGCTTGAGTTTATGCGGCTGTGCTGTTAAGGAACAAAAAATTCGAACAAATGTCAACAACACGCGGTGTTCCTAAGCGGTCCTCCAACCAAGTACTATCCGCGCCCGATGCTACTTGATTTCGGTGATTGGACGAGAATCGATTTTTTCAGCATTAGTATTAGTTATTTTAGTTCTAATTTTTTTTAGTTACTAATGACGTCGCATTAATGTCTGTTTTATTTCATATCTACGTCTAATTTAAAAAAAAATTCCGAAGAGGAATACGAGATTGTCGAGGTTTTGCACTTGTTGCGGGAATCACTCGCAGTGATAGGGTGAAAAAGACAATAGTGCGAGAGGTAATCACCGTTGAGCAACAACTTTTTCGAATGTTAAGGCCTATGCTTCGATTGTGTGGTTACGTGGTAAAAATTTTCCCATCAACACCACGTTGGGAGTGCGAAACTATCAGATAGGCAGACAGGAATGGCGAACTCCGAGAGTGGTGGATTCCATGTTGCATACAGCGCCGTCTTGCTGAAACAACACATCGACCAAATTCGTAGATTTTAGGCAAAAACATACAAAATCATTGACCTAATCCGTCATACCGTAAAATACAGCAAACAGTACATTGGTAGCTCCTGTATTGCCTTGCGATGCATCATCGCTGAAGAATTGTCTTCGAAACAAAAGCCATGATAGCTGATCATGATAGCTAAGCATGTTTGAATTTTTGCACAGGTCACGAGCCACTGGTGAATTATTAGGAATAGAAGCACTAAAAAACGGAAGAGCAAACGAAATCTCCTGAAACTAAATAGTTTACTTGGCGGCTTGTCAAAATTAATACAAGATCCACAAAGTGCCAGCTGCTTACGTGCGCAAAGCTTGACGCGGCTACACATTGTGTACAGCTCTTTAATGCTTTGCCACTATGGCGCGTCCGGAGTTCCGACTTTGACATTTTCAAGTAGGATTCATGCAAATCAATTGCATGAGCCGGAACGAGGTGGTCTCACGCTCAGGATTTTGACACAACATTCTCGTAAAGTCGATAAAATGCTTAGCAAAGCCTTCAAAAGACCAAACGACTGAAACCGGCCTTAAGTCTCAAAAAGTAGGCATCCACATTCTGTTTATATACCAATTCCATGAAAAGGAAAGGTCGACACAAAGTTTCTTTTGCAAACGCGTATTGGAATGGACCACTCACACTTTGTTACTCTTTCCGCTCCAATCTTGATGCATGCGATGCACACTATCGTCTTCAGTGTTCATGAACTAAATAAAATCAACGCTTCCGAAACATCATCTCAGACATCTTCAAGAACTTGTGAATATTCTTTCCACTCGCAAACAGCAATCACGCAGCATGCCACAGGCACTTCAACGTCAGCGGAATGCAAAGTATTTATAGCCCCTTAAAACGAAGCAATCACCCTAGATTTTGTCCTCTCCTCCCCACCCATCACTTGCCATCCACACCACGTCAGCCGCCAAAGGAGGGTTAACTTCTAAAGTTCACTGCACACACATGGCATGCAAAAACTATCCGAGTGTGTGATGCCAAGATAAATCACAACTTACCACAAATCCGATACCCGTTTCGTATACAAACTGCGTACATCCCTTTCCCTGCGCTCAACCCTCACCTGCACCTGCCGGCCGTAGGGCAACTTTCCCTAGCAATAACCATCTCCGAGAACTGCCATGTCGGAGGGACATCATCGCAGAGATTACAAAAGTTGCGATGTGTTTTTGTGACTGCTCCAATATCCGCTTTAACGGCTTCAAGCTCCGACCTAAGCTAAACAGGATACCGACGGAGCACGTGTCTGTGTGTGTGAAACTTGACAAGCAAACAAGCAGCAGCAGCAGCTCACATTAAAGCCGTTTCACGAGACTTTAACTCTCCTTGAGTCGTGCGGCGGAACGGAAGTGGGCGTGTGGCACAGTGACAGCCATTAATTCGCGTCTAAGTATCCACGTTTTTATTGGATGCTGTGTATCCCGTTAATATATGAACTGCTGCGATGTTCGGCATTTATGGGGGGCAAATCATCATTCGCTGGCATCAGTCAATCAATTGTCAGCGTTGACGACAGTCCGCACTAGTTGTTGTCGCCGGCGCTGCCGAAGGAACCCCCGGAAGGCGGGGTATATAAGCATCGTTTGCATTATATTTGAATGATGATTAGTAAGTGGAAATGTTGAGTTTCTGCGATTTTTCCTTCAGGAATGAAAAGGTCAAGAGGGGTGATGAGGACGAACAGCGTAGACATCGGGAAAGGATCATGACGAACTGTTCATCTACTCTGGTCCAGTGCACCTCTTTCGACTTGAAACGATGACATTTTGAAAATGTGGAACTAGTTGAAAATCTGAAATTTAAGACTGGATTGTGAGATCGCAGAACTAACCGCTTTCCATTGCTCTTTTTGTTTCGACTCAAAGTCATTCCAGAAGCTTGGAATCTAGAAAGGCCGCCAAGTAAGATACATTTGAAACTAAGAAGGCTACATAGGTGACGTTGAAGTAACTGATTTACAATAGCAGTCTCTGTACACTTAGGTCACAATAAGCCGCAAAATATTTAGCTTTTCTGTTGAAACCGATGGAGATGACTGACACTGAAGATACTGAGTTTCTGTACAAGTAGACCATCTACGATTTGACTGTCCAAGCGTTTTGAGCTTCAGAAGAGACAATGGATGCCAGATCTCCATCCAGAATGAGTAGAGAGACTGTAGATTTTGTAGTAAGTTCGGTAGTTCATTGTGTTTCCACATATTCAGAGATTTCAGTCAGATCGCGTGTTGGCCACTGTCTGTCTACTGGTTAAGAAGATTGAAGATTATGTTCAGTTCTGTGGCAAGAGTTGTCCTTAGAGGTTCGGTGATAAATACCACCTGCTACTCCAAATCGATGGGTTTGCGTCGCTATTTAGATCGCTTCGTCATAGTTTAGATTACTGATGTGAATAGCCAGTGGACATGCGGGGCTGTAGTCCCCAATTGCACCTTATACCCGTTTTCACCAGTATAGTGCCATGGAGGCTCTTGGGACACTTTCCTGGCCTTTCCATTTCCAGCTAAGCTAAGTTGAGCAGTCGTTCAGGCTTATAGGAGTCCTACACTTTGAGGAATAGTCAAAGTGAGAGATTTAACATTTTCTGGTCAGAGGTCTGTATCCGTTTTCTTTGGATTGTCTTTATTTTATGGAGGACCACTTGCATAATACCTCTAATTGTGGATATATCCTTTCCAGAGGCCGCAATGGCAACATCGTCTGCGTAGGCAATGGCCATGGTGCAAGGTTTCTAGTTTGAATAAAAGTACATTCACTGCTACGTTCCGCAGAAAAGGGTACAGAGCATCACTGTGTGGGAAGATCTTGGTATCACATTGCTTCAACCTTATCGCCTCGTTGCTAAAAACTGCTGATTAAAAGCCATGTCTGTCTGGCATATTTCATTCAGACTTCTTTTAGTTCAACTACTTGCCAGGTTATATTCATCGGAATCACAGCAAAATCAGTTTTGCGACGCACGGTCACTTCTAGTGGCTGGTCTCTGGATTACAACTAATTCGTCTGACTCTAAAAACACTTGCAGATCTAATGGCAGTCGCCTTACATTCATTCTCTAATTCAAACAAACTTTATTTCAAGCAGTCTGAGACATACTCTAACACAGGTATATTTCAGTATTTTCAGTCGCCATAGGTCATCACCAACCTTTCAAGATAATCCTTCGAGTGTTTCCAAAGAGCTTTGAGCTGGAAAGGACAGCACAATGCGCCCAGTTCAGTGGTGCCGATAGACATTCTGCCGAACTCTTCAAAGCGGATGAATGTATGCCCGACGAATGGAATCTCAGCATAGTTCGCCCGATCCTATAGAAGACGAAAGCCTCGCCTCCGATGGAGTAACCAGCCGGAAAAAGATTCAAGATCGTACTAGTTGGAGAGGTATGCGGCCCAGATCCACGCTGGCCTGTAGCGTCATGCAAAGAAGAAGAAGAAGGAAGCGTATTTTAACCCACGGGCGTCTGGTTAAGAAGACAATACAAACAACAGACAACAAAAAATGAGCATTTAATGTTCTTCTGCGTCACACAGCAGGAGTGGATCTCTGAAGTTCTTAAATAAAGATAGATTGTTTTTTCTTCCAAATGTAGTCTAACGATGTGTTGAATGTGGTCAATGAAAGTGGTCTTTTCCGATCCACTCCCAAGTACCAACAATCCATTAACATGTGTCTTTCTAGGTATTTCGGTCAATTTAGAGCATCTATAAATCGGACCCATCCTCCCGTTTGACCGTCTTTCTTGCTGTCAACTACGACATTCAACACCACGAACCGAAGTGCTGTCGAAAACTGAAAGCAAACTCACACGCATGTATGAAACTCAAAAACAAAAAACGCCCCAATCAAGCAAAACATGAGGAGGCATATATTTCAGCGTTGCCCAAATAAAATATTATCCGCCACACCCTGTACTGTAAACATTTCAGTTAAGAGGACAATTTAATTAACGCATATCATTATCTCTTGATAATGGCTTTGCAATAAACAATTATAAAAGTATTCATGTTTTTGCATGCAAGCAAGCTTGTTGCAAGCTGATCACGGGCTGTTGCTTACTGCTTCCTGTGTGGTCACGTAGTCACGGCGACCTTAAGGGAGTGTAAAAATAAAACGAAATAACAATTACAACCAGACCTTGTGAATTATTATGGACTAACAACTGCCATCTGATGTTGAGTCCATAATCCCACCCATCGACTGGAGGGAGTTTTATCGTAGTCATCACTGTTGTCAGATGACAGTCTCCTCAGTCAGTCATGGGACACAGAGAGTATTACAGAAATTGATTTAAACCCAAAGACCTGTGAGCTTGTACATTGCCTCGGAACACACGTACCCCATTCTCCGCAAACGGAATTTGTTTGCATAGCCGAGCCAAGCGTGTGATTGATGCCAGCCCTGTTTGTGAATGGCCATCGGCGTTGACAGCTTCTGTGTGTCAAATGTTATGATAGACACTTTCTCTGAGAGGAAAAGTATACATGGGGAAAGAAAAAGATGAAAGTGATTCTAAGAATATTCTGCATAAGAAGGTGATGGGGAACTGTGGTGATTGGGAATTTTATACAGGGATTCGTTGCTTGACAGGAGTTTCCGGACGTGAAGTGGACACGGCACCTCATGTCAGGAGAGATGAATTGACAACAGTGTTGCTTGCAAAGCGTAGGAGACGTACGAAATGTTTACAAAAAAAAAGCATATGTGAAGAGAAGAGATCTGTTATCGTAAGGTTTTGTTTATATGTTTATTATTAACTAAAATGTTGCAAAGAAAATTTCGTGGATTTAGAACGCTATTGAGCACGTTTATGACAGTATTTTGCAGTAAGGTTTTACCTCACATACTTGTACATAAAAGATTATTTTAGGCCAAATTATCTACACAAAATAAAAGTCAAATTTAAAAATATTCACGGATTCTGCAGATTTAAGAAATGTTCGGCTAGTTTAGTGATGGCAGCGACATTGCCAGCACACTGAGACCACTATTGGTCAATCAGATTTGAAAATCAGATGAAACTGTATTAACTTTGTTTCTACTGGGATTCGAACCGGAGAGCCGCATAACCAAGGGTTGGCATTCGATCAAATGCGTCATCTAGCCTAGACTTAGCAAATTTTCAACAGCGGCTATCATTTACACACGCAGTGTGTATTCATTTCGTTGTCGTTTAAGTAAGTAAAAGTGAACGAAACTCGACGAAACTAAGAGACGTGATTGTTATGAGCACAGTGCATTATTTCTGTGTATTTCTTTGATTGTTAAAGTTTCCAGAAATATTGTTGGGCCGTTAGCCTCTATACACCACCAAGTAGATCAATTGGTCCCCTATTCTGAGCGTCAGTTCTTGCTTCGAAATGCACTTTTCTTAGAGTGAACTGACGGTTGCAGAAACAAACGAGGTGTGTCTCTTGTTTGCAATTTTTACAGATTGGATAAAATTGAGATCCATCCATGATTGCCAATAGCAAAGCTTCTCATCATAATGCCAATGAGTGGTTTACATGCTGACCTTCTAAGTCTCAGTTGACAGATGACCACGACTAGTGAGAGTTTAGAGTTTGACAACTATTCTGTCGACATATTGTCAGCTCTAGACTCGCCTGGCCATTTTGTTAGAGATGAAATTCCTTAAAGAACAGAAAGATTCGTGGAACGAAATCAAAAATATCTTTAGCAATCTTAACTATAATATAATATGGGTGGCGCTATAGTCCGAAGGCTGCCAGGGCCCAGCTTCTCTGCAACAGCTCGTGCTGTGCGTGTTATTGTCCTTTGACAAGTGGAAGGGATCTACAGTTTTACGCTGAATTTGAACGGCCAAGCTTGAGAAGTTTTTCTAGACAGAAGTACTCTTCGAGCATTAATGATTTGATAGAGATGGGTTCGAGAAAATTGTTTTTTTGTCACATCAGGAATCGAACCTAAACACGTAGATTCAGGTGCATATGAGGAGACGCAGGTACACACAACGCCAAGGAGCCAGAAGTGTAATTATAACTGATGTAATTATAACTAATTCCGTCTCATCTTCAATTTAACAGTGAAATACCCACTGTCAGCTTTTAGACAGTTAATCTGTCACTGCGCGGCGCAATTTGCAATCAGCTCAAGACTGCCAGGTACTAGTTAATTTATTAGATCAAGGAACGAGAGTAGTAAAAGATCTCGACGCATGTCTGATAGCCTGTATGTTTTTGTATGACGAGAGGAGATCTGAAACGTAATCGTTGATCAAATTGCTATGCGTGATTCTTTCTATGGGACATGCACTCAGGAAGTGATGAATGTCTTCTCTTGTCCTGAGATTATGCAAAGTACACTGATCATTATCTACTACTCTATGAGTTCAGGCATTTAAACGTATCTGCTCTCCCAGAGCCTTGAATATCAGGTCTTCTTTGGCACTGTGTAGGTCTTTGAAATAGTTTTCGCCTATTTTTATTAGCAGTTCCTTTGATGATTGCTTTTGCGAGACGACATTATCTACAGGAAGAGTGATCCCATGTTCGTCTCATAGGTTATCTCATTTTCTAGCAAACTGTACAGAACGGATGGCATTCCCGAAATATTTACTTCTGAAGAGGTGCTCCTGCTGAAAACTGGCAAAACCAATGCGTAAGCTTTAAGTAGTTGGAAAAAGTATTTTCCCGTATCCTTAAACGGGGTAGCTTCTTTATGACTATCAGTACGTTTTCCGCAGTAACAGATGCGAATTGGAATCAAACTTTGCACAATATGAGAAGGATTTGACAAATTCAGCATAAGTTCTTCCGGGCTCTTAAGGGATAAGAAATACCACGAGCTTGCGCAAATAAAAAAAATCGTGATCCTTGGAATGAATGATGATCAAACTTCCAGTATAAAATGGAAGGAATACTTGCTAAGAAGATTTGCCTGTATAGAGAGCTCGGAAGTAGGTGGTCGCTGGTCCTGAAGAAGCAAGCTGAAAGAATGTACATATAAGTGGACTAAATAGTTTCTACGGTCACACATGTACGCACTGATTTGTTGGAATGGGAGGTTTTAATTGGAGTTTTCATTTAATACTGTCCTGATCTTCTTAAACCCACACAGGGACTGCAGACAGAGGACAGAGGACATCGACGAACTGGAGCATCTTCTATGCAACTGCCTTGAACTGCTTGGACTTCGAAAAAAGTAATGCTACATTCTTTAACTCCTTTAAGGTTACATAAATATCATTCTACATAATTCATTAAGCGTACATCGTTAAGGGACATAAATATGTCAAGGTACACTAACCGCACCAGTAGAACAAGTTGCGCTTAATGGAGTGAGAGCCAGGGATAAGAGTTCCCTTCTGAGTGCTATAACAAAAACTGTCCAGAACGGGCAATTCGTCGACAGGGATGGAGTGGGCTTATTTGCTGCGTTTAACAAACGTTTCCATGGAGATCCACTCCGGTTGAAATACGTGAACTAGAATTATTGGCATGCAACAAAATTAATTGTCTCACGTCTTATATTGTTCTATTTTAGCGTGGTCGTAGCTGACAATCTAAATTTCCACGCTCAATTTCGTGGTAACTCTGTAAATAACTGAACATCGCCGCATGTTAAAACCGCAAAGAAAGTGCATATCTCTTCGTCTTTAAATTGCACCATCGCTTGATTACAGTCTTTGTGGCCGCAAGACAACTGGTCTCCTACAAGTGGTAAACGTGAGAAACACCACGAACAGACTGCATGCAGTGCACCTGCGAATGCATCGTTGCGTTCGACTAAACACGCACGCATTATTGAACTACACGCTGAATGGTGGAGTGGGTCTCCAGATGTCCATAATCGAGTGAGTTAAGTCCTGTTCAGTCTCCTCGCCAGTCTGGCCCAGTTTCTGCCGGCATACCAAACCGGATTGTTCCTTGCCACGCCATGTCGCTTGCCCCACCCCATCCACTTTATCCACTGCCAACTTCTGATGAATTCTCATGGATTTCCAATCTCCTCGAAGTTCGAAGCAACGCACGCGACGATGGCTGTTGGCACACTTCAACGGCACTTCTCCCTCTCCCCTCCGTCTTCTAGGTCAAATGCGTGTTTGCAAGCTAAGCCAACTGTAGCCTCCTTGTCAAACATGCGGTGACTACAAATTATACGCTCGGATAATTTACGCAAAAGGAACAAAAAAAAAAACAACAAACGCATGGCTTCTAATCGCATTCAAACTTGAATGTAAACATTTACACTTTCTTGGCAACACCCCATCGAGTGCACTCGTCTTGACCGCACGTTTGCCGGGGCGGCCCTCTGGTCAAGCGAATCGATACGACACTTAAATGCAGTCAAAACGGTACGCTTTATGCGACAGAATAGACCGGAAATGTCCGCATTTGGCATTGAACACTTGGAACAGTTGAGTCGGTCGAGGCACTTCTAGGACTTCGCCTGGTGATTACCCGCGGCAGTACGGTGGCTAGTAGACGCAATTAAGTACGAAAATACAGTGTTCGAGTGAATCAACCCTTCGTCGCGGTGCGATGGTGCAACCGAACACTTGCCTCGGTCATCAGAGAATTTTTGCACACAAAATGTCTCATTTAGTCTTGCAATTATTTTCAAGGACAATTAAGTGCTTGTATTCTCTGTCCGCCGCTAAAATGTCGTACTTGAGGTCTTAGGGAGCTCTGATAGAATGTCGCTTTGGCGAGGAATGAAACTGCCGCTGCCGAGCGAGTATTTTTCGCCGATTCATAAAAGCAATTAAGGAGGCAATGAGACTGCTGCTGCTCGTGGTTTAGGGTTGGCATTTGCAGGCTGAAGTGGCATTATTTGTTGCCAGTGTCTGTAGATCTCTTGATTGTGGGTAGGGCAAGGCTAAGTCGCAGTCAATGGGAGGGTATAAATGTGACAATGGCTTGACATTTTAGACATAATTTATGTACCACTATTAAGTGAAACTCTGCAGTGGAAGTTGTAGTCGTTGACATTGTCGTGAATGAGGAAACCCGTCCCATAACAGACGACATTTTGACAATGATATAAGACCTTCCTTGATAAAGGCTTTCATCCTTAAAATAGAGTGATCATTTAGAAGGTGTCTCCAGGGTTTGACTCTTAATGTAATGAGTTCCCTCTTCTTCTTTGGCTGGCGCTACAGTCCGGGGTGGACCTGGGCCTCAGCCAACATGCCTCTCCATCTAGCCCGGTCTTATGCTAGTTGCTTGCAGCCACGCAGGTCCAACTTATTCAGGCTCCCCTTCTTTCCACCGTAAGCGTGGTCTTTCTTTACCGCGTTGTCCCTCGTTGTTGGATAGGAAGCAGGGCCGAACCATTGGTGTCCATTCGCTCGACGTGACATAGCCATCTGAGACGAGAGATTCGAATTCATTTGACCAGGTCGATGTCGCTGTACAGTCAGTGCAGTTCGACGTTCAGTCTCCTCCTCCAAACACCATCCGTACGTACAGAACAGAAGATAATTTGAAGGACTTTTCTCTCGAAGCGACCAAGAATATCCTCGTCCGATTAAGCTAGTGTCCATGCTTCTGCTCCATACGACAGGTCTGGGACTATCCAGGTCTTATAAAGAGACAGCTTGGTTCTTCAAGAGATGGCTTTATTCCTCAGTGGCCTTCCAAGTGCGAAATTGCAGCGATTGGCCAGCGTGATCCTCCGTTTTTATCTCCGCTTTGGTGTTCGCTTCGGAGCCTAGGTAGACAAAGTCTTTCACGACTTCAAAGCTATAGCTGTCTATAGTGACGTTTTGTCCAAGATGTCGGTGTTGGTGGACCTTTTTTAAAGACGGCATATACTTTGTCTTGCCCTCATTAACCGCACGCCCCGTCTTGGCCGCTTCCTTCTCGATGCTCACAAACGCCCCACTGACAACCCGTTGTGTTATTCCGATGATGTCAAGTCATCGGCACATGCGAGCAGTTGCACAGACTTGTGGGAGACCGTGCCTCTGGTGTGGACGTCTGAGTCCCGCACGATCTAATGTCGATCTTAAAGTCGCATGACTATGCGTCGCCTTGTTCTGACATCAAAGGTCTCAGTATAATCTTTATCGACCTTAACGGAGCAACGGGCGCTCTCGATCGTCATTCTGCAAAGACGGACGAGTTTTCATGCCATACCCTTTTCGAACATATCAGTTGATTTTAGTAATTGTAACTGTAGGTGTGTTCAAATGGTCGTGCTGATTTACATATAGAGTCTTACAACAAGGGGTATAGTTAGGAATGAGTAGCAAGAGAAAGGAGTTGTGCTTGATGTCCTGAAAATGACTGGACCTTATCAGCATGTAAGTCAAGAGCCTTATGCAAAAAGCGGTCCAAAATGGTTGCAGATAATCTCGATTCGTGAACTTCTCGAAGTAAATATAATTTCGAAGTTATGTAACATTCTCACATATGGTGGCGATATTGTCAGCCGATCTTTCCTGACGAACAAGAAAGAGTCTCAAGAAGCCGCACCGAGTTTTCACAGTCTGTGAAAAATCCTTCAAAATGAAGGAAACATTGTACTAACCAATTTGAATGATAATGCTTTCGTAAGCATTGCTTGTACCTCTTTTAGAATAAATCTCATTTCATCAAATATTCAGCGCTACTCTGAGCTTATATCGAATTGGAATAAGAGGTAAGAAATAGAAGTTTCACTTCACTACTAGTTGTCTCACAACGCATGGTAATTACACCGCTCAGCTCATCCCGATTTGTCGCAGTTAGGTTTCAGACAAACAAAATAAACTATTGCAAACATTTTAGAGAGAAACCAAAAGCTGTTGGCCTCCGTTAATGAAATTGGGAAAAAACAAGCAAAAAAAAAAACTCTACGCTACGATGGCAGTAACCACTTTGTTCGTCCTTTTGCGAAAACGAAGAAGACGTGGACGGTGCGCACTTCTGTTGGAATGACTGCATGTTCGATGTGCGACCTTGGAATGTGTGTTTTTTGCCAAATAATAGAAACAACAAAATTTATTCCAATGTTTTCTCATAATTTGTTCGCATATAAAATCAATTTCTCGTAACAGAGCCCAGCGTGGCCATATGTTCACATCCATTATTTTAGATTTGATGATTTATGCGGAAAACAAAAATTATATTTGATTTCCCGACAAAATATTTTTGGAAGGAAAAAATTCTGGGCTGATTCAGGGTAAAATAACACAAGATTGTTTGCTTGTAGCAGCATCAAGAATGATGTATACAAGATCTTTATGACTTTTTTATGAATGTTTTTGGTGACGTAGAGCGAGATTAGTGTTATACAATTTCAAAATAATGAGGGCTACTTGTTGTAAAACTTTGCTGACTTTCCAAAAAAGGACAAGACATAATCATTTTTAGAGTAATACAAATGAATGAATCTTAATTTCAGCAAATTGAAGGAATTTCAAACGGTGTCATCCCCTTCTACGTCACATCTGTCAGTTAAGGCGTAATCTTGTATACATCGTTCGTGTTGCCAGGATTAGTAGTTTTTCCAATTGTTATATTTCAGCAGCTGTCAAAGTTGCAATTGACGTGGATCTGTCAAATATTCAGTTCAAGTTCTGTGCATATGAGCACAGAATAAATTGCGTACCTCGCAAACTCTGACACATCATTCATAAGACGTTTTCCAGAGAGTTGCGGGTATAATTTAAGAATTTTCCCTTTATCTGTATTGCGTTCTTTAAGCCCAAACCCATATAATCCGGTGCGTGCCTCGCGTCGCGTCAAAAAATTGACAACTCATAAGATCTAATAAGAGGGAGCGAGACAACGAGTGTGGGCTATGTGTGGAATGCATCAGAATGGATGAAGTTGGCGAACTTTTAACTTTTCTTCCTTTTGACAGTTTATTCTTACGTATGTGTAACATTTACTCTCATGGTCGTGTGGGATTGTATGTATAGTATGTATACATATTTCGGACGCAACGCACGTATTTCATTGGGCACCTCTTTGCAGTCCGGCAAATACGATTTTTGTGGATGTCAACTGCAATGCACGCACCGGATTGTATGGGCTTGGGCCTTTAGTGTGACACTTCTCATGATTCGCCGAAGAACAGCCTCAAAACCTGGTCCATTGTATCACCAGACAACAACTACATTTACTGGAATTAATTGGTCTTTCGGAAAAATACCACAAGGCGCTTCTGTGTTAAGGAGAATATGTACCTAATCCAACTAAAAGCAAAACTGTGGCAGAGAAAGTGATCTACTGTCATCTCCCTCTCTACAGGCGACTCACAATGAGCACACATTTTTTCTTTCATTTGGTGGAAAATGGATGTTTCAAAAAGGTCGTGTTCGCAGTTCGAGACTGAAATTAACGAAAAGTCGGTTCAATTGTAAATGCAACACTGCTCCAAATACAGCTGGCACTGGATACTGGTCGATACTGAATACTTTGTGAATGCACTCTCCAGTGAAGTCGTAAGGAGTAACCATGTTAATGGGACCTCTCATTGAGGAGAATTAAAGGATTGACTATCAAGTAACAGAGACACAACCGTAAGCGACCATCACTGACTTCGAGTGATAAATCAATAGCGTCAAACTCCATAAATTTTCACCACACCAGCACATTGAAGTGGTGAACAAATACGAGTTCTGGAACCGGGTAGAACCACCTACCAACTGTAGTGTACCTGGGTCTCTAGTGCAAACGTGACGGTGACAACTATGTGCCAACTCTGAAATGCTAACTATGAAAGGCTTCCTTTACACCTTTTGTGAACATTTGTTTGTGACTTGAGAGAGATGACGCAGTGAATAATAAAGATGTTGCTCGTTTCCAGAACGCATTTAAAGTCCTTGTCCGTGTTTTTGTATACCAGCGGCAAACTACTGAACTGCTGATTATGATTAAATGCATGCAGGAATTTGAACATGTGTCCCAGACTCAAATCATCGCCTTCTATGAAAGGTTTTGCAATCCCATTCAATTTGATTACAACACGCCCTTTTGAGTCACCAAGCAACAGTCAAGCCTCACCACACGTACCACTGCCGTTGAATCAAAGCAAGTTCACGTCAGTACTCCTATGTGACCGCAATCGACCTTTATTGACGCCATTTACAAGCACGTCTGAGAGCAACTCAGTCACTTGATGCAAAGTCATAAAAATGGAAATCACGAGACTGATGAGTTATTCACCCGGGTCGACGTTTCCATGGCGGACACACACTGCCAGCCAATCAATGCCATATTTCTTGTCTGATGATGTACATCAGACGAGACACCCTGTGAATCATTTAAAAACTCTCCACATTCCATCTTTCGCTCAACATCCTTCAAACAGTAAACACAAGTCAATCACTCTGGTGTGCAATTTTATGCGCCCCACCACTGCAAGGTCCATTAAATCAAGAGAATCTCGCCATCAGGTTTCATATCTGTAAACAAATATTCCCCTCCGATGACCGAAAACGCGAGATTTACAAATCATTCTCTAGGGACGCTCGCCTCCCAAATTGTGTCTCCCACCTGACGGAGTACAGCTGCAAAATGCTATGCGCCGCTCCCTGTCAACACGACACGAGCGCACATTCATCACACAAGCATGTGCTGTGCAGTGCTCAGATTAATTCGACCACCACACCGAATACAATATTTTATGTTCGTACGTGTAATTTAATTTTCTGCGGGATGTGATTCCTCGAGCCAAGAATAAAAGCGTCTGCCCGTAGACTTCGCCGCCGCCGCTGTCGATGTCGTCGTCATCGTGAAATGAAGAACAAAATATGCTCGCCAGAAATAGCCGTCTTCACATGACAATAGAAACGATACTCCCGCCGCATCGTTGGCAACATCACTCGGGTGTGCTAAGAGGTTTATCAGCTTTTTGGTTTTATTTTGTAGAAAATAAAGATTTTTCATCACAATTCCATGGGGGCGAGAGGAACTATTACGTGCACGCGGTGAGCGCGGATATAAATGTGCACATTTCACACTCAGTGACGAGAAGTTAAGCACAACTGTTTCTCGGAGGGAATATCAAGAATTTTTACAGCTGAGACATGCCTATTTGTTGTGTGATGATTTCCAAAATTGTAAGGAGACAACTAGAAAGTAACCAGAAAAGTATTTTTAGAGGCGGAAAATGTTAGGTTGGCACCATTGTTTTGTGTGACAGTTTATTTGACAGTTCTAGATCGTTGTGATTAGTTTGAGTTGGCAATTCATGGACTCACGCCGCACAGCAGTTATGTTTACAAATTAGAAAGATTGATTTTGAAAAACATAGTTAAGCTATCGAAACACCATCAGATCCAAAATATGTCACCATTTGGGCCCAAGAATATTAATTCATATTTCTTTAAAAAGTCAACGGTGAGCGGTATAGGGACATGATTATGATGGTCTTTCCAACCGAAATACCTGAAATAAAATTCTGCAAAGATTTTTACGGTCAGTTTTAAACTAAATATCGTCGTCGTGGAAGTGGAGTACTGACAACGCCACTCGACTACGTTCGTCCGATTGTGCATCGAATTAGGTTATATGTTTGTGGCTGGCGAATAGACTCGCAAACTACGGTGCCAGTGTTAAACCTTAGCGAGGTCTTTAAAAGATAGTATTCTTTTGTGGTTGATGTCAAGGTGGATCGTGAGTTAGGACAGTAACTATGATTTACTGAGCGAAGAGGTTTGCAAAGTGCAGGTCACTAGGAGTGAGTTAGGCTTTTAGTTGAGTGTGGCGATAAGGCGAGTCGACGAACAAGACAGAGGAGACAGGTGTCAATGAAGAGTCAAATTAATAAGTTTTTAAAATACTATAAGGAAGGAGAAAGCAACGAGCATCATTGTTTACATGGAAGGAACAACATAAAAACGTTATTCGAGGTTTTTTTCGTGTGTCAGTGAGTACAGCCAGTAGCCTACGTAAAGTGGAGAGAAGCTAAGAGCCGTAATCTGCATGAAGCACATCACGCCGAAACCAGAGCGTGCATCGTAGCTGCTTATGACCTGCGCAAGTGTAGTCGGGTAACAGAGTTTGAAATTATTATTTTTTTCATCCTAGAATATCAAAGCTACGGTGTTGGAGTCTCGCGCTCTATAGTCTAGACATCTCCAAATAGAACCGAAATCATGGGGTATCAAAATAGTTTGGACTTAGAGATTTTTTGTATGACAATTAAGGAGAATGCCAAAATATGGCAGACGAAAAAATCTAATTCCACTGTATTTAGCATTTAAATTTTGGTATCAGACTAGGCCAAGATATCCTTGGTTAATTAAAGATACAGGAACGGAAAATCGTGTGTTCTTTTCATAGTCGCGATCTCCCATCCAGAGGTAAACTGCCTTGGCCGCATTTACCACCTTTACCTACGATCAGTCTTCACAGTCGGTCATGCAGCCCTCCCCCGAAGACACGGAGCAAGCAGAATCTGACGGTAGAATATGTAGGTGAAAATTGATGTCTATTTTGACCGAACGCACGTATTACGCCATGTAAGTATCGGAGGCGAAAATTAGCGCTAAAAAATTATATGCCCCATAAATTTAATTGGACGGGTGTTAAAATAATGTCTCGATAATTTATTCCACTTAAAGTTTTTCGCCTTAAAATAAAACACTCTTTATTTGAACCAGGTGACAGTGTGTTCAGTATGTCGACTACAACGGTGGGTGACTGTTTTCAATCCCCGACAAGAGCTTTAATAATTATTGGCTCTACCTCTCCCGTGTCAACATTAACGAAATTTTGAATTAATGAATAAATCTTTCTGTCATCAGTCACACGCACACTCTTTCTCAATTTTTATAAATGATCTGCCGTATACCAGTTCTAATCAAATTCATTCCTTCAGTGATATTCGCTCCAAGGCTCGCCGCTCTGCCTTTCGTCCGCAGAATTGTAACGGTGCGTATGTAAAGCACATTGATTTCCGATCTTGACAGTATAATAAAATGAGGTAAGAACAACAGAGTGGAATTCAATGCTTCACAAACTCTATGCTGCTCCTAATAATCAGCCAATATCCATGAACGACGCTTGCGTCAATGTAAACGGAAAACTTTCCATCCTTGGCATGAGCATCAACACAACACTTGAAACGATCACATAATCGAGGTCACCAAAAGTGCTGCAAAGTGTTTATGTTTCCTTAATTGATGTATGAAGTATTTCACCAATATGATCTAGTTTTAATCTTATGTCCACTTTCTCCATAAATTCACAAGAAATACCCCCTTCACCAGAAATGCACACCAGTTTACCTTGTTTACGCAGTTCCTGTCCCTTTATACATACGGCCCTTCTGTGTCTTAGCACCGGACAGGAGTGTTAATTATC
Organism: Eristalis arbustorum; assembly: GCA_916610145.1. NCBI lineage: Eukaryota > Metazoa > Arthropoda > Insecta > Diptera > Syrphidae > Eristalis > Eristalis arbustorum. Next base: position 12,246,062 of record OU744318.1, read on the forward strand.
AATTGAATACGAGAAAATTATAAAAAGACACTTCACGAGTGTTTACTGTACAAACTAGAACTCCGGATCCACCTCGAACAGTAACAAAAGCCACATTATTCAACCGTTGTTCAGAGGTTACAACATGTTGCTCGTAAGTCCCAACGTATACCCTCCGTTTGGACAGACAACGCGGATTCCCTTTAATCCCCAGTCTTTAAAGACCTTCAAGTCAGCGAAGCCCAAAAAAAAAGGCGTCAATATTTATTCGTAACGTCTTATCTCCAATTAATCGGATGAGCTGACGTCCCATGAGGTTTTATCAGCACGACACTGACAGCTGTCATACAGCTAATGTTCAGTGACAGTAAACAAACGAACACACTGAAGAGACTCACAAGACATGACAAGCAGACATTTCTGAACTGAATTCAGAAGCAAACAAACAAGTCTGATTTCATTTCGTTCGCTAACCTTAAACTCATTGACAGCCAAAATCTACTGGTTTCCCCCTCAAATCAATAAAAGTATTCGTAACTGTCTTGTAAAAACAAAGAAAAAATTACCCCCCTCAGACGATAAATAACCTGAACTCCATCAAAAACTCCTCCCCCATATTATGGCGTGTTTCACGTAACAAATCGTAACAACATGATTGCCTGTCAGAAATCGAAACAACCTCCGCACATCCTCACCGCGGCCCTAATCAATGTTCGTCAGTTTAAAGTGGTCGAAATTTACATTCCTCGCACAACCGCACACAACTTGTCAAGGTCGTTCGTCTAAGTTACCAACCACTTAGAGTAAAGTGCTCATTTTTATGCAAACCAACGTTCGTGCATGAGAACCACAACCCTTCCTCGTTGCAGAGTCTCCTTGAAAAATGAACAATTTTGACGTCGTCAAGGGCCACGCCCGACTCCATAACCAACATTCGCAGATATTGCCTCCCATTTATCATTTTCGAAACAAACCACAGCCCTTTTCAAGTCGTTTCGCTGTTCTTTTCTAATATCTGTCACATCTGACGTCTGGAAGAGCGCTGTCAGCGGCCATGTTCCTTAATCACTTGTGACAATCTTAACGGTTTTTTTTTTTGGCTTGGTGGAACTGACTTAACGGTAAGCTATTCAACGATTGTAATGACAGCACTTAACAAATTATTTGTGGCGGGGAATATTTTCGAACACACACTGCGGTGCGTCGACGGGGCTTTAAAAACCCCCGCAGGGTCTTTGTGCGGGAATTCAATTGATGTAATAATCTGCCCTTTTGAAGTGTACCCCGTGAGTGTTCTGTTGTGTGCGCTCCAGATGGCATTCGTTTTCGTTATTTGCGTGTTTTTCGGTTCAAGGGTTGCCATGACAGTGGTAATCTGAGTTTTGTGGGCGGTCTTCGTTTGTTTTCGCGGAATTGCGAATGTTGTTCGACTTGGGCGGCGGGGAGGTGTTCACAAGCTGTGTTGTGACCAGAAGGAGAGGACGTTTTACATAACCTTCGAATACGGGCGACTGTCTAGGAGCACGAGTAGCTCGTTATGCGAGAAATCCGTTGAAATAATCATATTATTGCCAAAGTCTTACAAACGATGCGATAAAGTTGATTAAGTTATCTTGGAGAATATCACAGAGTCAAGGATGAGCTTGGCGACTACACGGTGGGGGTTGGTTTCCAACGACGCGACTTGATGTAAGCACCCCACAGCGTGCCCAGGGCTGGAGTGTAACTGTTGCGTGGAATTTACGCGATCTCATAAAAGGCAAAACAACTACACATGACCCAGATTCGGACACACAATTCAGAGATGTTCACTTTTCCTCTAGGGAACTCCACTGAAATCGGATTCACGCAGTTTCGGTGGCGGGCCGTTGAGTAACGAACTGATTGGGAACGAATATATTTTTATTTATGGAGACACACTCGACGTGGGTGGATGAGAAACCATGGGATACGTGCCAAATGAAACATATGCTGATGGGGGAAGGTTTTGATAATTCGGTTGATTACTTAATTGTCTTGTCTACGTTCAGTCTCGATTGTGAAATGGCATCGTGGGGGAAGAGCGCTAAATTTGTATTTTTTCGAATTCACTTTTAGGCACATCAATGCAAGAGAAGATGACGAGATAGCAAGAATTGCCTTCGGAAGGGTCCCGTACTAGAAATATTCTTTTGAAAGAAGTAATTCTGAATATCGGACAACAACAGTTCAGTTCAATTTAGTACGAACTTGGGTTCAAATCAGAAGAAACCATTTCTCACTTTGAGTCAAATGGCCACCGAGTCTGAAGTGTTAAGCGTTTCGGTGATGACAAGAGACTAAAATTGATGTACATCTCTTCACAATGTGGAAGCTCTTAAAGTGGTACAGAAATGAGGAATCCCGTCTTCCAAACCGAATCATTTCAAGAATTTTGTTAGTACGCCTCTGATTGATTCATACGATCACTTCCTCACATTTAGGTAAAACCAACTACGAGTGGTTTCCAGCTCTGAGCGACAGAAAACATTTTCACGACCCCACCTCTTTCGAGTCACTGACAATGCTTAAAGAGTATTTTCTGTCTAGAAAAAGCTTCCCAAACTTGGCCGTTCGGAGTCGGCATAAAACTGTAGGTCCCTTCCACTCGTGGGAGAACAATAGCACGCACAACACGAGTGGTTGCTGAGAAGCTAGGCCCTGGCCCTATATGGGCTGTAGCGCCACCCATTATTATTATTAACTACGAGTGGATAACGCGAAGCTCGAGAACAACGCTATGACAGAACCAGTTTTCGTTGACATCATCAGCGGCAAGAACTTGGTATTCCCACAAATATGCATAAGAATAGCCAAACGATCGTCGATCTAAAGAAAAAGCAACGATCGCCGGTCTAACAACCTTGAAGTACAAGTTAACGAGACGGCTAATGAGAGATTCATCAATTGTGCATACATAAAATGACCGTAAATAGAATCAATTCAAAAGATCGAAGGAAACGATATTGTATTCGGAGACCATGTGCTGAATTCACGATCATATTCCTTGGATTGAGTAGAGCGGAGAGTAAGTCACAGTCACACGTGTAGGTACATTCACTGATTTACGATTATTCTTTAAAATATAATACATATCTGATACAGAATCTGTCTCTACAGTTTAGTCTTATTCAACTCAATGAGACATCCGTCGTGAGAAAATGTCAATAGAAAACAATTAAAATCGATAGTAGAGTCGAAGTCCACGGTATGAATTTTGAGGAATCACTTCTGCAAGCCTGTTCAGTGGCAATAAGGATCACGTAACACTCTCACGTCGATCATTCCACTCAAGCTATGCAATGATAGACGAAGATTCCGTCGCGACCTTCTAATGATGTTCGAATTTCAATATCGACTATCAAGTATAACAACGCTTCTCGCGTGGAGGACTATCGACGATGGTCTAGTTGTTTTCTCTCCAGAATTTTGGCTACTCTATTAAAGTCGCTCGCCAACCCACCTAAACCTCCAATGTTAAGAAAGGTTTTTGGACAAGTCATGTTAATTCTTTGACGTCTTTCATGAAATGAGTATGCACAATTAACGGGCAACTCTACGCGGATGATATACAAAATATTGCTCATTCCACCCCTGGTCTACAGCACAGAGACATTGGCAAGTCTAAAAGTGGAAGACGAAAGGGTTACTTCGATGCCAAATTTTGGCGTTCGATCTTTGATCTGTTTTCTTTTTCGTTGATGGTGGCTGAAGGCGAAGAATATTTAACTGCGAACTGTGTTTAGCCAGGCATGTCCGGATCCAACGCCGGATGTGCCTTAGTAATGTACACCTCTCATTTTGGCCTGTCTTGACTAGGATTGAAAAAGTTGTAACCCTATAAGCCAAAGGAAGTGAAGTATGACTTCAACCAATTTGGTTTGCCAACGTGGATGCACCAACTTGGAGTGTCAGAGATCGCGATACCTGGAAAGACTTCTTGGTCGTGGCTCAGGTTTTATGCTGTAGCGTCAGGATAAAAAGAGCTGTAAACACCAGACTGGTCTAAGGTACAAATATGGTCGAAGATACGAAATATTTTCTTAAGAGCAGATGGCTTATGAATTATGACCAATGGTGTGACAGAGATCGATCAGGTCAGAATGATTTTTTCCAGTTCCATGATCTTTTCTTTGAATTTTTTGTTCACATCGATCTCTTTTCCTGACACACGCTCTTGCAGGAAAGAGAGTTAGTTGTTTACATGAAAAACATTGTCACATTACAGCTTTGAAGATGGAGACGTCTGAGTGCAGAAGTTGATTTCCTCAGTTGAATCGTTTTTAGTCGGATGCTTGTAGACATTCCGAGTGTATGAAAAACAGTTGAAAGAAAATCCAACTAGCACAAGGAGCTGCACAATAATAAGGCGGTTGTCCGAAAGGCAAAAATGACTGCACAGGGTCGACCACATCCAGCTGAGGACAACAATGATCCATCAAAGAGGTTCTTCAAATCTAAGCCTCCTAATTTAAGAAGAAGAGGGAGGCCGAATTGAATGAGTAGTTAACACAAATTTAGTGCCGGGTTTGGAAAACTGAGATGGTTTTCATTTGTTCTGGTGCCGACTGCCGAAATCGTCCTATTGCTGCTGCCTCAAGATGGACTGCTGACCGAAAGTAATAGCAAAGCAAAATTATAAATCAATGACTGGCAGCTGATTTCTTCAACATCCTCATAGAGAAGATCTGGTGAAACTCACTCGCCAACACTAGAGGCACGATCTTCATACGCCGAGGACATTGACGTGATTGGCAGAACTCAGCGAGCCGTCAATGTAAAATTTGCTAACATTGAGACGGAAGCGGCTAAAATGGGTCTGGCGGTGAATAAGGGCAAAACGAAGTATATTCTGTCCCCAAAAAAGGACATACAACATCGACGTCTTGGACAGAGCGTCACAATGGGCAGCAATAACTTCCAGGTAGTCAAGGACTTCACTTACCTCGGCTCCGAAGTAAACTGTACTAATAACATCAGTACAGAGATCAAGCGTAGGATTACTCTTGCCAACCGCTGTTTCTTTGGGCACAAGAGGTAAATGAGGAATAGAGCCCTCTCTTGAAGTACCAAGTTGACTCTATACAAGACTCTGATCACCCCAATCCTGCTATACGGCGCGGAGGCATGGACAATCTCGAAAGCGGATGAAGATGTCCTTGGTCTCTTTGAGAGAAAAGTTCTACGCACGATCTTTCATCCTGTTTGTGTTGACAGGTTCTGGAGAACAACCACGAACTGTACGGGTTGTACAGCGACTTGAGCCTAGTTAGGCGTCTACGGATCAAACGCCTACGGTGGCTTGGTCATGTAGAGCGGATGGACACCACAGCTCCGGCCCGAAAAATCATCGAACTCGAACCTGTGGGGCAACGCAACAGAGGACGCCCGCGTTTAAGGTGTCGTACCCAGGTGGAGTAGGACCTCAATCAACTTGGTGTGCGAAACTGAAGACAGCTTGTCAGAGATCGCGCTAGTTGAAGAGGTTTGTTGGTTGAGGTCCCAGGTCCACCCCGGACTGTAGCGCCACACAAAGAAGAAAGCTTCTGCTTCGTACAGTACAAGTGCTCTGGGTCTTATGATTGTTTTGTGTTTGTCCTTATAAATCTACTTTCCATTGCCAGTAAGAGTCTGTTATACCGTTAAGTCAAGCAAGTTTGATTTCTTTGACTTTCAATTAACAAACATCCCACATCCATTGTGTTTAGGTATTCATGTCAGAACTACTTCGCAATTCCTTGACGGTCATCGATGTGGATGACAGAATCGCCTCTTTAGAAAAAAATGTCAATCTCCAAGTCTTCATGAACTTCAATGTGTAACCGCTGACTGGTGGTAGTAGTTTTCTTGCATTTTATTCATTTCTGTTTTATTGACACATTTGCATTGACAGCCTGACCCGTATTCTGATTGACACAGATGCTGCTTAGCATGCTTGAGTTATTGTTGAACTTGTAGATGTTTTTGCTACTTTTTAAAATTGTTACGAGAGTAGTTGGCGATCGCTTTATCAGCCTTTTTATAAATTTGTTGACGTTAAGGGTTTATTAAAGTGAACGAGGAGAAAACCCATTCGAAATTAATGGAGTCTAGTCATAGGCAAGGCATGTGCTCAGACGTGCATATTTTACAGAGTCTGCACATGAACACACATTTGGGCAGAGATCAAAGCGGCGAAAAGCTACGAAAATTGGCCTAAAAATTCAAGGTATATACATTCGAGATGGTCTTGAGCCTAGTCAGCACAGCAACCACTGGTGTTCTGTATCGAGTGAAAGACACTCGCTCCTGTTTTCGGGCTTCTAAGGGAAACGTTTAAACAACTTTTCCAACACATTTTATTTGCCTCACGGGGCGTTAGTTGATTTACTGCATAAAAAAGATGAAAAGCTCTGAATTATGATCATGCACGGAATCAACGCATGAATCGATGCACTAACAACTTCACGCCACACCAAATCATCTACACGTGATTCAAAATAATCACGACTAATCTCGTGAAATCACGAAGTCAGATAAGACAACAATCGCCTCCACCGTGCCACAGCATAATTTGTGTCACTCATTAAAGGTCATAGATTAGCATCCTAATGCGCCTCCTCTGCTAAACACTTCCCACAGCCACTTCAAGCGATAAGTGTCTATAAAACCCCTCCCCTCTCCCACACACACAACACCCTCCTCAAGATTGAATTTTTTCCCCTTAACTGTGAGACTGCCAATAGAACGCCACCCTCGCACAACAACCCCGCACGCTTCCGCCGAGAGGAAGCGCCGACTCCCATCGAACCAGATCTCATCTCTTCGCACATCCTCCTGAAGAGGCATTTCCCGAGGCCTAGAATTCCCCTCCCGTCCACGAAAATACTTCGTGTTCCTGGCAAGACGTTCATTCGCTTTGAAGTGACTTCACTCAGATTATTGCCAAAATTTAGGATTTGCTTTAAGCTGCCGGGGGATGGCTGCGACTTTGATTGGCAGCATTTTGTGCGTCAGGGACTGTACCTCTTCTGATCTAACCAGCAAATGAGACTTTATGCGAACCCCGGGCAGTTAACAACGGCAAACCATAATCGGCTTTATGCGAAAGGCCTACCGCCAGCATCAGTGAGTTATGTAATCCTTTGGATTTACTTGCAAGGCGTGATAAAATTCCGAATTCCCTGCAGTCGCACGGCCGACGTGCAGTCACGAGAAGACACGGAGCATGCCGGCTTTCGGCTGTCAGCGCATAACTTCCAATTTAAAGCCTTTTATTTTTTTTTTTCTTGTCCCTCCGAGTATCACCCAGTCGAAGACGGCGACGCCTGCAATCGATATCGCGGCGCGGCGTACTTCCCACCGAGTCATGAATATTGATTACGCCGCAGCGGCAGTGTGTGCATGGACTGCACTTATTTTTAACGAGTGTCCTCTTTTCCTTCTTATTGATTTCCTCCCCGGTTCGGCTGCTATTCGCCGCGCATTCAGTGATAGCATTAGCGGTGTAATAACTGTTTTCTATCGCCAAGCAGTTTCGCCATCGACCGGATGGGTGCTTTCCGATGTCTGACTTGTTATCAATCAGTTGATGACAAAATCACGTACACTGCCGTGGGGAGCACAGATGTTTCAAAAATCAATAAAGCACTACACCGAACGTGTGGGAGACTGCGGGAGGGAGTCTGCAATAGTTTGCGGTTTGTGGCCAGCGTGCTTGGCACAGTGTCAGGCGCCTTCGGGCCAAGTGACAACCATTTGCGTCGTAATTACGTGAGGTGGAGCGGTGAGTGCCCCTCTTCCTGTCAATTAGTCACGACTCAGTTGGATAATATTTTGATTTCATTTCTGTCCATTAGTCCTGTCCCTACGTGATGGAAGGAATAAGCGCTCTTTTCTGTGGTGTCCTTTCAGCCATTGATCCAAGGCAGGGCAAAGGGTGTGAAGATGGGTCCTTTGAATATTCGGACACACAAATGTTTACTCCATTACAAAATCGAGGCAGTATTTTTTTAGACGGAATCAAAAATCTTTGGCTCAAGGATAGCGTGGTGACCAAAAGGTGACCAAAATGATGCGGGCCCTCTTTGTGCTGTCACTTATCAGTCGGACCTCCCATCTCTGATGAAATGACAAAGTTGCTCACATTCCTCTTATGACAATGTAACATTCCGAAGTTTGTTGTGACTTTGTTGAGCTCGATAGACATGCTACCTCACTTCTCCCAAGTGAAAGTCTTCTTCGCAGAATGCTATTAAAAAACCGGCCATCCATTCCAAGTTAATGAAGGTCGAGTATGTCAGCACTTAAAACATTCATGGATGGCGTTGTAAGCAGAGGTTGCCATTGGCACACTGGCATTCGAGGAGGGATCTCCTTACACGCTTGTCTTTTCTATAAGTTCCAGAATCCAAAGCCAAGAAGGAAGAGGAACCATTCCAAGCCTTTTATACTACGGCACTGCCCTATTCACTCGAAAGAAAAAAATACTTGAGAGCTACTTCTTTAAAAATTACTCAAGCAAAGAAAAATTCATTGTCATCTTCCTTCTCAATGTCAACCGTTTTTTAAAAGAAATTGCTTTTCGGAGTACGGAGCACTTGACCCACGTGCTGGCACAATGACCAACTGCCGTTTACAGTCAGCGACTTGTATTAATAATAATAGTATGGGTGGCGCTACAGCCCGTAGAGGGCCAGGACCTGGATTGGTTGTCTTTAGGCCATGTATTCCTTGATGATATATTTCAAGGAAGTGCGTGGATGTGTGCAAGGGAGCACGGAAGGGCAGAACCCTACCTGGTTCGTTCTTCCCTGGGATATCGCTGTGACCTGGAACGCAGAAAAGGAACACTTTTTCTAGTGACGATAGCTCAAACCGGGCTTCATCTACAGGTTTAGAGCATGAAGTGAAGGAGGCAATAGCTTTTATGAATGCTTGGCCAACAAAACATATGTCAATCGTCTGCCTTGACAGGATGTTTGGTTGTATTTGGACTAGGCGACATTAGTTTCGGACTTCTGAGAAAACCCCCATACCGTCCATTTTAGAGTGCTGCCACTGCCTCGGCGTGCGTAGCGCTTGCGTGGCCTTTCAGCTTCAGCACTGTGATTCTCAATCTTTGATGAGCGGCAGTTCTCGTCTCAAGTGAGGTTGTGGACTTCGTACTAGTAAAACACTTGATGCAAGACAAGTAATAAACCGACATCAATTATGTTGAATGCCTCGATGTGCTTGGCCTGGTCATCGGGTCCAAACTGAAAGAAGGACAGGGAATATCCACAGACACTGAACAGCAAAACAATGGCATGCAGATGTGTGAATAGCCACCTAAGTAGAGACCCAAATTTGCACAAATCCTTAGAACCAATTGAATTTTTTATTCAAATTTTCAAATTTTCTTTCAAATCCTAATCAGGACACTTCTGTCTGTCTGAAAGGATTAAATGTCGAATAAATCTCAAACTAATCGTTCCGGAATGCGGCGACAGGCGGATCTCTTTACTAGACTAAAGCCATTTGGATGGCGCAGTTGGTTGAGTGCCTGTCCTTGGTTATGGGATTCTCAGATTCGAATCCCAACAAAAGCAAGAGTTGATATGCTTGAATCTGATCCGGTCACTCTGTCCAGGATCAAATTAAAGGCACGGGTATCAAATGGACCAGCAATGATCTGAGTGTGCTGGCTATTTTGTAGGCAGCCCAATATCCTAACCTAACCCTTTTGATGAACTAACACTGGCGACTTTAGGTTCGAAAGCATTTCGTTAACAGAACTCTTCCAGCAGCGAGCTGATGCCTAGAATTTAACGAAGCTCGTGGCAACGATTCAATAGCCAGACAAATTTAGTTAATTATAACAAAAGGTTTATAGCGTTGCGAATTACACTAGGAAGGATATTTCAGAAGCAACATATGCAACCTACCACAAAAGCTTCTATTAGCTCTCTTCATAAAGTCTTTCCGGCCTTCGACAAGGTGTTACACGATGGATTGAAGTGCAAGCAATAATGAGCAAGCAGTACAAAGAATATTAAGGGCTGAAACTTGCCAAATTCGGAAATTATTGCTGCCGGAATCTCGCAGGGAACCGTCCTCAGTCCTATTTTATTTAGTTTGTAGGTATATATCTTCTTCATCTTTTTCTTGTGGCGCTACAGTCCGGGGTGAGCCTGGGCTTCGGTCAACAATCCTCTCCAGCTGGCACGATCCTTAGCCAGCATTCCCAATTTCGCACTCCAAGTTGGTTGAGGTCCTTCTCCACTTGAGTGCGCCATCGGGTTCGTGGTCGTCCTCTATTGCGTTGTCCCACTGGTTCGGAGTCGAAGACTCTTAGGTATATATACTAAACGTATTTCCAAAACTGAAACCATCATAGTTGGGAAGGCGGATAGCTATCTTGGCCTCCGAGTTAAAGACCAAATCCTCGCATATAAATTATTAAGCCGCCAAATAGAAGATAGAAAATGTTTAATTGCGGAAGTGTGTTTTATAAAGACTCCCAGACTTTCAAAAATCCGCGATACGAAATAAAACATTCCCAAAAGCCGTTTGACTTTGAGTCAAGCCAAGAAACCGCGTTCAAATGTTGACTTTTCAAACGAAACCTTCACAATGCTTATCCAGTCAAACAAAGAATCACCTGCAATCACATCGCCATCTGTTGTTTCATAGCACACAAGGTACCACTTGGTAGATTTCCTCTCTCCATTTTCCCCGGCACAAATCGCGCGAATCTAATCCACACACGGTCGATGTCGGTGTGTATCGACGACCATCTGCACATTCCCAAGAAAGAGCAGCGCCCATAAATCTACATTTTTAGCGCGTTTTTACATCCTTCATAAACAATTACCGAGTTGATTAGATTAGTGCAACTCAATTCAGCTTACGAGCATTGAGTCCAATCTGGGATTAACCAAACGCTTGCAATGTCGACTCGTTTATGGTGGAATTTATTGCCAGCGGATCTCGTCGTCATACCTTCGTGTCTGCGTTACCAAATGAGGAGTTTATCACCGTACGCGGGAATGCTTTATTTGAGTATGTATTTTTTTTTCTGATTGCAATGGGAGATGGCTTCGTTGCGGTTTATTTTTCTTTTTTAAAGATGATTAATTCTTTATGCGACTGACTTCAAGGTTGACGTTGGTAGGCACATGATGTTGGAGAAGCGATAGATTGAACATGTCAAGTTGGTGTCGAAAGCTATAACTTTGACTTGGTAGCGTGGTGGACTTAGCTTACTTAACGTGGTGATACAGTCCCGGGTGGACCTGGTACACAACCAACAGGTGTCTACAAACAGCGCGATCCCTAGCTAGCTGTCTTCAGTTTCACACGCATGGTTGCTAGCGGTTTCTTTCCTTCTCCTACGTGCGCCACCTGACAATCGGAAAATAGGAGATGTGAAAACACCAGCGCATGCTCGTGCAGCTCATACTGCAGACAATATTGCTGCTGTTCGCCAAAGTGTGGCTAAAGAGCCGTCCACCTCAACTCGTCGTCGTGCCAAACAATTGCACCTCTCACGCTCGTCGTTGATGAACATTATGCATAAAGACTTCCATTACAAGGTACAATTGACTCAAGAACTAAAGCCTCTTGACCATTTCAAGCGTCGTCAATGGTCAGAATCGTGGCAAGAAATGGCAACAGTGGATGATCAATTTTCGAAAAAAATCATCTTCAGTGATGAGGCACATTTTCACCTCTGTGGATTCGTCAATAAGCAAAATTGCCACACAGCTAACGAAACAATTTCTATTTTGCGCGACAGATTCAATGGCCGTGTTATCTCACGTCATGTTATCCTAGATCATGTGATTGGACACCGTTGGATTTTTTCTTTGAAGTTATTTAAAAGAACAGGTGTACGTCGATAAGCAAGCAACAATTCAAGAGCTAAAGGATGAGACAATTCGGCACATTATCGGCATAGAACTCCAATTCGTCATCGAAAATTTGGTGTGGACCGACCACACTGTTGACGGCATTAAGCGTTCACACAGCACAGCAGATAAATTACTTTACTCGATGTTCAGAAGACTATTGCCTCTTTAGATGACGCATTTCTGAGGGTCTCGTTTTTTGTGGATCGTGGTAGACTAAACTCCCATAATTACAAGCAATTCCAATCAACCAGCTCGAATGAAGCTTTAAAATCATTTTTTTCTCACTTTTTTGAAGCTTAACACCTAAGTTAACCTGCTGTAAAATTGGGAAACTAATGTGGTGATAATCCAAAATTGTCTACAAATCCTTGCTGTTCCGTCACGACGAAACCTGAGAAACAATTCAAAAAACGTGGTTTCTCAAATTGTGGTCAATCTTCAGAGTGCCCTGGTTCGCTTTTGATAGTTACTTCCGTCGAAATGTTAGTTAGGACGGCTGACAAAACATGCGGTCGATCTCTTAATCTCTTAATAACAGACTGAAATGCCGCAGACAATACCGTCCTTTCAAAACAAGAACTGAATAGTGGCCCCTTACTTAATTATGAGGGCTGCAACCCATGGATGGTCTGAGCTTGAGCGATAGATGTCTTCCATCTTTGACGCTTCTGGTCACGCTCTACGTTACCGAGGCTCAGTTAGTTCTTCGAAATCTCCAAGACATAGACCAGCTATTTTTATCTTCGTCTAGCCTGCGGCTCCCCTTGGTGAACTCGCACTTCACTGAATTGATCCACTTCCCAATCCGTTATGACAGCGACATGTTCCACCCCAAAAGACGTTTAACCCTTCCATTGTTTCAAATCGCCTGTCACCCGTAAATTGACAATTATCTTTGCCAAAAGTCTCCAATTTATTGCGAAGAAAAGACCAACCTCGTTGTCACCCTCCAAGCGATCTCTGCACTGACGCACTATCATCGTTTAACAGACCAGAAATGTCCCCCTAATCTTTCTAAAAATACCCACCCGAGTGTATTCTCTTAGGCGCGTGTCTGAATGCGAATTACTCGACTGTGTGCCGTCTCTGCCTCCTCGTCTGTGGCTGCGTAAAAAGATTGCAAAATATGTGTGAAACCGTAAATGGAGGCTTTCGATCACCTTTCTTTGCAATTTTCTCGGGATTTCTTGTTTACGACAGGATTTCGTGTACATCTGAAGAGTTATACACTCGACATGGTTCGCACACACAAGCTCTCCATCTCGTCGGCACGGTACGACGCGTTTTGTTGGCTCTTAATCATCCGGTGACCTTAACGCATTTTTGTGTGCGGATCTGATTTATGTTTCGCCGAAAATAGTTCCTTTGAGGTGCCTTTTTTTGTTCGTGCTTAAATGTCTGCGACTATTACTATCTGCAGTTGGTTGGGGGATTAAGGAGGAGCTGTCCGCTCACAGTTATACATAGATTGTGTTGTCAAGGTTGCGCAGTTGAATGATAAAAGCGTATTTTAAAGTAAACGAATCTCCTGTAATTTATGATCGACAACAGGTGGTCCGGCGTTGTTAGACCGCTGGCCGAACCAGTTGTTGGGAGCTACTGATGTTATTAATTGAGAAAGCTTCTGAATGGAAAGACGTCACTGGTTTGAATGCAAAAATGTTTTGAAAAATAACAATCTACACTACGTTGCTGATAGAATGTTAACTCGTCGGTTGTCAGTAAAAAAAAAAACAAAAACAAATCGGTATGACTCGCGGACGGATTAAGTGTGTTGCTGCAATATACGGTCTCTGTGTGGAATAAGGCGGACAACACACTTAATATTCTCGACCCATGAAACCAAACAAGTTCAGTTCAAGGGCGAATAGTTGATATCTGCTGATTTCTTAGATTTGCTACTGGATATCATATTGCCGCGGGCAGTTCTAATGGCAAAATGCACACTAAATTAATACAGGATACCCCAGTTTACATTGACATTCATAGTGTCACTGCTGAAAGTTTCACTTGCGATTAAAACCGCATGCCTCAGACACAATGCTATCGAGTCCAACACCGCTAGCTTAGGAATGTGTCAACCTCGAAGTCGATGAGAACTCCACAAGCGACATCCTACCAGAGAAGTCGTTTCTGCAACTTTAGGTCACAATTCGTAATTTGAGGGACACAATCAAGGTCTACAAAGTTTTTATTTTGCCAGAACCGAAAGATGGTAGAGCAACACCTGGGAACAGAACAATAGCAATGACCCGCCGACTGCTCGGTCACATCGAGCTCATGAACTCCGGAGCATATTCGAGTGCGAGCTACCTGATCCAAGAACAGACACGAACTACGCTACAAGAATAGATTGACCACGGATGCAACAAAACTTGGTCTTAATGACTGAAAGCTGTGTGTCTGGATCCGTCAACGCGGCATTAGCGAATTAGCGAAAATCACGAAATACATTTTGATCATGTCTGTCTATAGATATATATAATAATATGGGTGGCGCTACAGGCCATAGAGGGCCATGGCCTAGCTTCTCAGCAACCACTCGTGTTGTACGTGCTATTCTCCTCACACGAGTGGAAGGGACCTACAGTTTTATGCCGATTCCGAACGGCCAAGTTTGAGAAGCTTTTTCTAGACAGGAAATACTCTTTGAGCATTGTCAGTAACTCGAAAGAGGTGGGGCCGTGAAAATTATTTTTGTCTGTCAGAGCTGGAATCGAACCTACGACGTCGAGGTTGGGGTCGACGCATATACCCACAACGCCACGGGCCACCTTCTGTCTATAGAAAGTAGTGAAATAAAATAAATGTATCCTCCATTTTTTTAAATTTCCTTTTATTTTTCGCATTTGTGCTCAACAAATTTGTCTATGTTTTTTCCTTATGATGTGATCCGACGTACATAACAATATTCACAACATTGTGATGCTGTGATGCTGTATTGCTTAAACGCTGTAAGGTTTTGGTTAGAATACGGAAGCCTCACAATTTGTGACTCTCCACGCTCTTGTGACACATCACAACGGTGTGCCAGGATACGGCTGCACATCTATAATGCCCGCCCAGACGACCTTGATACACGACCAATTTCTTCTGATTTTCAATGTGATTCACTGCAGTTGGAGGACTTAAAAGTCTATAACCGATGTCTGACTATTAGTGTTCAATTGCGTCCACTGAGGTGCTTGAGATTATTTTCCACGTGGGTGCTTAGTGTGAGCATCCTTTGTTGTGTTCTCCAAGATAGTATCAGTCGCAAATTCAGTCACCTTAAGCGTTGGAAAAGTAGACGCTGCACCTATGTCGCTGTATTTCCAGTACAGTTTGTGGTTAAGTCTTCTCCTCCAGATGCAACCAATAAAAAGAGGACCACAGAAGGCACATAAAACGTTTATTTTGAAGAGTCTAAGGGCATCTTTTAAACTAGGAAGAAGTTGCTCAAGTCTGAAAGGAAAGTAGGACTGAGATGATAACTTCGTTGTCAGCTAGTCAGAGGGGCTAGATTAGCCTCTTGAGCCCTAAGCATCCTCGGAATTTGTTGGTAATTTTCCCTCATTGCTTCCAAGTTATACCTTAAAACTGTGGCACTTTGCTTCAAGACATCGATTCTTCGTTATTACCTCATTTAGCAAGAGACTCAGCCTAGCCGCTTTAATGCACGAGCTAGTTACCTAAACTAGCTTCTCAAACTAGGTTCTCAAACTATTCAAAGTGCGTTCAATGCCAAATCCAAACTTAAGGAACACAAAGGAATTCCCACGCATTATTCGACTGAGTATTTCTGTCATATGAGACTCACGTCAATCATTTAGTACAACATTTTGACCATCGCACATTTTGTGCTTCCTCGAGCTCACTAATTTTATGAAATTAAACAGAACAGCCGCAAGTAATTTCCACAGAGATAATTGTTGAACAAATCTCTCCCATCATTCTTGCATCCCTCCCGTTATTATTAAATGTATTATGACAGCTGAGACCTGTAAATTGTACTAAGAGAGGGAAGTACTAGATTAAATTCACAAGGAGACGGAGGTAGTAGATTAAATTGGGTCATTATCAAATTTACTCAAGATACCACGAGAAAACTACTCTCTCAATGATTCCTATGTGTCAGAAATCTAATTTCATAATATACACTGCAAGAAGTGTCTGTATATATCCAACCATAGTAAAAATTAAAAACGTACCTTTCTGGACAACGCCATTCGAATGAAACGTCGGCAAAATACCAGCATGAGCAACAATTTCAATACGAATCCGATTCAATTCAGATGCGAAGCAGAAAGCAAAGAAACATTTGCCACCATTGTGCTACCGACGGTTCCCCAAATAACCTTCCTCGGATTGCGAAAAACATGAAGCAGACCTGCATACAGCTTCAACCAGAGAATTGCATTAGCTTCCATGGAGGAACTACTGCAATCAAACACACTACAAGCTTCGTTCACTGTGCACACTGTTTCGAATGGAAGAGGAGAAGTTTGCTGCTTGCCCTGGACATATCCTGCATCGTTCATGTACTGACATAGCAGTTGAAAGGAAAACAATCGCATTGAGCATAGTTTGCCGCTGGGTTTCCCATGGCTGAGTGGGAGTCGGGAAAGTGCTCTTCGTTTATATTCGAAGAAGGTTTGCATGAGATACGGGAGTGGATTGTGCTGGACATTTCACCAGGAAATTTTATGTGAGTTTCTGGGTTTTAATCAGATTGTCGGATTTGCTCTTCTGATCTTTGGAAGGATTTCATTATGATACATTTGGATTCCACGCATTCAATTTCATCCGAATTTTATTGTGTGATACCATGGAAGGTTGCAATTTGTAATGTTTAGTCGGAACGATTCGGCTTGGTTGCTGATAGCTGTTGAGTTCAAATTGAACTTTTTGAAAGTGATGAAATGCTGCTTGTCAACATTCCTTCATTTTACTGTAGTTTGAATGGCATTTGTTTCAATAAACTTGAGCCAGTCGTGAACAAATTAATTTTGTGTCATTCACTGAAGGAAAGGATAATATTTCTCTCTCTAATAGTAGCGGCTTGTCATTCTCAACTTTCACGAGGTCCGGAACGGACCGCTACGAATGTATGTTGGCAGGGGAACGCCGAGAGATAAATCCGTTGGTGAACGTCCCCTCACAGGCTCAAAGGTTAAGAGTCTATGATCTAGAACGTCTTCTGCAGTTTCATTCGATTTTGTACAGAAATCTGAGACTTTGGTCCGATATCGCTAAATTTCTCTGAGATTGTTAGGGCTCTGTTATGAATCCTTATTTTGATACTATCATAATGATCTTTTCAAATACTTCTAACGTATGTCATTTTCTATGCACTTGTCAAATGGCGAAATGACATACGTCAGGAGATCACAATCATGAACACGATCCAAAGCGGAGTCAACCAAAATAAAAAACTAAGCACGTAAATAGACGATTTAATTTTAGAGCAGTTTGGAAAGCCTTCTCTGACGGGCTCACGATCATAAATTGATTAAGGTACATCAAGGGTCCACGTTTGGTCCAATCTTATGCACAATATTATGTACATGAATTTTTGCTGATGGAAAAAACTGTAGGTACCTTCACTGGTGACCCGTGGCTTTGCGTGTATGTGCGTCGACACCAACATCCACGTCGTAGGTTCGATTCCAGCTCTGACCGACAAAAATAATTTTCACGGCCCCACCTCTTTCGAGCTACTGACAATGCTCAAAGAGTATTTCCTGTCTAGAAAAAGCTTCTCAAACTTGGCCGTTCGGAGTCGGCATAAAACTGTAGGTCTCTTCCACTCGTGAGAGAACAATAGTACGCACAACACATGTGGTTGCTGAGAAGCTAGGCCCTGGCCCTCTACGGGATGTAGCGATACTCATATTATATTATTATTAATGTTACCTTCACTCGTGTACAATAATATTCCGCACAAGCCGAAGCTATGTAGGTCTTCGCGGAATGTCAAATTTTAGACAAGATGCTGATTCAGTAAGACCGAATGACACGACTGTCACTCTCTACATTCGAGAAGACGTCGTTGAGCTTAACCACCAAGTTTCGACTGTTTCATTTCATCGTTCGAATTCGTGCCACTGTATGGACGTGCTATCTGGAGAGGACCACCGCTATCAGGAAAAAGCAAGCAAGCAAGCGTTTGTCAATAGTTGCAGCATCTTAAAAATATATTGGCCAAGCCGCATTTGTAATGAACAGCTTTGGCAGAGAACGGACAATGAGCCTACGTATGTGCCCAACCATACGACGACGAAAGTGGCAGTGGATTGTTCACACTCCAGGGTGACACGTTCATAGCTAACCAAGCGATGCAATGGAATCCGCTTACTCAGGATGACAGACGGTGCGGTGGTCCTTTGAGTACGTGGCGCAGAACAGTTGAGAAGGAAGCTGAGACACATTTTCAGGAACCTCATTCGGGGGCGCGTAGGCATCGTAAGTGCCCTAAGACCCACAAGAGGATACAAGACATAGAGAGAGTATAATTTTGTAGTTCAATAATCACAGCTGAGCCATTTCTATCATACATTTAGTACCTACTCAACAATTGCAACCCTTAAGGCCCGACCATGCTTGTGTTAAATATTGAAGATTATGTCACAGCCGAAAAGTAACCAGAAGCATCGCCCTCATTTTCACAGTTGGTTGCAAGATCTTACACCAAATATCCAAACATCAATAACTTGCACACAGAGTGGTTAGTTAACTTCTAGCAATCAAGTGAGCAATATTGAACGAAACTCAACGAAACTGAGTGAAACCGTTGTAAGGATTCAATTGCTTAAGTTCAAATCAGTATTTTTAAAAAATGTATGACCAACCCTCTGGACGCACACGAGTCTACTCTTTCAATACCCACCAGCAAATGGGAATCATTGTTTTTCGCCAGTTTTGTACACTGATTGTTTTCCAAAAATTCGTGCAATTGCTAGCATACGCGGACGACATTGACGTGATTGATCTAACCCCGCGAGCCGCCAATGAAGCGTTTACTGGTATTGAAACGGAGGCGGCAAAAATGGGTTTAGCGGTGAATGAGGGCAAAACGAAGTATATGCTGTCACCCAGAAACGACGCACAACATCGACGACTCGGTGAGAACGTGCCCATTGTCAGCTACAACTTCGAGGTTGCAAAGGACTTTATCTACCTTGACATCCAAGTTAATAGTGCGAACAACATCAGTGCCGAGATTAAACGCAGAACAACTCTTGACAATCGCTGTTCCTTTGGACTCAAGAGGCAATTTTGCAGTAGAGCCCTATCACGAAGGCCAAAGCTTACATCAGATAAGACCTTGATCCTGCTCTATGGGAGCCTGGACTATCTCAAGAGTGGATGAACACGCACACGAGAAAATTGCTGCGTTCAAATTTTGGGCCTGTTTGCGCTGAAGGTTTCTGGAGAATAAGATTCAACCACGAACTGTACGGGCTATACCACGAAATGAGTCTGACCAGGCATCTACGGATTCAACTCTTAAGATGGCTAGGCCAACACTGCTCCAGCCCCAAGAGTCTTCGACTGCCAATCGGTGGGACAACGCACTAGAGGACAACCACGAAGCTATTAGCGCACTCAAGTGAAGAAGGACCTCAACGAACTTGGAGTGCGAAATTGGAGGCAGCTGGCTAAGGATAGTGCCAGCTTGTTGGTTGAGGCCCAGGTTCACCCCGGACTGTGGCGTCATAAGAAGAAGAAGAAGTACAGTGATTGACTTGAACACTCATTTGGTTTTCGCAAATGAAAACATTTCTCAGATATGTAAGTGAAACTAGATTCGATTGAGGTCACAAATTAACAACTCCCATTAGCAAGACATGATAAGAATTTATTTTTCGCACCAAAACACAGAATCACGCGACGTCAGTATTATTTTCGGCGCCAATATCGTGCGATAATGCAATCTCCTCTTGTCAATTGGCCATATCTGCTATCTAGAATGTACATTTATTTACAACATTTTTAATAACCACCTTCAATTAAATCATTCATCAAATGTTTGCATTTAATTCGTCGTTTAAGAGTTATTACTTCACTTAGCGTCATCAAATCGATTCAGGCCAAACCAGACAATCGGTGATGTGGGAAGCATGTCAGATGTCAGGATGTAAGCCAGAAAAATCCTTGAACTTGGAATCACGAGGATTTGAACACATTCAAAAGTTGGAGGCGGAAAAAGCAGCATTTTCCATTGCTAATCCAAAACGAATGTTTAATTCCGACACCCCATCTTTCATACCTGCCCGACGAGGAAGAGATCACTTAGATTCATTAATGATTTTATAAATATTCGAAAACAAAAAACAATCTAACAGCGCATCTTCCGCCGCTAAGAGTTTCTGCGGAAAATCCATTCGTTGGAGCATCACTTTAATTCAACCTCAATTTGGCAACAAACAACGTCCCATCCGCAGTTGGTCGAGCTCATAAAGTCATTATGGCACGGAAAATTCATTTTCCTGCAGCACCGGCAAACTAATTGCTTTTCCAAAACTTTCGTACATCCCACCAACGGCAGCTCGCCCCGGACAGTGGCAGGGACCAGTGCGCCAGCAGAGCCAGCTTCCCCCA
Source organism: Eristalis arbustorum (assembly GCA_916610145.1). NCBI lineage: Eukaryota > Metazoa > Arthropoda > Insecta > Diptera > Syrphidae > Eristalis > Eristalis arbustorum. Next base: position 12,266,515 of record OU744318.1, read on the forward strand.
CGAAATTACTCACTTATTCACGTGCGGCGAGATGGAAAGTGAAGACGATACAAGTTCCGCGTACTCGTAGTTCCTGAGAATCATTTAATTTTTTTTCCATCTTCATCGTCGTATCTGTATCCACTTTCCAGCGGCAATTACTTAAGTAGAACCGAACACTGCGAGATGAATTCTTCGCTCTTCGGTGTTGTTCTTGTTGGCTGTCATCGGTGTTCGTCGTATAAATAATTACTCAGCGGCCTTGTCACATGCTGCTCCCAGCCGTGTGATCCATTTCGGCGTTAAGCTGCTGATGCTTGTAAGTTTAAGACGGAAGTGGTAATTGATTTCTTTAGGTTTTACTTTTAATGTGTTATGTTTCCCTTGTTAGCACTTTTTTATTGATGGCCTGTCGAGGCGTATTAGTTATTTGGAGTGGAATGGACGTGATGGTCGTTGAAGAAGGGCTAAGCGATGGGAGATTAAAACGTTTGAAGTCACTCTATTTTGTTTATTCGAGAGGCAGACCGTCTATCGAATTTAGGGTGTTACGCCGTCTGGGAGTGGGCTCTTTACCACGTATTAATAATATTGGATGTGGTGTGGTAGAACTTTACGATCGTTGAAGCACTTAGGTGTGCGCAAAGTTCACACAGACATGACAAATGAACGTTAACAGAAACAATTAAATTTAGACTTTGGTTCGCTTTTGTGCTGACATTCGTTTAATGTTTAAAAAAAATGGTCTAAGGTCAAGGAAACACATTCAATCTCCGATTTAAAGTTAAGTGGAGTATACGAGGGTCATATACATATCAGCGAATTTTTGACTAATAAATATATCGTTCAGCATTTAAGCGTTTTATTTGTCAACCTAGCCTCGTCGTGCCCTGTGTCGTCCATGCGCTCGTACTACTACATTATATGGTGGACCACTCTAGAATGAAACATCAATTCGAACAAAGCTCTCGAAAGGGTGCACCGACTGACGTGTGTATGTATGGATGGATAATAACAACATCCTCTGAAGTTTCTAAAAATACTGCTTTATTTCCCGCCAATGGATTTATTCGGCAGGGACGGCGTTCTTAGCAGAGGAATAAGACTGATCTCTCGCTGCTTATGTGGAAAGAACTCCGTTCCGGACAGTCTACTGTTTTTAACTGTGATAGATCCCTAACTGAAATACCACAAGCTTCTCTTAGAGAAGAGTTTCTCAACTTTCAGGAGGTTCGCAACGGCCTTTAAATGAAACATACTTCTTCATTATCATTACGCTACAGTTGTAAGTTGGAAGTGGTCAGCAAAGACATAAATTCGTTGCACAGGCTCAAAGGTTGAGAAATTATATCTAGACCATGTCCTTTGCGAAGTTTCACAGATGGTTACCAAATAATTGCGTGATTCCAGAGAATGACAACATGATCGAGGAGACAACATTCTCCAATCACACGAAATGGCCAAGATGACTATGAAGAACAAAACATTACAAAGTGCTTTTCAGTAGTTGTTGAGAGGTTCGTCATCAAACCAAGCAGATGATTTTTTTTCAATCCATTCTAAAAGCATAGAAACGAGATCACTGGAGTGGTGAAAATTAAGAGCATTGCCAGGAGTTATGTATGGTGGCGTGTGGTGGATGCGGAAATAGGACTGGGAAAGAATGTTACACATTCTAGCAATCATGTCCTAAGAATTCGCAAGCTGTAATTCATCCTTGGGAATAGCCGTCGAGGCCCTAAGCACGTATTCATATCAACTTCGCTGGCCCCTTCCAGGGCAAAACGTTATTCATCGTAGTTGACGCTTTTACTTATTGTAGCCAATATGTATACTGTGCGACGCACAGACTACACAGATTATTTTAGTATTCAAATTATGTGGGTCCGGAGAAACTGTGTCATTCCAAGGCATTCTGAAGCCGACGAACTCAATAGGAAAGCCACTAAGGTAGCGTCGTAGTCTTTTCAGATGGAGAAATACCGTCCGTCTCTATTCCTACTGCAAAGCATCTACTGAAGTTTGAATACGCAAGTACTCACACAAAGCGTATATGGGACTGGTGGGTTTCATTACGAAAGAAATAGGGCGTAATATCCATCCCTCGCGTATGTAGAATCATCTCAGAATGAGTAGACATACGATTGGGTTTTATAACCGGGCACAATATTGGAACACATGGCTCTTAGGCTGCCACTATTAACACTTCTGCAGACACTGCAGAGGAGAAAAAGACTATTGATCAAGCTTTGCACCTTACCGTAGAAAACATCAACTAGGCGCCAATAATTTCAGCAAAACTGAATTAAGTAGTATAAGCATCAGTCATCAAAAGTGATAATGATTTGCGGAATAGAAATAATCAGAACCGCGTGGGCTTACCCATAAAGATAAGCGTGACTGCTACCAATGAGCTGCCAGCCACTTTCATTTAGTTCGTCGTTTTTCTCATTCATTCATTTCCACAAAACAGACGAACCAAATCGCTTCCCGCCACTTAAACCAGAGGAAGACTGAACTTTCTCTAGGCTTTGAACAAGTGGAATGAAATACTCGAATATACTAAATTTAGAAAATATGATAAATAAAAAGCCCAATTTAGGGATTTTTGGCACATTTTTGAGAAAGTCACCCGCTTGCACTTATCGTCGGCTGTGTAAAATCGCTTTACAAATCACATGGATAGCTTTTTTGAATCCATATATTCATGTAAAATATGGTCTACACGATTAGTTGAGGCCTACACCAAACGCACTTTAATCCGACGATCGCCAAGATTTTGTTGACGATTGAATTGAACGTTAGCCAACACAACCAGTAAACTTCGTCGTAAACATTGAATTTAATGGTGTATATTTTATCAAACTTTACCCTGGATTCGGTGATGCATTTTGAACCATTAACATGCGTTTTTATTTTATTTTTAGAGTTCACGAGGTTTAATGTATATCAATGTATATCAGCCTGCTATAATTAAGCCAGCAGTTTACGATAACAGTTGAGGGCCAATGTGTACTCTTATACACGTTCATCCATTTTGTGGTTCCGGAAATAAGCTATCCACATTTATGTTTCGTTGAATTTATTATATCAATACATCCACAGTTTTAACAGATTTTACACCATTCTGTAAGTAGATAGCTGGTCCTTTGTTCGAAGAATGACAAGTCATGAGACGGAATCTAGTGTCTCCTTCCAGAACTTAAAACAGTCTCTGATACACGGTGGTGACCACAATATTCACTGTACACAGTTTCGTTAAGTTTGGTTCACTTTTGCTTGATAAAGCGAGAAAGAAGTTAATGGCTCTCGTCCCAGTCCGGCTAAATGGCGCGGTGGCATGGATTTTGTCAAAAGCAGATGAAGCTGCTCTTCGTTGCTTCGAGAGGAAAATTCTTCGTGTGATTTTCGATCCCGTGTGCATAGATGATGAGTGGAGGAGGGGATATAATGACAAACTATACGGACTGTTCAGCGACATCGACTTAGCCAGAAGAGTGAAGATCCAACGATTGAGATGGCTAGGTCATGTAGAGTGGGCAGAAAAGTCTTCGAATCCACTCTCGAAGGACGGCGCAGTAGAAGAAGACCGTGACTCAGGTGGCGCACGCAAGTGGAAAGGGACTTCAACCAAATATGCGTGCGAAACTGGAGACAGCTAGCTAAAGATCGAGCTGACTATTGGTTTAATCCCCGAGTAACATTAGCATTGCCGAACGAGTACTGTCGAGAAAAGCTTCGCATTTTAATGTTCCATAGAACTACAGGTCATCGGCTCGTGATCAACAACAGCACCCTAACGAGTGGTTGCTATAACACTAAATCACCCCGGATTGTTGCTACTCTTATATGAACCGACAGGTCACATTGTCTCATCTAACATGTTGTGGATTATATAGGAGTGAATACCCAAAAAGAACACTGAGGCACTGCACTCAATCCTCTGTGTAACAAATGTCGACCTAATCGCAGGCGAATCCTAGTTCTTCTACAGTAGAATAGAACACGAATGCTTGAGTCACCCATCCATGATGAGTAAAAGCTTCACATGAAATCTGCCCTCAGTGCCATGGTCTTGTCTTCATAAGAAGATCATGTTCGACAGTCCTTTCACAAGTGGAATGTCACCATGGAGCACTTTGTCACTCCCGTTTACTTATGATGACCACAACCAAAATCCCTTTCCTCGAATCTGACAACCTGTCGAATGAATCAATAATCCTTCAAAGATTACATGCTCCGCCAAGTAAAATCATTTGTACATCATAGCAAGTTACAATCGGATATGTAATCCAATTAGTACGCAACAACGCCGACGCACTCACCGCCCCAGACCGCCACTCGCCCGCCGACTCTGACTATCAACCACATGACAGTGGTATCAGGACAGTTAAATCAACAGTTGCCTTCAAGGTTCCAGTGCTCACGCAATGCACACACCACCTTCCACCGAGCACATCGAAGACTTATTGAATTCAAGCGACTTTGCTTCCCTCCCTCCCGATGTGCCCGGCTTTCATATTTCACAAATGACTTCGGCTTGTTCGCCCGCAACAGCGAAACGTACTGTCACCGACGAAAAAAAAAGAAGGACTACAGCACAATTGAATTGTCATCGAAGATAAATTACTTTTTTATGCTTAGATAGCAATCTCTGACACTGCGACAGTGATGATGATAGATGCTTCAAATTGAACGCAGAAAAAGAAGAACCCACACCGTGTGAGTTCGCGTCGGATTACGTGGCATTAGCAGAGCACAATGGCAAGTGTGTGGCGCAAAACGAAAGGCGTCACTTGGTCTTAACCTAAATTAAAGTCACTTGCTTGCAAGTAGACCAAGGGAGCAGAGCGCTAATTTACTTTGTCCCGTACACATAAATAAGGCAATACCGATAACGGCTAGACGTGTGCAGCTGATAAGAATTCGCAGAGGTGAAGAGAGCAGTCGTTGGTGTAATTTCGAGTCAGGTGAGGGTGCCCGACACCACGGAAGTGCTATGACATGTTTGGTGCTGTTAGGGCGTCGCGATGTTTTGAGCATGTCGATAATGATCTCTTGATCATGGCGGAGGAAATACACTGAACTCAGCAAACGCACCAGAGTAGGTCGAACAAGAGAGGAAGCTTACGACAGTTGTTGAGTGCACTTTGAGATTAGGGCAAGACAAGATGTGTGGACGCAGGGTGGCTTTCAAAGATGGGGAAAGTGGAGAGACAGAACTAGATATAATTTGCATCGTAAAATGCTAATCCGAGACTTACTCAAGTAATCTTTTTCAGACCTGACCGAAAGTAGCCAGAAACATCGTCAAGTCTCAAAGTGTCTAAACGCTTCTTGCGAAAAATTCCAACATCATCGTCTTTTACGTACAAAGAATTGCCCGCCTCTCACTGAAGTAACAAATTTTAACGAAACTCAACGAAAACGGGCAAGTTGGTTATAATGTGCCATTCATCACTTCTGACCATTCGTGATACATACTTAAGGTGAACTTAATGCCTTCACCACATTGGCATCCATTTAAATAAGCAAAAATGAACGATACTTAACGAAACATTGCGATTTGGTTATTACCAGACAAGGACATGATTTCTGTGTATTCGCTCAGACGCTTTAGTTGAACTCAGAATCTTAACATTCAAGCAAAACATTTTAACGAAACTCAACGAAAATGAGCAAGTTGGTTGCTTTCGTCGCAGGGCCTCTTTTGCATATATTCGCTCGATTGCTTAAGTTGAACTAAGAACCATGATACCCAAACAAAAAATTAACGAAACTTAACGAAACAGAGTGAGTTGGTTATTATGTTCGCAGAGCATCATGTGTGTGCATTCGCTCGCTATCTGAAGCTAAGCTTAAATGCTAACAAGCCAGACAAAGTAAACGAAACTCAACGAAACTGACCATGCCTTTCTATTCACTCCACTGCTTAAGTAATCTTTTGACGTGCATTACGGACGCCTTTAAAGTTCGTGTGAAAATGCTTACTTCTAAAGCAAACAGAAGAGAGCATGTTGCGTTCAGGAATTCATATAAATGTCCCTACCCGGCATGAGGTCACTCCCATTTCACTGACCTTCCCAGACAACAATTCATGTCACATTCCCCTCTCTCGTATTCAAATTCCACTCATCCCGTTGCATCATCGAACTGAATTACGTGGGACACCACTAGGCCGGTCACGTACGAACTCATCCGATTTGCTGCGAGACTTTCTATCGCTTCCAATGCATTGGGACACATACAAATCGGTTAGAATGTTTCCTGTCCTGTAGGCAGTTAATTTCCCCGAACATGCACGACTACAAATAGCCACTCAACCAAGTGTAAAACGAGATAAAGTTCGGTAAACGCCTCGCAGAAGCCGTCACACAATGCCGTCAAATCTTGTTCGCACTTTATCGTCCTTCGCCCATCTGCGCCGTCAAAGAAGAAGGATTTCTTGGGGGCAAACAAAAAGAAAACAGATTCATCCCCCATCTCATGCGAGGTGCCGTGTGACCGTGTGTGTGTGTGCGCGCTCGGAATGGTTAACTAGCCGCCTCCTATTTTATTTACAATTCCCTCAAGCTGGGCGATGGCCTCGGATCAAAAAAGTTGCTTGTCTATGCTGAAATTCTGTAACATGTTTTTTACAATCATTTTTGTGTATTTTTTGCTTCTTCTGTCAGCCGCTTTACTCCCTCGGCCTTGAATGTGGGAGGAGCGCTGCTCGCCATTTCCGCTCGTGGCCATACATACATTTATAGTTCATTGCCTCTGGGGAAACGGTGAAATTCAAAACCGACCGAGCTCCGATCCAGCAAGGGTTAATGATACTCCTGGCCCCCGCCTCGCATTAGGGATTAGTTGGCTGTGCTCGAATCGAGAGGCGAAATTAATTTTTGTGTTGTGAAAAGATACCGAAGCGCATTAACATGATTGGGTTGAATGGATGACAATGTAGGGCTGCCCATTGAGATTCGGCACAAGAGAGATTATTAAATTAGATTCAATTGAATTGAGATACTTGGAAGATACAGTAGGTGCGCATCTGTGGGTGTGCAGACTATTGGCATTTGAAGGTGGACATGTGGAGAGGGCCGTGGGCCAGTCATTTGAGGGGTCCTTTTCCCGAATGAGTGGGGAATCAATAAAATGTGAATTGGTGCCATTAGGTGTTGTGTCCGATTTTCGAATGCCGGACACAAGTGGCTGAGTGTTGTTTTTTGTTTCCTTTTGTTTCCCCTAGGGATTGTGTTTTGATGATACACTTTAATGAATGTAGGTTAAGGACGATATGGTTAAATTGTTTTGTTTGAAATTCAGTTTCGGTTTGTTTGCCGATGGTGGTGAGTTCCAGATCGTTCCGATTAGAGACAAACGATGATGAAAGGGCATTAAAGTGCCTCTCGCTCTGACGGCGGATATCATCTTTCGGGGATGATAATAAAATATCAATGACGGCTGAAAGGACTCAACGACAACGCTTGTAATTTGATTTTCCTAAATGCCCTCCGTATCGAGTGGGTCGTTAAAAAGTTGTTTGCATACAAATGCGGCTTATCGGCTTCGGGGCGCGGAACTTACGCTCGAGTCGATCAAATGACAATAGGCGGCCGGGATTTAGCAAAAGGACAGGAAATATTTTCCATAACGTCGAGGGGATTTTGACTGTGGGAAGGGATAAATGATATCCTTTGGTGATCAATAGACGCTTTCCGGGGAAATGTTTGTGATGTACAAGATGGTTGTCTGAGGAGAGACTTTTAGAAGAAATTGAATGGCTAAGAAACAACAAGCAGATGAAATTCAGTGCTATCTTAAAATACAGAGTGAACAAAATAAAAGTTTCATTTATCGTTAAAATTAACAAAAAAAATCCATATACATATTTTGGCTTTATAAGTAAGAACCAACAAAACCAATTCCATTTATTATGAAGTACAATGTCGTTCAAGTAACTGCCTCGGCTGAGCAATTTGCCAAGACCTTGTTGAAGGCTTTCGGGCTATTGCTCACCAATTTCTTGGATCATATGTATATTGGCCTTACGTGTTTGAAACGCATCAGTTCGCCACAAAAAAAAAGTCGAAAGAAATCAAATATTAGCTCCTAGGCCCCAATTGACATCCCCAAAACCGCTGGTAGCACTATATGGGAATTTGGTGCGCAAAAGGTCAATTGTGACATTTACTCTCTGACATGGCGTGCCATCTTGCATGAAGCATAGATCGTCCAAAACCCATGTCTTCAATTTCAGTTGAAGCAAAATAAGTGGGTTAACAAGGCAATATAACGCCCACCGTTGACCGCAACTTTGAAGAAAAATGGTCCAATGATGCCACCACTGCACGGCAAGCACATTCCCAACTGTCGCACGAGACAACAGCACCGGCACACCAACCTCATGACATTGCGTACAGCAATTGCGATTATTTCGGCGAAATTTCTTTTCCAAGAACTCCTTTTTGGGCCGGGTACACAGAACTCACTTTAGAAATAAGTCTTCAATATTTCTCAAAGTTGTTCAAGACTAAAGCTACTCATTTCGTTTGGCGAATGTATGATGTTGACTTTCTGTCATGTCAAATAAGCCTATGATTTAAAGTAAACCCTTCATATGTTGAATCTCGTGAAAACTTAACCCGATCAGAGGCGCCTTGTCCACATTAAAACAGACTTGTTAGTCGAGACTACAGCAGATGCGGGGAGATGGTAAAAAGCTACGTCGTTTAATCTTACCGAAAGGTATCGTGGTAAATATGAGGATTGCAGACTCTTGCTGCGTGATACCCTAATTGGCACCACATTAGTTCTTCCAATTTCTGATTGTATGTCTCATACCCGATTTAGGGCGTACAGTGAAACCAAGATTGAGGTGGTAAGGGAGTCTGTCTTGGGGCAAAACCTGAACTCCACGAATGACATCTTAGTCGATATCCGATACATACACCCGAGGCAAACGATGCTGTATCGAACTGTCCAAGCAATTAGAGTCAAAACTCTTGATACGAAGGGCCAACTTCATGCTCAACACTTATTTTGCTCATAAATATAAGGAGTCAGAAGATGAGCATTAAGTAAAATTGCAGAAGACATCCTTGGTGCCTTCAAAAAGAAATTCTGCATCGGACGTACATTCCCAACGTCTGTGAGGAAGGAGAATGGAGGAGGATACACAATGTCTGTGCAAAGATGTGTATGTGTTCCGGAAGGCACTTCGAGCACGTGGACAACAATGCACCAGCAAAAAGGGCCATCGGATACATTCTCCTTGCAGAAAATGAAAAACGCCCAAACTGCCATATAAATATTTAGTCATCAGACACGTAAGCTTGGCTTGGTCTTCATAAATGGAAGCAGCCAGCAAAGAACCGTCAAGCATAGAAGTTAGATACTGCACAGAATCAGACTCTCCTACGCCATAGGCTAGCATAGAGACAAAGTATACACCACCATGTTAAGTTTTGAAATTCTTGTCCAACTCGTCAGCATGTTCAGGATTACGATAAAGAAGTCGAACTACTTCGCCAAGGTCTGTCACTAAAGGTTTATGGACAAGTCAACTGGCTGCCATGTGACATATTCAACATCCTTGTGCAGTCCTTGTCCTTGTGCCACCAGACGCATGGTCTTCCACAAGTCGGTGGTGGTCCTCGCAGTCGGAAAACTGTTAGCAAATGTCGCTGAACAGACTGCCAGAACACACTGAGTCGTCTATGTGGCGTTTGCTGACAGAAGTGGATAAAATTACAAAAAATAGCAGTCTTCAAGAGAGCAAATAAATCATAAATAGATCACATTGACTGCTTTTACTTCAGCTCCGCGGTGAATAGTATAAACAACACCGCAGCAATTTTAAAGAACCAATAATAAAGTTCAACGTTGCTTTCCGGCTATTCCAATAAAGAAGTCCTTGATATCACAGAGAAAATGTTAAAAATAGTACCACCACCACGTTCACTTGTTTTAGAGCGACATGAGTTTAGTCAGGGATCCACAAACTAAATGACAAATGTGAGTGTGGGTTGTGTGTTATATATGTAGGTTGCCTTGGACACATCCCCTGGCCCAAAGGTTGTTCGACTTCGAACTTGTGATGCAATGGAACATAGGACGGCCACGCTTAAGCTGACACTTGTGACAAAGGACATCAACGAATCTGGTACGCATAACTTAAGATCGCACAATCCACAGAGGCTTTGAGGCACAAAGAGGACTTTGGTTACAATCGATAGCAAGTCATGTGACAGTTCAAATTACAGAGTAACTAACACTCACACAGAGGATTTCAAAATGGACACGAAGTCCTTCGAGCGGGGCATGAGTGTCACCAGCCCCAAAAAAACCAACGCGCTGCTAATTTTGTCTGAGAACTGAATTGCTTCACTCCCCTCTTCTTAAGGGCCCTTAACACAAAAATGTCCCTTTGTGTTCCTCTTCTGAGCGCCAGTCATTGCATGGAAATTTGTGTTTGAAATGACTGGTCCATCACAGTCCCCGAAGTGAGACGAATGTAAGCTTCCCCTTAAAAATATGCAATGTATTCGTCTCTGGGGAGTTGTCAAATGTGTTGATGTCTTTGACAGAACATCCGTAGAACGATGTTCTGCCGAGAGGGCAGTTACATTTCGGCTCCGTTTTCCTCAAGCAAGTTGATGAAAGTCCTTGGAAATCCCTAGAGGGAACCCCAAATTCATGTTCTGAGCAAGAAGACCCAACGAACTTCAGCGAACCTTTTGCAAATTCTCACCTTCTTAATATTTAATGATTTATTTATAAGCAACAAATATAATCCGGTATCGCAATAATTTGCACGAACAATGCGTATACGACAGAGTATCCATTTTCAACACGACCATTCTGCTATTCGCTACGCACTTGAGTCTACGAACGAAGAGACTCTTACCACGCAATGCCCGTAATTTCTCCCACCAGAGAGAGATCTTTAACCAAACCAAACGTTAAACCATCATTAACTCTCGCCCGGCATATTAAACTCGAATAAATTATGAAAACATTCAAAAATTAAAGCACCAATTCCCACACAAGCCAACATTATGAATAATTTAGGCCATCATCACTGACAAGTAGGCCCTAAAAGCTTCACCCACCCCATCAGCGTCGCATTCCGCAGTCCATTTAGCAGCTCGTTTACCAACTATTACAGTCGAATTGGGAATAGTGTCCGATTTCAAATAGCAATAGAAACAATGACGACTGTGGTGGGACTTGTTCGCAAAAACGGAATGAATGCGCATTCATGTCCGAATCGGGCAATGGATTTCGGTGAGTTCCCACGTACGACTGTTGACTTTATTGCATTCTAAGTGTATTATTGATAGCAAACAAATTCCAACCCGGCCACATAGTCGGTGGCGGTCTGTGTGTGATAAAAAGTCATTTACCCAGCAGTGTGGGAAACGTTGGTTCCTGCGCTTTTCCTCGGGTGTGTACACCAGAATCCAAGTACCCGCCACAGTGGAGACAGTGGAGATGAAGGCATTTTTTTTATAATTGGCAACTTCTCGGCGATGGAATGTTTGATAACAACCATCCATCCCCAAGCCAAGTGACAGAAATGAGGCAAATCCAAACAAAAAAATCTTCTTGAGAGCATGAAAAACTCGTGTTTTGTAAACAAGGACGAGTGCAACAATGCAAATGAAATTCCTCCTCGCATTGTTGTGTCTGCAGCGAGATACACATCCCGGGCTGATAGATTTCCGTGAGCTCACTACACACTCACTTCGCCTGGGCTCAACGCTCAGCAATTCAATGTCATTCAGGTTCGAATAGAGTGTAACATGGCATGGCTTCAAGGTTGCTGGTACAGACGTGGGGATTGGACGAGTGTATGTGAATTGTCGAATTACCTTCTGGTTCAGCACGATCCATTGGTTCTGTAGCGTGCATTGACATCTTTTTTTAATGAGCCTTCTGGATATTTGTGTAAATAATTAAATTGAAGATTTACACTCTGTCGATGGTGATGACTGTATTCCACTGCTTTACACAAACACAAGGGTTATTTACACTTTCTTGCTAAGTTCAAGGTTTGCACCCGGAAACCAAGCACTGAACACATATACACTCTCACGCACTGTGGATTGATTGCACTTTTGCTTGTCGGGATTGACTCTGCAGAGATGCTTGCGGTGCGGGGTATTCACTTTGCAAAAGCACGCAAGGATTTGATTTTTTTCAGGTTTCTTTAATCACGCGGGGGATTAAGGGGTGAGTGTGTGGGGTAATTACGCCGTGGAATTGACGGAATTAATATTTTTTCATTTAAATTTAACTTTTATTCGAGTTTCAGTAAACACCGACAGCGACCATCAAGCGAGAGACACGAATAAACTGAAAACGAAATTGAGGAGGGAATTGTTGAGAGGTGTTTTCAAATTACAAACATTTGACAGTTCGTTTTGGTCTTGACGTTTGGGGTTGTCTGCGATGGAACGAAACGGAATTAGTTTCTAGTACGACAGAGTTGCCGAGGTTGAGTAACGGTGTCTTATAAGAAATATGGCCTCGGAAGGGAAAAACGCTTGTGTAGGTTGGTCACGAAGAAAGAAAAACTGTCGAAGAGTCCTCACGAAGAAGTAAATCGTGCAGGATTAACAGTTCAGAACAAGGCCGGTGTGGTATACTGTGCATGCAGCGACTTTCAGTGCACGAATACAGAAATAAGGGAGCAAGGAGATATCAACTTCGGCCATTTTTTCCCCCTAGTCAGCATGGGAGAGGAATGGAAGAGTAGTGGAAATCATTTGTATATCACACATACTTGCACAAAAACTATGGATCCACCACAATATGGCGGCCGATTCGTGGGAAAATCATGTGAAGCTGGCCACAATCATGGCAAACCACGGTTATTGAGACCAAACATGGACTGCAACAGGGAGCGCAAGGTATACCAATCTTGTTTTTAATATTCACTGTCACAACTTTTAGCTTCCATGCTGCACGCCGACAATCTTGTAGCTTACAGTTCAGCTCCGACGGTAGAGTTAATAATTTTATTGTTCATAAAGTTCAGCTTTTTTTGTGACGATTGGTTGTTGTTGATAGCCAACTTCCAGAAGAGTCAAACTGATCTCGTTGTAATCCCTGGATACGTGCATAAGCCCCTGCAAATTCCACATAGTTGACGCGTACGGACAACTAGGCTGCTAGCTGCGAAATATGAAGGAAGATATATTAGCATATCTGGATCAATATCTGTATTTTGTAAAACGTATAGATATTGCTGTGACCAAAGCTAAAAAGGCCTTGGAGAGATGAGTAGTGGAAAGAAGAAGAACTTGATTCCAGGGTGAAGGTCCTCATCTGGCTCAAAGTGAGTCCGTCGCAGATGGAATTGATGAGATTGTCTCCGTTTGTGTCTTACACTCGACTCTGAGTACATTAAGTAGTATCCCAATGAAGTCCTGCACAGCTGCCAACTCGCCGTAGTATTGGTAATCTGGCTACCGAACTAGTTCAGTGTACTCCACGCAGCATTAGCAGCTGTTCAAAAGGCAGCTAATGAGTCCCACAGACTTAAGATGTATTGACTATAAAAGAGGTGTTGCAGAATGAGGCAAATTCCTGCGAGGACGTTCAAAATGCAGATTAACTAAAATTAAGATAAATGTAGTAGAAAGAAGTTGCTACTTAGCAACAGTGTTACCACATGTGAAATTATTTATGAGTCCCAGAAGCTTAAAAAACGGGTCATTTTGAAAACAAATGAGTCTTAAAAAAGGTTTTTGATAACACAATCCCTTCTAATGTGTCCAAATGAAACAGGTTTGTTTTATCTCTGTTGGAGGTTTTAATACTACACTGGAACACTCGTACTCAAGACTGGTGCATTGTACTACCAGGCACCAACCTACAGTTCCTTACGAAGGCGCTTCTTTGATGAAGAACATACAGAATCAGCTCTCACAACAACATCGCCGAAGACTTGCCACCTGATCCAAACAAAGGCGGCTAGTGACAGAGAAAGTGCTCTGCCATGTCGTCGTCCTCTGTATAGGCATCGCGGGTGCCTTCGGTTAAACCAATCACATTTAAGTTTTGTGGCTCGTTATTGCACCCGTAAGTCGTCTACAGTCTTTTCTGTCAAGGAACAACAAGAATGCCGCTTGGTCTGTCTACATCTTTGAGAGTCATGCCATCTACGATTATGCTCCCGATAGATACAACCATCAATGGAAGTCCTAACCACAGAAGCAGGCAGTGCGAGCGCAGGTTCAAGCTCTGAAAAAAAAAATATTCCTCTGATCCTTGTCTAGCAAGTTCATCGGCGATCTCATTGCCAGCGATTCCTTGATGTGTTGGGACCCTGATTAGTTTCAGTGACTGCCTATATTGCTTAACTAACTTGGGAGTGGTTAAAGGGGTTGAGTAAGGCCTAAAGCACGACCCATTCACCTGTTCTTTGAAATATCCCATAGTTTGTTGCCATTAGGATCGCATAAGTTTGCGATTGGAAAAACGTACCCAAGTTTAATTATTAAGGTGTACAGTCTAATGTTGTCGCCCTGTAGAGTCATCAATCAAGATATGACTACATTCCTTTCCTGGCTCGAAGTCTGGCCAGAGCCATTCCTGGGTGCAGAACTAGTATGTGCTCAGTCATTTTAAATGAAAGCGTTCAGGAAATATTAAAGCGTAGTTCACACCTTGCAAAGTTATGAAAATGACAATGTGAAAAAGAATTGGTAATTTTGCCCTTGAAAAAATGAGTCAAATCTAAAAATGATGAGTCCCCGAATCATGCTAAACAAAAATGAGTCATTTTGACTCTATAGAGTCCCTTTGGTAACACTGCTTAGCAAATGCATTCATTTAATAAATTAAGTAAATCTACTACACATGGAGTAAATTCTCATTTCTGTATACACTGGCAGTCCCGGCGCAAATTATATATACAGTAGGGTGCACAAATGAGTACGTGCTTGTGTAAAGTGTAATAAGAATAATCTTCTGATTCTGATCTCTTCGTCTGTTCCCGTACTTTGTGCGCCAAATCGCGAAGACTGTCATTTTTAAGGAGTGGGGGTAAAAACCTCTCAGACAGAAGGAAGTACGGAACAAACCTAATATTTATGAATAGTAATAATAAGGTAAACTGAAAATCAACACCATACAAAATTGTAAAGCCGTATAGCTAAGATCCCTGAGGAAAAAAAAACAGCAGCAAAGCCGAAACTACTCCAATGTACTCAATTTCGTACTAAACAGCAACTAGGGACCGAGCTTATTTTTCGGTTCTGGCTTCTGGCCCCAGAGTATCGTTGCCCATAGCCGCCTATTACATCTTCTTCACGTTTTGGCAAACTTTCCGACAATTTCGATCAATCTTTCCCTTGCTTGTTTCCAGTGTTAGATCATACAACGATTCTCCAAAATCCTTGAGTAAGGAAAAATAATAAATATTAATTTTTTTCACACAGAGTGTTCAAATATGTATAGTCTTAAAAGAAAGTACAACTATTTCTACTCTGCTTAGCTGAAATTGGTTTCAAATGCTTCAAATCGTCCCATCATCAAGCATAATCTCGGCTTCGGGCACAACGCAGTGCCACTAAAACTAAAAGTAAATTTTCCATTTTGAATGAATCTCTTTCTCTGACTTACTGCGCAAAATGAAGTTTCCCCTCTTCAGCGGGCAACGTGGTGTACAGAAAAGCAAAACAAAATCGAAAAAACACCACACGGCTGTCATTGTCATTTCCACTTTGTTCCATATACGCGTGTGGTGCGGTCTTCGACTTGTCAATCTCGGCACATACATACCTCATCGATCGGCTTTTTTGCTTTTAAAATAAAAATAAAACCACATAAACATCGTTTGCACGAAAACAAAGTCGCAATTCATAGAACCGCGTAAAAGTTCATCTCGAAAATGGCGGATCCACCGGCTAAAAGGCAGAAAAAAGACAACTACAAACCATACCCGTACGCGGGTAATAGACGTCATTTGCTTGAAATCGGTCACAAGGGCTTCCTGGCTACGTGCAACTTCCGCGAGAAAGACTGTGTCCGAGAGTGCTACAATGTCCTGTCACAGTACGCCGACCAGCTGTATGGTCCCGAACCGAAGCCGGATGGCAACAAGGGCGAAGCGGCAAAAGAAGACAGTGCAAAGAACGAGGAGGAAACAGACATCGCCG
Source organism: Eristalis arbustorum (assembly GCA_916610145.1). Taxonomy (NCBI): domain Eukaryota; kingdom Metazoa; phylum Arthropoda; class Insecta; order Diptera; family Syrphidae; genus Eristalis; species Eristalis arbustorum. The sequence continues at coordinate 12,282,651 of OU744318.1, forward strand.
ATGACCTTCAGAAGGAAATTGACGCCGCCCAGGCGGAATCAAAGTCTGGGAAGAGTCGTCGCTTCCAGGCGGTCGACACGGGGACGAAAAATTGCATTTTCATCAAGACAACACTCGACGACCCAGTTGAGCTGGGCGTGACGCTGATCAAAGACATTGCCGAGAAGAAACTGCAGAAAACCAGGTTCCTCCTACGCCTCACACCGATTGAAAAGGTGTGCCGAGCCGACGTTGATGATATATCGAAAGCCGGTGACTCGATGTTTGACAAGTATTTCCTCGGCGCCGGTAAGACATTCTCGGTTGTGTACAATAAGAGGTACAACAACGACATTAAACGCGACGATGTGATCAAGGTGCTTGCGGATAAGATTCTGGAAATGAATCCGAAGAACAAGGTGGATCTGAAGAACCCCGAGCTGTCGGTGATCGTGGAAATCGTGAAGGGCAAATGCTGCCTGTCCGTCGTGGAAGGGTACATGAAATACAGAAAGTACAATCTAGTCGAGTTGGCTGCTGTGAAAGCAGAAAACGGTGGCGCCAAGAAGGAGGAAGACAAGCTGGAAGAGAAAGCTGCTGTGGAAGCTGGCACCGAAGACGATGCGAGTCCAGAGGACGTAGTCCGTGACGTTCCAGTGGGACTGAAACTCAAAGAACTGCTTGAACGGAAGAAATCATCTGAGGACGAGCCCGCCGCCAAGAAGGTCAAGGACGAGTCGGGAGAGGACGAGAACAAGGAGAACCCTAACGACGAATAGGAGGAGACAAACACGTTTTTAAGAAGCGAATGAGCTGAAAAAAAACAAGAACTAAAGTATTTTTATTTTTTTATTTGTTTGTTTCTTTGGTTAGTTCCGTTTCCCTTCTTTGTTCTTGTTATTCAAACACCTCTGATTTTCTTTAACAAATACAAGCTGAAGTACACACTTAACGCCTACTCACTGAGGCTCCGACTGGCATCCCGGTCATGGTTCGACTCTGTCTAGGTAACCTTTTTGTTCAGAACAACGCCGACGCCCTTGGCAACCTTCTCGTAGATGGTGAACATGAGGGCGGCCGTTAAGACTGTTTGCAGGATCTTCGCTTCCATGCCGCGGAAGAGGCCTTTAGCGCCGTTCGCCCTGATGATGGTCAGTGCAATCTCGATAACTCCCGCGTTTTTGGCGATCTCATCGGCTGCTGTTCGGTGACGCTGCTTCGTCTGCACCAACTGCAGTGGGTACGTGAGCACAGTTGCGAACGCCTTAGCCGCAGCACCGATCATGAAAATGGTCAAAGCGGACGTGTCCTTGTTGGGATTGGTGAAGTTTCGCTTGAGGAGTTCGTACATCATGAAATGCAAGGCTGGATTGGAAACTAACACCAGCGATGGAAGGGTTCCCGACCAAAGGCCTGCGATGCCTTCGGTCTTGGCGACGTACACGAGACCCTCCCAGAGTGATGAGTAATTCTTGCAGACATCCGCACCGGCAACGCCGCGCATCTTCAAGCGGGTGTTCACCACCCAGAAGGGTGTTGTGGTCAGGACGTTTATGACGCCAGCAATGGAGCCCAGCATTAAATCGCGAATGGCGCTTTGTTGTGTGCTGGAATTGAGCGCTTTTAAACAGTGGAATGTGTAGAAGTAGACGAAGTTCGATATGCAGAGACTCTGCAGCACCGGCACCAGGCCGCGGTATAGTGTTGAGAAGCCTTCCTCGCGGACGAGCTGCATCATGAGTTGGAGCGTGTTGACTGCCTTGCGACGGTCCGCATTTTCAACTGGAAAGATGAAGGGGAAGGGGTGGATCAGTGTTGTTAGTTGATTAATGGAGATAGGAGGCAATTTAAGGTGATGGGGAACACATGGCACACGAGAGATTCCACATAGGTTCATGGGAGCAGCGGAGAAATGCTTCTGTTACTTCTGTCGCTACATTGCCTGCAAAGTTCGACTGTACAGCACTAGTTCACAAAAGTGCACGCAAGTTTTGATCAGCTCACGAACGGATGATTACAGTCGCCACTTGATCGCACGCGACAAGGTCTGGTTATCAGCTACACCAAGTGAACGCTGTGTGGATAACTGTCGCACCTGTTTGTCTGCATCTGATACAACGAAACAGAGAGCATCATGCCACACACAGACAGTTGATGTTGCCGACCAATGAGATGTAGTTGCGTCATTAGTTCTAAGGTTGGACTTTGCCCGTTGGCACTTGTACCTTCACTCGCGTCAAACGGAGTGAAATATAACCCTAATCCAAAGTAGTGACTAACACTACACAAATACAAGCGCCGGTATTTCTTTGTTTATCGCTAAAACGCAAATGTGTGAACGGGCACGATTCCACCGTACGTAGTGAGACTGACACCTGACTCCATAAGAAATGATGAACAAACCTGTTCAAGTGAATACACATGCAGTTCATACCAAAACAAACCATTTACCTTGTAGTCTTGACCGTACCGTGTCCAAAGGGTAGAAAGTTGTCATGGCAATCACGGCACCCTGTAGGAAAAGAGAGAGAGGAGCCCCTTAGAACAAGTCTACTCATTGAATCAACCTCTACTCTGACCTTTGAGCTCAGAGCTACGATCGGAGTAGACGCTTGAAGAACTTACAGTTGCCCCCGACACTGCATGCACCCAGGATTGGTAGTTGAAAACCTGACTCAATTTCGATTGAGCCATGATCAGTTATTTGCCAACGTCCTTTTTTCGCAAATCCAGCTGAGAGAGAGTCAAACAAATGGAAGTCTCTTGAACACAACGTCTATTTGAGCACTAAATCGATACCACTAAACTATTTCCTTCAGTCGCACTGCATTGTACTTTAATAAGAGCAATAACGTTTAATCAGCGGACGACACCGAGGCGATTAGATGGGTTCTGATTGATAAATGGATTTCCTCCATAAGTAAGTTACTGAGCGGCGAAGAAATAGCCTTTGGAATATGCGATTGTATCTTTAATCGCCGGCGGCGGCCGAGCTCCGCTGTTAAATATTTATTTCTTGCGAACGAGATGGCAAAATGAAAACACAACTGAATGTCATGTCTGGGGAAAGGGAAAAAAATGGGTAAACGACGATGGGAAATGTTGAAATGGGTGGAAATGGGAGGGAGTGCCTGAGTATGCGTGTTGACCAGCTGTTCGACTCGTTTCTCAGGTGAAGATGCATCGATACTCGAGTTGAGTTTGTGGTGGCGAAACGTTCGATTTTAAAGATAACGTTTGAATGCTGTTGCGGTCTATTAAAGGGAATTCCTAGAAAAATATTCCTAAGCGGAAATAAATGATCAAAGTCTCATTTATTTTTGTGCATAAATAAAAAGGTTCCATAAGTCAAGCCAGCGCAGCCCTGAGACTCAAAACATTCCATCAAACAACGGCCACTCAACCATTCTAAAGGAATTCAACTTTATTCCTATCGACACTGACCGCCTAATACCCCAGACTAGCTTCGAGAAGAAATTTTCGATCAGCATTCCCTCCAGATCGGACTGGATGGCGATAGGCAGACGTTGGATGATCCTTTGCGTATTGTCACAGATGGATCGAAGACTAACGAAGAAGTGGGTATCTATTCCCAAGATCATCCCTGATCACTGTAGCGTTTTTCCGGCAGAATCCATAGCGATTAAAGAGGCGTTGTCATGGCTCAAAACCAATGGGACACCAAAAAGGGATATCACCATCTGATCCGATAGTCAGGCCGCTAGTAAATCCCTGGACAATGTCATGTTTTACTCAGAAACAACCCTTAATGGCCTCTTAACGAGATGGCCGAGCAGTTTAACATTCACCTCATGTGGGTGCCGGGAAACTGTGACATACCAGAAAACTGCAAAGCCGATGAACTCACCAGGTGTGGTGCAACCTCATCCCTTTCAATAGCAGGGGTACCACCTTACATGCCGATCGCTACAGCTTACCATCTTTTAAAGATTCACACAATAAAGACCAGTAATGACACATGGCTAGCAGGCACCACATGCCTTAAAACAAAAGAAATCTGGCCCACACTTAACCTTAAACGTCCACTCATTCTACTTAGACTCAGCAAGCACTCATTAAGGACAGGAGGTCACAATTGGGCACTGTGCAATAGGCACACATGCTCGCAGCTACATGGATGAGGAGGTGGAAGAAACACTCATCACCTACTCTGCTCCTGTAGCGCTCTGGCTAGTCGTAGGTTCCTGCACCTAGGGGCCTACAACTTGAACAACCTCAATGAGCTAAACAGCGCAAACATAGGCCAGCTAAATTGCTGCACTACAAGCACCAACTGGTTCCGATGTTAAGAGAAGTCAATCCGCGTGGTATCACAATGGGCCTACTCTGGCCTAAGTGTGACTGTCCTGAGCAGTCAGTCACTACAACCTTACTTAACCTAAAGCCAAGAACTGCAAAACAACTTGCGGAATCGTGGACTATGGTAAAAGTAGATGAAGAAGCTCTTGGCCTTTGTGTTCAATCTTCGATAAAGGTAGTGTTGCACACCGACGGAAGATGGATTCAACGCCTCAAAATGGCTAAACCGCTTAGAACGTATTGACAACATTGCTTCAGCCCGCAGTATCTTCTACTCCCAACCAACGAGACAACGCGATAGAGTACAGCCCCGAAACTGATGACGCGTCACCCAACTCGGCGTGAAATTGGAGGCAGTAGTTAGTTAGTTAGTTACTTTATTTTCGTACAATATTGTTCTTACAATAGGTTTTGTTTTCACGCATTTTACAGAGATTTGATATATTTTGCATATATTTCTTCTGAAACATTATTTGATATTGTAATAAGTGACGCATTTTATGTATGTAACTAGAATTTCGAAGGAAAAAACGAAAAAAAAACATTAAATGTAATTGGAGGCGGCTAACGGTTTTGTCAGATAGTCAACTTTTAGAGGTTGGCTCACTCCAGACGGGGGAGCCACGAGCAGAAGAAGTTGAGTGGCCGATGGTAGGTTTTAACCACAGTGAATCTTAGAGCTGTCCTGGCTGCTATCAGGTTGGCGAATATCTCCAGCGAAAAATGTGCTATGTGTATACGACGCAGTTTTTCTCAACGCTTCGCTGACACACTTGCACACTGGTTGAATGCTGTGCAGTTGACAGCATTGTCCAGAAAACTGAGACTCCGTGTTTTAGTGTAAGACTTCTTATCAGTGTTACCACAGGTTAGATTATTTATGAAGCCCAGAAGCTTAAAAAACGAGTAATTTCGAAAATTAATGAGTCTCAACAAGGGTTTTTGATAAAACAATGCCTCCTTATCTGAAAAAATACTAGTATGTTTTTTAAAGGTTTTAAGACTGCACTGGAGCTCTCAGACTCAAGACAAGTCCATTGCTAAACTACAGTTCCTTCGGAAGACCAGCAGGCGCTTCTGTGATGGAGGGGCTAAAGAATCAGCTCTTCCCAGCGACGTAGACCTGCCACCTCATCCAAGCAAAGGCGGAACAGTGACAGAGGAAGTGCATTTGCCGTGCCGTTGTCCCCTCCACAGTCGTATCTTCGCTTAAACCAAGTACATTCAAGTTTTTGGCAAATGTGTAGTTGCCCGATATTACGCCGGTAAGTCGTCTGCAATTTTTTCTGTCAAGGGACAACAAAAATGTCGCTGATTTCTTACAGACGTTTGGGAGCAAAGGCTTGGTCTATCTACATACTGGTGAGTCATGCCATCTATGATTGTGCTCTTGAGAGGTCCAAACATCAATGAATCAAGTTCAGGTCCTGAGAATCCAACCATCCATGTCTACATTCCTTTCCTGCCTCGAAGTCTGGCCAGAGCCATTTCTGGGTGCAGTACTAGCATGTGCTCAGGCATTTTAAATAGATGCGTTCAGGTATAATTTGACTTTATAAATGAGTCAAATCTAAAAATTATGAGTCCCTGAGTCCTTTTGACTCTATAGAGTCCCTGTGGTTACACTGCTTGTTATGGAGGTGTTGTGAGTAATCTATCGTTTTTACACCCGCAGAAGGTGGATGAAGCATTCCACAGCCTTCTTAGTTTGCTGTCAATGATAAGACGTAATCAATTTGAATCTGCCTTTCATTTGCCCAGAATTCGTACTCAGTCGAAGACAGAAATAATGTATGAAGGAGACAGTCAACTTAACCCGTGGCCTATGTTTGAACTTGAGCTTTGAATGTGGGTCTAGAGCAGCTCCATGTGACTATAGCGGTGTAGGTGATTTGTGATCTAACATGATTCACAAGTCGCTGGGCACTTGGAATTGAATTGCTATTGAAGCGATCACGATGCAATCTCCACCTAGCTGAATCAAATAAATGTCAATTCAACACGACAGAATGCGACTAACTAGCCAGCTAAAGTTTGCCAGCTAAATTCGGGAAACATGGGACGCAACTAGTATAATATTCCAAAAATTACCCCTGTTGTTGTCTCTGAACTAAGTTTATTTTTAACATTCAAACTCAATTTAACATCGCAAACTCAAGACTAGGAAGTCCCTTTCTAGATGCTGAGGATATCGGCACAACCCACACGATTTTCACTCTAGAAAAGGGCCAGAAAAAAACGAAGAATATCTCCGTCTGTGTACATAAAGAGAGATGAGAATTTAAACGGCATTCCACGGGGATACGCTATTTTGAGTTCCAGGGGCACGATCTGCAGATTCCACAAGCTGCAGTATGCGGCTTCTTCATCCGCTTTCAATAGCGTCCATGTCTCTGCGCCATAGAGCAGGACTGGGATGATCAGGGTTTTATACAAGGTCAATTTGGTGTTTCGAGGGATGGCTCTGTTACTCAATTGCCTCTTGAGCCCAAAGAAGCAGCGATTGGCAAGAGTAATTCTGCGCTTGATCTCGGTACTGGTGTTGTTGTCCCTATTTACTCCAAAGCCTAGGTAGACGAAGTCCTTGACTAGCTCAAAGTTTCAGCTGCCCATTATGACGCTCTGTCCGAGACGTCGATGTTGTGCGTCCTTTCGTGATGACAGCATGTACTTTGTTTTGCCCTGGTTTATCGTGTTCGTCTAATCACGTCAATGTCGTCCGCGTAGTTGAACGGACTTTTGGAAGATCGTGCCTCAGGTGTTAACGTTTGAGTTTCGCACGGTCTTCTCAAGTACGATGTTGAAGAAGTCAAATGACAGCGTGTCGCCTTGCCTAAAACCGTTTTTGACATTGAAGGTCTCGGTGAGTGCGTTACCGACCTTGATGGAGCAGCGAGAGTTCTCCATCGGCAGGAATGTCAAAACTAGACATGGCATTGGATAGCTCGTCTCTATGCACACTGTCATATGCGGCCTTGAAATCGGCAAATAGGTGGTGGCTGTCGATCTGCCCGTCCAATTGAAAGTAGATAGCCACAGACTATGGTAGCAAGATGTAGTTGTTGGTTGAGGCTTATGTCCTATGAATGTCCCTCCCTACGCAAGGAAGAACGATACGTGTAACAAGGTTGAAAAATGAGTTCTGGTACTCTACCACTGCAGAATCCCTAATCTCAATCTAACCTACATCTCTAGAGGCCACATAAGCAGAAATAAAGGAAATAACAATTTAATGTTTCATCAAACATCGCATAAAAATTACTTAAAGTCTTCCACTTTAGTCTTCCACTGTCACGAACATTGTTACCATTACTTCGACTTGGCATCACTTAATGTTGTTTTCATTTCGCGCCAGAATGGGACACTGAATTTTGCAAGTGCTGAGTCGTAGTTTAATTTGAACCAATTTACGAAAGTTTTCTAAGAATTTCAACACAAAATAACTAAAAGAACTGAATAAACATGCCAGTGGGTGATACTGGCCCTGTGGAAGATCAAATTCCCATGGACGAATCATTAACAGCAGCTAATGAAGATCCTCCATCCAAGGGCGGAGAAAGTGGCAATAATTCGCTGGAAAACATGGAATCCCTCATAATGGACGAAGACGAGAATGATGATCCTCTTGGAACCGAGAGTCTACTAATGTCAGGCTCTGAAAGTGATGGTGAGATCTCTATGGTGCGGTCGAAGAAAAAAGTTGCAAAGATCCTGGATAGTGATGACGATGCGGAGGGCAAGGATGAAAATGCCAATGAACCCGAGGATGAAGCATCGGCACCTGCACCAGCAAAGAAGACATTTTCAGCTGGTTTGATTGACTCTGACAGTGAACCAGACGAGGGAATAGCTGAGAAATCAGCTTCACCGAAGCGTGGACATTTCTCTAAGCTTATTGACTCAGACAGCGATGAAGAGGTGACCAAGAGAGAAAAAGGAAAGAAACGTGAGAAAAAGGAAAAAAAGAAGTCGAAGAAAAAGAGGGAGTCCAAGAAAGCCAGTGGGAGTGGCAGTGAGAGTGATTCGGAAAATGAGCAATCACCCAAGGGCAAGATCAACCCATCGAAGGAGACGGTGCTGTTTGATTCTGAGAGTGAGCCACCAGAACCTCCTAGTAACAATGACAGCGACGAAGCTGGACAGCAGGATGATCGAGCTCCAAAGAAGAAGCAAAGAGTAAGCATGAGATTCATTGAGTTCCCATCTGATTATCCTTTCTAGGCATCAGCTAAGAAGGCCATGGACGACATGCAGGCGATACAGAGTGAGACACAGCGCCTCTATCGGGAGACTCAAGTGAGGTAAGGTCAAGCCAGAGAGTAATATATCCACAATAGGTATTGACTGGTTCTTCTTCCGTTCGAAAGCATTCCCTATCACAAGCCGAAGCGACATACTCTCAAGGAATTCCTCACGAGACGGACGATCGTGAAACCGAAGCTCGATGGTGGATCGGGGAAGAGATTGAAGATGAACTCTGAGGAACTAGAAGAATACGCGTAAGTACACGATGTTCCAAGGATTTTCAGATGTTCACGATAGTTTTCCATTTTAGCAAGCAACTCGAAGAGCGTGCCCATGAAGCGGAGGAATTCTTCAAGAGCGAGTCGGAAGAGGAGCTAGTGGACAATAATGGGGAAAATGCAACGCTTCCTGATGTACCCGCTTCGCCAGAAGCTAGAACTCCCCCTCTTCTGAATTTAGACGAAACAAAGGCCGACACTGAGGCGCCGGCCAAGGAAACAGAGGATGCTCCGACACAGCTGACAGCGGAAGATCTAATGGAGATCGGCATGGACATAGATGCCACAGAGGCCGAGGCCCAGTCGGACCCACCCCCCTCGACAGGGATCGATGACACGGATCTCTACAATGAACCGCCGGGTCCGTCGAAAAAGCCTGAGGAGAAGCAAACCTTTTTGAGTGAACTCAAGCGTCGTCTGGTTGCGGAGAAGAATCTTCCAGCGAATCCAACATTAAAGGGGGACCCTGCAATGATGATTGACTTCGAGACCGGCGACATGGTGGCGCCGAAACCAACCGGTTTGGATTCACTTTTCGAACGGTTTGCCAAGTCGAATGCGGTTCACAAGAAGAAGCAGAAGGAAAAGAGGTAAGGCACGCTTACAAATCTGATGCGAGAATAACGAGTCGTTTTGCAGTTCTCCAGCAGGAAACAGTGACACGATAGACCTGAAGAAGATCACGGGCAACATCATCGACGATCCGAACAAGGACAAGGAGCCGACGCCAGGTGCGGCGTATGTCAAGCTGAAGGAGAGCCTTCGATCGTTGATCACAAAGAAGCGGAAGCAGGATTTCCAGAAGAAGTTGGAGGAGAACAACGAGCAAGAGGAGGAGTACAAGAAGTGCTGTGGCATCGATGATGAGGACGGAGAAATGGAAGAGCATGAACCAGAGACCAAGCTAAAGAAGACAGGGGATGAGATAATCGTAAGGCAGTGCATGGCAGATTAGGGCGTGTGTTGACATTTGGTTTTCAGATCGACGAGGAGGAGAATGTGGAGAAGGATACGGAGGTGGACGACGAGGTGGATGAAAATGAAAAGGAGGAGAACGGCGAGGACGACATATTTGAAGGAGAAGACGGTGAAGAGGAGGAAACGAAACTGAGTCAAGACGAGGCTGAGGAAAACGAAGGCGCCGCAGATGGAGATGACGATGAAGAGGACGAGGACGAAGACGATGATGAGGAGAGTGATGAAGCGGAGGAAGAACCCGAGGATCCTTCGAACAGGAAGCATCGCGTCATCAAGGCGTTTGAAGATTCAGACGACGAGAAGGAGGAGTTAGACGGAGGTAATCACAGTCAATGGATGAGGTTCGCGAGACACTCAATTTGTCATATTTTCAGGGCTAAACACAACAAGCACAAGCGTCCTCTTCGCTGAGGAGGAGAAGAAGAATCCCGAGGAGGTGGAGGATGAGTTGCTCGGACTGTGCTCTGGCCAGTTTGAGCAAACCCAGCGTGCGCCCTTGATAAGCCAAATACCCACGACCCAAGCTCAGGAAACAGTTGACGATACCGAGCTGATGGACCTGTGCTCCGGTGTGTTCTGTGCACCAAGCACGCAAGCGGAGAAAGTCGTCGCGGAAGATGAGAAGCCGAGGGGTGCTATGAAGATTCTCTCATCAGACGAGGAAAAAGATGACGAGAAGGACGAAGCAACAACGGACGTGAAGAAAGTGAAGAAGTTGAAGAAAAAGAAGAAGAAGCGAGCCAAGTTGGGCTTTTCGGACGATGAAGACGAAGAGGAAGAGGCGGAGCAGGAACTCCAAGAATCAAATGAAGAGGATGACGAAGAAGAAGAGGAAATTCCCCAGACATTCGTGGACTACGACTCCGAAGAGAATGAGGTCGAGGTGCAAATGACGAAGAAGGAATGTGTCAAGCAGGCGAACAAGTTTCTGGAAAACGAGGCCGAACTCTCCGAATCCGAGTGGGGCAGTGCCGATGAAGACGAAAAGAACATGGACAACTACGACATTGAGCTGGGCGACGAGGACGAGTTCGATCGGGAGAAAATCCACGCCGAACTGGAACAGATTCACATGTGAGCAGGGGTTTGTCACAAAATTGTGGCTCCATTCAAAGTATCTCATTCATTTTCTAGGCGGAAAGTTATGGACGACGACATTCGTGAGGTGAAGAAAATCCAGGAGATGCTGTTCGACAATGAGGAAGCCGACGGGGTGGGACGGCAGCGTCAATTCCGGTGGAAGAACATTGAGCACGGCTTCAGTTTGGATGACCCCGCGGGTGGTGCCGGGGACAACGATGCAGAGGGAGACAGTGCGGACGATGAAGAGGAGATCAAGTGGCGAAAAATGCGCTTTGAACGTGAGCAATTCTTGAAGCAGAAGACCAAGGAGGAGGCAAGTTGGCTGGCGCTCCAAATCTGAAACCGAGTTCATGATTTAATTTTCAGATCATTGCTGAAGTCTCGGCGACCACACTTGGCAAGAATCTCCTGGCAACAATGGGCGAGACGAAGAAAAACTTTACGATATTCAAGGAAACACGAGTGCCGAAGGAGTACAAGAAACCGTCGTTCCTTATTGAAGAGAACGACGTCAGAGCAATGAGTGGTTCGTTTTTGAACTACGACAAGGAGATTTTGGCAAAGCTTGCCGAGGCGGCGGTAAAATCGGGCCTGCCCGAAGATGAGCCGCAGAACAGAGCTAGCAAGACGGGAAACTTTGTGTTTGCTCCATTGTCTGAAGAGGAGAAAGCTGTAAGTATTCTAGAGAGGGGAGTGAAGTTGATTTTAATTGAATTCCTTGTCATTTAGCAACGAAAGAGAAAGGCGGACGAGATACAAAGTGAGAAGGATGGAAACCTCCCGAAAAAGGTGAAGAAGAATCCGCCTAGAGCCCTGTTCCTAGACAAGCTTTTGTAGACTTAATGGTTCTTCCAACTGACTGTGTATAGTGTACTTTATTGATAGAGATTTGTCGTATAGTTAACATGTACTTTTAAAAGATTTATTATATAAACTATTTTAAAAACAACTTTTCTGTGGTTCTTGGTTGGCTTTTTGGTTAATACAAACGACCTACCGGTCGTGCAAAAAAAAAATCCCTGAATGCAGCGATGCTGTGCATGCAGAATTTGCATGTGTTTAGCTAAAATTAAGAAGATAAAGAAATTCTGGAAATCTGTCTCCAGCATAAGACATTTTGCGAGATGAATCCAATGTCGATGTGAAATCCACGTTTTATAAAACGTGTGTATATTATTTAAGCTCCAAGTAAATAAAGCGACTTGGCATCACTGCGCCCATGGCTTATGTGTGACAGCGCTGTTGACGTTTCACCATGTGCCGTAGCAAAACAAATCAGTTTACTCATTTATTTCTGAAACAAATCCTCAACATTTCTTAGCCATTTCACAGCCGATCACAAACAAATAAATAAAAAATGGCAAGAAACCGTCCACAAAAGAAGAAGAAGCTTGAAATAGTCTTCGACCCCAAAAAGCGAGCGTAAGTAGCACCAAACATTCCCCCGGTTTCATTGTATCTCACATCAATCCTTTCGCAGAGATTTCTTGACAGGATTCCGAAAGCGTAAAAATGAACGCAGGAAGAAGGCCAAGGAGCAACTGGAGATCTCACTTAAGGAAGAACGTAAACGGATTCGTCAGGAAATCAAAGACGGCCTCAGTACAATGAAGAAGTCATTCGAACCCCTCAAAGAGCTCACCGAACAGGACAAAGTGGAGGAAGAATACGAAGACGATGATGTCAAGGTAAAAATTGTCGAGCTCACGACAAACGATCTGGCAGTTCAGAACAATTTTATCGGAGAGAACCGAGCCGCCGTAAGCGAGTCTGAAGAAGAAGCAGAATCGGAGAACGAGGAGGACGATGAGGCGATGTCGGCGAACAGAATCCCCGGAATGGATTTGGTTGAAAAGAAGCAGAAGAAACCGAAGAAAGAGGATCCCAATGAAGGTGGGAAGGGTAACAAAAATAAATTGACCACAAAGGAGTTGAGGAGCAAAAGGGACGTTGATCGACTGAAGAAGACCAAGACCTTGAACAAGCTGAAGAAGAGTAAGGCGTTCAAGATGAAGGAGCGTCTGGATAAGAAGGCGAATATAAAGAAAATCAGACGCGACAAGAATAACACTCTCAAGAGCTTGCCCAAGAGTGGACTGCGAAAGGTGAAGAAGGCTAAGGTGGGTAAATTCAGCAAGGGAAGAATGCTGAGCAGAAAGAGCAGAAAAGCAAAGCAGAGCTAGTGGGAGTGGGCGTGTGTTTATAGATTTTAATAAAATGTATTTTGAAACGTATTTTCTTTTGAATTCATCTTGACTGCGGTCCGATGGATCAGTGACTTCGATTCAGTGACACAATGCAACGAGGTGAATACTAGAGAGACCTGTTGGTTACGATGCATGGCTACACAGGACTGTAGCAAGAATGAAGAAGCTGAGATCCTATTTCTGGAAGGAGTATCGTATACAAGCTTATCTTAAAGTTTCGTTCTGACGGTGCAATCTACAACATCTGGAACCACCACATGTAGTCATTCACTTTCGGAACTCTTCTCTTGTCTCTGATAGTGAGCTCCAGATCGAAATAACTACTATGCCGCACAGCCCTGATGGAACGTTGGTGTTTGGTTTATGTGTGTTCCTTTTAGTCATTCAGGGAATGGCCCCTTCCTGGTGCATACTAGATTATTCTACAGTCTAGGTTGTTAAACTGATCCTCTGACCAAACTGACCAGACCACAGCTGCCTTGTTCAAGAAGCGGAGTGTGCGTCGGCCATGGCGCTGGGTCTTGTTTACTTATCAGAGCAACGACCCGGAGGTCGGATCCTAAGCAATTTCTGTTTTTGTCTGCCTTGCATTGGTGATGGTATTGACGACGCTGCTTCTAGTCATCATGACGAAGCTGTCTTACGCCGCGATAATTGCCGACTGATCCTGTTGTACACTTGTGCCTCTTTTAGAGATAGAACATCCTGGGCTGACCACTTCAATTAAGGTATTCACTCAATGGAACACTTATTCCCTTCAATCTTATATTTCGGTCCTTCCATTTAAGATCTCCATGAATGCCTCACAGCTTGACTGCTTCGATTGGGGCAGTCGTAGTTCCAGTCTACTTGCTCAGTCAAAGTTTCAATTGGTTCCAGTTTCATACAAAGACAGTTCAAGTCCCAGCTAATTCCACTCAGTCGGAGTCACATTTCAGAGTCTGATGAACATCAACTGGGGCTGACTGAGGGGCGCTAGTGAAATGAAACGTTTTGGATATCCGTGTCTGATTTTGTAGATTCGATGTTTGTGTGATTAGTATGAAGTCAACAGCAAGTGAGGTGACAATACGTGCAACAGGAAGTATAGAAACTTCCTGTAGAAATTGTCGTGACGAGGGAATAAAGGGCATCCAACACCTTATTTGCACCGGCCCGGTCCTAGCATGTAGTCATGCTCTACAAAACTCTTATTCTGCCAGTCCTGTTTTATGGAGCCAAACGATGTACAGCAAGCAAGACTATAGAGCTGATTCTTGGCGCCTTCGAAAGAAAAATTCTACGTCGGATATATGGTCCCTAAGTAAGTAGTCCTAGCAAAGCCAACTAAATTGAAGCGCAAGTCTGTGGATTGTATTCTTCACGCCACATCGATAGCTTCAGTTTGATATAATTCTACGCATAATTAGATTGACCATCAAGGGAATCCACGTGGCTGCACCTTGGACCTTACCGATTGTAAGTGCAATCAATCAAGGCACTTTTATCATAGTGAAGGAAAAACAGGGGTGTTGAGGCGTTTGTGAGCATCGAGAAGGAAGCGGCCAAGATTAGGTTTGCGGTTGATGAGGCTAACTAAAAAAGGTCCACCAACACCTACTTTTAGACAAAACGTCACTATAGACAGCTATAACTTTAAAGTGGTGAAAGACTTTGTCTACCTAAGCTCCGAAGTTAATACAAGCAGTGACGCCACCGCGGAGATAAAACATAGGACCACATTGCCCAATCGACACATTTTCGCATCGGAAGGCCACTGAGGAATAAACCCATCTCTCGAAGAACCAAGCTGTCTCTATATAAGACCTTGATAGTCCCAGTCCTGTTGTATGGCGCCGAAGCATGGACACTAACTAAAGCGGACGAGGATATTCTTGGTCGCTTCGAGAGAAAAGTCCTTCGAATTGCCTTCGGTCCCGTATGTACGGATGGTTTTTGGAGGAGGAGACTGAACGACGAGCTGTATGGGTTGTACAGCGACCCTGACCTGGTCAAATGAGTTTGAATCTCTCGTCTCAGATGGTTAGGTCACGTCGACCGAATGGACACCATGCTCCGGCCCGGAAAGTCTTTGACTCCAACCCCGAGGGACAACGCGGTATAGGAAGGCGACGCCTACGGTGGCGTACGCAGCTAGAAGGGGACCTAAATAAGTTGAACGTGCGTGGCTGGAAGCAACACAAGACCGGGCTAGATGGAGTGGCATGTTGGCTTAGGCCCAGGTCCACCCCGGACTGTAGCGCCAGCCAAAGAAGAAGAAAGGAACAACAGAGTCAAGTATAAGTAAATCCACCGCGACAGTACCAAATTGTCTAAGTGGGTATGATCTCCCTTATAATTCATAACAAAAAGATAGTTTATGCAGTATGAATTTAAGAGCTATGGCTAAGCCGTCAGCCTGGTTAGCAGGTTCCACTTGGTTGTGCAGGATGACGATGGAGAACTCTCACTACTCCATCAAGGTCGGTAACGAACTCACCGAGACCTTCAATGTCAAAAAAGGCTTAGGGCAAGGCGACACGCTGTCATGTGACTTCTTTAACATCGTGTTGGAGAAGATCGTGCGAAACTCACACGCCAACACTAGAGGCACGATCTTCCAGAAGTCCGTTCCACATTGACGTGATTGGACGAACACAGCGAGCCGTCAATGAGGCGTTTGCTGGCATTGAAGCGGAAGCGGCTAAAATGGGTCTAGCAGTAAACCAGTGCAAAACAAAGTACGTGCTGTCATCACGGAAGGATGCACAACATCGACGTCTCGGACAGAGCGTCATATTGGGCAGCAGAAACTTTGAGGTAGTCAAGGACTTCGTCTACCTAGGCTCCGGAGTAAATAGGGACAACAACACCAGTACCGAGATCAAGCGCAGAATTACTCTTGCCAATCGCTGTTTCTTTGGGCTCAAGAGGCAATTGAGTAACAGAGCCATCTCTCGTAACACCAAATTGACCTTGTATAAAACCCTGATCATCCCAGTCCTGCTCTATGGCGCAGAGACATGGACGCTATTGAAAGCGGATGAAGAAGCTCTTGGTTGTTTTGAGAGAAAAGTTCTGCGTACGATCTTTGTTTCTGCTTGCGTTGATGGCGTTTGGAGGAGAAGGTTCAACCACAAATTGTACGGGCTGTACAGCGGCATGCACCTAGTTAAGCGTCTTCGGATCCAACGCTTAAGACGGCTAGGTCACGTAGAGCGGATGGACACCACAGCTCCGGCCCGAAGAGTCTTCGACACCGAGCCATTGGGACAGCGCAACTGAGAACGTCCTCGCACTAGATGGCGCACACAAGTGGAGAAGGACCTCAACCAACTTGGTGTGCGCAGCTGGCGAAAGATCGTGCTGGCTGGAGAGGCATGTTGGTTGAGGCCCAGGTCCACCCTGGACTGTAGCGCCAATCAAAGAAGAAGAAGATTCAGTTTGACTCCCAAATATTCCACCTCAGTAACGGTTTCAAGTGGTTGACCATCGTATGTCCATTTTCTTTAATGGGATCTCTCTTATAATCTTATAATCAAGCAGTCACCCTACCTTCCTCGTCACGTGTCGTCTTGCGTGACGCTCGTCTAATCACAGGGCATCAACACAGATGCGATATGTCGCTTGCCGAATCTTTAAAGACGTAATCACTTCCCTCCTTACCATCGATTAAACGACGGTATTTGATTATATAACTAAGCAGGGTTGATGAACACCCCGAGCAGTAGCTTGTTGACACTCATGACAGACACGTGCCGCCAACTCCACAGTTTGGTGATCCTTGAAAATCAGGAAACAGAAAGAACACACATGAGTTTCCTTTCAAAATATATTTTTATTTCAGTTATTTTGTTTGTTTTGTTGTGGTTGTTGTTTGTTTGTTTTTCATTTTGCCACGCCGAACCCCCATGTCATCTCTCCTCTCTCTCTCTCATTCAGCTTGTATTGATTTGTTTGTTGTTAAAAAAAACCCTGGGGATCCGACGTGCACTGGCTTAAGGACTACTGCATAAATTGGTATATATCTCTTCTATATTAAATAATATTAATAATTTTAATTGTATATATATATATAGTTTCATGTGTATTATTTTGTTGTTGTTGTTGATGTTGCTTTTTGTTTTTGTTTTAGTTTCTCCCCTTCATTTGATTCAATGTTGTTTACAATTCATATAGCTATATACTTCTTATATATTTATTTGTTTTTTTTTTTTGTAGAAAAAGAAACGAAAGGAATAAGTGAAAAAAGTTCGGCGCGCGCTGTTATATTTGTTTCCTGCTGTTGTCAGTTGATTAAAGGTTTGTTTTTTGTTTTTGTCTAATTTTCTACAACTTATACAATAAATTAAAAAAAATGCATACGTCGGTCGACCGGTCTGAAGCAGACGGAGCGGAGTAACGTTCAAAGAGTTGTGTCGGGATAGAGTAGTCGAGGAAGGGAAATTCGGAATTTGTATGGCCCTAGTGAGAGAACGAGGAACAGACCTCTCAAAAAAAACGCTCTCAATTCGGCACTCAACCTCAGGCGACTGAGCACGAGAGTTGGAGAGAGAGGAGCGTGTGTGTGTGTGTGTTTGTGTGAAGGGGAGGAGGGGAGAAGGTCATTTTTATATAAAATTCTAAAACTAAATTGCATTTATATTATTAAAATCTAGAGGGAACAAAATTAGTTAATTCTACTAACTGCTAACAGACTTATCAACTAGAAGCATATAATATAGCAGTGAAAGTGTATAGGTTCCCGTGTACGCGGGCGTGTGTGGTATGGGGGGAGTGGGAAAAAAAACAGGGATTATTTCGTATCTATACAAACTAAGATCCTTAGTAACTAAGTTTTGCAAACTCTTCTCTATTTCGCATTTGATTCTGTATGTCTAACGATCCTCGTGTGATTTTTGCATGCTGGATGATGATTTGCGGTAGTTTCTTGTTTCTATAATACAATGACGAGATGAATGAGGATGTGTGGGACGCGTGTGTTCACGTTTGTCTCTGTCCAGTGTGTGTGTGGAGAGTTTGTTTTGTTTTGTTTTGTTTGTTTACACTTTGTGTAGGTTCTTTGAAATGTCAATTTTCTAATTGCCTATGCGAGAGAAAAAAAATAAAAACAAAGACGTCTGATGTACATTAAATTAAAGAGAAAAAAACAACAAAAGAATAACAACAATTTCGGCTGTGCTCCACGCAGTCTTTGCTCGCATAACAACCCTTCTCTGTCGTATGTGCTGTGTCTTGTGTGTCGTCTGTCTGTCTGGAGGAGGGTTTGGTGTGATTTCCATTTCTTCCAGAAAAAAAAATTGAACTAAACTCTCTTCTCTTCATTTTCTTCCTTTTGTTAATAATCTTAATTCGAATATGCGGCTAGAGTACGCCACGTTGGGCAGTTATACTTTTTGTTAAGAGTCCCGCCGATGGAAGTCGCCACCGCTGCTGCGCTGATGTTGGGCGGCGGCTCTTTGATGGAATTTATTGCCGAATCTTTTGAAATTGTTCACCTTTCGATTGAATGTGTTGCCCATTCGAAAGTGACCGCTAGAGGTATTTTGGTAACGATGACTGGTCGCGCTGTTCACCAGTTTCCATCGTCGCTGATATTGATTCTGCTGTTGCTGTTGCTCCTGGAATGGATTGTAGCCGGGATTGCTGGATGATTGCTTGGGCGCTTTCACTTTCTTCTGACGGCCGCGGTCCATTTCGTTTTCATCGTCCTCGTTCCATTCGCGTTTACGCTGCAAACGGGCATCTTCGGTGATCTTTAAATGAGAATGAAACAAACAAGGCACGTGTCAAGTGATGGACATACAGCTTGCATCGTTCAGTTTAACTTACCTCCTTTTCTAGTTCAGTTTTGGTGCCATTCCAGCTGACCACCGGCGCTCCGTAGCCGCGGTGTGATTGCTTCTTCAGCTCGTTAACCACTTCGCTCGCTTCGGCCTCGACCTTTGGCTGAAAGCCATTCGATGGCTTGGCGCTGAAATTCGCATGCTTTGCGGGACGCTTCTCCGGCGAACTTGATCTGCTCGCGGAGAAGGGATTTTTGTATTTCTTGTCATCGGCGCCGCCCGGCTGCACGTTGGTCACCTGCCAGAGACCGGTCTTCGTCTTGATGACCGGCGGCGATGGCGGCGTCGACTGGGCTTGCTTCAGGTCACTGGCGCTCGCTGATGAGTCCATTGAGTCGTTCGAGTTCTCGTCGAAGTCATTCTTCACCGCGTCCGCATCGCTGCTCAGTTGTGTCTTCTTCTTCTTCGGCGAGATGACGGAGGCAGAGGAGACATCATTACCATTGGTTGGGCAGGGCGCCCTCCTACTGAACAGCCAGTCGAATTCTGTTTTTTTCTTTTTCTTCTTGGCCGCCTTGGTGCTCTGCGGGGTGCTGGTTGTTGTTATGGGCGAGGTTTTGGCGGCGTCAGCCGGCTTCTCATCGGACGAGGAGCCAGACCCGGTCGCCTCCCAGGAATCATCCTCGGACTCTGATTCGTAAGGAACAAGGCTCTTGGGGGGACTCTTGATCAGAGCACCGTTTGTGTTGCTTGTCGACGTGGCCACCGCAGCTGGGGTCGTCGATGCCACAGTCTGCAGCTTGGTCGCACTCGCTTTCTCCTTCGCATGCATCGGGGAACTCAAACCGAGCTTAGGCATACTTGGCAGTGTCGTTGCGGCGGTTGTTGTTGAACTCACCTCATTGCTGGTTGTGGTCACTTTCTCGTCCTCCTCCGCTTCGCTGTCGCTCGCCGAGGGGTTTGCTTTCAGTTTGTCTGTCGAGCTAGTGGCTGCGCTCGCTGTCGCCGATGATGTGCACGCCGATGTGGTTGTTGCGCTGCCGTTCATCAACGCGGCCGAGTTCTTGAAGTGAATCATGATTTTGGAACTATTCGTGGGAATCGAGGTTGGTCGGTTGCTCAATTTGCTCGGCGAATTGACTAGTTTGTTTCCATTGCCGGGGAAACCGTTCGATGCGCTACCGTTGCCGTTGGTGCTGCTCTTGTAGAAGTCTGGCAGTTGCGGACCGATGATCTTTTGGTCCGTGTTCAGCTTGCTGATCACCTTCGGGCTGACTGATGATCCGTAGAAACTCTGGCGGTTCTCGTTGCCGCCGCCGTTGCTGTTGTAGAGGGAGCCGTTCTTTTGGCCATTCTCCTTGGCTTGATCGAGGCTTCCATTGGTTTGGGTGTGTGGACGACTGTTGGTGGCGGTTTGTGTGCTGTGCTGATGGCCCGATTCCATTTCGTAGAAGATGATGTAGGCGTTGGTGTTGACCACACTCTGCACGGAAATGGGACGCACGTAGCTGTCGTCGAAGCTGTAGTACGTTCCCGACTCGGTCAGCCCGATTGCGGTGTAGTGCCCGCAGTGCTGCGACGCTCCCAGATGTGTGACCATCGCGACCAGTTTGTACGTCAGCTGCTCGCCGTTCTTCCTCGACGCGAATCTGGAGAGATCGAGTCGCGGCCGAATCGTGATTTGTTTGTTCAGCTTCGTACCCAGCATCGAGAAGCGCTTCAGCTGAATGCAGAGCGCGATTGGAGCACGCTCCAGGCTGAACTGCTTCGTCGCTGACACCTGAAAATTGCAAGAATGCACATGAGAACTTCACTTCGAGGGGGAATTGCGGGGGAAATTACCTTCTTTTTGCATGATTCACATTTGTAGCCCATGTCCTCGAGTCGCTCTCGCGAGAAGTACCCCTCCAGAGCCTCCTCGACTGTATCGGCCTTGCGAATGTCGAGGAGGAGGTCTTCGAAGTGCTGAAACGTCGTCGAGACATGACCGCACGCGAGGCAACGGACGGCCGACTTCAAGTAGCCGCCGAGAATCTGATTCGGTGGCGTCGTTTCCTTGCTGAACTGATCCAGGTCCTTGTAGTTGTGGAAGCGCATCAGATACGCCTTCTCCATTGCCTCGACCAGATACCGAAGGAACTCGTGAGCGTCCTCCTGTCTGCCCATGATCAGGTGCCGGCAAATCGACTTCAACTTCGAATAAACCAGATACGGTCGTATGGCCGATTGCTGCTGCTGTGACGAGATTAGGGTCTTTGACATGGCGCACACAATGCAGCCACCCTGTGTACCGCTCTCCTCCTCGCAGCGTTCCCTGTGCTGTGTGTCGGACATAAGCCAATTCGCTATGGCCGGGACATGAAACAGTGCTTGTAGGATGGAATTCAGGTAGCATGTGTTGCCAACATTCATCATGCCGGCGCCAACGTGCCATTTGCGGTTGGAACTCTTCCAACCGATTTGCACATTCTCCCGTGGGAAGAGGATGCGTTTCGGCTGTGGCAGTTCATTGGAATTTCCGCGTGATTTTTCTGCAAAAAAAGAGGAGAAAAAAAAACACATTCGATTAAACTGGGTTACGTTGATTCGGTGCTGTGTGTGCGGAAAAGAGGTCATGGACAATGGGTATGGAACGGGCATTATATAAGCCGGGGGAAGTCACTTAAAACAGAAACAACAAACACGAACGTCTGACGATGCTGGCCAGGGATCCAAAAAGCGAACTCAAACGAAACTGGAAAGGCATATTGAAGCGTAATCGACTGTCTGACAGGCCCTTGCACCGCTTTCGACAATGTGTACATCAAGAAATTCGCAAGATATCCTTGTTATCTCGACTGGGCATCGAATACAATCCACACCCCGGAACGTCACGTAGCCCACCGTGCTACATCACGAAAAACCTCCAAGACATACCTGTACAGGCCATTCATTGAGCTAAATTAACATTCTCCGCTTATTTACAAAAAAAATCCTCAACAACCGCGACCCGGGTTTATTTTAGTTTTTTTTTCTTCTTTTCTTCAGAGTACAAGTTATTTTGCCAAAATCTCTCCACACTACATAAGTCTCCCCTTCGGCCGCGGTGTCCGCTGTCAAAGTGACACTTGCAAAAACAGAAAAACAAAACACATTGACTCACTCACCAGGGGTCGCTGACGATGTACAACTCGAATTGTGATGACCACCGGTTGTTGCCGTCGCTGGACTTTGATTCGAATCTTTGTCACTTCCATTCATACCCGTCGCCGAGGTGGAAGACGAAGAGGTCGATGATGTTGCTGTTGTTGTTGCAGGTGCGTGCATTAATTTCCCGCTATTGGCAGCAGACAATGATGATGTTGACTGTGCTGACGGTGTGGGCGTAAGAACCATATATTTTGACTTTAAGGTGTCAAGGACCGTTTGATTGTAGTTCTTCACCTCTTCGTATTCGATTTTAGTGAGGAGCACCCGTTTCGTAGATGCGGCCAATTTATTTTGCAAACTTTCGTCATGGTGATGATGATGATGGCCGCCTATGGACGTTTGACTGACTGAACCGCCAGTCGTTGCGGACAGACCAACGTATGGAGAATTTGCAAGTGAATCACGTATGGCGGCGTTTACGTTTGCCGCTGCCGACTCACAAACCACCGATACAGGCATTGTGCGGGTAGTCACACGCCGGGGGTAGAGACACGGTTTCTATCCTTTTTTTTCGTGTCTTTCTCCTGTTTGTTTTTGCCCCCGCAGATTAGGCGATGGTGTGTTTGCAAACACACAGAACACACTTGTTTTCTATTCAGTTTTTTCTTTATCTATTTTTTAACTCTTGTTTTTCTTTTCCTTTCAATTCACATGAACTGTTTTCAGCTTTCTTTGGATGTGTCTTTTCGGTTGCTTTCTTTCTCGCTGCTACTACTTCTGATGCTGCTACTGATGCTGACGATGATGCGGTGCGGCGGCGACGGTGGCGGCAGCGAATACGACAACGACAACCAAGATAGCAACGATGGTGGTGGTCCCTTCCGTGTTGCAATTTCACCGTCATCAACATGCAAAACGACACGCACTGGAAAATTCACTCATTTAATCAGTTTTCTCTTTTCCGGTGTTTCAAATTCACGAAAAGTCTATTAACTATACTATCCACCGTCGGGTTTTACATATTTTCGCGCGATTTTTTTCTTCACTTTATTTTGCGTTATAAAACACGAGAAAATTTTCCCGACCACATGTATTCGAACGTACTGAAAAAGACAGAATGCTGCTCTTGCTGGATGCTATAAAATACAATGAAAATGAGAAAAAAAAACCCCACATACACACGGTCTTCGAAAATGGCGGATTACGTGTGTTTACCTGACGGCAAATGACTTTGGTTTTATGGGAAACATTTGTGAGACCGGGCAATGCTGCTTTGCCTAATTGAGTTGATTTAAGACGTGTGAAGCTTATTTACTTGATGTTTTTGAAGCTTGATTAATTTTAATTGATTTCACTCTGAAATTGGACGATTTCTGTTTAACATTTATGGGAGAATTTCAAGTTGAGTTAATAGCCCTCTATGTGCGAGGTTTGTAAGTTTGTGGTATGAGTGATGCCAAATCGAGCTTTGTGTTTATTTTTATTTTGAAAAAAATGTCTATGTGATTGCAATGACATATGTTATTCAATAGCGCGACAAAATGTTCAATTTTACATCTCTTTATTCATTTATTTGTAAGTGAGATACGAGTAGAGCGAGCGAACATTTGTCTTTACTGTTGTAATGTAAGAATAATGTGTAGAAGATTACGCCTTTATGTTGACGTGCTGAGATGATTAAACTAGCGTATTGTTTACATACAAAATAGGTCTATGAAACTTTTACGAAAGTATGCTCTTGTATGGGTTTTATGTCAAACTAGTCTTGTCTCGAGGGCGTTAAAAAATTAACGCACCCATTTTAATCTGAGAAGTTTCTGTTTGTTATTTTTCTGTCAAATTAATTGATGTGTCAAAAATTCGAATTTAGTTTTGACGGATCTTCATAAGTTTTAAATTAGTTTGAATTTTTAGTTTTATTTTTTTGAATTTGTACTTTGTCAGAATAAAAACCAAATGAAGTTCCAATTCCAATTAATTTAGAAGTGTTGCTGTAACTCTCGACATATGACATCTCTGACGTCATAAAAAACGCAACAAGCTCTCAAAAATGACACAGTTACACATGTGTATTCAAATTGTAGACAAATTTGTCACAGTGACACATATTTTTGGGTGAAGTCGGGCTTTCTAATTAGAGATTTTATTCCCAATAAGCATGAACATGTTTAAAATAACCTAGTTTTCTGCATGTTCTTAAAAAAGTTCTAGTCAACCGTTCGGCAAACAGTATGAATTCATCTACGAGAAATTGCCTTTCCAATAATGTGAGTATTATGCTATTAGGTTGACTAGAACGACGTAGAAGCGTGAGACAAAAATCTGCACCATGTATTTGTATTTAGTTTTTTTTAGATTCAATGTGTTGATTTTTTTCTGTCTGCTCTGAGTCTGGGAAACCAGTCATTCAGTGTCAGCTGACTAGCCAAAAAACAGACAAAACAAAATCGCACTCGAAAAATCCCGCCCATAAATATTTCTTAATTTTGACGAAACTAAACTAAATTTAGGGCCTCGAAAAACTACTATTTTATGTGACAAGTCTAGACTATGGAATATTTTTTTAACTTTTGAGGAGACTATGTGGCTATTTTTATGTGACAGTTCCAGCTGGGCATGGAGCAAGTGGGCGGAACATATTTTTGGAGTTTTTCGGCGATCATTTAGGTATTTGACTCGAGTTCTGGATATGACAGCTGTTTAAGTGAATTTTTGGACAATAGGTATATTTTTTCTGTTAGTTTGGGGAGAAAAACGCTATTTTGTGTCAGCTGATAGGGCGCAATGTGGTAGAAATTCAATTAAAGAGGCCCGACATTGGAGATAGACGATGAGTGAGATGAGAATAGATTACAAAAAATAAAATAAAAAATCGAAAAATCACAGGGCGCCCAAAAGGTTTATATGGCTTTGACTAGCAGGGAAATTTATGCATTCATACTAATAAATGTACATATTCTACCAATTAAGCAAAACACAAACACATTTTTCACTAAGCGATTCCAAGTAAAATTTCACTTCTGAGAGCTTGACAACCACTTATTACAAAACTGGCATACTTTTTTCCGGGTATTCCACCAACAATTATACCCGAAGTTAATAATTTGATATATAATTGCACGAATTGAATTGTTCACTAAATTTGAATTTTCAATAGAACGTTGTTCTCGCGTATGAGCTGTCAGAATTTTGGCTAAGAACGTAGCTAATAAAAACTGATACCAGATGGCGCTGACGATTCGATTCGCCAATACCGCGTATGCCTCGAAAAAAAATTCTTCCGTTTGACAGTTCTTTATATATTTATGTATATATGTATATTTTACTTTCATGTACATGTGGGTTTGTATGTAAGCATGTGTTTGTATTTCGGACGCAACGTACGTCTTTGCAATCCGGCAAATACGATTTTTGTGGATTCCAACTGCGACGCACAGTGTTGTATGGGATTTTTCCTATTCTGATGCATTCCGCATATAGTCTCGCTCCCTCTTATTAGGTCTTATGAATTGTCAAATTTTTGACAAGACGCAACGCACGCAACGGATTCTATGGGCTTGGCACTTAATGATGTCATTTCTAAAATCCAACCGAACGCCACGTAGCATCCTTCTGCACTTTACTGTTGCTTCTCCGACAGCCAATCAATTATCTGCTTTGGGGCCTATCAACGTTCATGTCTAGTGACTAATTTAAAGTGTTTAGAGTTGGTCTTTAAGGTTAGGTCAGTTTGTAGGTGTGGTGGGACCACGTCCTATTGGACTCATTGTGATGAAGTTTTTGAGGTTAGTTTAATTTTTCTTATGTAGCAAGGGCTTTCGCAGCACACTAAAAGTAACTGCAGTTTCTTTGACTATGTATTCAACTTATTTTGACAGTTATGACGATTGCTGTCAGACATTTGCGTTTGTAGCTGTCTTATGGATGGCTGGGGGCTGTGGGAATCGTGTAAGCAGTGATTGGCGTTAACCTGACGATGCCCAGTGTTACAACTTTTCATCCTACACACCAACTGTGTTTATTTTACCTCCAAGTGGTAGTCATCGGGTACTGGTTATAGTTCACCCCAACTCAACCTGCTAAACTTTTAAGTGAGAGCTCTTGCCCTAGGGGTTACAAAAAAAGGAACTTTGAGGGCCAGTTGGTCGGGGGTTGTGCCGTCAGAAAAATGTTGTGTTACGAAGCAACAACAAGCCGCGGAAAGGGATGGAATTACTGATGTTTGTAGCTGTTATCTTTTGGAAAAACTAACATTCTAACTGCCCACACCCGTTTCATTGCCAAACAACATCTTTCTGCATCGATATTAGCAGTATTCCCAATCGCATGGCTCCAGAGACCCACTGTAACAAGCTTCAAGTAATCAGTGAAAAGCGATCTTGAGCGAATCAGCAACAATGTGTCAGCGTTTCGATGTTAATCAGCCGCACCACGCACCGACGTTGCTCCCGAAACCAACTCAGACAGTTGATTACAGATCGAAGGCATAACATCCAATCTGTGGCCAATTCGGAAAATTCGTTATTAGTCTCTGATTTCGTAGACTCGTGGAATAATCCAATAATCCACCGCAACGTTCTGTTTTGAATGAGGTAAATGTCTGCACATGACACGTGCACACAAACAAGATGTCTCAGTTGCGCCTCACAGGATTATCGATTCGAGGAAGGACGTTTACCACCACTCTCGCATCGGGGGCTGCTAATAAGTGGGCAAACTAAAGTATTCCGCTCTGGCAATGTTTCTCGTTAATACCCAATCACCCTCTAAATGGTAATTGAATCAATCTACTCAAAATGCGTATCCTTCCGAGAGATGAGCACAGCACATACGAGTCTCGGGAAATTTCCTACGCGCTCCATGCTCCATTGGAGACGTATTCATCCCCGAGGACGAGCAGGAAGATACTCTGTGTAAACATCCTGCGAAACGGAGCCGGAGCGGAGATGATTATGATTCGGGATTTTCGGAATTCCTTCGACACGCTCAGCCGTTGCCATCGCCGAGTTGGATTCCCTGGCAGAATCCACTGGCTCTGTCACTTATGCAGTTCTTGAGATGAAGGGCGAAAGGGCTGCCATTCTCTGCTCGTCTCTCGTACTCTCGCCTGCCACTCGTAGTCATAGCACCGAACTAGAGCCTATGCTAGTCGTTAAAACGTGACCAGAAACCCAATGAGCCATTTAACATTCGAGCCCCCGACATGTCTCCGTGTTACATCGGGAAACACTTTTTATATTGATTGAGTCATTAACGCAAATCCTTTGCACTACATTTACCTCGGTTGCCTGGCGATGGTCGAGAGCGGGAGAGCCCCCGCCACTCGGGGGAGAGACATCTGCCAGCCTGGTCGCCCGGCACGGGGGGGCGATGAAATGTCCTCACGCTCGAACGAGCTTGTAGCCATTGATTGACCTGTCAGCCCTCATTTTTCGGATGCCCAGCGACAACTTTTCGGAAACTTTCAACACGGACCGGGGCGGACCGGGTTGGCGTGCCTGTGCGGCTGTGGAGTGTGTTTAAACACTATGACACTCGGAGGGTATTAAGGATTCGTTGAGCTGTTGCTGGTGGATGTCGGTGCGGCGAGGGACCTGACGAGGCCTGGAAGTGTTGTTAATGTTGCCGAAATAAGTGTCTTTGTTGTAAGTACCCTGTGCCGGGGACCGGCGCGGCTCGGGTGGGTACTGTCAAATTGACGTCGAGTCCTTGAAAACTTTCAACTGCGTGAATCTGACTGGTAGTGGTGTGGATAGTGGATGTTCCTCGGAGTTCGGAAAGCCACTATAAGTTTCTGGCCACTTAATTAGAAGGACGGCGACTGGAGAAAGAAGAGAAACTTTCGTTCGGGTGCGTGCGGGGTTCACCTGCAGTTGGAGACGAGAAAAGTTTTCACTACACATCGGTGCACGTGGGCAGAGGCTGGCTTAAAAGTTTGCATTTCACATCTCGAGTCAGGGCAACGAAAGCAATTAGGAGTAAGAATGGGACATTTTGCATCTGTTGACCTTTGTGGAGACGATGGTGTCGCACTTGTTAAGCCAGAAGTATTAGTACGCGCGCCATGACCTGATATTTTGTCTCGGGATCACTGGGGTGGCCCGAAGATACTCCCGCGAGGGAAGCGAAAAGTTCCTAATTAACTGAGGTCCTTGATCTGAGCAACATGGCGCAGGGAGAAGCCGCACTGCAGCTTGCGATTTGGAGTCGAAAGCAATTAGCAAACGTTGTTGAGAGAGATTCAAGGGATTGTTTGGGGAACAAACTGTGGGCATCTTTGGCAGAAGTTGTTTCTTTCAACTGTGAACTACTTATTTTCTTCTCAGGCGGATGATCCTTGGGAGTTCTTAAGCAATGGGTGCCTTCCATCGCTGGGTGGACTGGGCATGTTGCCTCCAGTCATAAAGACCCACCTGTCTTGCCCCCGCGATGGCTTGACCTTTATAACGTAGGTTCGGTCCTCATCTCCTTTTCGAACCAGGAAACTCGGACTCGAAGACCTGCGTTGCTGGATGATTTGCGGAGACAGTGTAGTAGACACTGATCATCCCACTCCTGCTATACGGCGCGGTGGCATGGACAATTTCCAAGAGGGATGAAGAAGTCCTTGGTCTCTTCGATATAAAAGTTCTGCGTGCGATCTTTGATCCTGTTTGTGTTGACGGGTTCTGGAGAAGAAGATTCAACCACGAACTGTACAGCGACATGAACCTAGTTAGGCGTCTACGGATCGAACGCCTACGGTGAATGGGCCATAAAGAACGTATGGAAAACTCATCTCTGGCCCGAATAAACTTCGAATATGAACCTGTGAACCAACGGAACAGAGGACAGCCGCGTTTAAAGTGGCGCACCCAAGTGGAGATGAACCTCAACAAACTTGGTGTGCGAAACTGGAAACAGCTAACCAGAGATCGCGCTAGTTGGAGAGAGAGTCTCGTTTCTTCAGTCCCAGGTCCACCCCGGACTGTAGCGCCATACAAAGAAGAAGAAGAATCAGGTATGTGATTGACGAACAAATCATTAACACAAAATAAAAATAAAAAGCGATGGATAAGTATACAGCGACTGTGAACATAGCCCTCCCCCAAATATGATCCTCCACTTCTGACAATTTGCTCAACTACGAATTTCTGTGCACAAATCAATTGGAACAGACATATTAACGACTATTGCCGCCGCCTGTCACATTAACTATCATGTATAGGAGGGGATAAGATACAGCCCGTAGAGGGCCAAGCCTAAGCTTCACAGCAACCACTCGTTTTGTGTGTGCTATTGTTCTATCACTAGTGAAAGTGACCTACAGTTTAATACCGACTCTGAACGGCCAAGTTTGAGAAGCTTTTTCTAGACAGACCCTTTGAGCATTGTCAGTGACTCGAAAGAGGTGGGGCCGTGACAATTATTTTTGTCCTACAGAGGGGATCTGGATCGAACCTACGACGGTTGGAGTCGACGCACTTACCCACAACGCCCACTATAAATAAGGTGGGCTAATTTCTTCGCTGGCTTGCGCTAACGTATGCAGGATATGACAACACAAGCAACACGAGCGATTCAACAACTCTGTAACCAGATGCAGAACGAAGATCTTTTTTACTGACGCGTAGCCACTGGAACATTGATTCCACAAAAAGGGATTTCTAATTTAGTTTACGAGAAGCTTGCAGTACAACTCGGTCGCTTTGTCTTTAGCAACCAAAGCGTATTGTATGCTCACATCACACTGAATTAAATGGTTTGCATATTTGATATTAATTTATTCATTTTGTTTTAGTTGACATAAATTGGTTCTTCAATAAACACAATTTGACCCATATTTAGTCTGTACCGTGTGTGGACTATGCACAAAGTTAAGCTCTGCAGCGTATATGGACTCTATTGTCCATCCATATCCAATTATTCGAAGCCCATTGTCTATCGATGTGGTCGTGTTAGACCTTGGCAGTCCTGCTGTATGGTGCAGAAGCATGGGCGAGAAAAGTCTTTCGTGTAATCGTGCCTTCTCTAACTCAAAGGTAATAAAGATTCACGTAGATCGCGCTGAATGATTGAGGTAGAGAATGAACCTCAACAACCCTTAAGTTCCGCAGGCGCCCTGACCTGAAGATATTATTTAGTAAAGAGATCCTGTTTCAAGTGGAACAGCAGTTTAAGCGAAAGAAGCATCATTCATAAAACTTCACTTCTAATAATATGTATAATATGCGTGGCGCTACAGCCTGTAGGGGGCCAAGGCCTAGCTTCTCAGCAACCACTCGTGTTGTGCGTGCTATTGTTCTCTCACGAGTGGAACTTCACTTCTCTTGTTTTTAAATAAGGGCTTCTTTTCTTCTTAATCGTTATTTTTCAATGAAATTGAAAGCAATCCACTCCAAGTTTCTAGTTCAGTAGTAATTTGATACGCTTTAAATCCTATCACTCTGAATCACCCAACCGAAGAAATCCTTTATCAGACGATGGAAATCTCTCCGATGGACCATCCATATACGAAACAACATGCATGCATGTGCATGAAACAGAATAGGAAGGATTCAATGCATGGAGAGGAAAGCAATTTCTGCTGTCTGTTCATTCTCTTCATTATCTGCTACAATCCCAATAAATTATTGATCGAGGTCAAACATTTCTGCATCGCGCTGTCCATTATGGATTTGGAAAAATTGCATGAATAAGTGAAGCAGTTTTTAAAACACAATTATTAGCAATACAAAAAATGTCTACAATCAGGAATTTTAATCTGTACTAATTTTTTTGATAGAAGTATTTCTTGATAATTAACGAAAACTATTTACGTCCCCCTGCATATGGTATAACAAGGGATGTACAGCTAGGGGTTAACTAGTTGTTATGTAGTCCATAAATGGGTTTTAATGCCACTAGGGCTCTAAGAGCAGGGACAGCCCAAAGTGGAACACCAACCAAAAGGTTGATAGAATCTATATTAGCAGCGAACTGAGCAAGAATTAGGTCAGGGGAGAAGTCATCACCACAATCCAAATCTAAGCTGTTGTCGAGTGCAATGCAATTCGAGGACAAAGGCATTACTTGTGGATGGTACGATAATACTTCAAAAAAAAAAAACCCATACTCTGATCGGTCTGAGATGGCCTCGATTCTCTCATCCGCCATCCCGAACTCAAGCAACGACCTCATCAGATGCTGTATATGTCCTTCGAGAGGAGGATCACTTAGCCGCAGGCCGACGTAAGGAACTTGAGTGTCCAGCACTTAAGGACCAAGCACATCGAATTCGCGTCTATTGCGTCTATGTTAAAAGAATTACAGTTTAACATGACGACAGGGGAGATGGCAAGTGTAGTCCACTAGCGGAAAACAATGATGCTGGATTAAGTAGACAAACTTTCAACTTTTTCCTATGAACATGGAAATTTCTATTTCATCATTAGGTCGATAATGCTTTACATGCTGTCTTTTTGAAAATATGTATGTGAGCTCGATCACAGTTAGTAACCTCGTCTGGCACAGATGGATGTCCATATCCACGGGTTCAAGCATTCTCTTATGTCCAGTTTCAGAGCAAAGGATTAAACTTATATTCATCTAAACTGCTTGAACACGTCCGGTTTCACAATCAAATCTGACCTTCAGTTCAGTTGAACTTCGTTTGTGCAAAGCGATCAAAAAAATCTAGCAAAAAGTTTCATTCACACGATGTCCCTGAGACTATATAAATTCTTAATTCCAATGACAGCCTGGAAGGCTATACTTACCAATGAATGTTAAAAATTCAAAGGTTGTCCCAACTTTTGTATTTTCTAGACTAATTTTAGCAGCAACTATTTGACGAAGTTTGAAAAGCTATTAATTCGTGCGGTGTGCTAAGATATGCCCTAACTTGTATTATTTCATTGTTACGTTTCATTGGAACATGCGTTGGAAAGCTACGGTCATTGTACGTCATTTCGGTATATGTCATTCATATGAAGCGGAAACAACAATAATTTTTTTTTCACTCACATATGTCGAACTTTGTGCCTGAAAAAGTCTTTTTGCGGGGAATTCTTCTTCATTATTTTAATATGAAGAAAACTGCCAAATGTTTGGCTAGGAAGACGACGAACCTACCCAGGACAGTAAATAAAAATTGGATATCTATGGCGCGAAGTTAATGCTCTGTATTGGTGGGCTGTATTATGAGCTGCTAAAATCTTGTGAAACCATCAATGGACAACGCTACCGAACGCAATTAATCCGTTTGAAGAGAGCAGTAGCCGAAAAACGCCCGGAATATGCAACCAGACACGAGGCAATTATTTTTCATAATGACAACGTTCGGCTTCACGTTGCTATTCCGCTTAAGAACTATTTGGAAAACAGTGGATGGGAAGTTTTACCCCACCCGCCTTATAGCCCAGACTTTGTGAATACGGTTCACATCAGAGCAGAATATCAAAAAATGGCTGCCAAGCCGGCGCAGTTCTTTTGGGATGGGATCCACAAATTGCCAGAAGATGGGAAAAAAGTCAAAATTAATAAATATACCCAATACTTATCAGAAATCTAGCCTAGACATCGATGTTCAAGTAGGGGTCTAGGCACATACGCACAACGCCACCGACCACCACACTGTTGTCTGTTAGTTCTGTAAATGTCGAGGTAAGCATTGAGAGAACAGCACGCACGCATCATTCGACCGATAAATTTAGTGTTTCCTCTTCTGCTTTTGTAAAACCAGCATCTTAAGCCATTTTAAGGCATAATGTTCTTCTATTTCGTTTCTCTCCGCCTTTCAATTGAAATGTCTGGCTCAGTACATTGTTCTCTTGCGTATATTTTATTGGTTCCATAACCAAGTTCAAGTAGAAAACTCGCTAGTGCTTTAAATTTGTTTACCCTTTCTTCTACAGTGAGCCCAGATTTTTACAGGAATTCTGTGCTACATCAACTTCTTCAAAAATGTTGCACCTGACTAATACGTGAGGACGCATACAGAAGATTAAAGCAGGGTTGCAGGCCTCTCCTTTCGATGATCACAAAAGACCCCAAGAGTTGAAACTATCTTCAAGAAAACTTCCTTCAATGGCTTAACAGCTTTTTGATGACCGTTCCATCTCATGCCTACTAGTCTCTTGACTGATACACCTGCATTTTTTATGAGAAACTCCCAACGATGAGTTGATGCTGAGAAAAATGTGTAAAGTTTTTCCACAGTCCAGGAAAAAGATTTCTGTACTTGAAGGAGTGCTTCCCAAAGAGTGTGCGCTACAATGGCTTAATGAATGGTTTGTACATGGCGGAGACAAAACGTTTCGATTAATTTCTTAATAATTACTTAAAAATTCCGTCAGATTTTGTGCAATTTGTTCTGTCATCCGGGCGGGACGGCATTGGCAAGACTTTACCGACTGATCTTTTCGCTTCATTTTGACATAGCATCTTTGTTAAATGCGACGAAAACAATTTTCACGACCCCACCTCTTTCGAGTCACTGACAATGCTCAAAGAGTATTTCCTGTCTAGAAAAAGCTTCTCAAACAAAGCCGTTCGGATTCGGCATAAAACTGTAGGTCCCTTCCACTCGTGAGAGAACAATAGCACCCACAACACGAGTGGTTGCTGAGAAGCTAGGCCCTGGCCCCCTACGGGCTGTAGCGCCACCCATATATATATATATATATATCTGTTTTCTGCAAAAATCTCTTTTTTAAGCCCCCGCTAACCAAATGACAATATTTTCCATTTAAACTTTGCTGACGGTTTCGTCAATTTGGTACATTGGATGCAGCATAACTTATAAATCGTTCCATTCAAAAGTAGCCAGTGGCGGTTAATAAATTCAAAAGTCTGCATTTTTCATTCACACATCGACTGACGACTAAGCAAGGCTATCAACTGCAACCGAGTACAAAGACTGGCCTGCCAGTGCATTAGCGGAGCACTGAGAAGTACTCCGTCAGACGCACTAAATATTCTCCTCCATCTTCCACCACTAGAAATATTCGGAAAACAAACAGCAGCCAGCACAGCCTTGAGACTTAAAACACTCCGACTGTGGTGCAAACTCAACATCGGCCATTCAACCATTCTCAAGAAATTCAACTTCCTTCCTAGGGACACTGACCGCCACCTTCGAGAAGAAATTCTAGATCACCATTCCCTCCAGCGGACTGGTCTGATAGGCAAACGTTGAATGATCCTCTGCGTTATGATAGTACGGATCGAAGACAAACGAAAGCTCCTTAATCACTGTCGCGTTTTTCAGGCAGAAACCATAGCGATTAAAGAAGCCTTGTCGTGGCTCAAAAACAACGTGATATCAAAAAGGGATAACACCATCTGTTCCGATAGTCAGACCGCTTTAAAATCCCTGGACAATGTCATGTTTTACTTAAAAACATCCCTTAATTGCAGGATGTCTCTTAACGAGATGGCTGAGCATTTAAATATCCATCTCATGTGGGTTCCGGGAAACTGTGACATACCAGAAAACTGCAAGGCCGAAAACTTGCCAGGTGTGGTACAACCTCATCCCTATCAATAGCAGGGGTACCACCTTCCGTGCCGATTGCTACAGCCTACAATCTTTTAAAAATTCAATTAAAACCACCAATGACAAATGGCTAGAAGGCACCACCTGCCTTAAAACAAAAGAAATCTGACCATCACTTAACCTTAAACGGTCACTCAGTCTACTTAGACTCAGCAAACACTCACACTACTTCTTCAGCAGCCTCAATGAGCTACAGCGCCAGCATAGACCAACTAAATCGCTTCACTACAAGCATTAACTGGTTCCGATGTTGGGAGTAGTCAATCCGCGTGGTATCACAATGGGCCTACTCTGTATCTCTACTATAGCCTAACCTAACCTATCGACTGACTTCCGGAAAAGCTTCAACAGAATCCATTGAGAATCACATGACAGCGCTTACAGACACCATTACCATAAGTAGTTGCCCCAGAGGAGTCTATTCATAGAAGCTCCGCTCCTGGTCCCCAATCATGCCGCCACAATATGAACCATAAAATTTGTTAAATACGACAACCCTAATAATTTCTGTCAATTATCCGGGCAATATGGAAAAAGGGCCCGAGTAAGTGTTTAATTAAATTGAATGCCGGCGATTAGCCTCTCAGTGGGCGGCTTGCTCACTGACGGCCGAATTAAACAAAGAAGACCCCGGCTTAAGGTTAATTGAATTTTTTCTCCTTTTATATTTGCTCATCATCTTAATGCTCCGCCACCGCCGCCGATGCCGGGTTTGTGTTCAACTCCCGCGGGATAACGCAATTATCGACGCTCCGTTTCTGGGTGGCTCAAGCTCCCCCGGCCCCATGCGATGCCATTACGGCTTTAATTGAATTTCGATTCGGCCAATCGAACGGGGCCATGGCCATCGGTATCGGTGACATTTTCGGGCGCAAATAGAATTATGATGTCCAAGTCACATCATAAACAAAACCGATCCATTTGCCGACAGCCGACAGCCGGCAGCTGCTGCGTGACGATGTTTGAACTGGGCCCGTATGCTAAATTGGGACATAACCCAACAAAGGGCTTGCAGATTAGATTAGGGACTATGTGATGGAAACTCCTGCAGATTTATGTTTATTGGATTCTCATGTTTACGTCCGTCGTCGTCTCACAGCTCCTCGATGGCTCTTGACTGATATTCATCGGCTCGGGCATAGTTTTCGGGGGTTTGTCAGCAGTCGTATTAAGCCTTTAACTGACTGACTGGCCGGACGTGGGCCGGGTGCCGTTGTGAGCTGATTTACGACATCGTTTTGTCAGTGGTTATCCTCATCCACATTTTACGGCTGCTGGTAATGAATATTCGAACCGTGCGGTGCGGTCGGTCGCTGGATATTCTTTTTCCTGTTTGATTTGTGGGACACTTGAACTTTTCGAATTTAAATCGGGCAACCGGAGACCATCGGACCCTATTTCATCCCGGCAAAGTAATTTAACGAGTGAGGGATTATCCTTGGAGGATTTCGATCGGCGGCGGTGCTCCCCGCGCACGGAGCACTGTAGTCCCAAAAGCAATTTGTATCCCAATCAATTTCAGGATGAACTGTCTGAAAGTAGATCGACAAATTAAATTCAAATATGCGCACGGGGGCGGATGCTCTGTGTATTTATTTTTGCGTTCGAGAGACAGACCTTATTGCTGCACAGACGGGTTGCTTTTAATTCCGTTTGAATTTGAAGGGGTTCGATTCATTGAAAATGCGAATAACGAACCCTTTCGGTTAATGTAACGCCTTGCCACGAGGGGGGACTCTGTGTGTGCGGAGCGATGACCGAAATCAGACTTTCAGGAGACAGCGTGAACGATTCTTTTGATATGTCACGTGCTGCCTTTGGCACACAAGATGGGCGCTGTCTGGAATTGATTGGTTTGTTGAACAAAAAAGAAGTTCGTTCCCCGCCCAAGATAGCACTGCACAGAACTGTGACTTGTGGGGCACCATGACGTCAACTATGACTCAGTTATTGGACCACGGGCGTACACAACGGACACAAATGCAATGAACTTTGAAACCCCAAATGAGAAGGGAGTTCACTGGGAGATGTGAACAAATTTGTCTTTCAGTTCGACGTGAGGTAGACGTCTTTAACTGTTCTTTGCAAGTTGCTCAAATAACATGAAGAAATCATTTTCTTATTTATCGTTGAATGTGCTCCCAATCTATTTTCGTTCACTTTCTCGACGGTGTGCTCGATTTATTGAATAGCCTTGAATAATAAATTTGTTAATGCCAGCGGTCCTTGGTTGATTACGTTTTCTTCTTACGACATTTATTTGTCAAAAGGTTGGCAGCACTTGTACAACGATAAACCAATGTGACTGGTGACAGTTGATCTGTGCAAAGATTGGTTTTTTCAACAAATTGTCTCGAAAATTGTGACTAAGTTTGGCGAACACTAGATAGGTTTATGTGCAGATGTTGGCATAGAGATTAACGTGTACACCTGTTCAGTACACTCTGAAGAAACTGATGAGAATCGCCACAAGATGCGGGGCACAACTCTTGCTAGGCGCGAGTCTAGTGGATGTCAATAAATTCTGTTATCTCGGAAGCACTTTAACTTCTTGCTTGGCTGTGTCTGGATATCTAAACAGCTCTCCACCTCACTCAAGCTTTGAATATTCACGGCCAACATGGATTTCGAACTAATATCCGGAGTCGAGACTCGGAAGACAACCATCACAATTGTTGGCAAGCTTCAGGTTTTCGTCAATAAACACCTGAGACAAATTCTGAATGTCTTCTGGCCAGAATGGATAAGAAACGTTCAATTCAGTTGCATTCAAGTTACCGGAAAATAATATTATGAATTCAATTTGCTGAGATGAGCTGAGAGATTTTCTTTGTGCTCTTGTGGGAGTTCCTCGTCGGGATAGGGTGAAAACGCGGTAGTATGCGAGGAACTCAATGTTGAAACTTCTCACCAGAAAGGCATATGCTTCGATGCTTTGGACACGTGGGACGAATGTTCCCTTCAGAGGCGAACGTTAATTACGATTCCAAAAAGTAGGCGACAGCTTGGCAGACTTTGACCGAGAGGATTGTAAAACTGATTGAGTCGAAAAACTCACCTTGTTCCGCCTGTCATGGCGGAGGATCGAGTTGCCCGGAGAACTCTTCTTTGATTGGCGCTACAGTTCGGGGTGGACCTGGGCCCCAACCAACATGGCTCTTCAGCCAGCACGATCTTTCGCCAGCTGCGCACACCAAGGTTGAGGTCCTTTTCCACTTGTGTGCGCCATCTAGTGCGAGGACGTCCTCTGTTGCGTTGTCCCAATGGCTCTGTTGTGTCCATCGGCTCTACATGACCTAGCCACCTTAAGCTTTGGTTGCTTACATCTTACGGGAATAAGAAAAAAATAGCGAAAGACGCGATCCTTGGCGAAAAGAGTATAGAACCCACTTGGCACCTGACAGACCATTCGGATGCTATGGTTCAAGTTAAACAGTGCAGAAAGTGACAAGCCCCTTCAATGCTACAAAAATTAGCTACCGTAGTAATCGGACGACTATGAACTATGAAATGAAAACGAAAGTAGCAAACAACTTTAAGTGCATTGGAAGTGGCGAAGAACACTCCTCAGAATCTCTGCCACTCTGCCAATTTTTGTCAGATGAGACTAATACAACTTGGAAAATATATCTCTCAAGACCTTCAGAATCCAAGAATACTTACGTACATATTATGCCTAAGACCCATTGAGGGTCTGACCCGGAGATATCGCAGCCTTCTACCGATGGCGGTCCTGAGCTCGCCGCTTGCAGTTATCAAGACCAAGTTGATGCGGGCGCAAGACATGGTGTTTCTACAGAAGGTTAGGTCTCTCTCTTCTTCTCTTCTTCTCGAAAACCTTTCATGCGCTCAATGTGGCCGAATCGATGGCAGTTGATGGAGTTATGCTTTCCATATTCACATATCCACATCCTGGTACAGCTTCTAGAGTTCGCGATTGAGTCTTCTTCTCCATTCGATTGTCTTGTAGACGGGACCATACATATATACGACTTAGAACTTTTCTTTCGAAGACATGAATAATTTGTTTAGTGTCCAGCTTTCTGATCGATATGATTTTGGTCCTTCGACGCCACTTGTCTTGGCAAACCATACAAGCATCGGTTACCAAGCGCGATTCTACGTCAGATCGCCACTTGTCACTCGTGGAGTTCACGTTTGCTCCGGTAGACGAGTTTAGCTGTAGATTGTAATGTTTTGAATCAGGTGATGGACGGCGGATCGTTTCTTGCTCGACAGCATATATATTGCTTAGTTCTCATTAGACCTTATCACCAACTCGTTTCGCCTGCTCTTCAATTATCGTAACAGCTTCCACTACTGCATATTAGACACCCGGCGCGATGTTTATGGCGTCTGCGTCCAACAGGTGGACTTGTAGAAGATAGTGCTTTCCATGTTTACAGCAGCCGCCGTACTGGAATTCCAGTCCAGAAATCACACGACAGTGCATCTCCTTGCCGGTGCGTGTTTTAAACGCTTCGGAACTCCATTAACCGAACTGCACCGTCACCACGTATGTGGTCAACGTGGTGCGACACAAGCGGATCAATTTCCATAAATTTGCACAAATCTGCAACCAAAATCTCTGCCATCCTGGCTGCACAACACAATGATGACTGGTCCAAAGGGGGTAAAGAAGAAACATGGCTCGCAATGGGTCTAGCAGGTGAGACCGAAGTGAAATGGGCTTACATTCGCCTATTCATCAATCTACTCTGGCTAGTCTTAAAGAAGACTTCTGTCTGTCTGTTCATTTCTGCCAATTGTCAACGTAGAGGATACGTAATTTTTTGAAGAGAAAAAAAACATCGCGAGGATTCCTCGAAATGGTGCCGCATGTCGATAACGCAATGCTCCCACGTCAGCAAACAAAGCCAGACAAGCCATCAACAAGTTTTTGTGACTCGCTTGTTCCATTCAAATTCAGAAGCTCATAAATACACTGCCACAAAATGCAGACGACAAAGTGGCTTTGTCTCACCCACACCCACATCGCAGTCGAACGCAGTAACTCGTGCATCAGAAGTCGCCACGCTTCGTAAATCAAAAAGTGCTCGTAAAACAAAACCATAAATGTTCACTTAATTGCAGAAGCCCCACTCCGCCAAGAAAGATTTCACCACAAAGGGACTTGCAGTTCCCCCACCGCCCACCGCAGTGAATCGCGAATGACTTTTTATTGGCTTCCCAGAAGCCATTCAACTTTGCGCTGCGCGTCTCCACAGTGTCGGGATTGACAAATCAAATTCGAATCGATTACAAGGGGATAAATGAAAAATAGCTCAATACTTCAATTTATAGCCGCCAAGACGAATGTCTTTCGCTGGAGCCCTGCTCAACAAACCGTCTGTCCCACCCCGCGCCCAGGGCCATTAAGAGGCAAAGTTTAATCGTTTTATCGCCTCCAAGGTGTTGGCAATAAATTCCGAGCACAAAGCCATAGTGTCGGTCGAAAGGATGTGCCTTCTGGTTTCACAAGATGCTGCTGATGTCGTCAATAACTCGGGGCAGTCCGCCGGACGGTCTCTGACGGGATGTCTGGCTGCGGGTGCGAGTGCGAGTGCGTGTGTCAAACATGTTTTGAATATTTCCCAAGGACGCACCCCACACACGCACACACAAACACTCCGACCTCGTCCTGTGGAAATCATTTATTCAATAAACTACCTTCTTAGCATACATTATCCGGCCGTTTGTTTACCTCCACGCCGGCCGGGGGGCTGACCGGATCCCGGCGAGTGAGCATTTTCGGGGGCAATCCCCTGTCCTCGGTCTGCTTGTGAATTCAGTCAGTCAGTCGGCTAGTGATGTCAGTGGGGGCATTAAGTCGAGGAATCTGAATGGAAAACTTTTTAAATTATCTGCACACCCGTACCCAACCCGTGTCATTCGATTTGTCATCGGTTTATGGTCTCGCATCGGTACTTGGCCCGGCCCTCGTCGCTGTCGCTGTTGCTGCTGCTGACGGTGAAGGGACATTAGTGAAGGAAGGACTCCTTCGGGCGGATAAATTGAAAATTTGTTTAATAGACGCGACAAGACAAGGGTTCGACAACACGGACACAATCGCAACAATCGACAATCTTCCGTTGAGATCTGACTGAGAGTGGAAATTAAAATCTCGAAAGGAAGTGAATCGATTCGTGAGGAGGGTCGTCGCCGGTGCAGGAGGGGAACTCCCACCGACTTTCTGAAGGATATTGAGTTTGCAATCGATGATAAGTGAGTTTCGGCGGCGGCGGCGGCTAAGTAAGTGCGTGTGACTCTTCAATCAGCGGCTTGATTGTCTTGTCGGATGTCTGAAGGTGATTTGTTTGTCTGGTAGTTAATTTCGTGTTGTTTTGCTTGCGTTGGCGGACGAAGGACGGACGGGTGTTTGTTTCGATTAAGGTGGGTGTTCAGACGCCACCACGGGGAGTGTAGTTTTGGCTATTCTTTGGTATGAGCAGTTGTATGGAGAAGTTGATGAACAGCGTTATTTGTTAGAGTTTTACAGAGAACATTTGGCGTTTTGTGTGAGGACGGACGATACCACCTTTCTTGAAGCACATATAATGACCACAAGTCTGACTGAGGTTTCAGCAGCGATGTTACAATTTTAAGCCGCTCCACGTTAGTTTAATTCCTGCAGTGAAGAGTTAGAAAAATCGCCCTGATAGGTGGTTCTTGGCAGTAGGAACTGCAGCTTAACTGCTATGCCTGTGAACAAGCAACATGTCCATGATTTTCTCCTGTACCACAGTAACTTGTACCGGTGTTTGCATCCTGTTGGGGACTTGGCTTTAAAAGCCATTTTAATTCCCGTAAAAGCCCATTCCCATTTCTCAAATGCTTTCTTGACTGCTTCGTCTTGTTTTGGCCTTTTCTTTGTCGTGACCTCGGGAGATGGCTTTTTCGCCGATCTTTCGCGGTTTGGCAGCTCCTGGAATCACATTGAATGCCTCCACTCTGGCTTCTGCTGTGCTCAGATCTTGTTTTTAAGGTTGGCGAGCTTTTTCTGGCTCCACCGCTAAGTCTGCTTGTGTTTTCCTGGACACTAAGCTTGTCCATTTTTCTTTTCGATGTCTATGTTCGTCGCTGCTTTGACCAGCACGGAGGCACTATAAAAGCTTTTCCGCCATGGGGTTATTGCTCTTAAGGTTCTTCCTCTCTGGACTGTTTCCTCCCTTTGCAATTTTGTACCAACGACTTTCATGAACAAATATTTGCGTCTGCACCAGATCTCCGGAATAGTGCAGATGAGCAATGATTTAAATCTGGCCTCGATAAGCACCTCGAGTCCGCACATTTTAGACTAGTTGTCCCACTAGCCCCTTCATTCTTCGGCATATGCTGTTGCATATGTGTTTAACCTTAGATTAGGAGGATTTGGTGTCACTCATTCACATATGAGTTCACCTTTTTCTCGCGCAATTCAAATTTGCCTATCCCTCAGCAGAGACTTGAGCTTGCTGAGAAGGTTGTTACCCGCAATCATCACTTGGAGACTTTTGTTGCACTACTACGATTCGAATCAGTTCACGAGAAGTGCTAAATATTGCCCCACTAATCAAATGCATAGCCGATCGTCAAATGACATAAAACAGGCACATCTGCCTAAGTAAGCAGTTGAAAAGTCTGCTCGACTCAGGCAGACGAATCTTAGCCCAAAAAGGCTACTGAAATGTAAAAACATACCCAGAATGACGTCGTTCTCAGGATCACACACGTAGATCCATTATTTTTCAATTTTTCTCTACAAGGAATAGGCAGGACAGTTTGCTAATCGTCCTCGTCTAAGCAGTTTCTACAGAAGTCATTGTAGGGCGGCAAAGTCTTCTATCTTGATTGCCAACTAGGCAATGGCCAATAATAATGTGGGCTAACACATACCAAAGCCAAAGATTTTCAGATTGACCACGAATTCTAAGTAGCCTTCTTAACACCTTCTCACAACACAACTTCCAAGGAAAGTATGTACCATACACAAAATGACAAGGAATTGTTCTAACTGACGGCTGTGCTACGTACAGACAGTTATGCAGACTCCGAACAGCCAAGTTTGAGAAGCTTGTTTTTGACATGCATACTCTTTGAGCATTGTCAGTGTGATCAGTGACTCAGAGGTGAGGTCGTGTTATTTTTTTTTTTTTGTTGTACCAGTAATCGAACGATTTAGAGACGCGTATCACTAAGTACTATGGGGTCGACGCACAAAGCCGCGGGCCACCACAGCACTGGTCGATTAGTACATGCAATATTGTTTTGTAAATCAAATATGGGCAAGCCACTTGCGTGCTTTTCAATTTCTTCAGGTGGCTCGTGGCGTGATGGGTATGTGCGTCGAATTCAACGCACTTGAACCTTGACGTCGTAGTTTGGATCCCTGATCTATAGGAATCTTGGTTGTTCGTCGTCGGCTCAAAACTGTAGGTCCCTTCCGCTCGTGAGAGAACAATAGCACGCACAGCACGAGTGGTTGCTGAGAAACTAGGTCCTGGCCTTTTAAGAGATGTAGCGCCACGCATATTATTATTATATTTATTTCTCTCACATTTAACAAGCTACTGAGGAAGTGCACTAGTCGAATTTTCTATTATTTGTTTCCAATTGCGTCCACAAACACGTGTGCGTCATTTTAGGTAGGTTTTTTCGTTTTTAATGGGCTCTTACACATGCATTTTCGGGTCGGTTGTTTTTTGTTCTACATGGTCCACAAATCTTAGACGTTGGAGTCGCAGACCTGTTGTTCATGGATAAATCTCCTCTTCCAAATTAGAGGTCTGCATGAATGTACTCATTTGAATTTTCTTACAGTGTACAGTACTTCAGCGTACACTATTAATTGAAATTATTCGGTATAGTCTGCACTGAAAATGAGTACTGCTATTCGAGAAACAAACATTGTACAACATTCGATCACCTGATAACGAAACGAATACACTGTTTGATTTCGGTCTGATTCGTGAGTGTTTTACTCAAATGAATCAAGTTCACGCATAACAGGTCAAAATACACCGAGTGCACCGAATAAAAAACAAACGAATTGGCTGCTCTCTCTGTGTCTTACTTTCATCGAGTGTAGAAGTTATGATCGTATTATTTATTAACAAACGATCAGAGCCAGTGAAGTAAAAATAAGTTCACGCAGTTAAGACGCCATGACACTGTGCATTTTTCACCTTTCTGGTATGTGTGTAGTATGGAAGTTACCGTATGATTCTCCATTCGGTGAAGATGCGTTATAGAATAAAGACCTGTAACAAGAACGAGCTGCGTGACAATGAAAACACAAATGTGACTTTTTTTTGACGAGTTTAATGTGTTACAGTGGTGGCACATGCATCAACTCGAGTTACCCCTTTTATACAAAACAAGCTGTAAAATATTAGCTAGATCTTCGGAGTGGGTCTTTTCTTCGACTTTCTAGACAGTTGATCTCAGAAAAAAGTAGTGTAATGTTTGGTTATTAAAGGGTGAAGTACTAACTTAGAAATCAAATATAAGGTACTTCATTCATTTCTCTTTTCAAGATGTGAGTCCAATGAATCATGTACTCGAAAAAATATGAATGTCTTGAAACTGGTTTCAAGACATTCGTTGCAGACCTCTCTTCCAAACGCCATCGAAAATATTTTCTCAGAAAGAAAAAAACTCGTCTATCTCCGTACGGAGACCAGATTTGTCTTCTGATTTATGGTTCGCCTTATGCCTGATCGTTTTAGGAAATGGATTGTTGAATACCTACTAGCCATCATGTCAGTTGCCAAGTTAGTGTGCTGTTATTTACGTACTATTCACTGCAGAGCGCAAGGAGACGAAGACTCTGACAGTGTCGAAGTTGTAGCTGTCGATTGTGGCGCTGTATCTAAGACGTCT
Source organism: Eristalis arbustorum (assembly GCA_916610145.1). Lineage (NCBI taxonomy): Eukaryota > Metazoa > Arthropoda > Insecta > Diptera > Syrphidae > Eristalis > Eristalis arbustorum. The sequence continues at coordinate 12,327,013 of OU744318.1, forward strand.
GCGTTGTATGGTGTATCTTGAGGACAGCATCATTTTATCTTCATTTACTGTGAGACCTACAATAGCTGCTCCATGCTCCATGTCAACAAGGGCCTCTTGGGCCGCAAGTTGTGTTCTGCTAATCATCTCAATGTCATCTGAGGACTTCTGAAAAATCGTCCATCTCGTGTTTGCGTGGAAGTCTTCTAGTCACATGCGGGAAATGCGTCGATTTACATTCCTTGCGTTATTTCCAGAATGTGTCACTGTGTGTCGCAGTGTCGCCATACGTAGAGAAGAGAAATGAACCCTTGTCTGAACTCTCGTTAATAGCTGCCAAAAGGTGGACCACGGGATTGGATTTGGTGGAGGTGAGGTTAGGAATCGTTGACTGAGCCTATGTGCCGACGACAGTGCCATGAAAACCATTGGGTGTTCACCTAGTCTTGAATTATCAGACCCCCACTCCGAAGTTTCTACAAACTGACGTCCCGCTTGTCGCTAGAATGCTACCAGCACAAAGTTAAGAACTAATTGCAATGCAGCTTAACTTTAAGCTCTCAAAAATCCAGCTCCAGTTCACAGGGCTCTTTGGACCTTTATTCAGGTGATTCAACACTAAACACGTTGAAATATGCCACACAGACCAAACTCATCGATGAAATCGCACGGACAACGTCGAACATTAAATTCTGTTTGTCACTAGGACTTCCAAGTGTCAAACCTAACCTCTCCCACTCTCTCCCATCATCGACCTCAGTCGACGCACCAGTGACTATGCCCCGTCATTACGCAATTAATTGGCACGTGCGTCCCCTCCGTTCACAGACGGCCCGCTTCAAGCCACCCTCACCCAAGCCAGCCGACTACTCGGCGAATTATAGCAAATTTTTACAGCTCAACAAATTTATCAATTAAAGGCAACAAAGTTGTCTAATAAATTGTTCGCCCTCCAAATTCATTATGAATCCATCGGAGGCTGAGCACGGGGGGGTGGCTCCAATTTAATGAGTCATAACCTGGCACCTCCGTCTGCCACCAGGCCACCGCCTCACTCAGCAATAATATTTCCGCCATTAAATCATTATACGGTGAATTAAAGTCTCATAAACTCGAATGTTATATCGGAAGAAGTATAAATCACTTAGGAGACGCAAGTCATCTTCTCAAGCCGCCGCTGGGGCGCAACGGGCCGTCGGAAGGGGAGCAGAGATGCAGGAGATAAAATAAAAACCGGACCTCAGCCCCCCTCGCTCGAATCGTAATTTATTACAGGCGGACTCCGCGATGAGGAAAGCAGATTGGTTCCTTCCTTCTGTGGACCTTCACAGTCCACGGCGATAAGGAGGAAGCGGATTGGGCATTCATTCTCGGAATAGAATCGAATGAGAGAAACAATGCCAATATGTCCACAAACGTAATTGATGAAAATTAATGCTTCACGATGGTGGTGGCACTCGCTCGCTGGGGCAGGCACACGGGGCGGCGGCTTAATTAAGGCAAAAGGTTTGTAGGTGTGCTCCGGGGAGGGATAACCAATTAATACCTTCGTTCATAAAGTGCACACCAGCGTGTGGTCCCTTAAATCCAATTACAGCCAGGTCCCCCTTGACGATGTGTTGCAGATTCGAGGCGGAGCATGTTCTTGGACAGCGCCTTGCTTTAAAGGGCGACCGGCGACTGCTCTGACGTCAAGCTTCGATTAAATGCAAATGACAAGGGGACAGGCGGTCGCTTTGCGCGGTGCCGTGAAAGGTTGTTTCCGCAACAAATGGCTAAGAGATGTAAATCTCACGAAGGGACACAAAAGGAAGGGCTCCGCCCCCACCCTCTGAGGGACGAAAAGGGTCGTCGACAGATCTGTCTTAAGTTTCGCAAAACACAGATAATTAGGCGCTTAATACATTTTAAATCCGTTCAACTGCTTGAATATGCAAATACTTGAACTGCTCCACATGGCGATGTCAGTCATTTGTAAGAGGGTTCCGTGGCCGGACGCGCAGAGAGAGTCGATAAGGAAGCGATTGGGTCAGCTTCGGATCGATGACAAGTTTCTCGCTCGAACTGGGTCAAGTGGGAAACGAAAGGGGAATCCTTGCGGGGAGTGGACAAGTTGAAGGAGCAGTGTCATGTTCTTGCAATCGTTGGCAGTGGCTGGAAACGATGGCAAGGATGGGGGGTATTTTTTCTCGATAAGTTGTTGTTTGAAAACAGGACCCTTCATGCGGTGGACAGAGAGTTGTTGTGTTAGTGTCCTTTTGGAGAAACGACTGTCAACAGCCGCAGAGTTTTCAGCCAGCATTCTGATTGAGCTTGTCTTCGTCTGCTGAGGAATTGACGGGGGATGTTTTAAAGAAGGGTGTACGAATCTCGAATCAGAGACACGATGCGGTAACAATGCATCAACTTCTGCACTCGCCAATGGTTCTCCAATTTCTATTACCTCGCTAGACGAATAAAATCAACAATCCTTAACTTTGAGACGCGGCTTATTGGGATATTCTTACAGTCTGCGTCTTGCTTGCATGCTTGGATTCTTCAGGACACAAAGAACTAGATTAACTTATCTTAGTGCAATAAATAGTGGCGGACAATTATCTTGTAAATTTTAAAAAAGTTGCGAGAAACCTTATCGCTGCAGTGTGTGTGCTCATCTGAAGGCATTGATCAGCAATTTAATCGGAAAATACCATAATACATGTATTCTTACTACAGATCCTGGAAAATAGTGCAATTCAACACCGACCAACATGCAGAGAGGCGAGCTTTACACCGCCACGTCTTACACCGTGATATTCTTATCAACTTACTTGTCTGGAGCTTTAGAAGTCGATGCATCTGTCAGAATCCACGACGATACATGATGGCAGAACACAGCATTAACATTGTCACGAAAGCTAAAATGAGTCCGGCAGTTAATGCAGAAAAAGTACCTGTTGGGCTCCGCAGTTAACAGCATTAATAAAATCGTCACACAGGGGGTATTTGACCCCAAAACATGACATCAACCGAGGCGAGGACACCATCTTATGAGTTCTAAAATGATATGAACGCGAATGGCGACTAAGAAGTGACGAGGGCTTGTGTGTTCGCAGAAATTGTCGCTTGCGTTTCAGGTGATGGAAGCAAGCAAGAGATTCATGTTGCTTATTGTATTGACACAGTTGAAGAGAAGAATTTCAATAGGTACTCCGTTAGGAATCTGGACGCCACGCCACATCAGCCTAGCCAGACGTCTACTGATTCAACGCCTAAAATGGCTGCACCATGTAGACAGCATGGACAACACTGCTCCAGCCCGAACAGTCATCGCAATAGAGAACGACCACGAAGCCGATGGCTCACACAAATGGAGAAGGACCTCAAACAAATTGGCTTGTGAAATTGGAGGCAGCTGGTTAAGGATCACACCAGAGAGGCTTGTTGGCTGAGGCCCAGGTTCACCCCGGACTGTAGCGCCATTAGAAGAAGAAAAAGGAGAAGCCCTTCAGCTCAGATGCACCTTCAGCTTGAAGGGGTTCGACGCCTAATGTCTGGCGAACAATCAGGACATACCCTACTCCTTGCTTCAGCTAATAAGCAATGTGTTTTACTGCAAATGCTATCAATACCGCGGAGATGGAGTGAACTAGACACTTGTAGGATCTCGAAGCTATTCTTCCAAGGAAAACAAGTATCGGTAATGTAATGAACATTATAACCAGTGAATGCCTACGCGGCACACACGTCAGTCGAATGGGTGCCCCCACAACGACTTCTACTAGAATTGCAGAGACGACGAGGGTGAAAAAACTACGCTCCACTACCACGGTACTTGTGCAGTCTTTGCAAAAACAAGCACTATAGGAAATTTTTTATTCAAATATAAAGATTCTAATAATATGAGTGGCGCTACAGGCCATAGAGGACCAGGGCCTGGCTTCTCTCAGCAAGCACTCGTGTTGTGCGTGCTATTGTTCTCTCACGAGTGGAAGGGACCTACAGTTTTACGCCGACTCCGAACGGTCAATTTTGAGAAGCTTTTTTTAGACAGGAAATACACTTTGAGCATTGTCAGTGACTCGAAAGAGGTGGGGTCGTGAAAATGACTTTTGTCGCTCAGAGCTGGAATCGAACCTACGACGTCGAGGTTGGGGTCGACGCACATACCCACAACGCCACGGGCCACCACAAGATTCTAGACTTATCAAAATTCAGCAAGCAAGTCTAGTATGTTCTCAGTCTCACTTTATTTAAGAGGAATCGGTGCTTCAATCATGGGACAGTGATATCACAATGGTTCCGACTAGTATCTGAGTGGTAGGGTTAGGTTAGGTGAGCGTTGGTGAGCCGTTAGCACAGACTACCATGTTGAGTTGCTCTTAATCGCATTTCAGGCCATAGTCTTATACATAGATGGTTCGTTTTTCCACCACACATTTGCTGTTCCTATTATCCTATCATTACTTTCTTATGGACATCTGCCCATGGAGGGTGAATGTTTCGGCTTACCTGGTATCGATTTCAACCCCTTTCCCGGCAAGTTCAACTTATTATGATTCTTATGATCTGGGACCCAGCAAAGAGTAATCGTGTGCTACGTACTCAGAGCCTTTAGTTCTTCACAGCAACCCGCGGTCAGCTTGGTTTTGATATCTATGCTATGTTTTGGGGTCAACTACCCCACTGTGCGTCACTCGAATAACCAAGCTGATTGTATAAAGGGCGATACAAGTTTACTCTAAAAAATACAATAAATTTACCTTTTTTTCATGTATAATGGCTTGCTTGGCAGTAGCGCATTTTCAAAGAAAAATGGTCCCAACGCCACCGCTCTACAGCAGTCACATTCTCCTCTGTGCGCACTGTAGCATGTAGCAAGACGGCGTCCATGAGTGTTGTCCACCAGGATACTTCGTGCACAAAGGTGCCGAAAGCAGTCGCGCTGGGTGCTTCATTTCGGCCAAAACTTCTTTTCAAAACTCGCAATGTTTTCAATAATTTCAAATTCAAAATTCAAAAGCGACTCACTTCGTTCCGCGAATGAACTGACTTTCTGTCAAAATTTAGTCAGACTATCCTATGATTTTAAAAAGTACCACTAGATGGCCCAGCCTGTATAAGATACTGATCATTCCAGTTCAGCGCGGAGTCATGGACAATCTTAGCAGCGGGTTAAGAGGCCCTTGATCCTATGGTGAGGAAAGCTCTGCGTGCGATCTTTGGTCCTGTTTGCGTTGATGGCTTTTAGAAGAAATCATTCAGCCACAAATTGTACGGGCTGTACAGCAACATGCGCTTGGGCAGGTTTCTGCGGATCCAACGCTTAAAGTGGCTGGGTCGTGTAGAATGTATGATCAACTTAGTTCGTTCGAAGAATTTTTGACTCTGGACAAAGCAATAGCAACCAAGTGGTGGAGGACCTCTATCAACTTGGCGATAGTGGAAGCAACTAAAGAGAGATCGTAGTAGTCGGAGAGGCGTGTCGGTTGAGGTCCAATTTCGCCTCGAACTGTAGCTCGAAACGAGGCAGAAGAAGAAGAGGAGGACACTTTAACTACAGGAAAAGCAAGATAAATTCTAAGCAAGTTCGCTGGGACACAAGTTACGAATAAATTACATTGCAAAGCAGCGAACCTTTAAACCCCCTCAAGCCAGCTAAAACTATATGCCAGCTACCAGCATATCGCAGTATTTGACGAATTGAAGGTGAACGTTAATTTTACAACCGAAAGTTCTCCGAGATATTGAGATTCAGCATATGCCGTTCAAAATTGCTGCTATGGCTGGAAACCTTGTCAGAGCGATTGAAATTTGAGGGGTCTCTTGCACTTACTGGAAAACTTGCCCGTAGAGCAAGCCAGTGCACATGATCGGATGCATGAGTTGACTTAAGTCTGCTCTGGTTAATCGGAGCCGCCGCAGCTGGGCGCCGTCTTCTCACCCACAAAGGAAGAGGCAGTGGAGTTATGCCACTCTCAAGCTAAATTAAAGTCAAGTCAATTAGTTTTTTCCCCAAATTCCTCCACAAAATTTTGATATATCGATCCATTTATCAAACTTGCCCTCATTTGACTCTCTTTTGTTATTTTTTTTCCATCGCATATCTAATGAAAGACGTCAAAGAAACAAAATGATTTGCAATGTAATTGCACAGAAATTGTCACGTTTATCAAACGAAACGAAACGAAACGAAAATGAAATAAAGTTCCCACAGACAACGTTATCTCATTGCGAAAACTTAATTACGCCACCGAGGGAGTACACCGAGTCCTTGTGAAATAATAATGAATGTGTACCTAACCTCAATTCAATTCCGAACTGAATAGGTTCAACATTTTGTGTTTTGTTTGCCGCAATTTGATTTGCATACCTTTCGAAATGAAATTCATTAAATCAGTGATTTGGTGGTGTCTTCGTTTTGCGAATAATTTCCTGTAACCGAATCCACCGCAGGACATGCCTTCGAGCAGTCATCGAGCATCGGCTGACGGATGGATTGATGGTAATTAGGTTTGATTTCAAAGGCCAACAATGCGAGGCATCTGTCGTCTGAACGCAAATTGGAATCAGTAGTGTCTGATGTGATAACTCGATGTACGTGCTTTGAAATGCAAATGATTGGGAAAAAAGAAAGGGGAAGGAAGATGACATAAAGGCTTGGTTTGGCGGAGGAAATGACAGAAGGTAACGATGCGTTAGTGATGAAGGCTGCAGTCGGCAAAAAGTTTTGATTCCAGGAAACCTCATCATGTCACAGTTGAAGTTCATACAGCAGCCAGCACACTTGGCGACTCCTGCTTCATTTCCAACTGAACTATATCATTTCCATTTACTCCACCCGCACTTCTGATGGCATCGCAGCTACAACAGGTTCTTAACATAATACCTCCCTGACTGGGCACCACATTACAGAGCTTTCTTGATCTAGGACACCGTCAGGATGACTACCGTATATACCAACGGCAGGAAACGATGTATTTCTTAATCGCGTACTGTTTTGGAGTCTGTCTAGTAGGTGCAGGGTGGTCTTGAGGGCATCAGACCAGATATGAGTATTGTACTAAAGCTTAGGACGAATATAAGCCTTGTTTATTAAAGCCTGTCCTCGATCACGGGAAATTCCTTCAAAACTAAGCATCAGTGCCAAATTAATAGGCATTATTCAGGACGCAAAGCCACGCCGGAAACCCAAAATTGAGGAACGTGTCAAAAAAGCCTGCACGGCTCTACATTGCAGTATAAGAGCTATAGACCTTAGGTTTATAGTCACTTGTGATTCACTGGCTATTTGTATCCGTGGTCAAACCCATACTACTATGCGGTGTTGAAATTTGTTTGACCACACTGGATGAAGATCTCTGGATTATAGATCTCTTCGTCAATAAAATCGGCACCAGCACGGCGATTAGATTGAAATCACTGCTTATGTGGAACGAGCTTTACGCCGAATACTATTCCATCCTCGACAAATTCTAATCCCTACCAGAAAACATCGAGTTCATGATACTTAAGCTTTTCTTCGAGATTTGCTCAACTAGCATAGTCTCCGGATCTTACTGGACGTCTTATCTAAGATGAGGAAACATGATTCCAATCACTTCATAGCTACGACCGACTATATATCAGCCCATACTGACTTCTCTCTCAAACTACCAATCCTATTCCCAGACAAGACGCGGCTAGTGAACGTCTTCATCACCAACCACGAGATAGCCCTTTTCATGGACCTTTGGATCGAAAAACGAAGTTCTACACAGCCAATCTGTATGAACAGGCATCTTACAGACTACCTGATATGAGTAACTTCTTCCAAGCAGAGATCCTGGCAACAGAGGATACAGCCGTACATCTACAAGAAACTGATATCGCACCATTGCACTGAAGTCAATAGGATCCTGCACAAACCAAAGGCTATCATGAAATGTTGCGACTCACTGAAGTCCATCAGGTACTACAACTCTGCTGGGAATGACAGGACAGACGAATTGCTCATACAAGGACCTGAAATGGACATCAGCGAGGCGGACTAATGACTCCGCTCACCGTACAGACACAAAAATAAAAGAATCCAACTCGTCTTGGCTTGTAAAAATCGACTGTCAGGCGACAAGATTAAGTCTTAATATCGGCAAAACAAAGAAGCTTCTGAAGTTAAACAGAAACTCGATTGATTACAGGACACTGTCCGATCGGAACAATGCTTCGGATATGGAACCAGGAGCGATCCCTGGACGCTGCCGGATTTATGGCGACGAGGAAGAAACCGAGACGATCCAACCTCTATTTTGTCACTGCCCAACTCTATAAAAAATCGGCGCATAGCTTCGCTGGACCATAGATTCTTTACAGACACTGCGGACATAATGAATGCATTTGTATGGGATCTTATATGGGAGTTTAAATTGTGTACTCCACAAATTTACGGATTCACAATGGCTCATTTGGTCAATGAGCGACTATCACACTCCTCTTCCTAAACCTTAACTAGGTTAACCTACTGGACCTTTGCATTTGAACATCTGACGCTAGAAGATCTTCGGGGAATTTTCATAAATATATTGAAGATGGACGAAGGAGTGGGTGTGGGTGGGAGTCACCACACTGATCTGATTTTCCAACTGTCATTCCGACTAGCAAGTGTAGGCGAAAGTAAAATAAGAACATATTAATTCAAAAGAAATGTTAAAAAGCACCCTTTGCAGAACTGAAGCTTTTGATCATTTATTCAGCGACCTCTGTTGACAAAAATAATAATATTCGGACCATCTGATCAGGTTATCGACTGAATTCTCGCTTTCCTATAATTACAAGCAGAATGCAATTTTAGCTCTCTTATCTTCGTTGTGAAATAAAGATAACACCGCCTGTAAATCAAGTGTTTCATTTTTTTGCATTTGCATTTGCGCCCACCCCACCCGCTTTCTACACAAGCCATTGTAGCGTCTTTCAGGCAGAAACTGTTCCGGCCAAAAAACAATGTAATATCATCAGTATTGTCATCTGGTCGGACAGCCAGGCACCGATCAAATCTCCGAGTGCAGTCAGTTTATCTCCAAGACGTCCCTTAGTTGCTGTATGTCTCTTAACGAGATGGCCAAGTATTTCAACATTCTACTTATGTGACATGTGACCTGTACACAGTGAAATCCCGAAGAATTGTAAAGCAGTCGAAACTTGCTAGAAAGTGCACTGACTAAACAATTTTCCCGAACGCTGGACTGCCGTCCATGCCTATCGCTACTGCAAAGGCAAAATATCTACTAAAGATCGAAACGCTAACTCACATCAAACGTAGACGGTCTACTGTCTCTAGATACCTCATCACAAACAATATATGGTCTACTTTGATCCAAAACGCTCATAAGAACGCTAAATCTCAGAACACTTATTGGTGTTATCACCGGGCATTGCGTTATCGGCGCATTGACGTCACCAGACTGGGTTTCCCCTACAATGACGTTACAGAGATAAAGATACCATTGCTCACCTTCTATGCAATTGCAGTGCGATCTTGTGACTTCCATGACAGTCGGCCAATGTAACCTAATCTGACGCAGACAATGCAAACGATCTGTCAAAAGGGACACATTCCGCAGCTTTAATGCCTCGTTTACACTTTTCGATCTGCGAATACGAATCTTCACCTAAAAATGCCCGCCACCACGAATTTGAATATGCACACAGAAGTTCATGAATTATTTAAGATCAAATTCAACGTCTCTCATTGCGTCTAGACAAAGGGATCAAATACCGTCGCGTCGTCCAAGCACTGCTCGCATAACAACTGACATTCACTGCGTTCAGCCTGACACTCAGTGTCAAGTGCCAATTCGACTAAAGTACACTTACGATTTGACGTTAGTTACTTATGCAACAACCGAAACTTTGCAGACATAATAAACTGTTATTAGTCGTCGATCGAACCGTCCAGACGAGGCAGCGAATACAAGAGCCAGTTGCCTTTGAACTTCGTTACGATAACGGCCACACAACAGACGTGAATGTAACCCCTGCCTTAGACGTCGGGTGTTTCGGAAAGCCATGCCCACTCCCTGTCAGTCAGTCCTCTGAGGAGGAACAAAAAAATCTCGTTCGCATCTGTCAGATGTCATTGGTTGCGCGTCAACGCCGAGGCGGGATGAGTCGAGTGGCGAGCTGCCCTTATGTGCGATGATGACATCTGAAGACCGTTGTCGCCGCATTCTTTCGACCGCAAATATTTGTGCCCGGCGTAATTTGGAGATAAATTTCCCGTTGACAGGCCATCAGCAGTGGCCGTGCGTAAGGACGGGACACGGGCGGGTTGACACGACAGACACGAGCAATTCTGCAGTCCGAAATCGAAAAGGACGCCATCGGTGTGGGTGGAAGGGCACCCGAACTCCGGCTTCGGACGTCTCACGCTCACGGGAAGCCCGAGGATGGTAATTTGCTTGTGTTTTCCTTTTACGCCTGGCAACACAATCATCTGTGAGGAACATGTCCTGCTGAGCATGAAAACCGGGATGATGTGGGATAATGCGGATGCTGTCGGAGCAGCTGTAAGCCCGAGGTGGAAATAAGACACTTCCACAAGCGTAAACTCCCTGCTGTTGTTATTTTTATGTCTTTACACGTGTCCTTCCTGCTCCTGGCCGGGTACACTTGTTCCTGTTCACTCGTTCTCGCATTTATTTTATTTGCTGCCGCCGGTGCGGGCGCCTGGCTTGGGGACGGCCGGCCGACTTCCCTCTCGTGGCCACTGCTCGGTATTGATTGTGATAGATTCGTTGAGTGGTGCGTGGGCGTGGTGGCTGGCGGCCAGTCGACAATGTAAGAGCCGAATCCATATTTAATGACATACTTTGTCCGGGTTAAGTACTGTGGGCGTTTTGGTTTGCGCGGGAAGCGAAATGGGGTCAGTGATCGAGGGGAGTTGTGCCGAGAGTTTTTGCGCGAGTGTCGCCCGTGGCTCGGTGAGCCGAGGTAACAAAAACTATTCGTCGTGTCGTAAAACTGTTTGCAAATGGAATGCCTTTGTGAAGATGATTCAGTAATGACGTGGGCTTGTCCTCGAGATGACCGGTTTCAATGAGCTTCTGGGAGAGTGCTAAAAGGACCGTAAAACGGGATAGTAACGTATTTGATGACGACGGTGGGAAGACGCATAAAATTTCGTATTTGTCGCCAACTACTTACGTAATCCTTGCTTTATGGGGCTCATCTATTGTTACTCGCCCGACGGGCGGGGAGTTGGGAGTGTCTGCTACCTGATGCGGATAAGGTGTCCTCGCGAGACAGACGCATAAACGGAGATTAGGACTGGAGTCGGGAGGAGATACAAGGGCTATCTCGTGGGCTTGGTTGAAGCTGGGGTCGAGGGATTTGTTTGGACTGCCGTGAAATGACGGCGAGCGACATTAGAATTCGGGTTTCTTTCCAAATTCCTCCTTCATTTTCTTTTATTAAAGAAAGCAAGGTAATGGCGAAAACATTGTTGGCGAGTGTGTAGGCTGCGACTTCGCCGTTTCGCTAAGAGTACCTCTTATTCGACACCAAGTCTATATAGCAGATTGGTTAGAAAGAAGCTTTGAGAATAGAAACCAGTGGCGTGTTGCAAAAGAGGAAGAGCAATGACGGTTGGCAGATGAGCAAGCAATTCAAGCCATAGCGACCAAATCGCGCTGTTTGACCTCTATTGCTTGACTTCGTAACGATCTTGGACTGAAACTGAACAAATTAGAAGAAGTTCGCAACAAGTCCTAATTCTATCAAAATCCACAACGGTACGACGCCAATTGCGATTCGTCTGCTGATCAGCAAGAGGTTGTTTCCAAAGGAGTGCAAAGTTCAAAGTGTTACAATGGCAACTGTGTCCCCACTGCGGTTTTAGCCTTATGAATGTCAAAGAGAACACTTATCCATCCGCATTTGAAATGCGCAGAAGAATAGAATTTCGTCTATAAATATTTTGAATTCTGTCGGTTTGGTTCTTCAAGAGTGGGAGCTCTACCTCTCAATTGCTTCTTGAGACAAATGAACCAGCGGTTGACAAGGGTTACTCTGAGCTTGATGCAGTTTCCCCTTAGGCCGATACACATAAAGTCTCACATCTCTCTCAGTTTGTTCAAGATGTCGATAGTGTGTGTCTTTTCTCGAAGACAGTAAATAAGTTTATATAAAAGTTGTCTCACAAATGTGTCGGGGTAGGGTCCACAAGATGCAAACACTGAATAACTCCAGAAGGTTGCTTGAGTACACACACTAGAGAGGAATTCAGCGCTCACCTGAGTGTTCTTGCCACTTTCGGTACTAACTGAACACTTTACAACTTAACACACTGTAGCGATGTAGCGATCACTTGAGCGATCTCCCTTTTCTTAATTGACTTAAGTATCAACATTAGCTACCCTTTTGAGTAGAGGAGAGAGTGGACAACGATCGGGTGAATCAGAGAGGAAGGCCTGAGGTATTCATATTTCGGTCGCGAATAGGTGCGGTCGTTGGCTATCTCGTGGTAGAACTTTAGTCTTAATAGACCCCAGATTTGTGGTATTGTTCTATAACGGATGGATATGGCCGAAAATTGTATGTCGACTCCGAAGGGTGAATCTCAGTGATATGGATTTAGAACACTTTACAACACGATGGTTACTAAGCCTAGTCCGGGAGTAGACACATTTAATGACTATGGCGCTGTAGTTGCCACTGCACCTGGAAAAAAACATCTTTTATAATCAAGTGTTATGACGAAACACGAGTGGCAAGTCCTGTAATAAGTTTCCAGCAAGATGGAGCCACATGCCACATCAAACCCAATTACTCTATGGACCACGACCATGTGTTCGTCAAGTAATATATTTCTCGTTTTGGGCCGGTGAGTTGGTCTGTGGAATTTGATGTCATTTCAGAATCGTCTTTGTGTGGCGCTACAGTCCGATGTGGACCTGGGCCTCAGTCAGCATTCCTCTACAATATAGGCGATTATAGACAGGAATTCCGCCCTCCCGACCTCAGTGAAGTTACGGCAGCAATCGCCAAACCGAAGTCTAACAAGACTGCTGGTGCTGGTATGAAAGGTGCATACACCAATTCATCTGTAAAATTTGATCGTATGCCCTACGGACGGAATCTCAGCATCGTTTGCCCGATCTTAAAGAAAGGAGACCATTTAAACTGTGCCAATTACAGAGGTGTAAGTCTCCCGAACCTAGTGGCGGCCCGTAGCGTTGTGGATATGTGCGTCGACCCCAACCAAGACGTTGTAGGTTCGATTCCTGCTCTGAGCGACAAAAATAATTCACGGCCCCACCTCTTTCGTGTCATTGACAATGCTCAAAGAGTATTTCCTGCCATGAAGAAGCTTCTGAAACATGGCCGTTCGGAGTCGGCATGAAACTGTAGGTCCCTTCCATTCGCTAAAGAGGGCCCTAGGCCCTAGCCCTCTACGGGCTGTAGCGCCACACTCATTATATGTTAATTATATAAGTCTCCTAAACATATAAGATCTTTTCTGCAGTCTTGTGTAAGCGCCTGGAGCCATACGTCATGGTCAATATCAGTACGGGCTCTACGAATTTTTTGACAAAGTCGTTTTAGAATATTATTTTATTATCACTTGTCATTGTACCCACCCACACGCTTCAGTGAACCTCAGTGCTTCTTTATAAATAAAGTCATGTCCTGTGCCAACACACGAATTTCTGGAAGACTGTGCCTTCAGTGTTGCGCTATTCCCCTTGCACAATCATCTCACGAATGGTGTTGAAGGCGTCACACAACAGTACGTCGCCTTGTCTAAAATCATTGAAGTTCTCACTTAGTTCTATGGTGCCGACTTTGGCGGAGCATCGGAAATTGTACACAGTCGATGTGCAGAACAAAACAAGTTTGAGAGAAATGTTAAAGCTCGACATGGATTCTTATGCTCGGACACGGTCATGTGCCGCTTTGACATAGATGAGTAATGGGTGAGTGTCCATCTTCATTTCTGGGGTATTTTTCCAGGATCTTTTCTAAGGTGTGCAGATTGTGCTTTAGGGGAGCTTCCTCGCATTTATATTCATATAAAATTACACCACTATTGTTCGATAACAACTCAACCTATGATGTCTAAAATGGTCTAAGTCGACTATATACCTATATACAGACATCCCTCACGATCGATCAAGGTGTGAATTCACTTAATTAACTTACAAACAAACAGGCCTACGGCCACCGGAACAACCCATCTCACCCAGCAGCCATACAATCACTTTAAGTTCGTGTTCGAAAGCATTCACTATCGTCCTCGTGCCGGATGCTTTTACCTGTTCATTGTTCTGCGAAACAAAACGCCATATCCTCACATCCCTTCAACGTCGGGCCTCTACGAACTTTCAAATTTAATTAAAAATTACTCAAAACTTAACAAACAAAATGAATTAGTAGTGTACACCGTTAATTTGCAGAAATATGCTAGAACAATACGTCGCTGTCTTTGACAGCTGGGCGTAGGAGGTTGGCTGGCAGAACTTTAATTGTGACTGACGTCAGATGTCAGTTGTTTTAAAGTCTCCGGCGCACACGTGGAAAATAAACATGGTTTACAGCAGCAGAACTAACCGGATGACATTCATTTAGTCTGCAGGTAATTAATGTGATCCGTCGCCTGTGAAGTTTAATAATAACTTTCATTGGCGCGCTTGTAACTTCGGGTGATGCAATGCAAGCAGCGTCACGTGTGCAATAAAGTTTAACTGTCAGGTGTGAAGTTTGTTAGCAGTTACGAAGCACTTGTTTATTTTCATTTTTATTTGGGCGTCCGTTTTTTTTACGATAAGGATGTGCGGACAGGTGTTTTAATGAGTTTATACGATCTGACAGATGAGACAGGTAGTCTGGTGGTGGGTATTGTTACGTTGGTTGGAGTAATGATAAACAGATGAAGAAGTTGGCCTCGACAGCAACTGTTGCAATTCATGTGACAGCTTTTATCAATCACAATGACGCTAGCAATGTCTAAAGACTGTGTCAGTCTCCTCCAACTGAAAGCACGTACCAAGCTTTTGTTTATATCTGGACGAAATGGGTGAATAGCCACAGAACATTTTTAAGCAACAGTCTGCCGGACGAGATGGCCACACAATCTTGGTCTGTCTACCTCCACTGATCTAACCGAGCCTTCACTCCCTGTTAGCTCTTGAAATGCAAGACAGAAGCCGGAGTTACCGACACGAGGTGAATGGCAAGTGTCTTAGCCCTACATAGCTGATGTGTCACAAAAGTAAATTCCTGAGGCCACGCTTTTCAAAAACCTTTTCCACTACAAATCAAACATGGCTTGATCATCAGTTCGCCATTATTTTTTAATGGGTCTCATATAAGTGAGCCAGTTATAGCTAAGGGCATCCACGAATGAGTCAAAGAACACTTGGAAGACACACTAGACGCGGAACAGGCAAGTTTCCGCTCTGGATCATGACTCTTGTGTAGACCACATTAACACCTTGCGGATCATCATCAAGCAGTGTTCGATTGTTCGTCGATTTTGAAAAGGCGGTCGATAGTGCCAATCGGAAATTTATTTAGCGGGTCTTGCGTAAAGTCTTGAGCGTAAATTAATAGCAATTATCAAGATATGATGGATCCACATGTCAGATCTTACACAGAAGAGGACTGTCTGAGGCACTTGAAGTCCAAAGTGGGATTCGGCAAGGCTGCACTTTTACCAATACCTTTTCTATGTATGATCAGCGATTTGCTAAATGTGGTCTTGCCAACAGGAAATGGAGGAATTTGATGGACTTTTACATCTGAACTCAAACATCTTGACTACGACGACAATGTATGTCTTCCGTCTCACAGAGTAATGGCCCTTCACCAAATGCAGCAATATGTAGAGATGGAGCAGAAGTCGTCGGGCTGAAAATTAACTCGGGCAAAACAAGAATTATCTGCCTAAGTCCATGCTCATCAACTGCATTTTAAGTATGTTCTGGCCAAGCTATATCACAAACGAACAGCCGTATCAGAGAACAGACCATGAACGTATATACCATACGACGACAAAAGTGGCAGTTGATTGGGCACACACTCCGAAAGGGTGACAGGTCCATACATACGTGGAACAGAACAGTCGACAAGGAAGCACATAGCTGAGGCACATTTCCAGTAACGCACCTAGTATCTACTAGCGCAAGAGTAAGTCTGACAAGTAAGTAAGTCTGACAAGACACAAGTAAGTAAGTCTGAGCCAGCCAATGCGCTGCTCAGGATCAAGTGCATTCTATCAGCCACCTAAGCCGACTAAACTACGTCTGGCAAGAGGAATATCTCAACACTAACGTCTCAAGTGGAACTGCGATTCCAGCATGCACCTGAGAGCAGCACGGACTACACGAGTAACTTCTGGCAGACGCAGGCTGCATAGGGATCGAGGAAGTTTGGCACAATGTCCGAATAAAAACCGAATTGCTTTGCCAGAGTTATGAAAACATTATTTTCGAAGCATTTTTAACCTTGTGAATCTTAATCCGATGCTACAATGTATTGAGGGTAAGCAGAGGTATTGGGAAATTTGCAAAGTGTCCTCAATTGCTTATAGGAACTTGCAAGGATTCCGCCCACTGACTTATGTAAGCTAAAATGAACTTTTCGGACTTTAACGAAACTTAACGAAACTTAACAAAATTCAACGAAACTGAACGAAACTTGCCGATGTGTTTATTGATTGGTTCAATGGTCCGAGACAAGCCTGGGCTGTAGTTTTTATTACCCTTCTTAAATCGTAGCGAACCTCTGAACGTCTTTTCTCTCTTGTAACGAAAAATCCGGACTTGGCATCGAAATTCTAAGGGAAAAATTACTTGCTTGCTACGAAGCTAGAAGAATGTAGCGCTATTATTTATTTTTTTTAAAGTGCCTCAAGCCACTGACAGGAACTACTTAAGGCACCACTAAAACGAGTTGTGAGTGTTAAGAACAGAGTGATTCAAGTTCTCAAGTGGAAAAAGAAATTGTTCTATGCCAGGATAGAAGATCAACAAAAAATGCAAGGACAGTTGAAAAAATGAAGAGTGATCACAGAGCAATGACAAGTTTTAGAGTCTTTATGGTTTTGTACCTGTACTTAGCTCTTTAATATTTGGTATGGTTTTCCGTGCCATCAACAGTTGTTGCGCTGATACTGAGAAATCACACCGGCGTACTTCTAAGCGTGTGTTCGTCGATGACGGCTGTCTGCTTCGAATTAGGTAGGGAGGCAGTTAGATGTAATGATCCCTCGGTGAAATTGCCTCACGCAGACCTTAAATGTTCCTTGAGCAGTCACTTACGTCAGCTTCTCTCGATTATTATCTTGACCTTATGGGAGACAGCAATATCACGGGTTCATTAGGCTCGCTCTAACATCGACGTACCGCGTTTTCTTTGTCCGTGTTTTATCGCTATTTTAACAAACGATGCTCAAGTGAGCTAGCCGTCTGCATTCCTCCTCTACATGAATTCACTCAGGAATGCCCATCAGTTTCCCCTTAAATATGCTTTCGCACGCACAGTGAAAATTTGAGACCTCCTTTTCAACCGCACTACACGAATGTGGACGCAATTCATTGTAAATCACCAACTTTTTTCTAGTCCGTTCAACTACAGTTGGGCAGCACCTTCAACCCCGTCTCCTAATGCTTTGTCCATCAGGCTCTGAATGTAAAACTGCTTCAACGGGGTCTTGTTATCCATGCGTATTACTTGGCCCAGCCACTTTATGCTTTGATTACGCAGGACCCTTGGCTAGACTCAGGTCCCTCTAGACTTTTCTCTTCGACAGAGGTCTAAGACTTGTTTTTCAAGACTTGATGTGTCGCGAAACGAAATTTCCTAGATTTTCTGAAGAAAATGCTGCGGTCAAAACCGGTTAGAGCTACCTTCAAGGGACTGACCAAATTTGTGTTTATAAGCGATACGTTCTTGCAATCGATGTCGTTGTAAGCGGTGTTGATTAAACTGCATCATCAATTAAAGTACTGTGGATGGAGAATCCGAACCTGTCGGGCAACGCAACAGAGGACGGCCGCGTTTAAGGTGGAGGACCTCAACCAACTTGGTGTGCGAAACGGAGACAGCTAGCCAGAGATCGCGCTAGTTGGAGAGGCATGTTAGTTTAGGCCCAGGCCCACCCCGGACTGTAGCGCCACACAAAGAAGAAGGAGCATGGAAAGGTTGTTGTCCGCTGTTCTTTGGGGCAACAGAATCGAACCATTGAACTTTCCCTTCAGAGTCCACTCGCTTTTGCGTCGACCCAACCAATTTATGATAAGAGACTGTCGCGTGATTCGTGACAAACATTTTCTTACATTGTTGGTGTTCAAGCTGCCTTCCATTGTTCACTTCTGAACAGTGCTCAAACTTTTTTGTTCCGATTAAATCACATCCACTCTGCGCTCCCTGCAACAATTGTCACCAACTGCTTCTGTCAACAGATTCATTAGCAAGAGAAAATGTAGTGGAAGACCAGACCCCAGCAGCGCAACAATGTGAACGCAGTGATGCGTTCATTAGGGAATGTGTGTCACCAATGGTCCGCACAAAGCTGCTTACCACGGCCCTTCTGCAGTGTGCGCACCAACCCCTTCCAACCCCCATTTGCAGCGAACATGCTACACGCCCCAATAAAGGATTAACTTGAAACGGTTTAAGTACAAAAGTCCATTAGACCACATAAAACTTAATGAAATGCAACAACCAAAGGACAACAAGAGAAAAAATGACTCCCAGAGAGTCCTTATCCTTCGTATTGGACACACATCCACACACACAGACCCCCGTCACATTTCCTTTTCACAGTAGTTCCTGTCCTTAGCCCACAAGAACACATGTCTCCGTAGGTCGCCAGAATTTACGACTCCGCAGCACTAACAAGCATTTCTCATTTCCCACCACACGCTGAGTGATTTTCAGACATTCTACTGCGTGTCCTTGCGTGGGGGTTGGGTTTCCTTTGTGCTCGTGTCCCAGTCTGAGGGTACAAGACTACAGCTCTTGGAAATCCGCTTAAAGGGTAAGTGTCCCATTTTGTGCAAGTGTGCGGCCCATAAACCGGTTTTGGTTTACGAGCATATTGATTTCGATCATTCTTGACTCGGTTAACACGAACCGACTTATTGACTGATTAATGGCTGCCACTGGCACAATACTTCTTTTCACTTCTCCAAATGACGTAGAACCTCGAGGCGGTGCGGGGAGGGGAAAAGGATTAAAATGTTGAGTCGGTCAATTAGCGAGAGATAGTTTATGAAGAGCGTGCGAAAATGCTGCAACCGACTACAGTCTGGGCGGAAAGTTTGGGTTCTCTGGGTACGGGAGGGCTTGTGTAGACACTAGATTTTTCAAAGAACTATTGTTGCTACTGGGAGAGAATCAGTGATGCGTGATGAAGGGGGCAGCTTGAGGATTGAATATTCATTATTTTACTCGAATAGCTAAGTATTATGGAACTTCAAGACTTGCCTCGCTAGCAGGATTGCTTGGGAGAAGGTGATTCGTGTGACTTGGTTTTTTTGGTTGGGCTTCTTCAACTCCGGAAAGACATGTTGAGGGCACTTGATGTACCAGATGGGAATTTGAAGGAGTTACGCAAATAAGCTGACTGCCGATTTTGGCCAAGCCTCAATAGCGAAGGTCAACTGGTTTGCGCATCACACAAGAATATTCAAGCAATTTTATTGTTTGGCAGCAAAACGTTTGTGCGACTACTCAGTCTTTGATTAAGTATAAAAACTACCCCGAGGCTGATTACTGACTCCTGAGGATTGGGTTAACTGACTTGAATTTGCAACATTTTTACTTGATCTCTATGTTTTTAAACTCTTTTTGGTTTGGATTGCTATAATGCAAGTGTCCTTCCAGTTAGAAGGCAGATCTTATGAAATCGGAACAGTTTGTTTTGAATGATGTCGCAAGAGAGGAAGTGGATGATTAAAAAATCAGAGGACAGAAAATATTAAAAAATAGAAAATGTCTTGGTCACAGGACGTAGCCTTGAGTGATACCAAAGTTTTGTTCGTAAGTTACTACTTTAACGAGTTGCTCTCAAATATATTTAAGAACAAATACATAGTATAAATACAATAAGTACATATTTTAGGACAAAAGCATCTGACGCTGATGTGAGAACTGCTTTTGCTAGATCATTGTTCAGAGTGAACACTCTGAATGTCCAACATCGATAGGTAATGTGCCCAAAGCATTCCGTGGTTAGTTGACATGATTTCTTGAGTGGATGGAAATTCATAAATTGTCATCGCATGGAACAAACTCAAATGCTGTCTGTATAATAAGGTAACGCTACAAACCGTAAAATTTTAACGAATCATAACGAACAAAGCATAGCACCATTCAGTTGAAACCACATATCACGTCAATAGTATGCGGTTGGAGAAACTGTCTTCGCGATAACGAGCATCAGTACCGACTCCCGCATCACATAGTGACACGATTTGGATGCATTTTTGGTTAATTTTTATTAATCCTTAGTTAATTTGGCAGCCAAACACAACAATTCATCGCACAAATGGTGTTAAATTCAAGTCTTGCGTTAATTTTGCAATTCCCTTTATGGTATATACATCGGAGCCACAAACTCGAACACCCGCTTTTCGCTTAGCGGCTTGCGACTCTTACCTGTTGAAGTGTTGAAGAGGCGACCCTACAGAACGATACGGTACATCCACTTAAAATATGTACCATAACAACAGGCAGAACGATAATGACAGTGACGAAACGAAATTGGTGTGTTTGGTACGTAATCAAAGATAGCTCGTTTTTTTGCAGATTTACAACAAACCGACACTGACCTTGTTGAGATTTCTGTTTTTCTCTTTCGGAAACTGTTGCTTCAACTCAACAACAACAACAACATATAGATCAAGAGCCGGGAAACCACTAAGAGCTAATTGGCAAGCGGCCGGCGGCGAGCGCCTGACAGCTGACAACGACTTTAAGTCAATCTCATGGCAAATCGGACAAACTGCTTATGCTAACTCGAAATTCAGGAGAGGTTTTCCCATTTTATAGCACGTTCGCGGATGTACCATGAATTGTCGAATGGTAAACCTCAAGCTTAACAGTAACAGAATCGGGTGTGGCTCAAGGAAAACGGCTAGATGGGCTATTGGTTGTGTGCCTGCTCTTGGTTAGTGGGTTTGCCGATGAAAGCAAGGTTAATACGCTTTTATATGGTTTACAAATTTATCATTTGCCATTTTCCGTTGGGATCCAATGAACGGCACTGTCACTGAATGTTGTGATCGCACTGGTAGTTGTTTCACTACTTTGTACCACTAGGTTCAAGGAAAATAAGATCTTCTGTACAACTTGTCAAAAATAGCTTTCCTCTTGTTACTTCCTTCAGGATTCGTTTGTGACACTTGTCGATGTATAACGTTGATCGGGTTCTTGAGGCAACGCCTTGTATCAACCATAACTGCTAATGGAATGTATGCTTACGGACATCCCATCCACCTTGATGAAGTGTGAACCCTTTACTGCTCTTTGGGTTGCAGCATCCAGTTGGGGGCCAACTTCAACCGGTCAAGCTAAAACTGCTGCAGGTCTTAGAGCCTTCCTATCACCCGTGGTTACAGAGTATAGATTCTAAAGCTTGCAGATTCTGCATTGCCAAAAATGCTTTATGTTCGACCCTTGTGACAAAATAACGAGCATTTAGCTAGGTACGTATCCTTAGCCAATGGCTTTGGCTTACTTTAAATGAATTTTCGTTGCATCTTACGAGAAGCATGGCTGGACCAGGGTGGCGTGAAAGATTGCGGCGGCTATAATGAGCGGACGAATTTTAAAAAATAAGTGTATTTCTTCATTGCTATCTGTCGTAAAAATTCTATTGACACACAAACTCCCGCGACGAAGGAAAAGTTCCTGCCTGCTGGGGGCACGGTATCCTGCCATAATGCTGAGGTGTCCCCTGCATGATGACCCGCCCTGACTCACTACACAGTTGAAGTTGATTGTCGTCAGGCCGTACCGAGCGACATCCCGTTCGTATCGGAGTCGTCTCTTCACTGTTCGGCGTACAACATGGTAGATAATAGGACATCCTTCATCAACCTGCATCAGACCAATAGTATCGTGGTAGAGGAATGCTTCAGGAGGAATAAAGCCGTTGAGTCGCACTCTTTCATGGTACATTGTAGTTGGGTAATAAGCCCCAAAGATGAGGCTGTTGGTAGAAGTCATAGCTCGCACAGTAGACCTTGTTGTGGAGAGAGAGACTTCTTGTACTCAGATTCGGGTGTACGATACAGACGGAAACATGTCCGAAGGTCTCTCGAACAACCTCGTCTCTTCCATCTGGGAAGGACTGACATTGAACCACAGTGGACAACCGTGCAGCATAATTAGCCGTATGAGGGCCACGTAGCAAATGATGGGTGTATGATTTTCGGTTGTATGTGGCAGCTCTGCTATGCTTGATGTACATATTACGCTCTTAAATGGATGATTTCTCTTGAAGAGTTTGGTGCTGTTGGCACATACAAGCGGTGTGTGTAATTCTACGCTAGAGGCCGTAGAGGTCCAGGGTTAAGCTTCTCAACAAATACTGCTGTTGTTTGTGCTACACATCCACAATTTGATGCCAACTCCGAAAGGGCAAGTTCTAGACACTTTGAGCATTGTCAGTACCTACAAAGGGGAAGGCTGTCGAACCTAGACACCGTATGTTCAAGCGCGTAAGAGTCGACGAACAGACTCACAACGACACTGGCGCCACCACTAAGAGGACTTGCAGAATAACTTTGCATAAAATTTGTCAGTGTGGGCACTGCAGTTGACACCACAATTCGTCGTTTTTATTTACTATCCGTTGTGCTGACGTCGTAAGGACCTCTTTTTTTGCTCTCTAATACAACAAGAAGAACATCTGTCCATCTCGCGCGGTCTGAACGGCTACTTACTCCAACTGTTGATTTCACGAGAGTTTAGTTCCGTTTCATTTCTTTTGCTCCACACATGGACTTCTTCAGCGAACACAAAATTGACTTCTGCCAAGATTTATTTCCAACCAATCTTGAGCCGTTCCCAGCTGTCACCATAGACCCCGTTCCCGCCTCAATGCCCTTCAAATCCAGATTTCAATAATTGCTCCCGTCCATTCCGTGACACTCGCCCTCCAAGGACAGACCGCAAATCAGCAACCTTGTCACCTGGTCGCTCCCTTCGGCGGCCCCCCCAAATGTTCGACTTCCCGCCGACACTGTATTCCAATGCTGTCACAAATCGTCTGTCATCATTTGCTTGACGTTTTCACTTAATTTCCCTTCAATTTAGACGTCCTTAGCGCGCCACTGCCGCCGCGGCACTGTCACTGTTTGCCTTCACCACTGTCCCGACTAAATTATTCATGATAAACCGCTGAGATAACACACGCACACACAAAGCGAAGGAAAGAAAAAACATCATCCCTAATCGCTGCCGCCGTCTGTCATTTGTTGGGTGCAAGCACAACAACCCACCTCGCTCCCACCAGCGCCCAGACAGGCCCCATTAGAGGCAAGCACTAATTTGTTGGACATTTTTGTTGCTTCCACTGGCTGTGAATGAAGCACCGACTTCAAAGGCTTCCCTCCCGTCCACCACTGGACATCCTTTCGCTCCACTCCCCCGGCCGCGCTGCCGCTCATAAACACGAAATGCCCATAAAGGAATAAAGAAATTTATATTACGACAATGAACGAAGGACAAATAGTCCTACCATCTGCGCGCGGCCGGCGGAGGGGGGCGCTTGGAGCGAACGTGCAAATCGGTTGGGTCTCCCCACGCCGTCGAATCCACTTCGATTGTGTCTCTGGCCCCCTTCGTGTGGATGTTTCAATTAATTTCGAAGGTTTACCGAGCGAAGAAAGACAAATGTTTTGCCAGGAGACACGAAGAGTCACCGGATGCCTGATTGGATCGGCAGCGAGCGAGTGAATCACCTAGGCAGCGGCGAAACTTTGGCCGGGCGGAGAGCGGCTAAATGGGTCAGGTGGAGGATATATGGGTCACCAGCTCAGCACCACGGATGAATTGTAATGACAGTGAGCGAGACAGACATGTGCGGCCGGTTGACGTAGGACGCCGCGCCGCTGAAACGGGAACACCTTTCTGTTACGTCTATCCCGATGGGAATCGTGCGCATGTAATCCAAAAGGGGATACTCCGCCGTTCCAGGACACTCCATGCTTCGCTGGAAGAGCTTTTCCATCGCTCGCTCGCTCTCTCTGTGAGCTGGCGCGTGTGTGTGTGTGTCGGCGGAGGTGGGGCAAGTGGCAACAACCACCAGACGAGCAGAAATTCATTCATATTCAACAGGAGGGTGATTGGCAGTGCAACACCCTATGGCGCATTGTTGTTGGCCGTGTCCGCTGAGAGCCGTCCTTTGAGCGAGCACAAGCCCTCGTGCGTGCGCTCTCTTCGCCAGCGACGAAGAGAGTGAAACCGTGTAGCTTTTACTTGATACGTGTCATTTCACTGTTATCAGTGTATACCGTTTGTTCTCCACCACCACCCCCGGGGTGGGTGATGGGCGATGGGGTCTGGGTGGGTTTTCATTGAGGATTAGAGGCGAAGTTTAGAAAATAATAAGCAGTGCAGAGTTGCCATGATGTGAGGGCTGCCATGTGAACACGGGTTTTATGACCCACCACACGCGGGAGCGTCGCTTGGGTTAGGTGTGCGTGTGCAGCCGAATTAGCGGTTCTAAGTGTTTCGGCGAGTGAAGCATGTGCCAACAGGGTCTTAAAGCAAACGACGTGTGCCGTTTAGCGTACGTAATTCATGGTTATGACAATTGAATCGTAAGTTAAACAGCTCGTCGGCAGGCGATGCAGCTTGTCCTGGTGAGTGGTTGCGATAGGGGTACGGAGTCGCTAAGAGTTACAAGCACTCCAAGTTGAGAACATGCAATAGTCGTTGGTTTATTGAGCGGGTCAGGGTTGCTTCAACCATTCTTGGAATCGGTCAGAAAAAGTTGGCGGTGGTAGAGGTCTTAATCAACAGTGTTGCCACTACTAATTGCCCTTATAGTTATTTACTGTTCGTTGTTCGTTAGCAAGTATGACAGTCATTCCTCTTTATAAAGTGCTATATGATCCGAAAGCCGGGGAGAAACAGACAATTGATAGAAAAAAGGTAGCTTGGAACTAGGACATTTTTAACTTTCCTTTGAAAATATACGGACTCTTGAAGGAACATGCACGCCACGTGCACCAAGAAAATTTCAGAGCCTGTACTCCCTAATGTTGACTGGAGGCATCATTCCGACTGGATGCATCAAAGTCCGAAAGATCGAACCATATTTGTTAGTCTCAACGCAGGTTTGAGTCTTAAGAGTGCCTCCTCTCGCCTTTGTCCAGGAAGTTCACTGATGATCTTATTTCCCGTCATTCCGTGGTGTCCCGGGACCCAGACGATTTTCAGCGAATTTAGGCTCGATTTCAAAGGGCTTGCATTCATGAGCAATGCCTTAAGCACAGATTGGCTGTCACAAATACTTCGTCACCTCCACAAAATGGTTCGTGGTTATTAGGATCGTAAAAGGTTTCCGTGTTTGCAAAACGTCTATATATAGTCTTCGCTTGTCACTGATCTTGAAGACATCCGTGAAGATTGGACTGGAGTTTTTTCGGGCCATATCTAGTCCTGAGTGGAGTGAAAGTCGATCTTGTATGTACCTCGCTGCAGGAGTACTGGTGTCCAGCTGTGCACTGGTGCCTCAGAAGGCATAATCATAAGATTGGGATTAAAGAAAATGCGGTGCGCAAGGCCGTCGAACATCCAGTGCGAGTCGTACCAAAGTGCATGTCTTTTTAAGGGGAGGATTGCTTTAAGTGGACGCCATGAGGTGATTATCAAGAGGGGGATTTAGAAGTGTTACAAGAGCAGAGGCAGATGTATTTACGCGAAAGCTTATCAAAAGGACGGATGCGTAGGAGAGATGAGGCATTATCATGGTGGTGTTGACTCAAAGGGATCTTTTTGGTGATCTGCAGATTAATATGCGTTCTGTTTTTATGCACTAGTTATGTGTCCGCTTGTGTGTACCCAAGCGAGATCAGAGAAGTGATACAAGATTATACCTTTTTTAAGTGTCGAGCAACATGTACAGAACTTGTATTTAAAAAGCAAATGGAGACGTTTTTTACACGCCACAATTAAGTTCCAACGATTTACCTAGAAAGATTGGTAAAATGAATCGAGTCTTAACTTAGGACACCTAAGCATTGATCGTAAAGGCGAACGTTTGCGACCAACCTGCTTCAACGCAACATTGATATTGCTTTGAATAGCTTAAATGCAGATAAAACAATGAACACGGAGTCACAGTGTGTGTGCACCTCGACTTAAGAATTGTATGTGTGTTTACAAGTAATTATTTTATTATCCTTTGTTTCAATGAGGTTTTGAGGATTCCTAGAAAAGACATACGACATTAATCCTCTAAGTGGATTTTAACAATAATCTGATGTTTTTACAGCAGAGATTGGTGATCGTCAGGTCTCTTTGGTGATTAACTTGTTTTCTTTCTGTCTGCCAAATAAGAACGAATATAAGGAGAATACGAGACCTGCGGAAGAACACAACGGCTTGCCGTCAGTTCTTCGACGATTGTTGCTGGCAAGATCCAAGATCCCAAGAACAGAAAAAAACAGTTGAAGAGGATGGGAGGAATTCTCAAGATGCTATTGAAACAAGTTGCTACCGCTATGCTGATATTCTTGGATACCACCAAAAAACGCATGGTACAGGAGGCACCTTTAGCGAAGTTTGAACCCCAAGCCCACTCAGCAAAGAACATGGTGAGCTGCTCGAGAGCTCCAACTGAAAATAGTTACTGCGTGCTCAGTCGGAATATAATGCGGGGAGGTTAAAGGGTATACTTCGATGAATGTGCTCCGAAATTGAACACTGGATCGTCCGTCAACTATGGTAAGAAGTTTTTGAGGCTTGCGAATGTAAGTTCGATGACACACGAAAACTATATTTTTTTTTAGAAGCAAGCCATATATTATGAAATATATATGTCATCCAGCTGGTCATTCCGAACACAATCACTTGACTGTCCGACGTTCCAGCCTGACAACAGGGTGTGGTCTATCGAACGTGAAGCCAAGTTGTACTAACGTGGAACCTTAATCCGGTCCATTTCCAAATTATGTTCATCACCACTACGTGTCACCATTTTGTCGACTTCGGCTATATAGTTTTGACAGTCATGCCGTTCGACAGAGTATTCACTTCACCGAGACCTTCAAAGGTATTTTGTAAGCTGACGCTCTGTCTTGTATCTTCACCACCGTTTTCGAGATTGTCGTGAACAACTCAGAAATGACTTACCAGAAGTTCGTTCAATTGGTAACACGACGCGGATCACGTCAACTTAGATTCTTTGACCCAATCGCTGCAACTGTCATTGAGTTATTTTCTAATCGAATCAATTTGTACAACAATTAAACCACTTCGTTCAGTTTCGTTAAATTTTTCTTACATATGTGCCAGCGACAGTGAATAACAGCGTGCTTACATGTAGCAAATTTGACGGGATTTTTTTTCGTTCATCTCTGACGTCAATTATAGTTTTCCCTTTGCTACCACGACCATATCGGCAACCCTGCCACACTCATATCTAGGTGTGATAGCAATTTGTCTCCGAAAAACCATTCAAATAGAATGGGAATTCATTTCCCTTGTAATAGACATCCCCCGAATACACTCTCCCACGCCAGGGCACTGTCTGCGCTCTTTCTCTATCCCCAATGCTCTCGCAGAGGACAACAACATCCACAGCGCCGCTCTTCGGGCAGACATGCAAAGCAACAAAACCGAAAGGACCTTCCAAAGACTGTCTCAACACACTCCACCCCGCCCGCTCCATTTTGGGCTGCTTCATCACTCCACCCACTTCATTGAGCTGGCATTCTTGTGTTTCATTCAATTTTGTGGATCTCAAAAAGCTCCTCGACACACACACACAGGAGAAAGAGACCGACTCCACTCCATGGGAAGTGATAACACAGCTGAACGTCGTCATCGTTGCTGTTGTTGTTGTTGGATTTCGTTGTTTTCGAGCAGAAAGGACCTTCGGTATCAAATACAAAAGGGAAACGAGCTTTGATTATCAAGTTCAGTATTCAGTCAGCAGCGGTCGGTATCGGTTGTTCACACAGCGAATCGTCGGGCAATTCACTCATCAAACGGGAGTTCTTGTGTTCACTTCACTTCATACTCTTCACTCTCAGACCGGGGGAGGACCCTGCTCCAGGATATATACATTTTCCCTTCCATTCTGGCGTTCGTATGAAAGGGGGGCTTTCGCACAAATTCCACTGTCTTCGAATCGATTGATCCTTTAAGGACTTGCTTCGGCAATCTCACCAGTCCCCTCACACCCTCCTTCGCCTAATCATCACGGTCCAGTCATCGGGTTCAAGTGAAAAAGTAAAACAAAAGAAAAAATTCGAAGCGAAAAATTGTGTTCCACCGCAAATTAAAGAGCTTTTCTCGTGAGTGTCCTTTGCACGCGTCTCCATCGCCACCGCCGCCGCCGTCGCCTATGGACGAGTTGCGACTTTAATTGCGTAAAGTAGCGCTATTACATATCCTTGAGGGGACAGGACAGCACACACCGTGTGCGGGTGCGAGCGAGCGAAAGGATATAAAATAATCGTTTGCAATAAAAGAATAATAATCTCGTCGTCCTTAGCCGTGTCGTGTGTTGTTCTTGCTCGTCGCGGTCGACTCGAGCGCGTGTGAGTGTGTGTCTAGTGGATTTTGATGATGATGTGAATAAGCGCAATCTGTTGCACGTTGTGTCCCCGTGACCGAGCACTGGCCGTGAGTCGGGTGTGCACTGTAGACGGTCCTTCTGGTCTGGGAACCTGTTGTCGGTGCTCTAGTGCTCGTGTTTCTTTGTGTTTTCAATTAAAACGAAAGTTTGCAACTGCAGTGGGTGTGTGTGCAGCTCATTCGTCCGCGAACGAGTGGCGGAAGCAACAGACACCGAGCGGAAGGACAACGTTTGCAAGGATAAATGAAGGCAACCACTTGTGCCACTGGAATACTCGTGCAAATGTGCGCTTCTGTTTCTGTCTGCTGTGCTGAATAAACGAACGGCCACAAGAGCTCAGGAGGAGGAGGAGGAGGTGCAGACTGCAGCGTGCAGGCAATCAGGTATGATTTTTATTCGAAAGTTGTTACCCGCTTTTGATGAGACTCCTTTTCGGGGGGAATTTCGCGGGCATTCATTAAATCCCTCTTTTTTTACGGTGGGCAACGGTATTGTTTGGAGAATGCTTGCAATTACTTCTGTTTATTGCCAGCACAATGCCGCTGTAATGGCCACTGAACCTGATCCGTGCTCGTCGGCGGATAGGATACGAAACGCCGAGGGGTGCAAGCACAATTTGAATGCGACTCTTTTTCTAGAATAACACTCGAATGTGCCGGGCCCATAAAGCCCAGGTGGCCGCTGGAGGTTCGGGTTTAGTTTTTATGCGTGAGACTGGATTTTTTTGAAATTTCACAAATTTCAAGGGCAATTCACCCTTGGAGGCATCGAGGGTCGAAATCGCCGCAAAACCGAAGCGGAACGGGGTACAATTTCCAGGTATACCGCTGAGTAATGAGGTTTGACTGTGCCGAAGGCTGGTTGTTCAGGACAAGTGCCGTCCTTTGTGAGGCGATTTTGCGCTGAATTATGACTTAGTGTGGGATTCTCGTTTGAATCTCAGGCTGTTTCTTAGAACTGAGGGCGTAGAGAGGGCTCGAATCTTTTAATTAGCTCCTTTTGAATGTTATGTGCGGGTGGAGATTATGGGGTGTTTTCTGAGATGCTCCTGGGGGGTTATGACCACGGCAACGGTTTCGTTCTTTGAAGTCGGCGAACAGAGGTTCTTGTGTTCAATTTTTCGAGAACGGCATGGTTGCAATGAATGTGTAATTGTGTAGGCAGCTTACGGGCGGTGTTTGTTGTTTTGGTTTTTGTAGGGCTAGGCTCATTTTCTTGGTAAAATGTGTGTTTTGTGTTTAATATCCTCGCTTCTGCCACATTCTTAAAACCGATGTGTCAATAGAGGCTCTTGTGAAAATAGCTAAAATGAATGAAAAATTAGAACAAAGCTGGTAGTGGGTACGCTTAAGGAGCATATTTAATCACTTTTTTTGCGACTACCAATGGGACTTGTTGAAATTCGCAGCCAGTCCTATTAGAGTGCCGATGAAATTCACAAAAAATTACAAACACAAAAAGGCTTGTGATAGAACTGACCAGACTCAAATCAAATACTAAATGATGGGTGGTGTCACTTGACAGATGGCAGATTATGCCGATAATATCAACCTTTCACAGCAACGCCAAATATTGACATTACCTGTATACGAAGCATTGATCGGTCTCGTTAAGACCAATTATTTTCATCCAATCACTGCCTTTATTTAGAGATTCTTACAGTTTCTCTGATTATAACACGATATTTTTTTCATTGTCAAAATGGCCTTGTCGTCAATTCGGCCAGTTCGTATTTAGTTTGGGGAATTCCCTTATATTTCCTTGGACAACGAAACTAAAGTTGGACCGAGGTAGCTGCCCTGTGAGACTCCGTCGGCAATTTTGACAATTGGTGGCCTCTATGGTAATTCACACGTTTAACATGCACAGGACGAGTAAAACCAAATATTATTTTTAAAAATGCAATAAATTGAAAAAAGTGATTTTTTCCATGTATTATGGTTTTATTAGTAAGAACACACATTCCCATTCATTATGAAATACAACGCCGTTCAAATGGCCGCCTCGGCTGTCTTGGCAGTAGCGTATTCATGTCACTTAACTTTTCCAAGACCTTGCTGATAGTTTTGGGCTATAGCTCACTGTTTGCTTGGATGGTATTGGCTTTAAGTACTTAAATCGTCGCCGGATTGATGACGATCCCTCAAGGTGCCCAATAAACAATCAAATCGTAACACAAGAGTAGCCAATTGGCATCACCAATACGGCTGATCAATTGTGGCATGTGTTCTATGGCAAGGTGCGCCTTTCTGAAAACAGCGGTCGTCCAAATTCATGTTTTTAAACGTTGTTCCCAGCCTTAATTCAATAAAATTGCTCTAATAAAGTCACCACCAACACCAGCCACATTTTCATCTGAGCTATGACCACACTGTCCACTAGCATACAAGTCTCACGAACTGTTTGCACAAGCCTTCGAACAGTCGTGGGGTATGCCTCTTTCAGTTGGAAACTGGCTCAGTTATGTTTCTGGGCTGCTTAAAGATGCAAATTTTCTGTAGAAGAAAATCGTGAAAATTTTGCATGGGCTTCTGCATAGAAATTTGAAAACCAAGTACTTGGAGATTTTTTTCCGACTGCAATCTTTTGTGACATCATTTTTGACGTCTTAGGGGGCAATCGAAGAAAAGAGATTTTTAAAAAATTGTAGTGTGACCTAACTTCTTTCCATGAAGAGCTTATTCACAAGACAGTAGTTCTTTGGAGAATGACTCGCCTTTTCTTGTACTCCCAGCTATAGTCCAACACCTAATTGGACATAAAGTCAAGTAGAGCATTAGCGTAAACCTTTTCGTTGACTTTCTTCCTTTAAGGCCCTTCCAATTTTCTTATAAACCTTTACAGTTGCCGCTCTGCTCCGTTAGAAATCCGAAATTATGGTACATTTGAAAATTAATTTCTAATCACATCATGTCATGTGAGACAGCTTCGAGTGAATAAGTCGAGGCAATGGACCTATTATCTAATTCTTGAAGACAGTCATAATCTTAAAGCAATACCACAACCTACAGCTGCTTGAACATGAAGCTGCATTTATTTTTTATATTTGACTTGTGCACAACCCGATTGCAAGTCCATGTCGAAGAACTGTCAACAATGGGATGCTGACCTCCATGTGTTACCGGCATGAAGTGTAACTCCATATGTATGTTCGCTGTAAAGGCCAGCATAATTAATTCAGCTCAGGTAACTTGAATGCCAATTGAATCTAGACTGTTTCTGAAATCATTCGTCTCCGTTAAAATGCTCTCATTTTCTAGTTCTTTAATTTGAGCTTGTTCACATAAACGCTCTTTGAGGCAATCGTTGTTTCCAAAAAATTTTATGAGGTTTATTTGGCTTCGTAAGCTCGCCTTTATGTACATAGTCAGGCGGCGCTCAAGACTCTTAGAAGTGGTACAACAAAGTCGAAGACTTTACTCAATTGCTTCGATGTACTCCAAAACCTGGGTAGGAACAACGTAGTCTTCCTCTTGTGGGTTCCAGGGCATATGGGACTCCAGTGAAATGAAACAACTGACGAACCAGCTGGAAGTGGCGCCACAATGTCGTTTAAAAAATTAAACATCGCAGATGTCTTCGATTCCGAACCAGTAGGGCAAAGTAATAGAGGACAACCACGAAGCCACGCAAGTGGAGGAGGACCTCAACTAACTTGGCGTGCAAAATTGATGGCAGCTAGATACAAATCCACAAATGCCACCTGGAGAGGCTTGTTGGCTGAGGCCCAGGTTCACCCCGGGCTGTAGCTCCTTTAGAAAAAAAAGAACCCGTAAAACGTTTCTTCAATGAACTCGACAATGCACTAGTCATAACAGCAAACAATGAGTGGAAGCTCACTTTTAAAACCAACATCTTCTGGCTCGAATACAGCACAGCCAAGAGGAAAATAATAATCTCGCTACGAAGAGTAAGCTTTAGTTTACCAGTAGGAGTTATTGCAGGCCGATGCCCGGTGGACCACGTTGCTCATAGACCAGGCCTGATTCTAACAGGTGCTTGCAGAAACTTCAAAGAAACAGTGGTGGATGAAACTCTGGAGCAACTTCTCTGTTTCTGTCCGGTCTTAGCCAAAGCACGGTATAAATTTCGAGGTCAATCATTCTTTAAATCATAAAGTTGTGTGGGCGTTGTGAAACTACAACATCTCATATACTTTTCTGAAACCACTGGCTAAATAAGGTATACTCTATTTCGTGGTAGCACCAACAGGTCTATGTCTATGAGGGACTGTGCCCAACGTACCCTAATCTAACCTAACCTTAGCTTCCCACTTCAGGCGGCGGAAGTAAATGCAAGCAATCGATCAAGTACAAAACAAAAATATTGACTGTGACCATAATAGGCACTTCTCCCAGTTTCGTTAAGTGTCGTTCACTTTTACTTAGTTTATTGTAAGGACACGTCATGTAATTTAAGCAATGAGTTAATGCAGAGAAATGATAGATAACCATTTTTTCCAGTTTCGTTAAGTTTCGTTCAATTTATCTTACTTAAGTGAAATGTATTGCTCTTTAAGTTTGTACGTAATTCTGTTTTTTTAGAACATTTATTGACATTGCAATGATTCTGATTACTTTTCGTTCAGTTCAGATGTCACAGGATGATTTCATCTGACAGCGGTTTTATAACACTTTCAAAGGGGCACAGGCACGGTCTGTGAATTCATGTGACGTAAGAGCAACATGGGCTGCTCTAGGCCTTAAGAGGTATGAGGTATGCGTGAAAATAAAATGGAATGCTTGATTTTAGAGCAAGATCTAGGAAGGGGAATGGGCTAGTATATGCTGATTTCTCAGTTGTAATCTATAGCCAATTGGGTTTCATCCACAGCAAAATATATCCGTGTGTTCTCACGTGCAGTTGCCGTTTGAAGACTTGCCAAGCACGTCCCACGAAGATGATTCAATCATGTCTCTCACGCAATTAGACCGCACTCTCTGCCTGACAAATTGTGTTTCTTTCCATGAATGTGAATTGAAAAACCATATTTCTCCTCTCTTGAAATCAAATTGAGTGGACCCCTCAAGTGTGCTCCATAATTTGCAACCATAATTGAATTTTTAAGGACCTACTTCTGTGGAAGCGCATACACATACGAGTACAACACAGCCCACAGTGCGATACTTTGTATAAAATTCACGTCAAGTTGCACTTCAGTCATTCCTTCCAGCGAGTCGTTCAAAGTGGTTTCTAGCTTTGATTTGCACAATGTGCGCTCAGTCAGAATGCCGAAATTGAATTCTAAGAATAAACGACGGTCGAGTGTTGACCACTTTTGGCTGGTATCCTACTTGGTATGAGGTACATAACGTTTTCAAAGCGAAATTACTTGGAAACGAGTAAATTAAGAACGAGGTAGTGCTTTGCTGTGGCTCCCGTGTAGGCGACTGTCCATTTTTGATTGGACATACAATTGCTGGGAAGTGGTGGTTGTTCGTGGAAGAATCGATGGACTAGAGGATTTGAATGTTGCTACTTCTAGTAGACAACAAATTCAGTAAGTTCCACGTGCATTTGATAAAGACTAAAGAAGTGCACGTTGGCAGCCAGATGAGTGTTGTCCTTTGTGCTTAACTACAAATAGCATGAATTGCTTCCGAGAGATGGGCTCAATGGAGTTTCCCAAAGGACGTTACGTATACGCCACCATCACCCGATGGAATGTGATCTCGACCATCCAGTGACATTTTGACAAGCAGGTTCACTCCAGCAGAAGGCTCAACGAACTGCTTCGACTCTTCATCTGTCCAAGGACCCTTCGGTTGCAACTTTCCATCAATTGAGAGGGAACGCACCCCACAACAAGACGATCGTCTCCCCCTCGCTCGATGGACAAT
Source organism: Eristalis arbustorum (assembly GCA_916610145.1). Lineage (NCBI taxonomy): Eukaryota > Metazoa > Arthropoda > Insecta > Diptera > Syrphidae > Eristalis > Eristalis arbustorum. The sequence continues at coordinate 12,361,612 of OU744318.1, forward strand.
TATTCAAATTGAAATGGAAACTAATTTCCACTTGGGATATGTCATTCAACAAGTTTGCACTTTCCCCCTCCGTCACGTAGCACAGTCGCCACGTCACACCGACACGACGAGAGTTCCCCTCGAAGATGACACTGCTCGCAAATTAACTTAATGCTAGTTGATGCCTTAATCGCAGCTAGTTTAGCTCCCTCCCGGCGGTGGTGCGGAGTCGTCAAAGTCTCTAAGTGATTGCATCAACGAAACACAAGCACACGGACAACTTTGTCCATCACCACTGCCCCAGTGCTGAGTGGATGGGCGTAAGAATCCTCTCCAGTCAGGGATGAAGATAAAAAAAACGGAATTAGGATAAAACAGAGATACAGCGAGAGTTTAAAGTTTCACAGGATATCCGATTCAGGACTCAATGACCACTCTGTTCGCAAAAGTTTGTTGTAAAGTGCCCGAAGTGGCGGTCCACCCCAGTGGGTCCCGAATCCGAGTTGAGGCCTGAATTTTGTTTGATTATTTCAACTTTAATCCACAGTAAGTGGATCAGACGGACGGAGCTCACAAATGATTCATATTTTCCAAGGTTTTACGATGCTGGTGCCCAGCTGGTGAGCTTTCTGTTCTGGTTGCATTCCAATTACAAGCACCATTGGCCCCGTGGGTGGTGCTTGATGGGATAATTGTCTGGCACTGCAGCACTTGTGGACTCTACTCAGACCGAGTGGGCGGGTGTAATCGCTTCGAGAGTCGAGGGGTCTCGTGTGTTCGACGTGCATTAACAAGTGAACGGGCAAATCAATGCGATTACTAAGACCATTCGAGATTGGATTTGATATTGCCACATTCAAGCCATGTTTGCTTGGAAGAAGAAGCTTGTAAATGGATGCACATCAAAGCACTGTTACTAGCAATGATACTGCTCATATCGGCTTTTGAGGGTCTGTACTTAGGTCGAAGGAAGGGGATGAAGAGGAACAGTCTCTACCATCAATCGAAATACGTGAGTCCTTTGACAGAGTATTGTATGCATGACGACCGAATGAAACTTGACGAGTCAACAATTCGCCATCAACCAGAGGACGTCGCGTCGGCTCTTAGATGCTATATGTCGACTCCTACTCTGGATGTCTAAGTTGACTTTTCGAAACGAACTCTATAGCCACAATTATCGGCTCCGCCTCTGTAGAGTCACTGACAATTAGTCGGCGACTGTACCTGTGTAGAAAGCGTTTCTCAGACTGAGAGAGAGAGACCACCAGTATAAAAAAGACTACTGGTTGCTATCTGAGGCCAGATTTTGTGGATTTTGAACACCAAACAAGGTCATAGCATGCAGCCTTGTGGTGCTTCCATTTGAATTCCAAAGTAGCCTGAATGCACACGGTACCTCATATCGCTACTCATAGTTCACCTGAAGGAATTACCGTTCTCAGCTTAGAGGTGTAATTAGCAGAGCTAGTAGCTGTTTACGAATATTCGTCATTTGTGGACACGTGAGGACTACGGTTCATCTTCCGAACAGGTACATTAGCATCGGATTTCGAATCACATCTTGTTCTTTTCTTTTTGATCTTACATCACTCATGCTAAATGCATGAACACGATTTTTAAGATCTGTTCCCATCTTACTGGGGGCTGGCTGTAATTCCGGATGTTTACCTGCGAAAATTCACTGAGTGCAGAGTGAGTGAGTACAGCAGTCGAATTTAATTATTTAAACATGATTATTTCGAATGTGAAATGAGCGTGTTTGTTGCTGACACAGAAACTGCAGCAGTTACAGATGCTCTTTCGTCGTTACACGACATCTAGGAGGCGTCGATTAAATTGCTGGACGCAGGTGCTTCAAGATGGTCAAAGTTGGAGCATCCGGCATCATGTACTGGATATTGTGGCTTTTCTAAAATAGCTGCAGCTGATGAGCTCGCTCGAAATTCTCCCATCTTCTATCTCCGCAGCGGATGGCTTCAACACTAAGTACTCAATCAATCTGGTCTGACTGTGCGGGGCTGTTGTAACATCAGGTCTTCGAAATGAATTTCATGCCGAATTTCTTTAAGCTTTCCAGCGGCTAGTATCTCTGACGTACACGCAATATTTTTTTTTCACTGATTCCGAGTACAACTACGTACTATATACTGGTCACTGTGTCATGAACGTATTCAATTTTAGTTATTTATACTTCCTTCCGTGCAATTTTGTTGCCTTTGGACACATACAAAAAATGCGGCACTATCTAAAGGGTGATTTTTTAGCTATTTTCTTTTTGGCAGCAATGGTTTAAATAGCTGACTCACATTTCCTATCTTGTTTTACTGTCAAACATCTTCAGTTTGTTCTATAATTTAACCATGTATCGTCTTACAAACGAACAACGCTTGCGAATTATTGAGTTTTATTATCAAAATGCGTGCTCTGTTAAGAAAGTTCATCGCGCGCTTCTTCCATTTTATGGTCAGATTCGACGAAGCTCAATTTTGGCTCAATGGTTTATGGGCTGGTGGCATCATTGGACCGCACTTCTTCAAAGATGATGCGAATCGTAACGTAACTGTGAATGGTGAGCGCTACCGTGAAATGATATCCAACTTTTTTTTGCCCAAAATGCAAGTGCTTGACTTGCATGACATGTGGTTTCAACACTACGGTGCCACATGCCACACAGCACGCGAAACAATGGACTTATTGAGAAGCGAGTTCGTTGAACATTTTATTTCACGTTCGGGACCGGTCAATTGGCCGCCTAGGTTGTGCGATATAAGGCCCTTAGACTATTTTTGTGGGGCTATGTTAAAGCTACTGTCTATACAGACAAGCCCGCTTCAATTGCCGCATTGGTAGACAACATTGAAGCATTTATTCGCGAGATACCGGCAGAAATGTTGGAAAGAGTATGCCAAAATTGGACTAAGCGGATGGACCATTTGAGGCGCAGTCAAGGTCAACATTTGCATGAAATAATCTTCAAACATTAAATTATATAGACCGTACTATCGATTTAAATAAGACTTCATGCATTTTTCTGAATTTTATGTGTTTTTCTTCGAAAAACTTTCCTATAGCTTTTAAAAAATCACCCTTTATATTTTCGACTCGCTTTAGAGACACACAGATACTTTGTCGCACTTACGAAGATGTGCCTTGTCTGCTATGGGTTAGATGTCTCTCAAATGTCGTGTAGCCTGCCGTAAACCAGGGACCCTCAACCAACAAGCAGCATGTATAACCAAATATCGGTCGTAGGATTTTCTCTCGCGCAAATTAGGGACTTTCTAATACGATTTTGATATAGACAGTGGCTCTCCCGTGTACATTAGTACTGGTATCATCATTGTCTCGTTTTCAGTAAGGTTGTTGCTTCAGGGGATATCTGTTACTCACGTCGCACAACATCTGGAAAAAAGATCTCTTGTCAATCGCAGCAGACGAAATCCCTGCCTTCCTCAAACGTATGTGGCCCAATTATTGACGCTGTATGGATTTCCTCGAGACGCAAATGCGTTTCCTTAGCGAACGTCCTAAGCAAACGGTGGTCAGAACATATCAAATTTTAGCTCGTTATGCGCATAATTTGTATGAAATATTAAAACTTGCACTATAATCTCAAGACTGATTGTTGTGTGCTTGTCCGAGACGTCAAGACGTGATAGATTAGTACTGTACTGTGGTTTTATTTTGGATGTTCTGTATGTACCAAGTTTGTTGGTGTCATAACACATACGACCTACGTCGCGTTGTTCGACACACTTCCAAAGTTATCCTCGTAAGATTACTCTCGAAAACGACAAAGTTTGCTCTAGTTGTGGGAGGACAGAAGGAGTAGACGAACAGTTTCGGACAGAGAATAGGATTTCTTCAAAGAGTCCGCATAGTTGGCACTGCCAGAATAAGTGGTTTGACGCATGTCATTAAAACTTCTTCTTCTTCTTTGCTTAACGCTACAGTCCGGGGTGGACCTGGGCCTCATCCGACATGCCTCTCCAGCCAGCACCATCTTTCGCCAGCTGCCTCTAGCTGCGCACATCTAGTTGGTTGAGATCCTTCTCCACCTTTGCCTTCTCCTGACTTACTGTTATAATGGACAGCAAATACTTCATTCGAGTTGCATTGCTTGTTGTTTATACATGACTAGAGAAGCTGCCGAAACCTAGTCCCCTAATAGGAGTCGTTATAACTTTATTGGTTCTTCCACTCGTGAGAGAATGATAGCATGGCAAGTAGTTTGTTGGAAAAGCAATGCCTATGACCTTCAACATTCTCTCTTCAGGGCACATAGCCTTTCTCAGGAAACAGCAAAGGCGTAAGTAGACATCCTTGCGGCACTCCATTGGGCACCTCATTTATTCAAAAAAAGTTGTTCGGTTTTTCGGTATTGCAGACGATACTATACGTCACTGTGGCGATTCTGCTGTCAGCATGCTCCGTCGATAGCATACTGACGGAACAGTGCACGAAGATGAGTGTGCACACGTCTTCGGTACGAAGAGGCCTAGGCGCCGACAACTGAGACAAGAGGAGAGACTCGCACTTCTCCGCAAGTGTTAAACCGACTTATTTACAAAGGATTGTGACACATTGAGAGTCTAAGCCTGAACAAGTGCAAGAGCACCTTCATCGATTCGACATTCAATATCTGAGAACGAATACGTTGCAGACTTCTAACAAGTTAGCAAGACCCATGTTCAACGAAAAGAGAATAAGTGAAACACTGCACAATCACTGAAATGCTCGAATGTTTGTTAAATCAACTCCGCCACAGTAGGGACAAATGTCCAAGACAAAACGCCCCAGTCACTCGTTTCGCAGTCTTTCGCCCGTCTTCTGTCGAATTGTTTCAATATCTGCACTCTCGAAACGTACTCCTCGCCTGAAGTGTCCTCCACCTCTCCAATTCCAACCTCGGCATTCAGTTTGATTGGATGATGCTTACACAAGTCTTCAGACCAAGCACCCGTTCGCAGAGAAGCACCCGTCAGGGCGTTGTCAACCTCAATCGTTGCATAAAACCCGTCCCGCCCGCCACGCCCACCAAATGCAATTCCATGTGAACTCCAAGCATTCTCCCTGAAAGCAAACAACGCCCAGGAGAACAGGAAAAGGAGAAAGAAACAAATTCACAAAATTCGATTATAAATCGATAAACCGCAAACAATGACAAATTCCCTCGTCATAACCATCTCCTGCCGCGCTCCCGGATAGACTCCACCCACCACCGTGCCACCGCCTCCGGAGTGGAAACAGAAAAATCCATTTGCATTAAAATATTTGATTTACGAGACGCTATTGAATGTATAACAAGCACCGCAGTTATTCCCAGAATTTAAATAAACGCCTCCGACATCCTTTTCCGCCGCCGCAATAATAAAACCGACACCACATAAACCACATCTTCGGATTACGTACGAGCTGCTGAATACGGGATGCGTGCGGGTCCGCAGTGCAGCCGCACCGGGGCCCCGCCACCAGGAGCCCATTACTGACGAAAGCGAAGAGGACCTGACGTCCGTTAGCGCGCCTGTCGCCCCACCAGCCCCAAATGCGAACGGAAAGAGATATTAAATATTTATAAACAGCTCCAGCCCCATAAGGATCCTCTGCGCGCCGTTAAATTAAGGTGCAACTAGCCCCGGATACAGATCCATTTCTCGAATCGCCTCTCGTTTTTTTTTTTCGCCTGGCGTTCCATTTAAAGCGAAATATTGATCTGAAAGGACGTGCTTTATGGGAGGCGGCTGAGTGGAGGCGATTTCCCACGCCACAAGGACGACGACGACGCTGCCGTGTGTGTGCGTTAAGTCCAATGAAATTGATTTCGTTTGCCGGAAGCAAGGATACGAGGATTCGCACGCAGCACGTCAAAGTGGCTGGCTGGATGGCTGGCTGGCTGGCACACAGTTGTGAGAATTTATGAAGTATTCATTTCCTTTTAGTTCATTTGAAATTCTCACAATGAAAGGATGAGCCGCACACACATGCTCCGGTCGCATAGCGCACATATATCCCCGTCGAGTGAGCCGCATCGGAGAGTGCTTACAGAGTGCCGACCGAATCGATTGGCTTTGTTCGCTGCCGGAGTGTCCTCCTTTGTTCGGCGCAATCCCCGACGTGTGATTACTTTGCATGGAAATAGGTGAAAAAGATTTTCCGTTTTCCGGATGTTCATTGTCCTTGTTGTTGCGGCGGCGGAGAGTGAATGCGAACTAGGAGCATTTAAGAGGGCCGTTGATGGTGCCTGTGCGGCAGATAAGGCAGTGGGAACGATTCAGAGTTCGTTTTGCGTCGTCCCCGTGGGAGGGCCGAAGTTTATGTTGGCAGCGGGAGCGGAATGAAAATGTTAAAATGCGCAGCGTAAGCCTAGTTGACAGTGGGCGACTGGGGAAATGTCACGGCCGCCAGAGATGAAGAATCAAATAAGGGAAGCCATTCATCTTTGAAATTCGTGAATGTAACGCACGAAGAGGTGGGGCCCCGCCTACTCCGGCCGGGCTAGGCGAGGGCGATTTAAGGCCGCAATATCCGGTGTGTTTTATGTATCTGCTGCTGGCAGCATGAGTTCCGTCGTAACGCGTTCGTGATTAATGGTGGCCGGGGGAGAAGGTGGATCTTTTGGGAATTCTCTCGAAGTTGCGGAGGTGAAGCGCTTGCTTGTGACAGCTCTGGCAAGTGTAGGTCGAGCACGAGTGAGAAAGGGAGTTCGTACTGAGTGGACAGAGGCACTACGTTGATCTCTGGCTTAGCAATCAATATGGGGATGCTACTATCTCTGCAGGCAGAGTGTTCTAGGAAATGGGTTACGAAGGAGTGGACGTCTATTTTGATCGTACCAAAGCAAACATCTATTATCTTGGCGTAACATTTGACGCGATCCGAGATCTCTGCGTATCCCAACAGCTGGACTGACTTGTAGAAGATATTGCCTTCCGTGTTGACAGCCGCCGGCCGCACTCATGACCTCATCACACGACAGCGCATATCCTTGCCGAAATCCGGTGTAGGTTTCGTACGGTTCAGAGGTTTTTGAACCGAACTGCACCGGTGCATCGCGTATGTGTTAGCGCGGTGCGACACAACCGGATACAATTTTTCCCGAGATCCCGAATTCGGCCATCGGTTTGAATACCTCCTTGCGATGAATGCTATCGTATACGGCATTAAAATCGATAAAAAGATGGTGAGTATCAATTTAAAACTCATTGGTCTTTTCCAGGATCTGCCTTAATGTAAGGATTTGGTCTATAGTTGATTTGCCGGGCCGGAAGCCGCACTGGTACGTGCCGATTAGTGCGGAGCAAAACAACTTTACACGTTCACACAGTACGCTGGATAGGATCTTGTAGGCGACGTTGAGCAGGGATATACCTCTGTAGGTGGGCTTTCCTTTTTATAGATCTTGTTGTTGTTTCAAAATTGCACAGCTTGGCTAATTCTAAAGTGAAAGTCAGAATTACTTCTACCATCACTCACAAAAATATCTGATTTATTCATTTTCAACCTTGCGTCACCTTTTATCATAACTCGTTTGCATAAGAAGCTCAACTCACAGCCCATATATACAGTGAAAAGAAGCGCTGACAAAGAAGCGTATGACGTCTGCAACTTTACATAAAAGCTCTTGATACGTTTGACATACCCCAAGACTTCTTTGAGTGAGAGGTGGATCGGTTGCACTTTTGCCTGGACGAAAAAGCAATGCTCATCCGCCATACTGGACTTGGCCATCTAGAAGCCTCTAATCCCTTAACCTAGACAATCTCAAGAAAAATAAGAAGGGATACAGCATCCAAAGTTTGACTAACATATGAAAATATGAACAATTGCTCATCTTCGTTTACCAACCACCAGATTTCACAACGCGTTCCCAAGCCATTTAAATGATACGAGGGAGCCATAAAACTCCCTCTTTACCAATGGAAGAATTTCTAGACGGATACCATCTACACTGGCGTAAATAACTATTCTTTGAACCATTCAAGACTACATGCCTATTATCTTAAGCGCCCTGTACTCCATCTCCGCAAAATGGCCTCCTCATCAGAAAGCAACACGCCATCATTGGATTCCTGTCCGAAAATCTCTGGATCTTATTCTACTCCGAATTGATAGATTATAGGTCATCATCATCCCAAGACAACACGATTTCTTATAGTTCCAGCTTACACCTTATTGAATTTTTGTCTCTCATAACACTGTATTGAGTTGATCATAGTGTGTATTTCGAAAGCCGTCACTCTAAAATATCCACTCTCCAGTCCATATATAGGGTTACTCAAGACAGTCACCTAAGTCCTTTTTTTAAGGCCACACCAATCTAATTTTATGGCGATGACAGAAACATTTTTCAAATTATTTCGAAGGCGCATTCATAACTTTTCTTGACCGTATTTCAGTAAATCTGTGATTGTCTTACGTAAGTGAATTACATAAGTCCACTTGTTAGCTCTTTATCCTAGATGTCTGTAGTACACAATTATTCAGCATGGAGTTCATCACGATTTCTAGCCTGTTGATAGTTCTCTATTGAACTGTCTTGTTATACGATGCTCCAAGAAACTCTCTAAGCCACGTTTTCCATTCCGACTCCTTTCCGGATCCGTTGAACGCTCAACCATTCACTCTCATGGTGAATGGAGCATATTTGCTAGTAACTAACTATGAGTTCCGCAGAGGAACGTACGTCTATGAAATAGTCTTGGCTTCATTGAAAGCGATTGATCATTACAGCGCTTGCATTGGTTTTAAGTTGTTATAGAGAAAATAATCGAAATACTTGACTCAACCCAACTCGCATAGCAGTGGCGGTCAATAAATGCTCGCCGTCATTTTAACGTCGCTTCTGTGACATGTAGCGCCACCCCTTTGTAACCACTTTTCGGGTATATCGATGTTACCGGGCTCTAGCCACAGGTTAGGATCACACCTCTGACCAACTAACAGTGTCCATACCCACCACTGCCTAGGTTGCTCTTCCTTCGCCGGACTTTACCTCAATCAAAGCGACGGTTCAAACAAGTCCCACGAATTGGATAAATCCATTAAACAGAGACATAAAGACACTGAGCCTCTGTCTCTGTCAGCTTTCTCCCGAAATTATTTAAGTTAACCGCTCAAAACCAAAACCGATCAAGACCAAGTTTCCCACCGTCCGCATGACACTTAGTAACCCGACAGAATCACCGCTACACGCCCAGACGGCTGCCCCTATGCGCGTCCACAACTAAAAGCTGACAATTAAGACATAAATGAGTTAATGTACTCCCTAAGTGTCACCACGCTTCAGTGCACCCTCCGCTGAGCCAAGACGTGTTCCTCTGCCTCTCCGTATGCAGGCCTTCGGGAGCCTTGGTTAATGGAATCATCATTAATTTGCAGCTCCGTGGAGGCTAAATGAGTTTGCTCATCCATCAAACCCGCACTCATCACTCACAATTCGACACCTTCACGGGGTGAGCGGGGCGATTAGCGAGCGCCTCTTCGTTGCCGCGCATCCTTTGGTCAATCAGTCAGCTCCGTGATCCGTTCCGAAGTCCTGTCAAGGCCGGCCATTCGTCCTGGCGAGCAATCATTAGCCAGTCCCGATCGTCGCGCGGGATAATCGACAGCGTTTTGCATAATGACCGAGTGGTGTGTCGCCCCGGTGGCCGATGAACGACACAGATATCCCACAATCAGAGTGAGTGCATAATTTATAATCCCCCCGGTCGTCGGGATGCGGGACACCAGACTCGAAGGGCGGCAGGCAGTTAATTATTTTTAACCATGCACCCTGCGCTGGGCTGCCATGGCCGCCCTCCTAATGAGCGCCTTAAGCGATAGCGAACGGGACATTTATTGAAAATAAATGCTCTCGTATCCTTTGTGCTGTCCTGTCATCGATTTTCCTCTTCCTTTTCCTTTTCCGCCAAAGTGCGCGCTGTCACGGGGCGTGGAGCACTGGGGCGCTCTCACCCGCGTTTCTGGGTCAACTTTCTGCGCGTATACACGTCGTGTCTTGTGTCACTTTTTCGGGTTTCTCTCGGTAATGGGATTGATAACACTAGTCCATTGACATCGGTCCCAGTCGTCGTGCCTGACAGCAGGACGAGCCCGGCGCGGGTGGCGGTGGTGGACAGACACAGAGACAGAGGGCCACACCCATTTTTCGATTTTTCCATTAGGTGAGCCGGCAGCGGTGGATGGTCGGGACAAATGGCTTCCACACAAAGGGACTCTGCTAATGCTCACCTGTGTGTGCTGTGCGCTGTGTGCCGTCTGTCCTATTAGACGGTTTATGGCTTTGGCTGGTTTCCTCTCTTCCGATTGCCTGCTGCCGGTGCTGTCGCTGTCGCTGTTGCTGTTGCTCTTCCAACGGCCGCCAGAATCCTGTGCAATTGTTGGGATTTGGCCTGTCCCCACTGAGCGGAAGGCAGCAGCTGTACAGCTGCCTTCGACTGTGTATTGTGGACTTAACGATAAGACAAGCATTTAATTTCGAAGGCGGTCCGGTGAAGTGGAATCAAATTAATTTTCCTCTTGTTTTATTACATCGTACGTGAAACGTGCAATTTGCTAGATTGAATTGGCCCTTCGATTGGGCGGAGAGGAGTGGGCACCTGTGTGTGTGCTTGTGTGCGGATTGGGAGAAGTTTTATTTTTATCTGAGAATCTACGCGAACTATTAGGATAGGCCCATCTAGGCCGGAACTGTGTAAACGCGTTTTTCCACTTTAATTTCCAGTGGGTGGCGGCTGGTGGCGGTGCGTGTGTGTTGGCAGTCCAACGTATCCAGGAACTCGAAAAGAAAGTTAAAAGAGGATTCACGGAACGCGGTGCTTCGGCCTAACGATGGGCAGAAGAAGCAGCAGCAGTTCTGTTGGCAAATGGAAACAAATTTCGAAATCCTGATTGGATTTCATTTAATTTGATGTTCCTACGTGTTCTATTCTTAGATGGGTGGACGGGGAAATCAAATGTTCGTTTTGGATGGTGTTCTACTGCTCGCGAGGATTGTGAAGGTGATGACTCCGGGACAAGTAGTCAGGTGGTTCAGATCTGGTTGAGTTGGCGAAAAGCGCTTGAAGGAAGGGGTGTGCGAATGCTGGCAATGTCGGCACGAGCTGTGTGTCTCATTCATGTCTACAGGATGTTCTTGTTTTGTCGCAAAACGAAAGTAAGCTGACTTGCTGCACTTGACAAGTTCGTGCGTCTCAAGTTGTTGGCACAGAAGAAACAGACAGCTTCAGTTTTGGCTTTCTGTATCGACTGCGTTTAGAGTGACGAGAATATAGGCTAACGGCAATCTTTGCTTATAGAAAAGTCTGAAACCAATAGAGATGGTATTCATCCTGTCACATTTTTTCCATGGGGCTGAATCTGTGGTTAGCTCTGGGTAAGTTAACTTGTCCTTAAAAAAGAATCGCCAACATTTTGGATTTTGGTAATTTGTATCAAATTCGAACAGCAGCCCTCACATAGCAACGAGTCTCGTTTCCACACAAGCAATTTAAATGAACGAAACTGAGTGAAGTGATCAGTTTCATTATTTTCAACTTGTCCCACAAGCTCGACGTTAAAGAGATGGCCAACCGAATTCAGGCTGTGCATGTGCTTTTCATGTTCCAGCCATCTAAGGTGCTTGAACCGCAAACGCCTCATTAGACTTCACCGTAAGCTGTACCGATTATTCAGTTTGTGGCTGAATGATGGCCCTCAATGCAAAAATGGTCAAATTGAGGGCACAGTGAGTTTTCGTCTTGAAGAGACCGAGGACGCTTTTAAATATCTCATCTGCGCCGTTGATAGATTGCAAGTTGATAGACACCAGCCCATCCAGATCGACAGTGTATGATAGACGATGTTGGCGATGTCACCCAAGTCCAATCAACCAAAGGTTAGGTAAGCGTGAGGCATCGGTGGTTGGTCCATTCAAAATCTATCGATTTTATCGGCTTTGCAATATGCTGGCTTACACGTCACATCAAAGATAGCCGAGAATTAAGTGGAGTCAACGAATCGCATTCTGGCTGTTCTTTGTGTTAGACGTCTCTTTCTTGGATCTCAAATTGAGCTTAAGTCAGAATATAGTTGATCCTTGGATTAGATAGCTCAGAGAAGACAGACCAGCACAGTCTCAATGTGGAAGGAATGCTGGTTCAAAAGTATTTCTCGTAGAAATTAAGACAATGGAGTGGATTGTTTCTTTGGGAAGGAAACTTAACTTGTAGAAAACAGTGACTTGGACGGCACCAAGGTGTCATCAGCCTGATTACAATACTGAATGCTGACATGTGCTAAGGGTAGCGGATGCACGTGCAAGTCAATCGCTGGGTTTTTGTGAATTACTTATAGAAGCAAACTGAGAGTTGATCAATCAGGTTTGCAGCACATTCAAAACGATATGAAAACTAACCACTAAATCACCACTCCAATCTTTTCCTAGAGAATCTCTGATAATCTTGTGGATCATTTTATTGGTATGTAATATAAGACAAACTGTGCTGTTCTTATTTTTGTTAGCGTACTTCAACTGATCATGGATCTTTCTATCGATCTTCATCAGAAGAGTGTGCCTTTGCACTAGAAACGTGGTTAACTTACGTTGCCTTCGGCGTCTTCTCTTGAGTCCTACACAGCAATTCCCATGAATGTTGATCACACTTTTATTGGTCAATGCCTATAACGCGATCTACTCTATGCTCAGTACATGGAAAGGCTTATGGCGGGACATGTTTGACTAATCCAACTTAAACGAATTTCTTAAAACAACGCGATGCAATTTTGATTGTTGAAGCCATGCATGTACTCTCCTTCGTCCTGCTGAAACCACATGTCGTTCATATTTCATATCATCAAAATAAATTGGAAGTGATCTTCGTCGCTGACCCGCACACCACATCAGACACTGACATTCTGCCAATCCCAAAGCCCCAAAAAGTTGAATGGAAAGGACGACCATATAAACCGTGAAAGCGACACAGGGCGCACTGCATTGCGTCATTTAATATGGTTTTCTTACTGCTCGCACGTGTTGCTGACCATTTGCCATAGTGAAGTATGGATGAATATAAATCGTATTAAAGAGCTAACACAAACTAGATGGACTGCCCATCGACAAGTGAAGAAAATGAAGCGGGATAGGTCATGAAGGCTGCACGAAAACCCCATACCCCATACCTTCTTTGCAAACGGTACGAAAATATGATTCGAAAGATTCTCTTATCGATGCGACCAAGCATCTCTTCGACTTCATTTGACACTAACTATCAAGTTCTTATGTAGAGCAAGCTGGTTCTCCGAGACAGGGCTTTTTTTTCAATTGCCATCTGAACTACCATGAAATGACAATGTGACTAGAGATACGTAGCCAATGACTTTATATGAATATATAACTACACGGCGGCCAGAATAGATCTATTGTATGAAGGGGATGGAGTTAAAGACTTTCTGCACCCCTCATAATAGCTAGTGCGTCCTTTGTAGTGAAGCTTTTGAGTTCCACTGAGTTGGGTATCTCCCTATGGACGATGCGTTGCCTCAACTATTCACACAGTAAGTGCTCAGAAGTTTCGAAGTCTTCGAGGCATAGCCGACAAACCTTGTCCTGACACAGATTTAATGTGTTTAGTTGACATTTCAAACTGCCGTGGCCAGTGACAACGTTTAGTTAGTCTTCGTATGCTACCCTTATTGAGAAGGAGTATTTCATTGAATGAGGCCGGATTAAACGTGTGGATTGCCTTGACTTTTATACACCAATTCTTTATACTCGACTCTTGCCAGTCTATGACGAAACCATAGAGCTTGTTAATAAAAGGTGGAAGTCTCTAACCAACTGCGAGACCACTCGAATGATCTGGGCGAAGTTGAATAGTGCTAAAAGAAGTGCGGCAAAACATTTCTAGTGATGGTAGTTGCAGGACTAAATATCAGTAATCATTCGAACTACCTTCTTTTTCCACTGGCGCTACATTCCGGTGTCAACCTTGGCCTCAGTAAGAATTCCTCTCCATCTAGGACGATCTTGGGCTAGGCGCCTCCGGTTTCGTACATCCGTCTTAAGGTCTGAACGGCTGGTTGGTTGGAGTTGGTTGACTTCCTGCCCTTCGTTATAGGGGTCCAAGGTTCGAATCACAGTGAAAGCAAGGGATACGGACTCCTGACCTAGCCCGGTCTTATTAAGGTAGTTGCGCACACAACCATCAAACCAATGGCCTTAATCTCTTTCTAGGCATGCGGCCAATGGAGCTTATCTTTCTTCGTTGCGACTCAAGCAAGAGTTAATATGCTTTTATTTGGTTTTCAAATCTGGTCCAGATTGCCGTTGAGATCAAATTCATGGCACTGGGTGTCACAATGGACCAATCTAAGCTATTTTTCCAGCTGTTTACGCCTTCGGATGCGTGATCTTCCTCTACCGCGTTGTCCCTCAGAATTGGCCAATGTCGTTGTACAGCTCGATCGTTCAGTCTTCTTCTCAAAACTCCTTCTTCGCACACGGGACCGAACATGATTTGGAGGATTTTTCGCTCGAAGCGATTGAGCATCTCTTTGTCTTCATTTGACATGGTCCATTCTTGTGTGCCATGCAGCAGGACCGGGACAAATAAGGTCTTTTATAGAGACAACTTGGATTTTCGAGGCAGGGTTTTATTCTTCAATTGCCATCCAAACTATCATGAAATGACAAAGTGACTAGATTATGTAGCCAATGACATTACACACAGAGGCTCCTCACTATCTCTGCCACCACCCCAGCTAGTGTCTGTCAAAGCACAGAACGCTAACTAAAATCTCATTAACGTCTATTTGCAATTGTTTGAGACGTCAGGATGGTTAGACAAGGTGCGCACATGATGGGTACGAGGAAGTTTTAACCCTTTTAGGCATCGCAACGGGTAGGACCAAGTACCTAGGTGAGACATGGTTTTCGAGTCTACTCACGGACACAATTCTAAACAAACCTTAGCAATCTACTGATACAAAAATTCGATCGAAGTCGTGATCGCACGTATTTGATTTAAATCTACTTTTGGAACCACAAAATGGACCGTCATCCGTGGCAGAGGCTCTGCCTGCCGATGGAATTGTCACGACTTGCCCGCTCCACTTCTTCTGGCAAATGTCATCGCCCTTCTCACTCGCACAGGTCACAGCTCGTCAAAAAGGCGCACATGATTGTCCAAAAAAAAAGAAGACACAATTCCTTTGAACCATCCCCTGACAGTCACCGTCATCCGTGCAGACGCTGAGTGAAATCACTTCACCGCGCAGCACTTAAATTTTACAATTTCGTTTTTATTTCGCCCGAAATTCGTTTCACCTTTAACCCCTGCCCGTCGATCGTGCGGAATTCCAGCCGGCAGCCTTCGCAGCCACTCTTGTAATTACGCATTTCCACGGGCCCCCGCCTCCGCGGTGGACTGATTTAAATTCCGTCTGAAGCACGTGTGTCCTTAAGAGCGTACTTTCGGCACAAATTGATTGCAAGGGGGACGCATTACATTCAGGCCCTGAAAGCCATTCTCTTAAGTGGGCCTACGCATATCGTTAACCATCGCCTTTGCTGCGTTAAATTAAAAGAGGAAAAATCAAAAGCAAGAAAGGCGAAGGCCCATCGATGACAAGATATACCACAAGATGGAACCTTCGTCATAGCCAGCACGTGTGTCGTAGCCACGCGTGCTGTGCAAATTCCGGAACGAAACGGGAATGCCTGCAACGTATGACTTGAGATGGGAGAGGATGCGGAGGACTGTCTTAAATGGTTTCAATTATGCTACACCTCTCCCCGAGGCTTCAGTGCTGCTTATTGTTTTCCATTTCGGGGTGGCAGCATAGGGGGCTCTGGAGGATGAAATAAGGATTCAATATCGAACAGGTTCGACTTCGGATGGGTCACGATATGTTGGGCGTCTTCATTCCACGTGAATGTATCACATTCTTGACTCCGTTTAGGAACTACGCCATCTGCAGGTTAGGGGTTGAATTTTTTGGTTGCAGCGGGGGTGTGAGATTAAAGCAGCTTCTTCCTACGAAGAGTGGCTATAGTCGCGTTCTTTTGGACGGCACTCTGGAACTCAAATTCTTTTCCCACGCTGAACCTTGCTGTCGTTTAGTTTCAACCAATTTCTGTGTTCGAGAGGGAAATGGAGGCGGTACCTGCGGAGGGCTGGTCAGTCGTAACGATGAATGGGAGCCTCCATGGGCCGCAGTCCTAAAGTAAGACTATTGGTTTGATGGTTGGGTGAGCAACTACTTTAATATGACCGGGCTAGGTCAGGCGTCCATATCTCTACCTGAAGCTGGATGATTCCTAATTGGTGTAGAATACCTTAGCATGCATCAACATCTGCATAGGCCTTCGAAACAGCAGAATATCCACAAAATCAGTACAGAGAGACTCTGGCTTTATGTGAATCCGCCCGTTCCACCCATTCAACAGTCACATCCTCCTCCTAGATCCCATCAGTGCTCCATAATGTATTTATGAACCAGCACATGCCTGTCCCAAGAGGTTCACAAGCCAGTTTCACAATCAGTTGTGTCGTTCCTCTCGAGAAGAGTAACCTCAGAGTGCCACGAGCCTGCCTCAGGAGCTTAACAACACACAACACGTTTGATTGATTACCCTCCAAACACACGCACATACCTCCACCCACGTGTCGCTGTGACAAATCGCAGCGAGGCGTGAGGCTAGGGGCAGCTCATTTCATTTTTAATTTCTGTCGATATAAAAATTCAACATGACATCGAGGAGATTTTTCATTGCGTTCCGGATATGCCACCAGACACCGAGTGCTACAAACTCCGACCGTCGTTGACCTCCTAATGTCTATGATGAATCGAGGGTCCTTCGGGGGGATTTTATTACCCCCCGCCTGCTTAAGTGTGCGTGAGTGTGTTGAGAAGACGACAAATCTAAGCGGGAAGATACAACAAAATTCGAGGGAAATCATGTTTTCGAGATAAGATGGGTATTTTGTGATTAATGGTCAATTGGGCAGAATCCATGGCAATCCCCTCAAATCCTTGAAGGTATCCGAGTGTCTGAGTATCAGTGTATCGCTGCTGTTTCCGTGGCAATGAAACGGACCGGGAGCCCATTAATCTCTACGAGGTGAGCGGGGAAAGGAGCAGATGAAATTCGTTTTCTAATGGCTTGAAATTAATGAAAATTGATAACATCGCTGTGTGCGGATTCAATCCGTTTTGTGTTCGGCTCTGTGATTAATTTAATGTCCAGTGAATTGATGAATGAAGCGGACTGAGGTGCGATGTGTTGTGGTTGCTTCCGATGTGGTTTCGGCGAACACACTCTTGCCATTCGAAATGGACGTTGATGACGTTGAAGAGACAGAGGGGATCATACGCAATTTTAAATATTAAAGGACTGGAAACCAAGCACAGTGCAGCCCGTGATCTCCGGAAAGTCTTCATAACTTGCTGGTCTCTTCACATACGCTTGCGAAGCTGACACATTGCCATTGTACGTCTACAAATATATTGTTTAATTAAGCAATCGAGGTAGAACACAGAAACGATGAAATGTGAGTTGCGACCATGGTGACCGGTGAACTAGCTCAGTTTCGTTGAGTTTCGTTAAGTTTCGTTAAGTTGTATTGAGTTTCGTTCTTACGAAGAACGCCATGCAGTGATTAACCTTATCAGCTTTAGGGGTACATTAGGAATCTTTAGGATTTGGTCGTCACTCCAAGTAGACAGAATGGGCACGATTGGTAGAATACAATCGGCTGCCGCCCATTTGATGCTGCTTTCGTTGACGCCGCTCGGAACGTTAAATTAATGATTTGGGTTGGTTGCCTTTGAACTGTCACTCTGCGAGCACGTAGGGAAATTATTGACAAAATCATAAATATCTTGATGGTCCCTGGCCGGACCACACCGAGTGTAGGAGAGGACGGAAGTTGTGTGTGATTCTCGAGACGCAATTTGAAGTGTTACTCTCCCGCCTATTGAAGCTTGTTGCGCTTTTGTAAGTTTTTTTAAGCTTTCTATTTTAGGTTAGGTGAGCAGGTTGTTAGGCCAATAACTTGACACACATAGGTCTTTGTAGACACGTTGTCATGCCTGATGAAGGATTCTGTATTTGACCTGCCTATCTATCTTGGCCATCTGTTGGCGGGGATTTTACCTTACCTGAGCTGGTCAGAGTATTTTTGGTTGCGCCCTCCGATAAGCTAAAAGGGCCTCTTTTATGGACAGGTCCTGCCTACTGGGCTCCTTGTCTTTTGTTCTTGTAGTGATAAGCCCGTAGCAGTCTGAAGTTGGCTGCGGATCGGCTAAGGCCATACCACTTCCAACCTTTGGCTTAACAGCCTTGTCTCCTTTGGAGGTGGATGGTCAATGGTCCTTCCTCCTTGTAGCAAAGACAAACACTGCCGCGCGACGCTAGCCTAGGCGGCTTGTAAACTCTGACACTCCCTTTTGTTTCTCTAAGAGAGTGTCGGGGCTTACAAGTCTTCTTGCATTGGCGCGTTGCTTTATTGAACTGCTTGGCACCAGCTTGTGAACTTTGAGGATTACCGTGTTAGCACTGTCCAGTGTCGAGTTAGCCTTCTCAGGTGATGTATGGATGAAGAAGTCCTTTTTTTTTGTTGACAAATGAGAGGAGGTTACCAGTTTGATAATGACACTCTCCCCCAACAAGATCGGTTGGACCTTGGCTTCCCCTTCTAATATAAGGCTTTGCCTGTCTCTGTTTTCAGAGATTGGCTTGGCCGTCACGGCTTTAGGAGACCTCCCTTCTGGAGAGACCACTCCTCGTCTGTGTCGAATTGTTAAAGCAACAGGACGTAGGCCCATCCGTGCTTCTTCGCTGTTAACTTCCAGCGGAGCTATCTACGGGCAGAGAACCTGCGGCTTCTCAGTTTCCTCCGATGCATCCTTCAGGTTGTCCGTCGTATGGCCTTTCTCGCCCTTTGGATGTTTCTTCCATTAAAGCTAGTGCTTTCTGAAGCCTTGACTTCTCATCTTTTTACCACCAATGATCTTACTGCTTAGGGTAGAGACGGACGAGATGCAGAGTTTGGATGAGCTGGCGACGGAGTACGTGTCGTCATCTCTGAGGGCCAGGTTGACGACACCAACTTCTACTGCTTCATTACCATCTGCATCCGAAGTCTTCCTAGTTGGTGAGTGTAGAAGGATATTTTCCTCCTCTTCCGTTCAGGAGTGTTCTACATTTTTTGAGTCGATTTTATATAGACCACCGATGTCCGATTGAATTGAGTGTGTTTGTTTGAATTATAGAATTTGGACCCACGAGTATGGAAGAAGGGAAGGTCATGCTGTACTCACCCCCAGTATGCAGAAAAGATTGGATTTCCCCTGTTTTTTTTCGAGCTGTATGCTCCTAGATCCGATGTTTTTGGTAGAAGCACCACAGAACCCCCTTCCCCCCTTATTTGTATCATATGACGGTAGAAAAGTCAATGTCGTTGAGAGTCTAGTGTCTGATCCGCAGACGGCTTTTGAGTATATTTCGCTCATTTTAGTCTCTATCTAGGATCTTAGGTCAAGGTCTTATTATTATAATAAGACGAAGACTCGAGAAGTATCTGATATTCGGTATTTATGGTGAAGACCTTCTGTCATAACATAACCCGCAACCTTAGCGACACATTGTCGTTCTCCTTGTTTAGTCTGTCTGGTAAAGTAAAAGCCAACCGACCAACAGCGCATCAGAGAATGACAAGAGCTACTGACTTGAAAGAGATAACAACGTCGACAGCTGGCAGTGAGTCTGACAAACGTCCCTCCTTTGGACGAGACTGTTGATGGAAATCTTCTGACTTGTTTGACATTGTTGTTCCCTCGTTTGCACGCCCTGCTAATCCACACAAAAAACGTTGTGAAACTGTGAAACAAAACAATCTCCGATTCAGAGAGATCACAAAAAAACAAAAATGCATAGAGACTAACCCCCGAAGGATACCATGATTGACACATTGTTTGCCAGCCAGCGTGCTCGTACATCATTTAATTAAATTCTCAACAAGACTAACGACCATCCGTCCATCATGTCCTCCTTGCGCTCAAGGACTGACACTGCTAACAACCCATTAAAACGAGTTACGAGGCGGGCCACTAAATCTCCAACAATGCACTGTACGAAAGTATTTGTTCAAAAATTCAATTAACATCTGCATTCCGGCAGTGAAACAAAGCACACACACCCACACACGTTCACGACCATGCTGACTTAACAGAAATCCAAGCCCCAACGCCACTCCGTCACATCCCCTAGCCACGGCTGGCAACCTAATCGCCACCCGCCCCAAACGAAGACGAACCAAAAAAAGAAAAAAACTGCAAAACAGGACGAAACAAAAAACAAACCAAATCTCGACCCTTTCAGGGAGATTTAATTACTGAGCTCTGGAGGAAAAGGATGATTTCCCCGGACCCTCGCCGATCGGCCAAAATAAACACAAAATGAATAAAAAATAATTTTATATCGTTCCCACTCGAACACTTTATGCTGACCTAGAGCTCCATCACACCCCATCGTCGGGCACAGGATTAACACCCCAACCGGGACGAGGGTGCACTTCGATGTGTTCCCTTCAAAAGTCGAAAGCAAACTACAAAGTTGGAGGGGAAACAAAATAAAAGAAAAACTTCACGAAACAACAGACACTACACGAACCGAGAGGACTCCACTCCGTCGCCCGGGGCTGAAGCTATTTACACTTCTGGGGTGGGCACTTTTTGTTTCCCTCCCTAAACCGAGAACCTGCTTCAAAAGCGCCACAGCATCGAGTTATGATGATGGAAACATTTTCGACTCCGTAATTGCAGGGACCAGCTGCAAAAGCGCGCCGCCCGGATATCCAGCCCGGGCCCCACACTGCACAGGACGGGGGTGCACGTAATAATTGTGTTTGCTTCAATGCTCTCTCGTGTTTGGGCGGTGGGATGGTTGAGTATAACTTTTGGACAGACACTTAGCAAATTAATCGCATTGTGGACAGAATGCATTTGTTTACATTATTGTAGCGAAAATAACTTAATTAAGCCCCATGGGAGGTGTGTTTTTTAGTCGCTCACGTCCACCCGTCATACGTCCCGGGGGACTTGCTTTGTTTGCTTAGGCCTGTCACTGTTGGCACTGGCTGTTCATCAAGAGCTTTGGCGCTCATGGGCCGCCAGTGGATAGCAATTAGGATGAGTTGACGGTTAAAATGTTTTAAAAGGTTTCACACATCCACCCGTGACCACTCCGAGGAGGGGAATCGCGTCCATTTGGCACGGTTTGACTGATTAGGGCTTGGCTGTGATTAAGTTTTCACGGAGTGTCACTTTTGATTTCGAATGTCACAGTGGAGATAGGGACAGTTTTTGGTTGAAGTTCAGGTCCCTTCCAGATCTCCATAGGCGCTTTTGAGAGGCCACTCAACGGGGGTGGTTTAGGAAATGAGACTTTTCTGCTGAACTGAGCGAGATTTAATGTGAGTCTCTTCCGCTGACAGCTGTCAAGTGGCTATGTTCCTTAATTCTGCTATGCATGCCTCATGTGATGCTTGAAAATCGTCGTTTGTTAATCCTAATCAGGGAGCACATGTCATGTTGACCGGAAGGCGGATCTTGCTCTTCCATTTTTATTGACGATTGAACTACAAGATGAATAAAAAGATAATAAGTAGAAGTACGAAGCCTCCAACAAGAGCTATACCTGGGAATGAATTCTGGGGTGCTTCTAAAGGATCCGCACTAGGCTCTCGCGTCAGAGCAAGCGTAACAGCTGGAAGGAACCTCTGGTGAAGTGATGAGATTGGATAAGACCGGCCTCGAAAACCTTCCGATTGCAGCATATACTGCAGAACCCATCTTTGGTGCCCTTGAAAAATAAAATCGGCGACGGGTGCTTAGGTTAGGTTATTGAGCTGCCAGCGAAATTGCCGCCTTCAAACTTAGACCATTGTTCGTTAATTGTGACACTCTTCTTTTTCTTCTTTGATTGGCGCTACAGTCCGGGATGCCTCTCCAGCCAGCACGATCTTTCGCCAGCTGCCTCCAGCTGCGCACACCAAGTTGGTTGAGGTCCTTTTCCACTTGTGTACGCCATCTAGTGCGAGGACGTCCTCTGTTGCGCTGTCCCAATGGCTCGGTGTCGAAGACTCTTCGGGCCGGAGCTGTGGTGTCCATCCGCTCTACATGAAGTATCCATCTTAAGCGTTGGATCCGAAGACGTTTAACTAGGTGCATGTCGCTGTACCGCCCGTATAGTTCGTGGTTGAACTTCCAGACGCCATAAACGCAAACAGGACCAAAGATCGTACGCAGAACTTTTCTCTCAAAACAACCAAGAGCTTCTTCATTCGCTTTCAAGCCGTCCATGTCTCTGCGCCATAGAGCAGGACTGGGATGATCAGGGTTTTACAAAAGGTCAATTTGGTGTTTCGAGAGATGGCTCTGCTACTCAATTGCCTCTTGAGCCCAAAGAAACAGCGATTGGCAAGAGTAATTCTGCGCTTTATCTCGGTACTGGTGTTGTTGTCCCTATTTACTCCGGAGCCTAGGTAGACGAAGTCCTTGACTACCTCAAAGTTTCTGCTGCCCAATATGACGCTCTGTCCGAGACGTCGATGCTGTGCATCCTTCCGTGATGACAGCATGTACTTTGTTTTGCCCTGGTTTATCGCTAGACCCATTTTAGCCGCTTCCGCTTCAATGCCAGCAAACGCCTCATTGACGGCTCGCTGTGTTCGTCCAATCACGTCAATGTCGTCCGCGTAGCAAGCAGTTGAACGGACTTTTGGAAGATCGTGCCTCGGGTGTTTACGTTTGAGTTTCGCACGATCTTCTCCAGGACGATGTTGAAGAAGTCACATGACAGCGTGTCGCCTTGCCTAAAACCTTTTTTGACATTGAAGGTCTCAGTGAGTTCGTTACCGACCTTGATGGAACAGCGAGAGTTCTCCATCGCCATCCTGCACAACCTGACGAGACCAGGAGGAATGTCAAAACTAGACATGGCGCTGTATAGCTCGTCTCTATGCACGCTGTCATATGCGGCCTTGAAATCGACAAATAGGTGGTGGGTGTCGATCTGCATCTCTTGAGTCTTTTCCAGGATCTGCCGGAGTGTAAATATTTGGTCTATTGTGGACTTTCCTGGCCTGAAACCGCACTGATAAGGACCTATCAGGTTGTTGACAAAGTGTTTTAGGCGTTCACACAGAGAGTATCTTGTAAGCGATGTTAAGGAGGCTGATCCCTCGATAGTTGGCGCAGTCAAAGGGGTCTCCTTTCTTGTGGACCGGACAAACGACATTGAGATTCCACTCATCGGGCATGCTTTCCTTCGACCATATCTTACAGATGAGCTGGTGGATGCGCCCAACCAGATCATCTCCAGCCGCTTTAAACAGTTCCGCGGACAATCCGTCCGCTCCAGCAGCTTTGTTCGACTTCAGTCTAGATATCGCTATCTTCACTTCGTCTAAGTCGGGGGACGGAATTCGTGTTCATCATCGTCCAAATTGAGTGAAACATTCTGTCTGACAGGGGAATTCGTGTCGTCATCGCCGTTTAACAGTCTACAGAAATGATTTTTCCAAATTCTCAGCATCGACTGCGATTCTACTACTAGTTGTCCATTTTCGTCCCTGCAGGCTTCGTTCCTAGGTCTATGTCTTCCAGATGCTTGTTTTACCTTTTGGTAAAACTTTCGGATCTCCTTTCTGTCGTAACACCTCTCCATCACAACGACCGCGCGCTTCTCATGCTCTTTCTTTTTCTTTCTGAGAAGCCGGTGCTCTTCCCTTCTCTTCTGTTCGTAGAGCTCACGAACAGCTCTCGTTGTTCGATGCAGCTTTGCCTTGTAGGCCTTCTGCTTGGCTGCATGTACCTGCCTGCACTCGTCGTCAAACCATGGGTTCCTTCTGGGTGGTGTCGTGACACCCAGCACATCAGTGGCAGCTTCTTTGATGGCTTTTTGACAACGTTTCCATTCTTCTTCTATTGAATGTGCAGGCAGTGTCGAACTTTCAGAGAGTTTCAGGGAGACTCGGTCGGCCAAGTTCCTAGCGGTCGATTGCGATTGCATCATCACAGAGAGGTTACGCCCCGAGGCGAAATCTGCCAGCCTGAGAGTTGTCGTGCAGGCTGTGTTTTCCAATGACTCTAGCAAAGATTTCTTCCTTGCCAAGCTATGCGGTGAAATCTCTTGTTGTAATGAGATTCGAACCGGGGGCCTCCATAACCACCCAACCTCATAATTTACGGTCGGGTTGACTACAACCAATCAGCTGTGGAAATTCATTTCGTAATCTCGATTCACAGAGAAGTTGGTCCCGATTTGGGGCTAGTGAGTGTTGTTTTCCCTTTCAAGGGGCAGGCACTCAAAGAAATGCTTAGTTCTGTTGGTGAGGTGGGATGAATGGAGGAGAAGGTACAACTGCAAAATCGCGAAGTACGTAGATGACATCTGTGCAGCATCAAGCACATGGACGTCGTCTGACTTTGAAAAAAGGAGCAGTTCGGACGAAAGACAACTTATCCTTGACTAGCGCACACTAGTTACTTGAATAATTCAGCAAAAGTCCAACGCAATGCTTTGAATAATAAAAGCCCACAGCAACGTTAAATTGACTTCCAGTCACCATCTGTGATTTGTTTGCTTACGAAATGAGCGACATAAGGACCCACCAGTCACAACATCGTTAATCGGAATGTGCAGCAATAACGTCCGCCACCCAGTCGTGATCCTTATCGACTCTTCAACCTCCAGGCACTAAAATTAAGTCACTCTATCAGTCATTCGAGCAGAAGTCTACCTCCGCCTTCCCCCAGTTGGGAAAAAGAACACATGTTGTTCGGGGGCTGCCTCCAACAAAACTTCTGTCTGCGTAACCTTATCACTCGCCGTGTTTATTGCGAGATAAAATTGACTTTCATTACATGACACTTGACGTCAATCAAATCGAATGCCCAGGCGATAGGCGATCATAAAATATGATGAAGATGAGCTCGCCTCTGCGAACACATCCCGCCGGCGGCATTGTTGGCCAAACAATGCCCACACAATGGCGATTCGAGATTTGATGAAATTTAAAGACACGACACAGCACTACCAGGAGCAGGCGAGAATGAGTGACACAAACGACCGCCGCCGCACGCCCGCCAGAGACAACGACTTGTGGAGCGAGGGGGCGCATTAAACGAGTTCATCCCTATAATTTGATTTTTCTGCAAACATCCCTGTGTGCTATCGTTGTAATTCCATTAATGGTCTGTTTACACGACGACATCGTTATCGAGTGTCGCGTTAATATTCAGTTTTGTCTCCCCATCCTGCCTGGATTGTGTTGCCGCTGCCTGCTGCTGGCCCGGTGTCGATAAACACCTATAAATAGCGTGAAATAATATCCCGGTGATTGATTGTGGTATTATTTAAGGATTTTCATGAAATCCCTTTGTTTTTGTTGTGACAGGCTTGCTGCCGCATCAGTCTCGGGGGAAAAAAATAGGGAACGGAAACAGAAAAGAACATTCAACGAAATTGAATTATTTTTATCGCACACACGCGTGCGGCGCGACGCGACAGCGTTCACCGGTAAGAATCATATCAAATGTCTGCGAAGGGGAGTTGGGTGGATCCTGCCAACGGGATGACTTTGGGTTTCTTGGTGGGGGCTCGAGTTGCCAAGCGGAACACGGCCGCCTTCAATTAAATTTGCCGTAGCCCTATGGTTACCACAGAGCCTCCTTCACCCTCACTCTCGTCATCTTCGTCGTTGTCGTCCTCCCCAGGAAAGGAGTTAATTAAAATTCACCCCATCGCCTGTCTCGTCCAAGGGCGGGGTGTCTGAGTAGTAATGACGTTTTTCTCAGTGTTCGAAGCCACATCAAATTGATGGACCGCCTTAAAGTTTTAATTAAAAGCCGAACTGCAACAGGAACTCTCTCTCGCTTCCTCCTCCGCGCGGTGCTTCCGGTCGGGTTTTGTTAATATTTTTGGAACATCTCCCACCGGCGGATGTGATGATGATGCTGATGGTTTTGGAAATGCAATTAAAAGTTATTGAAGCGATTCTGTACGGTTTCGACACATGCTGGTTCGGCTAATGAGTTCACATTCGCATCCTTTTGTGGTCTGTGACTGGGAGCGGGGCCAAGATCAGACGGTTTGAATAAGCCGAGATGGACTGTAGTCCAGGAACTGTTTTGGACTCGATGTCAGTTTGCATACTCGTCCTGGTCGACAGATAATTGGAAAAGTTGTTTTGATCCTTTGATGGTTAAGCAATACATTTTGACGTCCAGAGGAGATGATGTTGGATGCATTCGGGTGTACAATCTTTTTTGTGAATCTTGCCAATCTGTCCCAAACACCCTCTCCCATATTGACCAAGGCTACTTTTCAGGTCTTCTTCTAACATTTTTAGCCACAAATCTTGAAATCCGGGCGCGTTTGGTGGTAATGCTGTTCTCAAGGTAGCCAAAATATGATAGAGTCAATGACTCCACTGAATCTTAAGCCACACGAGACATTCCATGTTTCCAGATGTGTTGGCACCTCTTTTATCTCCTGTAACCACAACTCTCACCGAAAAGCGTAAACTGTGCCTGTTCATTAGAGTTCAGTTATTATTGAGTGTATCCCTACCTTGCTTGCTTTGGCAATTTACGTCAGATATCAACAGCAAATCTCAGATAGTGACTCCTTTCATTCCCACGTAGACAGGTAAAATTGAACGAAACTTAACGAAACCTTATACAACTTAACGAAACTGAACGAAATGTTTTTTAGGGTCACAGTGTGTCATTTCAACATTTTCAACGTGTCCCTCAAGAGTTTTTGATCCTTAGCTTGCTTGTTCATGCACTTTTAAGTCCCCAGCCAGCTTCTTTAGATGCTTCTTTAGATTCATGTGCCCGTTTATTTCGAGGTTAAATCTTCTTCTTCCATGAAAGCGAACAAGACCAGACATCGAACTCTTCCTGAACAAATTTCTGCTCTTGAGATTGTATATGCCCCCGAGTCGTACAACAGGGGACAACAGCAAACAAATTGTTATTCTTACAAGTTGAGACAAAACGACACTCCTCCCAGAAATGACATTGTGCTGCAAGAACTCTGTAAATACCGATCCCCCGACGAGGCAAGCACTTAAACACACATTTGAACTCCTTTAGTTGAGATTACATTTCACTTTTAGAGCCTCCATTGGAAGCAGTTCAAGAGTTTGACGTCTCTTCTGACGACTTCCCGATGTGAGTCTGACTCGGGCTCGTCATTAACGCAGCGCCGAAGTTGTTAAATCGCACCCAATAGACACGTTCACCGGCAGTCGTTGCATGTCGCCGGCGTTAAAAAGTCCAACTGCCATTTGTGTCCGATAAAGTACGGCCCATCAGTCTATCCATTTCAGATCATCAGCCAGCACTGAGCACACACGTGCAACAGTTACCCCATCACGGGGCGCCCATCAACGTTCGCGGAATCTCCCTCATTAACACTTAAACTGTCACACTTCAGCTGTGAAATGAACGAGCTTTAAAAAGAAAAAATCAACTCAATTTTATTGCCGACACTCACCGATAATCCCCAAACAAACAGCTCAGCGAGTAACCGCCCTTAAAGCTCATTACACCGCCAGAGTATCAAATGTAACGAGCGCGGCATTATGGACTTTGAAATATCTCCCTACACACACACGGACTGAGGGTTGACATATAGTTGGCGGCGAAATGGCAAGCGGGCTCATATTTCACGCCCAACGAGCATGCCAAACTTATAGCCGATCGATCGAAGGTGTCGCGGTGGCGGCGGGGAGTGAGATTGAAAGCATTTTTCGAAAGCACCCTCCAACCGCCATGGGGCGTCGTAAATTTCAATTTTTGACATCAGCGCCCGAGCCAATGACACACACTCGCGTTCCATTAACCGAAACCCCTTCGAGGGTACCTCGCGTCCCGCGCGCGGAATAGATGGCAGCCACCAACTTCACCAGCCGCGCTCCATTAACCGTGACAGTGGCAGTGGCACACCGGTGCGGTGGGTGGCGAGATTGAAAAGTGAAGCGCTGCTGTTGTGCGACGATGTGCGACCATAAAATCAGTGTCGTGACATCGGATGAGCCGCGGCGCCACCGGAGCCAAGGTGTTTTCCAGGTTCCGCCGAAGAGATGAAAAATTAGGCCGACGAGGGGAGTCATTTTTTCTTTGCGCTCTTCTGTCATTTTTGGGCCCAATGAAGCACAACTTGTTGCACTGAGGTTTCGCCCAATAAATTTTGCAAATGACTTCGATGGCGGCAAATAGACTCCCCGGCGTAGGCTGGGCCCCAAAATTGATCCGTGCCCACGGACGGTGGATGTCATGTGGCAGTGTTGCTTCATTGCACATAGTGCTCGGGCTGGGCGCTGAGGGGCAACCCCCTAGTAATGGGCTTCTGTTTGCCCAGCGTTTGTTGGTGTTTCGTATTTACTCAGCGCCGGCAGTTTGGATAAAAAGTTAACCGGGGAGGACGCCGCGCAACGCCTCACCGCCTCCCTTCGTGGCAGCAGCAGCGGCAGGATGTGTGTTGTATAAGCACTCAGGGAATTGGATAAAGTTTCTACTTTCTGCTGATACCGACAGTTTCGGTGGTGGGGGAATTACCCATCGGCGGGGGTGGGACGACGCGAAGGCGAAAGTATGCTGCCATTTGAAAATATAGTTCGAGGGTCCTGCGAGAGAGCGGATACTTTTATGGGGGCTTTTATGATTTTCTACGAGGCCAGCGTGCCGCTGGATGGGAATTGGTGGAATGGCTGCACAATGATCTTGAGAATTTGAAAAGTTTCTCCGCTCTAATGATGTCTCCCGCCCGGACACGAGGGACCGTGCATGCAGCATTCCTTTGAATGGCAATAAAAAGTTGGCTGAAGAGGATAGTTTGTGACTTTATTGCATGGAATTACGTCTGGAATTCCGTATTCTAATGGCCGTTGAGGAGGGGACGCTCATGTGCGCTGTTGATCGTGAAAAATTTGCAATGATGTGCCATAAAACATGCACAGCGTTCCTGTGGCGTGGCACGTCAAGTGAGACCTGTGCCATCTGCTTGGAGCGGTACTTGAGCAATTTTGAGGGATTCCATCCGGAAGGAGGTCAAATGGGGAG
The DNA here is from genome assembly GCA_916610145.1 of Eristalis arbustorum. Taxonomy (NCBI): domain Eukaryota; kingdom Metazoa; phylum Arthropoda; class Insecta; order Diptera; family Syrphidae; genus Eristalis; species Eristalis arbustorum. Next base: position 12,390,712 of record OU744318.1, read on the forward strand.
CGGCTTGAGGTGGATTCCTGCTTAATGATGGGCAGCTGAATGTGCAGGTTTTTTTGAAAGGATAACGAATTGTTTCAAAGTGAGGCTCTTTAAAGTCTAGGCTGCATCGTTGTGTTGTAATGGAAATTAAGTCGAGCGCTTGTAGAAAGCACGAAGAGTAATGGGCAACGGTGGCAACCTTGAGGAACCACTTATGGATTGTGATGAAAATAAGTGAAGACTTTACATCCAAGAGCTGTCCGCTAAAAAATAATGACTTGGTGTGAAATTTCAAAAGTTTCATTTCAGTTTGTGACAATTGCATCGACCTTTTAAGTAAGGTTGAGTTAATGGGCTGCCAGAAGAATTGCCAGCACCCTTAGATCATTGTTGGTCCGTTGTGGTACCCACTGCCGTTAATTTGATCCGAACGGCATATGGTTATCGGAACAGATTCGACAACCAAAAACTAAAAGCATATTAGCTTTTGCTTCCACTCGGATTCTAACCGGAGATCCCTATAACCAAGGGCACCATTCAGCAGTTCGACTTCTTAGTCTTCTTGAAATTTCTGTTGACAAATGTTTCCATTTCATGGCATTTCTTGCCCTTTTATAACAGTGAAAGGCACCATTGAGAGGTGGGCATGTGCCCAAAAGTGGCGACAAGGCTTGGACGTCTAGCATATTCTTAAAACTACTTATGTTCTGTAATCTTCCCTAGCTCTATAAACTCTATCAAGGGGCATCTTGAGATGCATATGGGACCGAAGATAAGACTTTTCTCTCGAAGCGACCGAGAAAATCCTCGTCCGCTTTAGTAAATGTCCATGCGCCATACAGCAGGACTAGGCTTAACAAGGTCTTATATAAGGATATCTTGGTTCTTCAAGAGATGGCTTTATTCCTCAGTGACCTTCCAAGTGCAAAAATGGAGCGATTGGCCAACGTAATCCTCCGTTTGATGTCATTGCTCGCATTAACTTCGGAGTCTAGGTAGATAATGAGACGAAATTAGATAAATGGATCTGTCGGTAAATTAGGGCAGACCGATGCTGTCCTCAAGAAAGGTCATACAACATCAACGACTTGGACGAAGTGTCACAATGGGGATCTGGCTATAGGTTGGAGGAATTGGGGACTTCGTCGACATCGTCGAGAGTTCGAACAGCATAAGTACCGGGATTATAGGCCGAGTAAGTCATGCTTCCTGTGTTATCAAGAGGAAATTGAGTGATGAAACCGTCCCTCGAAGCACCGTATAATACACTGAGTCCTGCTATGCTCTGCGGAGATGTCTATGTGGCTAGACCATGGATAAAACTACTCCAACCTGGCTCTACAAAAGTGGCACAGTACAACAGAGGACTCCCACGAAACCGATGGTGGGTACAAGAAAGACTTCAACCAATTTAGCGTGCGTAATTGAAGGCAACAGTCTAAAATCGTGTCAGTTGGCGAGACCCATGCCCATCCCAGACTTCAGCGCCAGAAGAGGAAGATGAGAACATCAAAGCGCCTACCCGTATCTGTAGAGTGCGTTCAGAGAAATATACATATTACTGCCCTATCCGCCAGAGCTAAGGATGGCAGTGACCAGTCCATTCGTTGCCGTTTGCAGGTAATATGCAGAAAACCTTACAAAATGCAGCTAGCACATGAAGTGACCCCGAACGAGCAGGCACAGCATCCATTTTCGGAGCAGGGCCAATAGAAATGGTAGAGGAAGACCAATGAGCAACAAATGAAGAAAAGAGCAGAAAATGCACTCGGGATCGATGATTTGTATTTTTTTAAGGATGACGTTACGTTAAGATTTTCACGACCAATTCGAGAAATGAGTGAGCAGTTAATGCCTTGTCTTTTACCGTTAAATTGGTCATCTACATATAACGTGGGACTTGAGGCCTTTCGACGTGAACGATGGAGAATGCACGTTGCTCCGTCAAGGAGCCTTTGATGCATAAAAAGGATTTAGTCTAGGCGATGCACCATCATGCAAATTTTTAAGTATTATTTTTCGAGGAGATTTTTTGTAACGTCAAAACGAGAGGCGAGATGTTTTAAAAATCTGTGCAACTGTTCGACATCGTCGGAAGAACTCAACGGTAAGCAAGTAAGTAAGTGGGGCTTTTGCGCGCATTGAGAAGGAAACAGCTACCATGGCTCTTAGTAAACTCAGTAAACTTCGAAAATAACATCACCGCGGTGATAACACCGCAATGATAAACCTGGCCAATAAATGTGTCTTTAGGTTAAGACGGCAGTTGCAAGGAAAGGCCCCGTCTCGAGGAACCAATCTATTTGCATACTTACGGCTATTACCAAATCACGACACTGTTGTATTTTTGAGTCAAATTAGCGAAAGTGTCGTCCTTCTCGAATTCAACCAGCCACACCCCCGTCTGCTAACATTCTTCAGAAATAAATTCCAAATAACCAACCATCAAAATTGAAAAGCAAAATAAGATAAATAAATTTTGTCATAATTGAGAAAACTCAAAACAAAAACAATGAATTTCCAATTCCACCCCGAGTCAAAAAAGCACTCATACGCCACCCCACGCCATACACATCCCTTTGCTTGATGCTGCTTGTCAACATGCAATAAAGGATCCGCTCCCTCCCCGACCCCTCATCCGTCCATCAGATCTTATAACGGTTAAGTAAACTATCTTGGAAATGTGAGATGAGACGAAGAAGGAGCCACTTTACGAGCTGGTTTTCCGTTTCCTTTAGGAAAACCTTCTCCATGCACGAAGCTCTTCCAGCACTCGTCTCCACTCAGTGTCCTTCAAAATGAGACGAAACGACGGGGATTTTCAATGAGGACACATGAAAGATTCGGGTTATTGTCTGAGGATACATCATCGTTCGTTATTCTTACGTACGCGTACATCTGTTGTCATGCAACGTTTATGACTTGTTCTTCGACCAAAAAGAAAAAAAGTACGAGACGAAACTTTATTGATTAATTTCGTTCGTTTGTTTGTTTTATAATTTTCATTCGGTCGTGGATAAGACGGCACGCGGTACATTTCGTCAGCGACATGAGTGCGTTCGTTAAGGATGCTTGGCTGATCATTAAGCAGAAGGAACAGGAGCAAGGGAAGATTGGCAGTGATTTTGACGAAGGATGAGCACAGAATGAAGTGATTTGAAAAAGGATTCAGGAAGGAACAGTTGATGGGGGGATGTACTTAACAGATCATTGCCTTGACTCATGGTTGAGGGCATGCCATGGAATCGTGGAAGATTTTCGGGGTATTTAAATTGGCTTTTTATTTTTGTCGAATCAATATTTCGACTTATTAAGGCAACATTTTTACCACGAGCAGAGCAACGACCGTACCATCTCAGATACGTTTGTCAGTGGCATGTCCTCTATCATTCACCTGATCGTTGGATACTCCCCTCTTTAGCCTTTTCTTTTGCTATTGAAACGATTGAGGAAAGGATGCTGGATCCCTTTTCTAATCCTCGTGCAATAAAGCTCAACAAACTGATCTCAGTAGTCTCCCGTTTTACAGCAACCACTTCTGGTTGGGGACCTCAGAGTAAAGAGCTTTTATTGAAAGAACACATGCAGGGAGAGGTGTCGACCTCTGTTGGGATAACGAACAGGGTGCACACCTCCTCCCAATCGGATCCACCCAAATCTTTCCTAACTCAATTTGAAGGACCTCCTCGGACCATCGATCACTTGACAACTGAATCGTCAGCAACACCAGGTGGAATGTAGATGTATGAACATTTTGAAAAAGGCCGACAGACTTTGCAAGAATATTTGATAATCTTAAGGTACATTATTGGGAACATCACGACAGTTTTTTTTAGGATCTTGCGCGCAGCTTGTCGCACCACAAAAGTCGAATTGGGAACGTGTTGGGACAACCATGGCTAACCCCTGGTGCATTGCTTTCAAGATGTCAAGTAATATTGGCTATTCTCAGTCTGTTGTTCAAACACAAATACGCCAGCTGCAGTTAGTGGCGACAGTTGAGCTGTGGGTATGTGTGTAGCACTTGAACCTCGGCATCTAGGTACGAATACCAGTGCAACTCTACCTCCTTTCGAGTCGCTGACAATGCTCAACGAGTATTCCTGTCTATTGTAGGTTCCTTCAACTCGTGAGAGAACAATAACACACATAACCCAAGTGGTTGGTTTGAAGCTAGGGCCTTGATCTCTAGGAGCTGAACGACATCCATAGTAGTATTAATAAGCCTTAGAGCTCGTTCATGTGGTGTAGTGGTCGCGTTAGTTGTAAAATCTGGGTATACGCATATTCGGATGATCGCACCACACAAGGTTGTCGTGTGGTCATGATCTACATCGTGGAAATGGAAAAGTTTTACGGCATAAATGATGACCGAAAGATCTTCCAATGGGTAAAACATCTATACAGTAGATATAAACATCGCCGTCAGCTCTTAGTAGAGTCGCAGTCGATATTGAGTATCTGAAAGGATCACTTATTCAAACTGTTTAACGGCGAAGAGGGCACCAACACCGCTGTCAGGCAGAATGTTCCACTATACATATGGACAATGATAGATGTCCCTCCGACCTGGACGAAGTCAAAATAGCGATATCGAGACTGAAGTCGCACAAGGCTGTTGGTTCAGAAGGACTGTCTGCAGAACTCTTTGAAGCAACTGGAAATGAGCTGGTAGGGTGCATGCACCAATTTATCTGCAAGAAATCGTCGGAGGAAATCGTAAAGAACGAGTGGAATCTCAACTCGATCCTAAAGACGGGAAACCCTCGAAACTGTGCCAATTACAGTCTCCTGAGCATAGCAACTAAGATCTTTTCTGCCGTCTTGTGTAAGCGCCTGGAACCATATGTCAACAGCCTGTTTGATCAATATCAGTGAGGGGCTCAGGCAAGCGGATTTCGAGTGTAGAACAACGATGGAGAACGCACGTTTCTCCGTCAAGGTCGGAAAAAATCGAAACTTTTTATGTCAAAAAATGTTTTAGACAAGGCGAAGCACTGTCGTGCTACTTTTTTAACATAATTCTAGAGAAGAAAGTGGGGAACCCAGTCGCCAGAACCAGAGGCACGATCCTCCACAAGTCTGTGCAACTGCTCGCATATGCCGATAACATTGACATACAAATTCAACGGGCTGTCAGTGGGGCACTTGCGAGCATCGAATGGTAAGCGGCTAAGTTGGTTGAAGACTTGCCATTTCACAAGATGGTTCATTTAACAGTACTCACTACATGAACAATCTTTCTAAAATAGAAACATCTTGTGTATTACAGGCAGTGCTTGTATCTACACCAACATTATGTGTTCTCTATGACGCCTCCTTAGTCGAAACCTCGATGAACTTAAAAAATTCGACATCTTGACTGCAATACTTGTTGAGGGTATGCCCGACATTTCTAAAATCATTGTACAACTCCAGTCTTACAGATGATTTCGAGTCCAATGGAATGGAATGGTTTGGTGCGTTGCTTAGCTCTTTGTAGGTTCTAAGTTGAAGTCCGCCCCAAGTATTCCATTTTCAATGAATGGATTACTATATACAATGGATCACTTCTAGTGACTAAATGATGTTCTTGTTATGAGTGGGTTGTGATCAACGACTTGCTGTACATCGTGACATTATCCCTGTGCTTTAAAAGTTCTATGTTTTTGTCTTAGCCACACCTTGGAGACTTCTTGGGTTCATCTCCATGGATCTCAGCACTCGCAAATTGTGTGACTTGTCAAGTTTAGGTATCTTCTCTACACCTGCTTACGTGCAGATTTATGCCATTTATGCCACCGAAGCGTCAATCTTTCCGTTTCCTTTGTCAATTCTTGAACTGATCAAATGCAGAATGTTCTCTGCAGAAAATACCCATTCTTCCGTCGAACTCAAACCCGTCTGCCATCATCTCATCCTCCTCGACCGAAATGGATATTTTGTATCAAAAATTTCCCACATCCGAGAACAACCATCCCGAATCCACTTCCGCCTCTGGTCAAGCCTCAGGCCTGAACGATCCCATTGTCCTCCAAAACACGCCTGCCACACTTCACCGCACGAAATCAAAACAGAAACAAACGAGACAGAGCGAGCAACGAAAAGAAAAAAAATCATTTATCCTGCCACTTCAGATGTCACAGGCTACGGTCTCCTTCAGTGTATCCCATTCAACAGTCAGGCCCAATCCGGCGCTCCCCAAACAGTTTGACACTCCGATTTCAAAAGAGCAAGAGGAGCCAGCCATCGCCTGCAAATGACAGGGCAACAATGAAATTATCACATCCGCCCTCGCTCCCCTGTGGCCATATAATTTCCCTAAACATCATTACCGTCAGCATTCGAGGCGTGTGCGGGTGGGCGGAGAAGGGTGGGGGTGAGTGTGTGAAATTCGACATCCCCGGGCGGAGAAAAAGACCCGACAACTCAGGACGCAACGTAAGTGTAAAGCTGAGATAATACGCTTCGCCAAACAATGACAAGGGACACTGGGAATTCGGTTAATTATTGCAGAGTCCTGCGTCCCCGGCTAACCCGCCCATCGTGCCAGTGCCAGTGAATAATGATGATATCCGAAACTTTTGACGGCCAGCTTCGGCAGTACCAGACCTCAGCACGACTCCACTGACTCCACTGCCGCTGCAATGCGAAACGGCTACGGTCACATTGGACGTAATTAGCATGACTTACGTCGGTTTCGGTCCCGGCGCCGAAACGGGATAACTTTCTCGAGTTTTGGTCAAAGAATCCATCCCCTCGCCCATTAGTGGCTGCATTAGGGCGAGGTTTTGCTGGCTGGATACCCCACAGTCAAGACAATGGATTAATCATCTTTGTTTGGCAGCTCTGAAGCGTGAGCCAGAGCCACGAAGAGATAACTCTCTTGTGGGCGCTCAGTTAACCCTAATCAAGGTGGCTACCCGCAACGCACGAGGATACGGGTGCGGGTCTCCTTCTGGATGGTTTTTTGTGTGGCTGATGTCATAATGATCCGGTTGCTTGTCGGCAGCCACGTGCACGGCGCCTTTGATGTGCTCCTCTCCACATGGTCTCAAATCGATAGGAATTCTTCTATTCCGAGAGACATTTGTGCCGCGTGCGAGTCTGGGGGGCTGACCTTCGGTCCTTTAAACGTCCCCGTCAAGGAAAAAGGTAATCTTTGACATCTGCCTAACAAATTGGACCGACGTTTTATTCTCTGGTTTTTTCCCCAAACCCCCTTTTCAAAGTTCATCCCCCGGGGGGATGCTCGCTGTCTAGGGCCCGCATAATTCTGAGAAACATTTTCATTTCGAAGTCAAGTGGCTGAGCTGGGCTGCCGGGGCGGCCGAATGAGATTTAATTTCGATTTTGTTTGGCTTCGTGGAACTTCCAAAACGAGTAGCATTTAGCGATACGTTCATCGGATACAATATCTATCCAAACTTTGATTTATGGTGGCCATGAACGGCGATGGGGGGAAAATTCAACTTCGGTGCCCCAAGCAAACGCCCATCGGAGTCGGGGCCGGTGCCATGGTCACGAAGATGAGAGATTGTCTGATGGGTCACTTGGGCTCGGATAATGAACCGACATCTGATCCAAGGCCCGATTGTGCCATCAAACTCGGCTTCTCACTCCATTTGACATCCCCATCAGAGGGGAGAGATTGTCGTGCCTACCCCAGGTCTGCCGTTCTTCCCAGGACGTCGCTTCTCCATGCAACAGTTGCCAACCCGCCCCAGAAATCCTATCCATTTGTCTAGTGTTTGTCTGCCTTCACAACAAGTTTCAATCATGCACTAATTAACGAGCAACACGCTGTGATGTGCCATCATTGTGCCACCCCCACCACGCCCAGCCCAGCATCCATAAAGTTTAACCTCGTTGCGACAACACGTCCTCGTTGGTGTCAAATAAAAATTTAATAAGCGCCCTGGCGCTCATCTCGAAACTCGGTCTCGAGTGCTGTTTGTCCTTCGTCACTGAAGGACAGCAGGTGTTGCTGCTCCCCGACCAAACCGAAGTGCTTCTTCGAATTTCCACGCTCAGAATGTTCTTTTCAAGGACTTCCATCTCGCCGGCGGCGTTGGTGCGGAAGAAATCAAGAATTAAAGGAATTTTTTTCGTGCCCGCCTCTTCGTTGTCTTCGCCTAACGGTCGGGGGGTGGCGACAAAATTCAGAGAAAACTCAGCGTTTCTTTTTCTGCCAAGCCGGGGGTAGTCCTTTGATTCACACCCTCACCCCCAGCCGCATCCACGGAGCACTGTGTGTTGTTTTAATTAAAAGTTCTCAAGTTCTTCCCACGGAAACACGATAATAAAGGGGTCCTGATGACTTGGGGAATGAGCTGAGGATGATCCGCAGAATCCCGACATCACCTGGCGCCCACCCACTGTGTGTGCTCGAGTTTATCTTATGTGTAATGTACACACAGCCGACGGGAACGGATGGATGTGGCGGATCCTTGGAAGAGCATTCACTCGTACCGGATATGAAAATATCAATCCTGATATCCCGGCTCTGGGCACGTAACACTGTTCACACACACACACAGACACACGGGCCCACGCAGAGAGCCACGGCAAACAAGTGGATTGAGTCCCAAGGCAGATGGCTGGAGAGTTCAAGTTAAACGGTTGTGGCACGATTCAGGGACACGAGGCTCAAGACACACAGTCAAAGTGCAGCAGAGGGACCTCTTCAGAGACTCTCCGCCCCTCCCTCCGCCACCGCTGCAGGAAAAGAAAACGAAACATACAATCTCGTTATGCGAGCATTTGCGCTGATCCTTGTCACGGGGGGAGCTCTAAAATTTAATTCACACACTTTTGGTCCTCGTTTTTTTCTCTTTCCGGTGGGTCGTCCGTGGGCTTGCCCGTGGACCCGGGGGGTGAGTTTAATCGGGTGTTTGCATGATGAAACATTTTGGAAGGATGTGCAATTTTCTGCCACGGAAATGTTGCGGAAAAGGATGCTTCGTCTTATCTCTGCCGCTATCCCAGTGCCAGCGCGCCTCAGCCTCCTCGCTCGGCGCTTGAATTCCTCATTCTTCTGCGCCTGCACCCTCAAAGCGAGCGTGGCTGAGGTTGGGTGGGCCTGTGTGTACGTTTGCGTTCGTTTGTTGAGCGGAAGGTGATTCTTAAGGACCCATTCAGGAGACCAAGAGATGCTTGACATCGTTTATAATGCGGGATGTGTGTGTCTGGGTGTGTGTGTGTGTGCTTTTGTTTATATCCTGCGTGGAAAATTCAATTAAGGTGTCTCTCGGGCGATTATTGAAGTGAGTTAATGGCCGGGGCCGTTACGGCGGCGGTTGTAATGCTCTTTTATACGGCGACACTGTGTGCGAAGGTATTAGGCCGTTTAAATGCCATTGTGGCCTGGCTGCAGTAATACGGCAATTTGATGAGGTAATTTTTCGTTTTCATTGGCACGGGCCTCGACATCGGCTGTGATAAAGATTTTTCATGGACTCGCATAACAGCAGCCTACCGGTGAAACGCATGACGCGTGGTGGTGGGTGGCGTGTAATGTGTGTTGGGGCAAAACGAGCGTGGAATTAAGTTGTTATGCTGAGGGGGACATTCTCCTTTCGTGTGAAACGGGGGCTAGAGGCTTACCTGTAGTTGAGACCAGAGCTCTGTTCGCGCTTGAGGCTTACCTGCAGTTGAACCCAGCTCTCTGTTCGCGCTGACCTATGGGAGAAAAGCAGCCTCCATTCGGTGGACGATTGTACTGACGACCAAAAGTTATAAGGATATGCACTGATAAGCTGCAAATAGGAAGATTAATCTTCTAAGCTCTGGCCTATTACGAGAGCAGTTTAATAAGTAAATTAAGCGCTTTATTTCTGAACATGGTACCCTCATGTCAGGCCCACCTTAGTGCATGCTTAGTTCGGCTCCATTTTATGTCCAAGGTAATGAGGTCTCTAGGGTCTGGTTTAAGACGTGTTCTTCTTGAAGGTGACAACCAACAAATCGGAAACCAAGAATAATTGCTTTTTTATTTCCAAAATATGATACCCACAGCTGCTGGCTCTGGTAACGCTCTTAATTTCTCCGTCAAATATGGTTTTATGAATTCCATCGACTTATATATATTTGGCCTATCTTCGTGCTGGAACGACTACAAAGGAACCAATCCTTTGACATTGAAACTGCTGTGACCGTAATGTTTTCTTTCTCGCAAAAATATAGCTTTTTCGCTCAAAACTTGGAGGCGTGTTTGTAAATTAATGATAATAATAATAATATGGCTGGCGCTACAGCCCATAGAGGGCCAGGGCCTAGCTTCTCAGCAACCACTAGTGTTGTGCGTGCTATTGTTCTCTCACGAGTGGAAGGGACCTACAGTTTTACGCCGAATCCGAACGGCCAAGTTTGAGAAGCTTATTCTCAGACAGGAAATACTCTTTAAGCATTGTCAGTGACTCGAAAGAAGTGGGGCCGTGAAAATTATTTTTGTCGCTCAGAGCTGGAATCGAACCTACGACGTCGAGGTTGGGGTCGACGCACGTACCCACAACGCCACCGGCCACCACAAGTTAAAAAATTGACAATTAAATTATTATATTAACAACTAAAAAAATGTTTCCAAAGTATTCCACATACGCCTAATGGGATCGAAGAAAATTCCACACGTAGATTAACAGCGTCAAGTTATTAAGAGAAGAATAAAATTATCCTATTCCTCAATTGACTCAAAAATCATCATCGGCTACCGATTATCTTGAGTAAAGGAGAGTTTGGGCAACGATCGGGTGAATCAGATAGCAATGCCGGAGGTATCAACTTTGGATCGCGAATGGGAACGGTCGTTGGTTATCTCGTGGTAGAGCTATTTTCGGTCCTAATAATATAGTAGGTAGAACAACACTCGCTTAAGTTAGTGGGAACAACTATCGCCGTCAGTTCGAAGCGGCGATAAAAACAAAAAATGTATCTGCTACAACGTTTTCTTATAAAACCGATAATGACCTTTTTTGCGACATATTGGAGTAACACACCTATTGTTACTTGACATTCTGAACAAGAGTCGGTAGAGCGGGGAAAATTCAATGTTGACAGTAGACATTTAGGATCGCAAGTGTGTGAAATTGCTAATTGCGGTCCGATTGGATTTTTGAATGGTATAGTAGTAAATGTCCATCTGTTTGTCAATTGCTTGCAAAATAAGACAATATGATTGGCGATTGGCAGAAGGATGTAGCTCTCCAAATTGGCATGTCAATTCAATTAAATTTATTTGAACAAAAATTGTACAATTGGTCTTACATGCTAAAGGCTTAAGATAGCCAAATAGGGGTTGGCTCAACAATAGGGCCGCAACGGGTATAGAATGCCTGCAAGGTTTACAATGTTGTCAATTATTGCAGATTTATCAATGAAGGTCTTTAACATCGGGGAGTTCAATTCCGCGTGCCCTTGTCCACATTGACTTTAAATATCCTGAAACTTAACTCAGTGAAAATATTAGACTGTGAAGAGGATCTTATATTGCCGTGGTTCGGCTGGAAAACGAGTCTCTAAATATTAGTGTGCCTCCGAAAGGCAAGGTTATTTTCGGAAGAATTCCTGGACGGCTTGGTTGCAGTAGGACCAGCTTAACTCGAGCTTCGTTTGTTAAAGTTGCTATAAAGCACGTTTGACATATTGCTGCGATCACTTAATCGATCACATTGTCCTGAATAGTGTCCGAAAGTATTACTGTACTGCTCGGATATATGTATGTACATAATAAACCTGTGGAAACGTTGAAGATTCTACTAACTGCACATTATGACGTTTGAAATCTTCACATCAGATGTGACAAGCACGACATTAGGACTCAGCTCTCCAATTACCTGCCACCGAGAGAACGAATGGAGGACAAGGTTAAAAGCGCAAATTCAACGCAGCGAGGATGGTGTACTGGTAAATGCGCACATTTTTAACAACGCTGAACTGAGGTAAACTCTGCTTGACATCACGTGAACAGGAACCTTCTGATCTAATAACACTTCATTCGGAAAGGAGATGTATAAATGTTCTACTTTATGCTACAAGTCTTGCTCCGCGGTCATGACGGAATAACTAATTTAAACTCAATCGCGGTTTACATCCCAGCGACAGACTGTTGAAGGACCTTGCTAGCATCAATGATTCATCATTAGTGACTCTTAAGCTTGTGAGTGTATTAGATACAGGTACATGGCAATACGGAAGGAGCGGGTGTGAAAATCCGTCAAGCAGCAACAGAAACAGGTTATGATGAGATCAAGCTTGTCTGAAGATACAAAACAGCAACAGCTAAACCATCCGAATTACGAGAACATCTACGAATCCATCGACCAGGAGGCCACCGGCGTGGTGTTGCTGCTGCTTATTATAATCAAGCAGCGGTTAGGGCTCCTGCTGCTATTCTTCCCTCAGTTGCTGGTGTCGTTATTGCTCCAGCTGCAGCAAACAACAATTAGGTTGTGAATGTATTTCCAAACAATAGTATATGAACATCCGCAACAACCACCACCCACCACAAAATGTTCAAAATCAGAAGACCTCCAATCAGAATCAAGGCCTTCAACAAGCGAACAACGCCTAACACCTGGCAGCTGTCATCAATGATCTAAACCAGAGATGGAACACGGATCACGGTGAACAATGGAAATAACATCGGCTACCGAAGCGATTTGTGCGATCGAAAAAATAAAACACGCCCGCGTACGATGTGCCACGCTAGGTAAGGAGCCTCGGAATGCACCGGAATGTGGAGTTGGACTTCAATGAATGTGGGTTTGGGACTGTCGCAGGAAGCTCTCTGGTGTGGTCCGCTAACAGCAACAGTCCACCTTGTGGTCATATAAAGAAACCACTTCATCTTCCTCCCTTTTTTCATAGGATCTTCTTACTGTCCGACGTGGACCAAGATCCACCACTTGTGCTTTACATTCTATTGAGCTCCGACGTTAAGAAAGGGATCAGTAGGTAGCTGGCGCGCTTTGAGAAAGGGACTGTGGTTCACTGTCGACTCGATAAGGGAAAGCTCTCGGTTCAAAATGCTGCCTTTATTGATGAATCCCACCGAAAGACCAATTCAAAAGCTGAATCGGTATAACGCTCTCAAGAGCACTGACTACTTGCCAGCACACCGGAGGCCTAATCCCTCACAAGGTTCGTCCGAAAAGGGGGGAACTCCTAAATCAAGCAAATAGCACTAGAAACTCACTGAATTTTCATCGCTTTTCATCCCGCTGGCGACCAGTTAATCCGTCTTAGCGATTAAACTTTATCCCTCCCCCATCCGCTTCATCGTCACACTCGATGATTTCAACGAATCCACATGAATCTGGCAGTCAGCAGTTGCTGCGGAGAAAGAAATCCCCTAAGAACTCCTTACACTAATCCGCGCCCCAGCGCAGACTAATTAAATGCTAAGAGAAATTCCAATAAATCCCACCCCTACCACTCCCGCAGCGTCTGTTCGTCGGTGAAGTTTAAACAAATATTCCAAAGCCTCCGAGATTTATTAGTCTTTCGAAGTCTGCTTCCACCGCCACCGCCACAGCCACAGCCACAGCGACGGCCGCATCCTTGGCGCAGAACTTCAGCTCAACACTTTTATCTCGATTTAATCATTCTTTTCAATTAGTGAATTGTTTGTAATTAAGCATCGCCCGCAATCGGTCTCCATCAGCGGCAGCAACATGTTGACGGCGTCCGGCGGACTGGGGCTGCCGTGTGAACTGCGCCACAAGGAAGTGGGTGTAAACTGGCAGATACCTGACGTCGTACGCCCCGCGCATTTGTCTTCATTAAACTTAGATCAATCCTCAACTATTCCGAGGAAGATTCCATCCTCGCGGGGAACTGACTATGTATCAGCTCGATTTTGGTGGCAGCGTTTCGGAGTGGCGCCCTTCCACTTCGTTCCCTATCACATCAAATTAAGTTTTATCTCAACTTCTGACAGGCGTTGCGCCAGAGACGAGACCCACCCACCGCCAGTGAGTCGAACATCAAGGGCCAGGCAGGGCACCCTCCGGATCCCGAAGTTCGCTTAAGTCTTCATTTTCGCTTCTATTATAATTCTTGCTCCGGCTCGGGGGGGATTCTTGTTTTTTTCCTCCATTCTGCGCGGGTTTTGCTTTCGCAATGAATTCCCCACGCAAGCAAATCTATTGCGTCTGTCGGAATCGGGCGGATCGCTGGTTGGCCCCTGTTTTGTGAAGAATTTCATTTCTAGTGCGCTCCGCGCCCCGCTCGCTGTCCGCAGTTCAAAGCACTCGAGAGCTGATTGAATATATTTCGCTTGTTCGACGGGAAAATAGAAAAACCGAGGGACCCAGGCGAACGAGGGACAATTGATTGTTGATGCTGTTGCTTTGCATCCGTCGTCGTACAGCATCTGGGCGTGTTCACCGCACCACCCCGCCTGGTGGGTGATGTTATTCAATTTGTATATCCACCCGCTGGAAGCTTGGCGGAGTTAAGTATCCCCCACCGGCCCCTTTGCGATAATGGGACTGAGAGCGGTTTAGGTCGCGTTGACGGGGATGTGGATTAGTGCGAAATGAAAAGGAAAACCCGCCACGTTGTGCATTGTGCTCCGTTGATCCGTCGAGTGTAATATTGTTATGGCTTTGCCCGGGAGCGGGAGGGGGCGGGAGGTTGATTTGCATTCAAGGGCGGCAGTTACACGATGTCAAAGGAGTGGCTGATGCCGGTGAAGGGGTTTGATTTGGTGCGCCACAAAGGGTCATTGTGATTGAAAGTGATTCTGACGGTTGACATTCGGGATTTGAGAGAAGGATCCTTTCCTTCGAGGGATTCTTCCTTCTTGATTTCTTCGATGTTCCATCGCTTTTGGAATGAATCTCTGATGTCTGACTCAATCAACGATTGATTGCATGAAAGCGTTAAGCAAGTGATGCGTGATCTCAAGGCACAAATGACTCTTGGCCACTTGGCACGAGAGAAGAGGGACATTGTCTTGATGCATTGCTTGGACTCCGATCAATATACGTGCATTTTGCCTCGATACGACAAAGAATTATCGACGACACCCTACGTCGCTTGAAGGGAGTGGATTCTTTAACCTGGCATCGAAACAATTTCTCTGTCAACCTTCTGAAATTCAGTGCCAATCTCTTTTCCATAAGTTTCGGATCAAGCCCACTTGTCTTTCATGCGAAACAAGACTGACATTTTCTCAGTTTTTTAAGAACGAGGTGACAGCGAGCGAAAAGACGTCGTATTTGGAAAAAGGGAACTTTGTGTCAGAGCCGCGAACCAGGCTTGAAAGACTGAACGAAATCTGTCTTCAACTTCAACTACCTCAGTGAAATGGGTCTTGCGGTGAATAAGGGCAAAACGATGTGTCCATGCTGTCCTCAAAAAGGACTTACAACATTGCCGTCTTGGACAGAGCGTCAGAATAATAATATGAGTGGGGCTACAGACCGCAGAGGGCCAGGGCCTAGCTTCTCAGCAACCACTCGTGTTATGCGTGCTATTGTTCTCACACGAGTGGAAGGGACCTACAGTTTTACGAACGGCCAAGTCCGCCACGAGAGCGTCGGAATGGGCAGCGATAATTTCGAGGTAGCCAACGACTTCACCTACCTCGGCTCCGGATTAATTGTACAAAAAACGTCTCTTTTGCCAACCGCTGTTTCATTGGGCTGAATAGGCTGAATAAGAACCAAGTAGAGTGTACATAAGACACTGATCATCCCAGTCCTGCTATACGGCACGGATGCATGGACAATCTCGAAAACAGATGAAGAAGTCCTTGGTCTCTTTGAGAGAAAAGCTCTACGTGCGATCTTTGATCCTATTTGTGTTGACGGGTTCTGGAGGAGAAGATTCTGGTTCATCTGGTTTGAACATCTACATTCTGCAACGCGTTTGAGCTCTCTCCAACTCATTCGTAGAGGATTTGATACTTCAGCTGTACTGCCTGGCTGTATAAGCGGCAGTTGTTCTGCTTGGCACTGCATAGCGTAGTTTGTAAAGGAATTGCCTTCGTGCTGAAGGGTGTGTCCAATCCGCTGCAACTTTCTCCGCCGCAATGCGTTATTTATAGGTTCTTGGCCCGTTCTCGGGTATGGTTGCTCGTTGGAGATACGGTTTGAAAAGTCTAAAAATGTTTCTTAAACAATTGTGCGCAGCTTTTATGTGGAAATTTTCCCCTTTTCAAGGACTGCGTCCACAAGGGTCCACCGATTCTACGTTGGACCGGAACAGATGCAATTTCGCCCTCAAGCTGATTAAATTATTTTTCTAGATCGTGGACAGCATTCCGAACGCAGCTTTAACCTTTTCGTTTCTGCTGCACACATCAAGTGAGGAGCCACCGCTGTTAGTCGAGAACACACTCGCTTTTAATTTTCTCGACCTCCTGTACGGCGATGTTCAGATGGGTGCTGTCGTCAGAAGTACTTAAGTTTTTCCTCTAATTATTTCGAGTTTCCAGGTTGTGGGCCAACAAGTGAAAATCAATTATCCTATGCGACAGCAGGCAAACATCATCTGCGTAGCCAGATCCGTCAATGCTGCACCAAGTTCATCACTGATAGGTTAGGTTAGGTTAGTGAGCTGCCAGTGAAATTGCCAGCACACGTTAAGACCATTATTATTATATCCATTGTGAGATCCACTGCCCTTAATTTGCCGGCAAATGGTGACTGGACCAGATTGGAAAACCAGATAAGAGCATATTAACTTTTGCTTTCACTGGGATTCGACACGGGGACCCATATGACGCTGAACCAACTGCTCCATCCAGCCGTTAAATCGCTTCTAACTACCAGAAAAAGTTGTTGTGACTGCATGCAACCTTGACGACCTCCACTTTGGACCTCGAACTACTGTCACAACTAACCGTTGTGCAAGACGTCACGTGTTACTACTGTCATATGTAGCCACAGTGGACTCTCCCCAAGTCGAATTTTCAGAGGACACTCAAATTTGTTTGAGCTGGAGGGAGTGCGACTTAGAGAGTTCGTTTTTGTATAGAAAATTAAGGGGAATTCAAAAATACGGCAATTTTATAAAAGTTGGAGAGAAATTCGACTTAATGGGGAATCAAAAAACTCTTTTCGTATTTTGTCAACAGATGTCGTTGGAGTCGTCTATCTCCAGTGCTACAAAACACATTGTGTCATACCATATGGTGTTGGAAGGGTGACATTTTAAGCTTCAAAAAGAATTCGGTGAACTTTAAAAAGAGTTACAACTGTTCAAAAATGAGTGAAAACAATGAGGAAATTCGCTATATTTTGAAATTTTTGTATAAAAAAAAAAGAAGAATGCCACGTAAGCCACCAATGAAATTTGCGAAGCTTACGGAGACGATGCTATATCAGCTCGAGAAGCACAACAATGGTTCGCTTGCTTCTGTTCTGGAAATTTCGATGTGAAAGATGCACCTCGCTCTGGTCGACTTATCGTTGAAAAAGTCGATGAAATTATGGAAAAGGTTGACCAGGACCGTCACATAAAAAGCCCTGACATCACCAAGGAACTACACATTCATCATCAAACGGTTTTGAATCATTTAAAAAAGGCTGGCTACAAAAAGAACCTCGATGCTTGCGCACCACATGAATTGTCTGTCTGAAAAATTTAATGGACCAAATTAACATCTGCGATTCTTTGCTGAAACGAAATGAAATCGAACCATTTCTGAAGCGAATGGTAACATGGGAAGAAAAGTGGATCAAATACGACAAAAATGTGCGAAAAAGATCATGGTGCAAGCGTGGTGAAGCTCAACAAATGGTTGCAAAGGCAGAATTGACTCGAAAGCTTATGCTGAGTGTTTGGTGGGATTGGAAAGGAATCATCCACAATGAGCTGCTCCATCTTGGTCGAACGATTGATTCTACACTTCACTGTCAACAACTGATGAGATTGAAGAAAGCAATCGAAAAAAAACGACCAGGACTGATCAACAGAAAGGGCTTTCATCAGGATAGCGCTAGACCATATACATCTTTGATGACTCGGCAAAAACTGGGAGAGCATGGCCGGGAAGTTGTGATGCGTCCACCACGAAGATGGTTGGTGGTTCTAAATCTCTTGGCTTGATTTTTCTTAGAAGAGTGAGTGAATTTGAATAAAATGGACGAATATTTGTAAATCACGCTCCAGGGGATCTGGAAAAAGGATGAAGTCCCCTCTTGAGGAAACAAGAGTGAAGAATGTTCCGCACACACTTTTCATCTGTCTCCCTAAAAGAAGACCCCCCTCTCCGTGTACCTATAAATGTACATTCTCCCTTCGGATATGCTATAAAATCACTCGTCCCTTTCCTTTGCCTGTTATGAAGTGTCCACATCCGAAGTGTTTATGGTCGAATTCCAGCGTCCGACTCACCGAACGTGGCATAAAAACTCCACGACTGTATGCGAACGGCATAATTCTCTGCCAAAGATCGCCCAAAGTTTGTTCGTTTTTTTTTCTTCCGTTTTTTCCAAGTCATGAAACAATTCCAATTTGTGACATTCTTTCTCCGCTTTCACCGCTCACCGCTCACCACACTCTCTCTCTTTTTCTCGTTTCAGACATTATTTCCAGTCCAAATGGTATCCGCCCACCGTCACAGGACGCAGACCCCCGAAAGAGTCCAGAGCGCGACCCACAATCCGCAGCAACCGTCGTCCTCGTCGTCGGCCGGCAACGGACGAGCGATGCTCGCATAAACGCCGCATTAACCTGAGTAATGTAAAATGTTTCACCGTTCGACAGGGATTAATTGCGTCGGTCATTCGTCTTAGCAATGGGCACCTAACGAAACCAGTGCCAAGAGTTAATCCAACAAAAACAAAAGGAAAAGGGACCCGAAACGCGCCACAGTCGGACAGCACCCGCCAAGAAGGAGGAAGGCCAGTGGAAGGAGGACCGCTTACAAGACACAAAAGGATACCACCACCACCGCCGAGCGGAGGAGGTGGAGCCGAACAGGGAGCCAAGGCGAAATTGCCTCTCGTGTTTGTTGATGCCGCAATAAAGGAGCACCATCAGCAGAACAGGGAGAAACTTTTATTTGCTCCTCGCGCCATTGTGCACATCATAACACACAGCGCAGCACAGCACAGCACAGCGCAGCACAAGAGTAAGAGTAACGCTGCCAGGCGACGACCAACGAACAAACGAACGAACGAGCAGAGGATCAACAACTTCGACGATTATATACTACTTAATTTTCGGAACTTGTTCTGTGGTGGCAGCCAGCAGCGCCCGCACCGACGTCGGGTCGAAGTCAAACTTTTAAGCCGCACAAACACCGGACAGCGGGCCACATCCTCGAGAGAGAGAGGACGCGCCAGGAGGAGCGAGAAGAAAGTGATTTTCCGAGCGATTACTCTCGGTCGGCGCGATAATGAGTTTCTTCAGCTCGCTGCAGCAGTACGTAACAAGTGGGGTGGCCGGCCTGGGGCTGGGCAGTCGCAGGTTTTCGCTATCGCGACAGGACTCAAACGAGGATAAGAGTGCCGCCGGATCGGGAGCGTCGTCGGGCAGTGGCGGCGGCAGTTCAGGTGGCACTGGGACATCTGCAGGTGCGAACGCTTCGAATGCCTCTGCTGCACCACACGTACACGGTAAGTTGATGATGCTTTGAATGAGTGGTTTGCTTTTTTTTTTGTGTTCGCCTGGCTTGGAGACGATGCCGACGATAGGGGGATGAATTATTGAAGTGCTTAACGATGCGTTATCGTCGGGGGCACACCTCCCGGGCGGTGGCTTTTGTTTAATTAAATTCAAACCAACAAGGGGAAGGGGGCGGATATAATGTGCCGTTAATGAGACATTAAAGCAGTCCTCGAGGGGGTGACTTTTTGTCGAGAGAAGTTGGTTCGAATTGAGTCAACAAGGAGCAGACGATGACATTTGGAGTATCGTTGGCAAGGTGCGGGTGTTGGGAGCGAGGTGAAATGCATTCAGTCTGGGTGGTGATTGCTATTAGTTCTACACTGGCTCCGAGCGACAGCAGTTGGCAAGACATTCTCTCTCTTCTTGTCTTGATTGGACCTGAACCATTGTCATTGTCCAGATGCCAGATGCAACAACCTAACACAACACGAACAGGGATTGAGTCGCTCCACAGAATAACATATAGACAGTATGGTGGACAATACAGATGTCCATTACGAGAATTTATGCTTGCATCAACCCAGCAATGTGTTAATTCTGCCAACCCTACAATCGGCTTACATATAGCGGCCAGTACCGTCGGTTGGACTTGTTTAGCTATTAGCTGCATATCTTGAAGAACTCGAATCTAGACATTCTCCTATACTGAGCAATTGACTAAATGATCTCCAGCCAATAGGCCTATATCACGAAGACTCTTACTCTTTGGACGATTTTTCGACGCTTAACCAGACGTCTTCATTGGAACCTCAAATGTCAAGTCTAGAAAGAAACTTGTGGACTTGGCACTGTGGTGAGGCGCATATAACACCTCTACCACTCTTTGGGTCGCGGAACCGGCTGCTTGAATTGCAGCTTCACACTGACATGGATCAGTACTTTTCACGTCTCAGAGTAGCACAAGCGCACCGTCTAAATAGACACAATTAACTCTCAGGCAAAGATTTATCTCCAAATCTCTCCGCGACTTTGGGCTTCAAGCCACAGCCACCATGAAATTCCCACTTAAGAGCCAACCCCAAGGGCTTTAGGATTTTCGTCGCCTCTTACGACAGCTCGGTCATGCGTCGGGTATGTTCATGATAAAGGAATATCATGCCGGCTTATTAATACAAGCTGTCAAAGTTCCTTTTCGGGAACGACTTTTCAACTTTCACTCCTACTGGATGTCTGATCACTGAGCGCTGGATGGTCCTCTGTCAAACTTCACAAATGGAAGAAACGAAAAACGAAATGACGACGGAAGAAACGTGATCGGACTTCTACTCAAAGACCAGGTGCCGATCAGGTAACTGGAAGTTAGCCAGCCACTGCTTAGTCACATTATACCCGATCCTGAACTGCCATCTATTTTTTTACAAGGTGACCAAGTATTTCAGCGTCCATCCCTTATGGTATGTTTGAAACGGTGGGATAAGGTGCCTAACTACTCTCAATTCCAGATGGTTAGGGCGTCATCAGAAGGACTGAACTGCCTTCCAGGATTATTATTGGCGACAGCATAGGCCACTGCACCAATGAAACTCACACCAATGAAGCTACAAAGCTGTAGAGAGGTGGAAGAGGAAAAAAAACTATTGCTAAGCTTTACTGTCACCTCCTTGTGGTGTGCCCCTATAAAGAGATAGATAGAAGGTGGCCCGTGGCGTTGTGGGTATGTTCGTCGACCCCAACCTCGATGTCGTAGGTTCGATTCCAGCTCTGAGCGACAAAAATCCTTTTCACTACCCCACCTCTTTCGAGTCACTGAAAATGCTCAAAGAGTAAGAAAAAGCTTCTCAAACTTGGCCGTTCGTAGTCGGCATAAAACTGTAGGTCCCTTCCACTCATGTGAGAACAATATCACGCACAACACGAGTGGTTGCTCAGAAGCTAGCCCTGGCCCTCTACGGGCTGTAGCGCCACTCATATTATTATTATTATTATTAGAAGGCACTTCTTCA
Source organism: Eristalis arbustorum (assembly GCA_916610145.1). NCBI lineage: Eukaryota > Metazoa > Arthropoda > Insecta > Diptera > Syrphidae > Eristalis > Eristalis arbustorum. The sequence goes on from OU744318.1 coordinate 12,412,236, forward strand.
ATAGGTTAGGTTCTAGTGGCTAACTGCCAAAGGGCAGTCGCACTTAGGCCAAAATAAGACTACTCTTAATATTGGAAGTTTTCGCCTAATGCTAACTAGGCCTCTAGATGCGAGTTCCAACGGCTTGCTAGAGCACTACAGGAACACAGCAGGAGACTTAATTTTTCGCTAAGCATAGTGTAAGCTAGCTTTATCGCCTAGCCACACAATTTTTTGCGTAATCTACTAGATCCACATGACGACACAATGCTCACATGCTGGCATAGGATCGATTGGTGCCTGCTGGCAGGTTGGCTATTTTAGCCGGCCTAGCTGATATAGTTGAAACTTCCTCAAAAGTAAGTCTCACATGTCTGGACTCTGTAGTGCATTGTGAAACACTCTGATAAGCCAATTTCCCCATTAGACATATCAATCGAATCAAGAATGAGAGTCACCGCTGAAGACTGCCGTCATCTTTGATTCAGGTGCTATTAGTTTGTTTGCCACAATCAAAGCGGTGTTGTCAAGGCAAAGTAGAACAGGCAGTGTTCGCGACATCGACACTTATCGCCTCCCTAGCTACATGTGTAGCAGAGTACTTACAAGTGTGAGACATACAGAACGGCGTTGGTACCATCATTTTAGCGGTACGTACGTAGTCATATCGAAGTGGCTCTATCAAACTTTGCCTTCTTACTTAAAAGGTCTAGCGCTCATATCATTCTTATGGACGCATCAGCATCCTCTTAAAAATATATCGGAAGGCTCAATAGTAAACCAAAAAGTTAAGTCCATGGCCTAGACCCTGCCAAAGCGCAGCGTCTTTTTTTTTTTTTTACATATTTGACTTTATTGTTTTCAAGTTAACAAAGCGAGCCACCGCACAATTTACAATTCAGAGATTTGATATACAATGTATTATATCTTTCTACTGAAATACAACTAAAAACAACAAAATATTAACTTTTAAATAATCTCAACAAAGGGAAAGAACATAAAAACCCTTTATTAAACAAAAAAAAAAAAAAAACAAAAGCGCAGCGTCTTAAAAAAGTTAAAAATCCTTTGAGCCTCGTTGCTTAACGTCGACTTAAGTTTCAGGAGAGCCCACACTTCAGGCATATCGTCGAAGCAAACCAGTTTCCTTCGTCAAGATAATTCGGCCGAATATGGCTCAAATGGCTGCCACAATGGAGATGGCACTTCCAAAAATAAAACAAATACCGGTGCTTATCGATAATTTGAAGGGCCTTGGACTTGGGTCTTGGAGAGGACGTTCGAGTCTAGAGTGGCGCACCCAAGTAGAAAGGGGTATAGACCATCTTGTCGTATGAAACTAAAGACGGCTGCCTAAAGATCGCGCCACTTGAGAAGCTTGTTGATTGAGTCACAGGTTCACCCCAGATTGTAGCATCATACAAAGAATAACAAGAATCGGTAATCGATCGTACTCTCATAAGACCACTCTCTCCTCGGATCCACTCAAGTCCCTTATTGCAATTAGCTTCTGTCAAGCAAGCATCATTCGCCCCGTCCGACTGGCGGTCTGTATCCCTCGCCAGAGACTAGCAATGTTCCTTCAAATGCTCTAATGACTCAATGTTGACTCAGAAGTTAGTCAAAAGCCATGAGTTTTTAATTAAAGGGTTGTAGATGTGAATGGACACACAATTTGCAATCTTCTTAAAGGTAGAAGCAATATTTTCTTCTAGTTGCCGTGACATAGTGGATAGCTGCGCCAATTCCTTCTCTGGGCACCCGGTAATCATGATAAGAGTCCACCCCTGAGGGAACAATCACCTGGTCATTCTTCTTCTTCTTTGATTGGCGCTACAGTCCGGGGTGGACCTGGGCCTCAATCAACATGCTTCTCCAGCCAGCACCCGCTCATTACTTGTGGTTAATTTAAGAGCTTGGTGCAGGTCCACCGCATTATATCCCTGCGCTTGTTCACGTGACGCACGTCAAGTTAAAAGGCCGATATCAGTTTCTTCTTCTTGTTTTTTTTTGTGAGTCAGCCTGTTATCGCCATCAGCCCATCTTGCGCTGGAAATTCTGCACTTACGATGCGGTAAGACTCCATGAATTGTCTCCTTCAAGTCGGTCTTCGCCATCATTTAGCTCTCTTTACATAGCTCCTCGTGATGGAACAGTGATGCACAGTCAAATGGTCCTAGAAACGTAGACATTAAGATGCGCTTTGCCATTCATTTTGCTCGACTCATAAAATCACAAATACTACGACATTGTCCCCACATGAGAGATAGAAGAATGAGAAAAGTTCTCCTTCACTGCAGGATAATGATCACTGCGTCGCCAGGGGCCATTGGCCAGCTCCCTCTCTAACCAAGTCCTTGTGTCCGTACTCTTCCCCCATTCTGGTCCCAGAAGATGTGTCCTGTCTGCAAGACAATGTCTCCAAGCCCACACGAGGCCCTTAAATCCTTCGCTCCCAATTGACTCATTTGAATAAGTCGCCAGGCAATATCCGCTGCATAATGTGATCTCATAAATCAACGTGCCATTACTTGGGGATAAAGGGACCTCGTCGCCCACTGCCGCAGGCGCTTACGTGCTACCGTGACGCTGCATCCACCCGCTCTGTGGCAGACACAACCAAGGTACTCGCAAAAAATGCTCGCTTCATTTGTCCTCTCTGCCTCTGAGCGAGGCGGTGTGGTGGATCCCGTGCCATCGCCACAAAGGCAACAACTTCCCTTGCCTTGTGAAATTTGCATCGTTGGCCTGGATTTGATGGTGTCCTCGTCGGTTGCCTCGCACAAAAATGCAGCAAAACCACCACCGCACCTTGTTCAGAAGCACACACGTTACCATGCATCCGTTGCACACACTTCCTTGCGGCTATGGGCGCTCGGCAGCGCAAAGGACGAGCGCACACAAAATCCAATAAACTTGTCATCGTGGCACTCGGATGCAGCGAAACAAAAACTCGAATCGACTTGTGGTCTGAGGCGGAGGCGGTGGCGCTTTCCTTGTGTGCACGCTTAATAATATTTTCCTCTTGTACTTTCTCTTTTGCAGGATTCCCAAAAGTGGTTCCGCCACCTGGCACCACACCGACACAGAATCTCGGCTCCAGACGACAATCACGCGCCCTCGAGTGCCTGGCCCCGCCGCGGACTGGATCATTTCGACAGCGCAGCTCGCCCGTGCATCAGCCGGCACCGCAGGATCGACCACCACTCGCCTTCTGCAAGCGAAGACTATCGTGGCCGGAAGTTGATCCCAGATCAACGTCGGGGTGAGTACACCAGCCCTTTTTGTTTTTGTTGTTCCTCTCCACACCCAAAGGGAGCCTCGGTAATCCTGTTGCCGTCGCCCAAAATCCCAAGGAGGCTCAACAAGCATGCGTTGAAAATCCCAATTAATTAGTAAAATTAATCTGAGATGCGAGATCCTTGCGCAAATATTTGGCACATCCCCCACCCCCTGCCGGACGATTAATCCCCCGACGAGGAGGCTCTGCGGAGTGCTTCCATCCGAAAAATTTATTTATTGCCACGTCCCCAGGAACACTGGCATCAGATTTTAATTACGCAAGCATACGGTCGCCGTGCTCAAACCCACGCCCAGGGCCGTCGGGCTCCAACAAGGACGCCGTCGACCGCACAACAACCGCAACTCTAATAGTTTCTGCTGACGCAGGTGTGCGTGTGTGCGTGTGTGCGTCGGTGTTTGCTTTATCCTTTCGCCATTATTCGTGATTATTCCCGTACCGAGGAGCCTCTATTACCATAAAAATAATCTACCCCCACCCCAGTTCACATGCGAGCTTTATTGATGAAGTAACGCGGCGCGGTTCCCGGCCACCCTCGTCGCTGATAATGGCATCGCAATGCGATGATGATGCGGAAGGACGTGTAGCAGGCCGCACACCTGATGGCGGTGGCACAGCGCGCATCGAAACCAATCCACACGCCATTCATCGGGGCCGCATAATGATGCCCGCTCGCGAAGGCAGTACATCCCTTTTATTCCACCTCGGCGAGCATCCCCGTCGAATCACGTGATTCATTTGGAAAAAGGATTCCGCACGTGGGGCGCGTCGGCATTCCATTGTGATGTACGATGACACCCAATCAGCCCGCGCAGTGCTTTGTTTTCATCGATGGGCTCCGGTGATTTATTCGTATCTCTGCCGCCAACTGCGCGACGGCTGGTGGAGGGTAATGGAAATTTAAATATCCTCGCAATGGAGAGTGCTCGTGCTCGTGCTCACGCCCGGGGTGGCAATCTTAAATTTCAATTTCGGGGAGTGTGCATATGAAGCGATTAATGAGCTGGCGGGTGGTGGGTGGGGAATCTACTCTGTCTCCACCGATGACTCGATGAGGTTGTGTGCGCTGCACAGACTCTCGGCGGGTTATGATAGTCGAATCGTGTGCACACACAATGGCGACTGACAATATTGACAGGATTTATGGAATTCCCATGTCGACACGGAGGATGACGAGTGTTTGGGTGACAAGAAGTTCACACTTGAGTGACGATTTACTCATGCATGCGAGAGCACAAGGACAGGAGCACACCGAGGTGTGGAGCGAGAATCACACAAGTGCCATCATCCAACAGACGAGGAGACATTTAATCCAACGAATACCGGGTCAGAGACGTTGGCGCATCTGAAAGGACACGACGAGGTAGTCATCGAATGGCAACGCTTAAGCGACTCAGTGTATACTCAGGCTCTGTGGAACTACCTGTTTGCATCTGGAGCGCCTTCGTTTGGCACGTGGACACAGTAGTGGAGGTCGTCGCTGTGTTCGGGATATTCGAACGGTTTCATCTGGATCTGGAATGTTCGCCAAAAAGAGTTCAGGGGCTCCGACGGTGGATCGGGCATTTCCCTCAGCAGCTGTGGACAATACTTTGGTGGTTTGGAGGCCTCGGCAGCGATGACGTTAATCAGCCGTCTGTCACAGAATTCATTCGTAGCACAAAACTAACTCGAACAGATAAACCGAACGGAATAAAGAATTCCGACGTAAATACGTAACATGTCGTAAACATACAAATTTCCACTTCATTTATATTTAGTGATAGCATCCTTCACAGAATTTGTAGCAGATTTTTCATTGTGATTCTACTACGATTGCGAACGTAATAGGGATGAAAGCTTGTGACAGTAAAGTGTAGTCTGAGTGAAAAGTGCACACCCTCAGGTCTTCTGGCGCTTTCGCAGTGTGAGAAGTATTTGTCTGCATGTTCGACGGAGGGCATCAATCGACAGTGCTCAAAAACTGAAGTATAACATCTGCGGCATTCAGCTTCGTCGCCAGATGGAGCAGTCAAGTGGTTTTATTTTCGACCTTCAGAATATACTTCCAGCTTAGTGGCCACAGCGAGACCATAATCGACATCACCCACGACGTCGGAATAATAGTGCGATCGCAGAATACATTAAGTCCACTCGATTCACCGCTGCCAACTCCAACTCATAAGACGTTATGCTGGCAATCACGAGAAGTAGCTCAATCAAAAGTACTAAGAATTTACATTTCGAGTATCAGTCCCATTTTAAGTCAAAGTCGACGACTGAACAATACAGAACTGTGTACTTTTTAGAAAGAGGACAATAAAGCGAACTCAGGTATACGGTCATCCGTATCCGAGGCTTATTGTTATCTCTTGACTAGAGCTTTTTTAAACAGCGGGGAAGTTAGCCAAACGAGAAACCCTCGAACCTGGAGGAATGGCTCCTGGCTTAAACCACTGATCAGGGGCCACTGCATACATTGGTTCATCTCTAAGCGATTATGGTAGACGCAACCAAGAAGGCGCCACGAAGAGACTGTATGTCAACTTGACAGGAAAATGAATGTTAGTTGACTGTTTCTTCTTTTTCTTTCAGTTCTAGGACTTCACTCAACAATTACTTGAAATAAGAATAAGAGGGCTTGAGTAGCGGAAAAGGGATCTATCAACCGAAATGTGTAAGAGGATGTAGGGTAATAGTGGTAAATCTATGCCTCCGTATGGAATGTTTGCGGAGTGAAGCAGCTTGAACTGGTGGTAGGGAAAAAACTGCGTTAAGGCCAATTCATATCAGCGGCGAACTGCGAACGCGAACTTTCCTTTACCTGTTGACGACTGTGGACAATGAAACAAGGACAACGATTTCGGTTCTGCACGTGGATTGTGAGGTTCCCTAATAGACAAGCCGTTGAATTTGCTTAGACCCTAGAAGCCCATAAGGCGGACATCACCGCCATCCATGAGGTGCGATGAGTTGGACCGGGCAAAAAGAGGATGAAAAACTGCGATATATATTACGGCGATTGCTACAAAGAGCGAAGGGAGTGCTTGTTTGGATGCGGTTTTGTTGCTCGAGGCAGACTTAGGCAAGAAGTCGTCTTTGATCTCCAGGAAAGAACATACGATCAATGCCCCAGCTACGACATCAATAGTTCTAGGAGATTTTAATGCAAAGACATCTCTGCTAGAGCTGTCGGAAAACACAGTCTACATGACAACACGTCTGACAATTGGCTCAGGCTGTTCGACTTCGTGACGGGGCGAAGCCTTTTTGTAGCCAGTACGCGATTCCTTCACCTCACCATTCACAAAGGGAACTGGCGGTCCCATCCCGAAATCGCAATCGACCGCTAGTCTCAACAGCATCCGTATAATATATGGGTGGCGCTACAGCCCGTAGAGGGCCAGGGCCTAGCTTCTCAGCAACCACTCGTGTTGTGCGTGCTATTGTTCTCTCACGAGAGGAAGGGACCTACAGTTGTATGCCGACTCCGAACGGCCAAGTTTGAAAGGCTTTTTCTAGACGGGAATACTCTTTGAGCATTGTCAATGACTCGAAAGAGGTGTAGTCGTGAAAATTATTTTTGTCGCTCAGAGCTGGAATCGAACCTACGACATCGAGGTTGGGGTCGACGCACATACCCACAACGCCACGGGCCACCACGGTACAGCATCAGTACCGAGATTAAACGCTTAGTAACTCTTGCCAACTGATGTTTCTTTGGGCTCGAGAGGCAAATGAGTAGCAGAGCCATCTCTCGAAGGACCATGCTAGCATAACATAAGAGCGTGATCATCCCTGTCCCGCTATATGGTAAGGAAGCCTAGGCTATCTCAAGAGCGGATGAAGACGCACTTGGTCTCTTCGAGAGAAAAGTTCTGCGTTCAATCTTTGGTCCTGTTTGCGTTGAAGGTTTCGGGAGAAGAAGAGTCTCCCACGAACTGCGAACTGTACGGGCTGTACAGCGACATGAGTCTAATCAGGCGTCTACGGATTCAACACCTAAGATGGCTAGGCCAAGTAGAGCGCATAGACAAAACTGCTCCAGCCCGAAGAGTCTTCGACTCCGAACCAGAGGGACAACCAAGAAGTCGATGGCGCACTTAAATGGAGAAGGACCTCAACCAACTTTGCGGGTGCGAAATTGGAGGCAGCAGGCTAAGGATCGTGCCAGCTAGAGAGGCTTGTTGAGTTCACCCGGACTGTAGCGTCATAAGAAGAAGAAGCCAATACTTGGCGTTGCTCAACTCGGGATGTACATATTGTGGTCGTAAAGGAGAGCGGTTGCTATGGTTCTCACTTGTGATTGCCAAGCACAACATTTGATATATAGGAATATGGTTTATACCCGCATCGGGTGGTTTTCACTCTCAGAAGGCAAATGAAGGTCTCTCGGTGGAAGTTTGCTTGAACAATGGATCGATGCAGTTGCAACAGCAGTTACGTATTTTTGTTCCACGCTAATGGACGCCACAATTTCCATTCACCAATTAAACAAAGCATTTATTTCGCGGCATCTTTTTCATCTTGCGAACTATTAGCACCTCCTCTCACTTCCCCGCCAGGCCACTGCCACTGCTCAACCACACAAGCACATCGTCGGAGTCCTGCACCGGCTGTGATTATCCAGCGCATAGACAGAAGTGCATTTCAAACAATTAAAGTTACCAACTTCGACGTAAGGCAAAAAATCCACGCTATCGACTGCGGGGTAGCACCCGAGAAGGGACCTCGAAACAACCGTCAACTTTCGAATGAAAGCCGAGACGGAAAATAAAACAGAACTCGCAGGCAGAACAACTTCGTCCTTTTCGCTGAATCCAATTAAAAAGTTCAGCATGCTACTTCCGCCAAGCAACTTCCAGAGCTTCCTCCTCGAAAATGTAAGGAGAACCCTTTTCTTTTTCCTATCTCGCCAAAGTTGCACCCAGGCTAAGATACCTGACGGACCAATTTAATTTGCAGATCCCTCCGTAAGCCCCAGCGCCACTCAAGGACTCCGGGACAGATAAATAATTCAAGGCCACTTCGGGCCTGTCCTCACCTCGAAGTGCGTACACATCCCTTCCGGGTACCGGAAATCCTCATGTAAATTTAATTGCAGCAAATTGATTCTACCCCCGGCGCGTGTGGGTGTGGGATCCTTTCTTTCGCACAGATTGCCCCTGTCACTGTGTCACACTCGCCCGAGGCGGCCACAGTCACACGGAGCCAATCCATTTGCGTGAATTGATGAAGCACCCGTTGCCGAGAACTGAAGAAGGATTCAACGGGGTGACGGATCGCCCTCAGTCCCGCGACAGGCGACGACTTTGACGTCACAGTCGGCCACTTGTGGCGACCAGTGCGTGGGACGCGCCCACCTAGCGTCGCTGCGGTTGAGTATCCACTTTTTTTTGTTCGTAATTTCATTTATATCCCCGGGATGAACCAACAGAAACGGACACTTAATCGATTTTCATCTGCGTTAAGTGTCCTGTGGCGGCCCGGGGCAGGGGCGATGTTGCTAAAGTTTCACTCGAACTTTCTTCCCCCAAGGCCGTGCGCCAGCCTCGCCAGCAGTCCCAGGATGGGATAGTTTACTAGATTGGGTAATATTCCGCCTCTAACTGGGGCAATTTTCGGTGAAATAATTTCCTTTCATTGGATTCCGTTGCCATCCCGGGGATTACTTGACTTTCCTGGGTGGCTGCGTGTGTGCGTGGGCAAATCTCCCCGCTTCGGTAATGTCCTGCGATACGATTTATTCGATTTAATCAGATTTGTGAATGCGTTGGCATTACACACTGCCGTGGGTTAATTCAGTCAGGACATTAGATTCGGTCACTTAGGCACGACCGAGTTGGGTTCCTGTCCGGCGGCTGGTGGCCCGGAGGTGGAGGCTTGCACGCGTGGCTGCACACCGAATATTGATGGTGGCTGGCAACCACATGCCTCACTTGATGAAATGTTGGCCGAAGGATGTGCGGCCATTCAGCGGAGGGTCTCGGATGCTGTCAACTGAATGTCAAGTGCCTGCGGTAACACATTCCACTCGATGTTGGCGAGTTATTTGTGGAATCACCTTGATGGAGCTGAGAGATCCTTGACAGAGACTGCGTGGGTTTTTTAATCAAATTGAGGAGAAATTAGAAAACAGCTTGGATTGCAATAGAATCCTTGACCTTGTCTATGGACACGTGACGTTGTTAAGGAGTGGATTTACCTAGTCACAGTTGCCCAACCGCTCTCACATTGCACCTATCAAAGAGTTCGACGGCAATACCTCTACAGGGAAGATTGGTCAATTCAACATTAAGCCCAACTGAGTGGTATGTCCACGATTACATCCACGTCCCGATTGAAAGTTGTTTTAAGAAATCTTTCTAGACTTGCTTCTTTTGCAGGCAATGATATTAGATATGTCTAATGCGGAGGTACGGGAAAATTTGAGGGCATTTGAGACCCCTAAGGAGGAAAAGACCTCAGAAACATTTAGCATATCATAGATTTGAGGGACTAAGGAATCGCTTGGTTGGCATTTTTTTTATGGTTTTTCGCATTATTACCCCAACATCAGGATTGGATTATGGCGCTACAGTATGGGGTGAACCTGGGCTTCAGCCAACAAGCCTCTCCAGGATCCTTCGCCAACTGCCTCTAATTTCCCACGCCAGTTGGTTGAAGTCCTTCTCCATTTGAGTGCGCCATCGTCCTCTTTTGCGTTGCCCCACTGGTTCGGAGTAGAATACTCTTCGGGGTGGAGCAATGTTAACCCACTTACTTTACTGTTACCCACCGCTTTACATGGCCCAGCCATCTTAGGCGCTGACTCCGTAGACGCCTGACTAGAACCATGCCACTGTACAGCCCGTAATGTTCGTGGTTGAATCTTCTTCTCCAGAAACTTTCAACGCAAACAGGACCAAAGGTTGAACGTAGAACTTTGAAGAGACCAAGTGCGTCTTCATCCGCTCTTGAGATAGTCCAGCCTATGTACTCAGTTTTTCCGTGGTTTACCGCTGGACCCAGTTTAGCTGCTTCCAACTCAATGTTAGCAAACGCCTCATTCACGGCTCGCTGGGTTCTGCCAATCATGTCAATGCCATCGGCGTATGCTAACAAATGCACGGACTTCTGGCAGATCGTGCGTCTAGTGTTGGCGTGTGAGTTTTGCACGATCTTCTCCAGGACGATGTTGAAAAAAATAACATGACAGCGCGTCGCCTTGCTTAAAACCATTGAAGGTCTCGGTGAGTTCGTTACCGACCTTGATGGATCAGCGAGAGTTCTCCATCGTCGTCTTGCACAATCTGACGAGCTTGGCAGGAATTTCAAAACTAGATATGGTGGATGGTGGAACCAGGCCTGAAACCGCACTGATAGGGACCTATCAGTTTGTTGACGAATGGTTTCAGTCGCTCACATAAAACGGCAGAGAAGATCTTATAGGCGATGTTAACGAGACTTATCGGGCAAACGATACTAAGATTCCACTCGTCGGGCATGCTTTCCTCCGACCATATCCTATGGATAAGTTGGTGCATGCACCTTACCAGCTCATTTCCAGCTGCCTTAGAGAGTAATGCAGACAGTCCGTCTGCATCAGCAGCCTTGTTAGATTTTAGTCTCGATATTGCTATGTGGACTTCATCTAGGTCGGAGGGACAGAAATCTCTTATGTCGTAGTCCACAGCGTGGAGTGGAACATTCTGAAGTAGTATTGGTGTCTTCTTTGCCGTTAGAGAGTCTGCAGAAGTTATATTTCAGTATTCGCAGTATCGTCTGCGACCCTAGTTCGTATCATTCGAATTGTGGCAGACAGGACTAATCAACGAACGATCGGACTAGAATTATAAAGGTTTCTTATGAAAGTTTAGTTTTTAACGTTTTCTTAAGTTCCGTTCAGTTTCGTTGAGATTCGTTGAGATTCGTTGAGTTTCGTTGAGTTTCGTTAAGTTCCATTTACTTATACGGTAGAATAGGTCGAAGCAAAATCAGTCATCTTCCACGTAAATATGCGACAGCTTATGTTAGAATGGAATAACAAATGATGATGGCACTTTATCTTTTTGGTTTGCTTCATTCATCTACAAAGAAACTTAGCCACTTGTCTACTGGACCCTTCGGCGACTGTTAAAATGTGCTATATTGTCGTTGCAGTATATTCATCAATTATTTTCTGGGATTCCTTGACTATCTACGAGTTCCTCAGAATCTAGTGCTTTATTCGAGTTGATCTGTCATCTATACCTAAACTGACTCTAGCGTCGTTTTCCTTGGTATTCTTCGGAGCGTGAATCTTATGGGTAACCAGACATCATACGTGCTTCTGTCGAGCTTAATCGTTGCTTTCGAAAGAAATTGTCCACAGGTGTCTGCTTTGCGACCTTTAGCTTCCTTGTGACAATTCAACAGATTTGGCGTTTCCCCTCCATATGTTGTGAATAATTTCCCTTTGTTCCAGTCAATCACATCCAAAAACACCAGACCCTCCTCCTCCAGCTGTACGCAAAGTGCTTCACAAAAAATGGCTCTCATTTCGATGCTAATTGGGCACGCAGAGACGCGAAGTGATTGATTGCAATGCACTCACTTGAATTCTTCGAAAACTTAATCAAATTACAGCACAGCGAGTAAGAGAGAGCCCTCCAAGCCCACTTCAACCCTTAAATGATTAATCAACTGTAATTAGGCAGCACTCGCATTCCCCCCCAACCCCCTCCACGATGTGTCACTTCAAGGGAAACAACAATTGATACCCCGCTCTGTGTGAGTGTGCGTCTCATTTGTAAATCACCTCGTTCGTGCACACACCGAACTCTCGTAATCCTCGTAATTTTTCCACTCCAATCCGCGTTTACATGTGACACTGTTGACACAGCGGTTGGTGGGATTCGCCGAAGTGGGCCGAACAAATATTTAACTAAAATCGATTATCACGGTAAATTTATCTAAACCGCTCTCCAGAGTGAAAGATAGATTGTTTGAGTGGGCGCCGGTGAGGGTGGGTGGCACGCCCAAGCCCCGCGTACACAGAAAGGTCATGTAGCCTGCCGCAGGCTGTTCCACCGAGAGGGAGATATCGAAGAATTATTGGCACTAAACCCCACTGTGTGCGGACGACGCTCTCGAAAGCTCTCAAGGCCGGGTGCCACCCTTCAGCGGCGGGGGTCGTGTGTAACACAAAACCCATTAACCGGGCGAGGATGTGAAAAGAATCCATATCGTCGTGTATTTCGATTGCGGATTGTAAATTCAGCCGGAATCCTTGTGCACAGGCAGCCGATCCATTTATTCCACCATCCATCCCTCCAGCCCTCATCAAACTGAATCCGATTACGGCGGCACAGGGTTGCCAGGCACACACACGGGCACACTCACAGAGCAGCGAGCACTCATATTTTCCAAAGCGACTGCTTCAAGTTCGGGGCAATTACGGGCCCCATCGAATGGAAAATCTCAGGTGGTTGCTCTCGCTGGAGTGGGCTGGCAGCCTTTGTCTGCTGCAAGCCCTGACGACAGCATATGGGGAGTGCCACAAGGTCGAGCGCAGAGCGAGACTGGGACCGGCACTGGGTCTGGGACTGGGACTGGGACTGTCATAATAAACATTTAATGGTATTTTGATGAAGAAGCGTGCAGACAATAACCAGCGAGTGGATCCACCCCCCGGCAGACATCTACGCACCCCGCTGCCGGTGCTCGGCTGACATCTGTTGTTCGGCGGATTCCCTCATTGTTGTGACATTAAAAATATTCCTGTGATAGGATCGAGCAGCCATAATCAGCTTAGCTGCTTGGAGGGCACATCAACCGCCGAGGACGCTAGCTCGAGATTTTTCCCCGCAATTGATGGCTTGATTGCTTTCGTTCTTTCAGCCAGAGTCGACTAATTAATTAGTTTCGCATGAGGTCTGCGCCGTCAGACGGGATAGGTGTCGCATAAGGTTTTACGAGGGCGCTTGCCGAAAGGGTGCGATAAGCGACAATGGCGAACAAAGTTTGCCGTGTGAATGAATGCGTATGGCTTGGGTAACAAGAGCGGGCATTGTTTTGTGCAGATTTTTGACGGGAAATGTGTGTCTGTAGCCCGGAGGGGGACTGTGATTGTGTGAACGACGCAGGCTTGTAAATCGTAGAGGGAGGCTTGAATATTCTGGAGGGAGTGTCGTAGATGCTTCAGAGATGTGGAGAGAGTTTATGGGGGCTTAGAGGTGGGTGCATTGTGCCCAATGGTCGTGGAAGCCAGTTCGAGGTATGTGGAGTCTGTGCCACATTCTAACGCCAAGACGAAGTTCGATTTAAGGATGAACAGGCAAGCATTCCTTTGTACTTTCTTAAGACTTGGTGACATCAAGACATGCGTTGAGCGATATTGCACGAGAAATAATTAAGATCCCTTTCCTCAATCGGCTCAAATATCAACTTGAGTAAAAGAGAGAGCTGCGTACTGTTGTGGGTTATCTCCTGGTGGAGCTTCTAGTTCACCATTGACACATTGCAACGATGCTCCATACGTTACCACACTTGTTTTAAGACTAGTTTGTGGACATTATCGACTAGATGCAAGATGGTGTCTTGGTGGGAGGACCTGTGCATACGGGGTAAATTTCTTGATTGCTACCAACTTGACTGGGTGCCAGCTTCCTGTCAGTACATCATTGTAAATTTGACATACAGCCACCTCGCAGATTCCTCGGATAGCCTCCGCAGCGATGTATGCCAGGCACACCCTACATACAGAGGTAAGAAGGTGCATACCAATCCGTCCACCTTGGCGATTGAAGATGAAAGACAGCTTGTTATTGATGACTGGGAGCAGGGCGTCCAGGACCGTCATTACTGCAAAGCAGTTATGGCTCAGGCTCAGACCTTCCACGGGATGCAGGCTTGAGAAGTAAGTACGTTTTTTGGTCTACTTCAGTTATGTGCGTCTAGTGGATGGTAGATCAATCGAAGAAAAAATTTCTGCATCTACTTAAAAAGCACGCTCTTCCCCGACGAACTCTAAGCACGTTGGCGCCGTCGTATATATCATAAAAGTAAAGCTTTTCATTTATGCACACAGCGGCCGAAAGGATCTCTATCGTTTAAGGTTGTCGAGGAAGAGCATGCCTGTTAAGATGATTCAAGAGTTCTAAAAGTCTCTGTCTCCATCTGGACTAAGGAGAGTTTCAACAAGGAGCAAATTATCGACGTACCCTTTTGCGATGCAAAGATGATTGTCCATGGCATGTTCTCTCTGACTCAACAGCTCGGAGATCATTGCTCTAGAATGTATATTCTGTTGCTTTTTGAGTCGATTGAGGAAAGCAATAGTTCTTGTTCCTCGTGTACTATCACTCAAAACAATCAAGACCAAAGGCAAGCATTTTGCCCAAGTGTATATCTCTCTCTTGATTGGCGCTACAGTCCGGGGTGGACCTGGGCCTCAACTAACATGCCTCTCCAGCCAGCACGATCTTTTGCCAGCTGCCTCCAGCTGCGCACACCAAGTTGGTTGAGGTCCTTTTCAACTTGCGTGCGCCATCTAGTGCGAGGACGTCCTCTGTTGCGCTGTCCCAATGGCTCGGTGTCGAAGACTCTTCGGGCCGGAGCTGTGGTGTCCATCCGCTCTACATGACCTAGCCATCTTAAGCGTTGGATCCGAAGACGCTTAACTAGGTGCATGCCGCTGTACAGCCCGTATAGTTCGTGGTTGAACCTTCTCCTCCAAACGCCATCAACGCAAACAGGACCAAAGATCGTACGCAGAACTTTTCTCTCAAAACAACCAAGAGCTTCTTCATCCGCTTTCAATAGCGTCCATGTCTCTGCGCCATAGAGCAGGACTGGGATGATCAGGGTTTTATACAAGCTCAATTTGGTGTTTCGAGAGATGGCTCTGTTACTCAGTTGCCTCTTGAGCCCAAAGAAACAGCGATTGGCAAGAGTAATTCTGCGCTTGATCTCGGTACTGGTGTTGTTGTCCCTATTTACTCCGGAGCCTAGGTAGACGAAGTCCTTGACTACCTCAAAGATTCTGCTGCCCAATATGACGCTCTGTCCGAGACGTCGATGTTGTGCGTCCTTCCGTGATGACAGCATGTACTTTGTTTTGCCCTGGTTTACCGCTAGACCCATTTTAGCCGCTTCCGCTTCAATACTAGCAAACGCCTCATTGACGGCTCGCTGTGTTCGTCCAATCACGTCAATGTCGTCCGCGTAAGCAAGCAGTTGAACGGACTTTTGGAAGATCGTGCCTCGGGTGTTTACGTTTGAGTTTCGCACGATCTTCTCAAGTATGATGTTAAAGAAGTCACATGACAGCGTGTCGCCTTGCCTAAAACCTTTTTTGACAGGTTCGGTGAGTTCGTTACCGACCTTGATGGAGCAGCGAGAGTTCTCCATCGTCATCCTGCACAACCTGACGAGTTTGGCAGGAATGTCAAAACTAGACATGGCGCTGTATAGCTCGTCTCTATGCACGCTGTCATATGCGGCCTTGAAATCGACAAATAGGTGGTGGGTGTCGATCTGCATCTCTTGAGTCTTTTCCAGGATCTGCCGTAATGTGAAAATTTGATCGATAGTGGACTTTCCTGGCCTGAAACCGCACTGATAAGGACCTATCAGGTTGTTGACAAAGGGTTTCAGGCGTTCACACAGAACGGCAGAGAGTATCTTATAAGCGATGTTAAGGAGGCTGATCCCTCTATAGTTGGCGCAGTCAAAGGGGTCTCCTTTCTTGTGGACCGGACAAACGACGCTGAGATTCCACTCATCGGGCATGCTTTCCTCCGACCATATCTTACAGATGAGCTGGTGCATGCGCCCAACCAGGTCATCTCCAGCTGCCTTAAACAGTTCCGCGGACAATCCGTCCGCTCCAGCAGCTTTGTTCGACTTCAGTCTAGAAATCGCTTTCTTGACTTCGTCTAAGTCGGGGGGACGGAATTCGTGTTCATCATCGTCCAAATTGAGTGAAACATTCTGCCTGACAGCGGAATTTGTGTCGTCATCGCCGTTTAACAGTCTACAGAAATGATTTTTCCAAATTCTCAGCATCGACTGCGATTCTACTACTAGTTGTCCATTTTCGTCCCTGCAGGCTTCGGTCCGAGGTCTATATCTTCCTGATACTTGTTTTACCTTTTGGTAAAACTTTCGGACCTCCTTCCTGTCGTAACACCTCTCCATCTCCACGACCGCGCGCTTCTCATGCTCTTTCTTTTTTCTTCTGAGAAGCCGGTGCTCTTCCCTTCTCTTCTGTTCGTAGAGCTCACGAACAGCTCTCGTTGTTCGATGCAGCGTTGCCTTGTAGGCCTCCTGCTTGGCTGCATGTACCTGCCTGCACTCGTCGTCAAACCATGGGTTCCTTCTGGGTGGTGTCGTGAAACCCAGCACATCAGTGGCAGCTTCTTTGATGGCTTTTTGACAACGTTTCCATTCTTCTTCTATTGAAACTGCAGGCAGCGTCGAACTTTCAGAGAGTTTCAGGGAGACTCGGTCGGCAAAGTTCCTAGCGGTCGATTGCGATTGTAGCTTTCCGACGTCAAACCGTAGTGTTCTTTCTCGACTCCGTACTTCTCTCGATATCCTCATCCTTACCTTGGCTACAACAAGGAAATGGTCCGAGTCGATGTTGGCTCCTCGGAACGTTCGGACATCGAGAATATTGGAGGAGTGTCTGACGTCGATCGCAACGTGATCAATCTGGTTGACGGTTGATTGATCAGGAGACCGCCAGGTCCCCTTATGGATGTTGAGGTGTGGGAACCGCGTGCTCATCACAGAGAGGTTACGCCCCGAGGCGAAATCTACCAGCCTGAGTCCGTTTCCGGATGTGTTGTCGTGCAGGCTGTGTTTTCCGATGACTCTAGCAGAGATTTCTTCCTTGCCCAGCTGTGCGTTGAAATCTCCTAGAACGATCTTGGTGTCATAGCTGGGGCATCGATCGTATGTTCTTTCTAGGAGATCATAGAAGTCATCCTTGCTATCGTCATCCTTCTCCTCCGTCGGGGCGTGTGCGCAAATCAGGCTGATGTTCCCGAATTTAGCCTTGATGCGGATTGTTATGAGGCGCTCGCTGATACAATCAAAGCTTAAGACTTTTTGCCTAAGTCTGCCTCGAACAACGAATCCGCATCCAAATAAGCGCTGCCTTCCCTCTTTGTAGCAATCACCGTAGTAGATGTCGCAGTTTCTCATCTTCCTTTTGCCCGGCCCATCCCATCGCATCTCCTGGATAGCGGTGACATCTGCTTTGTAGCAGTCTAGGGCCTCCGCGAGTTCATCGGCTGCACGTGGTCTGTTCAGGGACCTCACATTCCACGTGCAGAACCGAAAATCATTGTCCTTTGATCGTTTGCTGGGGTCGTCAACTTTGAATCCGTCCATATCCGAGGCCTGTTGTCGGTTCGTAACCGTTGGTTTTTTGTGTGGTGAGGGAGTCAACCTCACGCACAACCTACAACTGGTAGGCCGAATATCTCACCTCTCAAATATGAACTGAAATAATCTCCAAAATGAAATTTTTAACTAATTTGGTCGCAATTAAAGTAAATTATAATATAGTAAGCTTGAATAAATTAATCTTGAGTTACTTAATTTTAATCTTAAAATATGAAAATGTATTATGTCACTTCACTGTACGTCTTATACAATGTTATATCTTAAGTCCTGTACTCAAAAAGAATTGTATGTTCTTAATGTACAGAGATAAATCTAAAATCAATAAATGAAAAATGAAAAAAATGAAAAAAATAATAGCTAAAAAATCACTCTTTAGTACCCAACTCCATTAAATTATCATCAGAGCAACAAGTGGGTGCAATTTCGGGTAACTTACATTATCTCTACCTGCCTATCCCGATCGACGATCGACACCATGCAGTTGTGCATCACAGTGTTTAGAGGAGGTATTCTACACCACAGTCTGCTGCACTATCTTTGACCGTAATACAACAAGGCCATCACATGCTTGTTTAACGATAAGATGTAGACCACGATTTGCCTTTCGGTGAGATTATCTACTGATCACGATTTGTCATTGCTCATATACGTGGTCTTTTAAGGTTTCGCGATTGAAGATTGCTCATAAGCTATCTAGCCACTTCAAGAGTCGTTCTCGGTTTCTGCGATGTAATTGTGGCCTGGCTTCTAACGAAACCAGAACAATGTAGAAAATATTTTATGAACGCCTTTCAAACTTGAAAACTTTTTGGGGATCAAACCTCAGACCTCAGAGTCAACTGCCTGACTTTGAAATGTCGTTTACCAGCGCCTGCCCGATTCAGAGTACAGGAGCAGTCATTAGTTAAAGTTGATTGCCAAACTAGGAGACTCCCCCATTCTCGATTGCAAAGTTTTGACAGTTTTTAATCTGCTGGTAAGTGAACATGAATTATTTTTTAGGTTTGTAACCTTACTTACTTACTTACTGCCCTCTTCCCCTCGAATACTAAAAAAATTCAAAATTTGTGTTATTTTTTTTGTGATCAAACCAACGCCCATCTTTTTGGCGGCGTATGTGATTTCCGCTCACCGGAACATCTGAAACGTTTGGTTCTGGTACGAACTAGGATTATTAAGTTCGCACGAAATTTAATAAAAAAGGCGGAGCTTTAATTTATTTTTGAAAATCGGTTTTTTTTCGGTCGGAAATCAAGTTAGAAAGCAAAGAAGATGTTCACCGATTTGGTATATCCTAGTTTGGAACCAATTGGATTAATAGTTTTTGAGTAACCTCATGCGCCAGTCGTAAAAACACTGTTTCGACGCGTTTAAAGTTGATAAGCAAATGGTTGGGTATAAGTCGCGTGACGTTTTTACCATAAATCGGCTATATATTCAATAGGTTTTGAAATTTTCAAAAATCACTGATGGATGTTCCTCTAGCAACCTCTAGCAGGTTGATTACCGGAGTGCAAAATATATTTGTATGTACCGTTTTCGAGAATCGGTCATCACTATGGCGAGGTACATTGGCTTGCACACTTGGGTTAGGTTATTGGGTTCCAGCGAAATTGCCACCACATTTAGAAGACTGTTGGTCCATTCTGATACCCAGTGCCATTAATTTCGTCCCAACGGCAAATGGCGACTGGATTTGAGAAATTTGAAAGCCAGAGAAAAGCATTTTAACCTTGCTACCGCAGGGATTCGAACCGGGGGCCCCAATAACCAAGCGCAGGCATTCCACCACTTGCGCCATTCAGTCGTTAACCTGCACACTTATTTATGATGAAGTGAACTGAAGAACTATTGCCTCACGATCATATGAAGTGACGATCTTGAAAAATGTTGGAAAAGACAAATTGCACGGCAAAATCTTTTTCAGTCAACATAACCGTGGCAGAAGACACTAAGTCCACAATCTGCCCAGCATATGGCTATGATTGATGACATGCAGGGCCCAATGAGCGCTGTACAGTACATTTGCTCTGGTGGGTGCGGCCCTGGCGTCATGTTACATCACTTTTGGCGGTCAACTGAACTTACATTCGCCATAAGTAGACCGTTTGCCTATTCTGACATGTCATTGCTTTAAGCTGCACCTTCCAATGTGGAGTTCCTTGGAACAAACATCCGACACCAATGCACGAATGACCCCGGTCCTCAGTTGGAACTGGTTGTTGAACAACAACTAAAATCATTGAGAAGGCTTTCTTACTCCATTTTGGCTCATCGCCAGCATCTGATATTCATTCTGACAGTCGACACAGAATTATCATATCACGTACCAGCAAAAGGGTTGCTTTTCTCTCCCGCCACGCTACATGTACATCACTCGCCAATAAATAAGGCGCGCGTCACACAGCCGTTCATGCCACGTCCATTATGGCCGACCATCTCCAAAATTGCAGGTAAGCATTGCCCAACCCTCGCCAGGACGTGCCGAAGCCAAGCAGCAGTTGAGCATGACGGCAGCACGCGATGCATCGCCTCAGTGTGCACCCGAAGCCCGGCAAAACGTGCTCCCTTTGTGCCGTCACTCGGCCGGGAAGTGAACCCTTTTGCGTTGAGTCGGAAAAACAAAAGCCATCACGTTGTTGGCTTCACAGCGCTTCCATTAGGACCGACATCCATTGCATAAGACAGCCACTCAGGCGATGGCGTAATCCACCCGGGGACACGCATATGAAACCGTTCTCTCCCACCCCACGTGTCAGTGGGACGGACGACTTGTTGAATCGACTTAACCTTGATGTCGCACAGCCTGTGCTGGCAATTGATTACCAATGGCGGCCTTGAGCCATTCATCGCTGTGCGGTAGGAGAAGGAGAAAAGAAATCAATTTTCAGGACAAATTTGTTTCCCCAACGATGACGACGCCGCCGGCCGTGGGACTTCGATGGATCGGTGCTCTTTGGCAAATAAATGGCTTCGCCGACACAAAAGGCTTGCGAATGCTTTCAATTTTCCCGGGAGATAAACCGAAGCGAAAACACGAAAAGTAAATGTTTTTGCCGCAAAGTCATTCTCTTGGGTTCGTGTGAATAAACAGAATGATGGACTGCGTGCTGCGGGGGGAATATGACCTGGAATCAACTCAAATGACTAAAAGGTGGATTTTCCCGAGTCAGTCAACTTGATTTGACGCCTGATGAGATATCGAGATTTGGCAGGTTTTTCAGCGCCACGACGGTGATTTTTGCAGCAAGTTCCATCTCCCCTGCCTGCCCTGCTTGGGAAACTCATTTTCCGGGTGAAATAAAGTACACGGCCACTGCCATGGCAACTCAACAAACAAGCGGCCCACGCCCATTACCAACCAACCGCAGCGCAATTTCCCCCGGCAGCCGACACCATTCATCGTGGCCGATTGCAAATATTCATAATTTACCTCTCCCCCGCCCCACCGCGTGGCAAAACATTCTGTTTCTCTAATGGAAACTCATTCGAAGTCAATTTGCAATTCCGCAGGTGACCTACACCGTACCTTCGGTCGCGCTGGCCCTCTTACGATCTATTTCCGCGCGCATAATTAAATCAACCGAACCGCTCGCCGATGGAATGCACCTCGGCCGCTCCAATCTCGCCCTGATGTGATGCACCGCCTTCGCCAGCGAAATTACGCGATTCATTATATGCGCAACCTTCTCCTTTGCACAGCCCGTCAATTCAGCCAGTCGACGCGCTCGAAATTGCAGACTTTTCACCTGCTTATGCCAAAGCCAGCACCACCCGCCCGATGTGAAAACAACCAAAGCCTGCACCGCTGCTGCCACAAAAACCTGCAACCACACGCTGAACGGCTGACGAGTGGAACGGGGCGGCAGCGCCCATCAACATTAAACACATCCTTTGGCGCTAGTCCTCGCCCGTGCGGTCGGTGGGATGTGTCGGCTGTGGAATATAAACAATTTCATCTTTAATATGCGGAGGGAAGAAACCAAAACGAAAGCGAAGCCCTCCTTCATTAGCATTTCGCCCCCACGAAGCAGAGCACCAGCTCCAGCGGTTCAGCGCCAATCTCTGTGGGAAATTACATTCCTTCGCCTTGTTTTTCTTCTGCGTGTTTGTTTGTTGTGAAGAGGTCCTTCAGCGTTGATATGCCACCGCCTCCGCCCCCCTCAGGAGTCCCGCCCTCGACGAGGCCAAGTGGGAGGTGGGCGTGGGTGTCGGTTTAGTGACGAGCGTGGGCGTGTGGACTCGGGCCGCAGCACTAATGGAGCTCGACGCGTCCCTGGGGCCAGCACACACCTGCCCGAGGCACTTCGCGCAATATGCGAATTTAATAAAGTAGATCCCATGGCCTGGCCTTAAATCCAATTTATTACATTTCTAGCTCAACCATTTGAAAGGACATGGACTTGGCCATACGCCTGCGATGTGCATCAAATTTCACTCTCCCCCCGCGGAGTCCGAAGATGAGACAGGCTAAGTAAGCCCTCCGCCCACCCCTCGGCAGCCAAAAATCCTCGTTGAATGGAAGAAAAATTTCGCAACACACTCGCAATCCCCTTGTTCACGTGACTCGAATGTGGCATCGTTGGCTGCCACTTGCGCACAGTTGAACGGAGCGAAAGGACTCTCACAGACGACAAATTTCGTGTTGGAAGGATTACGGCGTGGGCTACCCGGGGTCTTGTGTGTCACAGGGAGGGACGGTGTGAAATCGTAAAATTGTAAAATTGTAAAAATTGTGGATTTGCTGCCGTGTCTTATCGCGGGAAGTTCGTCCTCCGTATGTGGCGCAAGGTGCACCAGTTACCACGGCTCAGGATGGCAGAGCGACGAGCGAGTAGAATTTAAATTGTTCCACGATGAGACACATTGATGGTGGAAGCTGGCTGCTGTGCGGGGGAATGGAGGGGGTAATGAAGTTTTTTTGTTGCTGCCAGTCCCCCCTTGTTTGTCGAGGCAATTTTTTTTTGTATCTCTCAACTTGTTTCGGGGAGAAATTTAATTTATGTGACAGTTCGTGTGAAGTAAAGTGAAGTACTTTATGCTTCATTTTGTTCCCGGAATTGGTCTATCTGTCATCCGGGCTCGCAGTCACACGAGGGGATTACTTTAAGAAAATGCACGCATTTTGATTTAAAGGGAGGGCGGTTTGGCTTTAAAAAAAAGACCACATACGCCCGAGTGGTTGAGATGTGGGAGTCATTCAATTGGCGGTCGTGATGACGACGTTTCTGCTATAGTCACATACGTCAAACCACACTGACTTTAGAGATTCGTGTTAAACTTATGTTTTTGTCGGAGGTTTACACTCGCCTGGAGCACTCAGGTTCAGAAACGTGTTAAGGCAGGTGGTAATAGAGGATGTGTTCTGCAGTGTCGTCGTTTTTTCCACAGCCTTCGCTGAGGGTTTCATGGCTTTGGCCAATCACATACATGTGTTAGGAAAGTATTGGCCCGATAGTATGCCGATAAGACCTCTGTAACCTTTTCTCTGACGATAGTACGGCTGCCATTAGTAAAGTCGTTGAAAAAGGTTAAAATTCTAATCATTTCCCGGTGAGCACAGCGCAACCAGTTGGGTTTTTCTAGTGTTCAGATTAACATCGACTCGTACCCTCATCGAGCCAAAATCTCAAAAGAAATGCAGCTGACTAGTGATTTCTCAGAACAATCAAGGAACAAACGGCATTTCTTAGTTACTTACTTACTTTAGTTACTTTTTTACTTTTTAACATTTTAGAGTGGAAATGGCCAGCGATCGTTCATCTCGTGTCAAAATCATGTTGTCTTAGTGCCAACGCAGCAGTATTTATTTATAAAACTTAAAGACAAAGTCTTCGATACCGTGTCTGTGGGATATGCCAAGACAAGAGCGGATGCTAGCCTCTAAGGTGGCTAACATTCAGTTCAGAAGGGCCTGAAGCAGCATGTTGTGCATAACAAGAGGAAAGAAAGCCCCAAGAGCGCGCTTAAGGAGCCTACTAGTTTCGGCGTAGGTTCACCCGGATTGTAGAGTCGTACAAATAACAAGACCGAAGAACATCCCATTTCCCATACGGACGTGATCACAGGTCTTAGGTAAAAGTTTCACATTCAAAGTTTAATTTAACGCAAATTTAATCCTTCTTTCTTTTTTACCTGGCGCTACAGTCCGGTGTGGACTAGCCTAAATTTGTTATCGAAGGTGGTGTCCTGTAGACTGTGTCGTCCGACTGCACTACCAAAGATGCCCTCCTTGCCCAGCTTTGGTTTGAAGTCACCAAGGACAGTCTTCATGTCAAAGCTAGACATTGCTCGTAAGTTTTGTCAATAAGCTCGTAGAAGCAGTCTTTGGTTGCATCTTTCTCCTCCGTGGAGTGTGAGCACATACGATTCTTATGTTGGCAAATTTAGTCTTGATTCGGATCGTCACCAAGCGTTCGCTTAGACACTTAAAGCTCAAAGCGTCTAGCATAAGTCTGCTGCTGATGACGAACCTGCATTCATATGTGCGCTTCCCACGTTCTTTGTAACAGTCACCATAGTAAATATCACAGTTTCTTACCCTTCTTTGCCTGGCCTGGTCCCATCGCATTTCTTGTAGTGCGCTAATGCTCGCTTAATAGCGGTGGGCCTCCGCTGTTAGGCTGTCTGTTAAGCGCTCTGACATTCGAAAATCGTTGTCCATATGTCGTCTGCTAGGGTGGTTACTTTTTTGCACGGTAATTAGCCCACGCATAACCCCCGCACATGGATGACCGGGTCCTAGATCAAGCTCCTGGACAAAGGACCGCTGCTTTTATTGGTTCCCCTTCAAGTGGTTGCTGCAGAGGCTATCCAGAAGGCATGTCCGATTACATTTAGAATTATTTTCGTTATTGCACAGCTACTTGTGAAATGAAAAATAGATTTTACTGGTATTAAATTTATCTAGAAACCCAAACTTTGATGACTGCAACCACAATGAAAATTTGAGTTATCAAGTGAAATACAAAACTTGACATATTTATGAATTTATTTGAAATCAGTTATATTAGCTTGGTTATTATTTAAAATAGTTTGTTATAGATGTCAGAAAAGTATATTCAAAAACCCGAATGCCATTTAAATCACTATAAAATGAAACGGTGATGCTTCCTTTGTATGAATCAATTTCCGGGAAGGAGGTTCAATCAAACCATCCTAGAAATCTCTCCACATTGCATAACGGTCACTGTCATCGATATTATCGAGGCACTTTTCATACGCAGCATTTGTATCTAGCCAGATCATCATACCATTTCAGAATTCGACTTACCGAAGGTGACGTCACAAAAATCTCGTTGAATTATTAAGACATTCGACTTATAGAAGATCGGCTGTAAAATCGACAAAGCTTGTGTTTGTAATTTGTTCGTTGGATTCTAATACGGAAGAGTATACGGTGATGATTACACATATGCCGTTCGTATCGTCCTCAAGCTGAGTCGGTAATGACGCATCGGGTGGATTGCATGTTCAAAATAATGATACGATGAGACAATAGCAGCGATTCGCGGAAAACGAAATACTGGAGGAGGCAGATAAGATAGCGCGACATGTAATGCGATCACTTCAACGTGGACACGTAACTACGTTCCATTTAATCACTCCTGATTCGTTATATGGTTCGTAGAACTTGGGGATGGCTATCATAATGTTCATTTGTGTTGTATTACACTAAGCGAACTAGTTGTTGTTGTGTTGTGAGAAGTTGCGTCATCAGAGTTCTACGGGCTACTCGATTCAATCCCTGAAAGCCGCACCCACAGCGCCCAGGTGTCGATGTAGATGCGAACCAGTTGGTAGTGCAGCTTGCGGGACATATGAAGCTTGGCCAGCTCGTCGGCCGCCATCCAGAGGTTGAAGCGGCGTATGACGAACCATACGGTGCCACACGCAAACCTCGAAAGGATGAAGCCCAGACAGAAGTCGAGACGCACGGCAAAGATGGGAACGATTGACTGCGGTATGCGGGACGCCTTTGGCACGTAGCAGCACAGTTGGTCATCGTATACAGCCAGAGAGAACTCCATGTCGGGCACCATGTAGCCCTTGACGAAGAACCCCGTCATGCTGATGACGTTGTGGCCATTGATGGTCATTCCTATCGCGCCGTGTATGTCCCGTTTCACAATTCGTGGCACCATCGCCTTCGAGTCGCTGCCAACTGACAGTACTCAAAGAGCATTAATGCCTGGAAGACTGTTCTCAAGATTTGTCGTTCGGCATTGGGATAGAACTGGTCGTTCCATCCAATCGTGAGAGCACAACCACCTCAGACTGATGGGACATCCACATTGTTATTTTTATACCCAAGGTGGGATGACTATTTTGGCCATCACGTCGCTTATAAGTCAGACTTCACATGAGGCATACTCTCAGTTTGCATACTGACCACAAGCAATTAATTGTGGAACTTCAATTGGAGTGTACTCGTAATCGACGTCTCATCTCAAAGTGTCAACAATCCCATCATCATCGTCAACAGGGCCTACCTTCAACTTGCCACCCAATATAGTTCGATCGTAGTTCAGAAGTGAAATAGTTCAGCTCTCTTACGTCCCCTTCGGTAAATTCCCACACTAATCTCCCATTTCAGGTGGACCCACACATCTTATCGAAGTTTCAGGTGAATCCGATTGCGTCTCGGAATCTTCTCAGATTTAGTATCGCATGACTCGTAGTTTGTAAGAAGTTCAGTTTGCGGTCAGGAGATGTTATAAATTTATCGCAGAACTTAGCTAAACTCCCGCGCTTAGTTCGAGCAAACAGAACAAGGAAACTCATTGAAGAAGGCGAACTTTTTGCCTACCAGTCAGCCGCTGCCCACTGTCATGACTCCACAAATCAGTGGGTCCCTGGCCTGTCAAACTTTCAAGCAGCGGCTCCCCCTCAACCCTTGGAAAACTTTCGCAACTTTCCCTCTTGAATTAGAAGCCATTCCCGGCTGCCGGCGATGAACTCAATTGTGTGTCACGAAAGCCAGCCACCAGACGAAAGCAACTGACAACCGCAGACTTTCCCAGGCTCATCCCAGGCAATGAGAGTAAATTTGAGAAGTTTTTCTCGCCGGTTTTCACACAATACACCGCCTAGGCCCGTCCTAATGGATTGCCCTTGATTACACCACAGTCGGCTTCAAGGTGAACCGGCTTTTAACCGACTGCATGCGACAAGACTGACTCGACTCCATCACAGGATCTGCGGAAAGGACGGGGAACTCTCCAATCACTCATTTCGGTCGCCATTGTCCGCCATATCACACAAGCAATCAGTGGCCGGCTCACACAACAATGGACAGACGTCCCTGTCCAAGTTGGGTTCCTCTTTTTTCCCTGCAAACAATGCCGCGCACAGAGTGCTCGTCTCACCCTCAACCGCAACCAACCCATTCACTGGCATGCAACGTGGCTGGAGGTGGCTAGGGGATGCCAACGGAAACATCTCAGTTATTCACAATTTCTGAATCAAAAGGATTCCGAAAATACCGCGGAGGACGCTCACGGCAACAACTGCGTAGCGCTGACTAATTAATTCCGTCTTTGTGGCCCGTTGAGAGCTTCATAAGCAGAGTAATTCCGTTTATCTATTATTAGGCTCCTCCGCCGCCATCGTCGGTTAATAATCAATTAAGTATTAGCTCTCAGCGTATTTAAATATTTACGGGCCCAATTGAAGTAATGAAAGTGACTCGCTGACAATCGGACTGAATGCGTCCGTCAAAGCGTAGTGAGCAGGTACAACGGCGGCGGCGGTTAGCCCAACAATCGTCGGCGTAATTAGGGCTGAGTGGTTGCGGCGAAGGAGAAATCCTTAAGACAGCTGGAATAATCTGGTTAATGGATGTGTACAAAGGTGCGTGTCGTCTGCCCGGCGGACAAGTGAATCAGGCGAACGCCATTGATGGTCGAAAGGCCATGAAAATTCTACCAAGTGACACGGGAATTACCGGCTAATGGACGTTCGTCCGTCTGTCGGAACAGAAGGTTGGTCGAGAGAGCAACAGGACACGCTTATGACGGCTGTACTCAAGAGTGAATGACTTGTTAAGGGAACCAGGAGCACACATTAGCGGTAATCCCTGGCTAATTGATGCCGACGAGGTAGAAGCGGACATTGATAGGGTGCCGGGAGTAGTTCGTTTGTTGTCGTATCACTGGGATGAGTGGGAGGGAGGGAGCTAATGGCTACTTGAACTTGTGGGGAGGTTCGCTTTGATGTGGCTGCTATTTCTGTGTACTCGGTGTCCTCTCCTGGCAATGAGGCTGTTTCTCGGAAGATGTTCAATTATCTTTTGGGCCCCTTTGAGATTGGTCATGATGTCAGGCGGCAGATGGGTGGGGTATTTATGACTTGGGCGACAGACTCTGGGCGCTGAGATGGTGATGAGTTGGTGGGTAGTCAGTGACTTCGGTTACCCTCCTCCGTAGTGAACCGACATCAAACGCAGAATAATTCCTGCAAACCACTGTCTCTGTAGGCCCAGGATTGTAGCCAGCTCTCTTGCAGAATCTATCTATAGACAAGACATCGATCACCACAGTCCTCTTAACTGAGAACTAAATTAACCGTTCTCCATGAATGTATAAGAGAGGACCCAGAACCCAGCCTTCAGTCGTCAGTCGTCAGTCGTCAGTCGTCAGTCGTCAGTCGTCAGTCGTCAGTCGTCAGTCGTCAGTCGTCAGTCGTCAGTCGTCAGTCGTCAGTCGTCAGTCGTCAGTCGTCAGTCGTCAGTCGTCAGTCGTCAGTCGTCAGTCGTCAGTCGTCAGTCGTCAGTCGTCAGTCGTCAGTCGTCAGTCGTCAGTCGTCAGTCGTCAGTCGTCAGTCGTCAGTCGTCAGTCGTCAGTCGTCAGTCGTCAGTCGTCAGTCGTCAGTCGTCAGTCGTCAGTCGTCAGTCGTCAGTCGTCAGTCGTCAGTCGTCAGTCGTCAGTCGTCAGTCGTCAGTCGTCAGTCGTCAGTCGTCAGTCGTCAGTCGTCAGTCGTCAGTCGTCAGTCGTCAGTCGTCAGTCGTCAGTCGTCAGTCGTCAGTCGTCAGTCGTCAGTCGTCAGTCGTCAGTCGTCAGTCGTCAGTCGTCAGTCGTCAGTCGTCAGTCGTCAGTCGTCAGTCGTCAGTCGTCAGTCGTCAGTCGTCAGTCGTTAGTCGTTAGTCGTCAGACGAATGAAATTGGTCTGTAGTTTCGTTAAGTTTCGTTGAGTTTTGGTTTTTTCAGTAGAAGCGAAGTGAGTCGTCAGCCTTCAGGCTTCCTCATCAAGGATCCGTGACTTCAGGGACAAATTGTGTCGTCGACTGCAGTCATTTCATCACTTCCACTGTCAAGATTTGTCCTTATCGTCGCTCGGCACTCAAGTGTTCCACTGAACTCTGCCATTTCACAGTGAACTCTGCGGTCCAGCTGCCCTTTCGAATATTGTTTTTGCTCCATTGGTCACTATCGACAAGCCATCATGGTGCAATCGAATCCCAGCCGACTCGGCACTCGAATCCTGCCGCTGGCTCAGTAACCACCCACCTGGCAGTCGGGGTGTCCCCTCCCCGCCAGAGATACAATAACGAGACTTATGACAATATTTCCAATCGAATCCTGTGCAGGATTAAACAGAAGAAAACCATCGAAAAGAGGTTCGATATGTAAATTCGTCCTTTGCCAGGATTCAGCGGTCCTTGGGTCGCAAATAAATCATCAGCGTGCCGGTCTTTTTTCGGCTCTGCTGCCGGGGACTAAATTTATGCAAATGAAGTTGTTTATTTGGACGGAAGCTAGCGTCGTGTGTGCCGGGCGGCCCTCACGGCTGCGGCAGGATGCGTGCGAGTTTGGCACGACTGGTGAGAGGGGGACTGCTTACTTCGCTGGAATTGCTTCATTGGCGGCATTGTTATTCCCCGCGTGTCGGGAACGCCTTCGGAGCGATAATTATGACCTCCACTGAGGGGGGATAACACGGGATCATCGCTGCCGGAGAGGCACAGCCAATTGATTATGCATTCGCCTAATGGAACGCATGATTCGCAGCTAATTACGGAGATGAGATGCCGGGACGAGGGAGCGCCGCATATGCAGATGCCGGGCCTCGTCTGGGCATACAAATGGCCATCGTTAGTGCGGCGCTGTGGATGTCTGCACTTGGGATTCGCCTGGCGGCAATGAAAGGCGAATAAAACGCTCATCCAGTTGCTGGAGGACGACAGGAGCGCTTGACGGAGTTCCGGCCTGTCGGAGGCCGTAAAAGTTAGGGGACTGTAATCTCTTTACTCCGCTGAAGGGGCGGGGGTGGCGTGGAGTATGTGATAAAAATGCGAAACTGTTGCGATGACTTTTTAACGTAATAACCCGGGTGCGTGTAGGTGGATGCGGTAATTTTTACGACAGGACATGCGGACTTGATTAGAGCCCCGACGAAGGGGGTCGTGTGAGGAAGGGAATCAATTTTTAAGTGCCATGACGTGACATAGACCCGGCTGGACTCATAAAGCGGTCCTCGAATATGGGTGCCCATTTGCATTGATGGCTAAACGCTCCGACATGCCGTCAATCTTTGAGTGGATCCGACTTTGGTAAGGGGTGGTAGGGTGTCTATAAAATCTCTTCATATGGCACTCTGGTGGTGACAAGGGATTGGCAGACGTTTGGGTGACATTCGGGGCAGTCTTCGGGATTTGGGTTTCTTAATTGGACGCACATAGGGGTGCTTAACTAGTTCCGGCAGTAAAATTAACCAGGGATTTGATTACCACCCTTATTGCCGGGGGGAAATCTAGTTCGGGGCTTGGCTTTGGCTTTGGCTTTGGCTTTGGCTTTGGCTTTGGCTTTGGCTTTGGCTTTGGCCTTGCCTTTGGCTTTGGCTTTGGCTTTGGCTTTGGCTTTGGCTTTGGCTTTGGCTTTGGCTTTGGCTTTGGCTTTGGCTTTGGCTTTGGCTTTGGCTTTGGCTTTGGCTTTGGCTTTGGCTTTGGCTTTGGCTTTGGCTTTGGCTTTGGCTTTGGCTTTGGCTTTGGCTTTGGCTTTGGCTTTGGCTTTGGCTTTGGCTTTGGCTTTGGCTTTGGCTTTGGCTTTGGCTTTGGCTTTGGCTTTGGCTTTGGCTTTGGCTTTGGCTTTGGCTTTGGCTTTGGCTTTGGCTTTGGCTTTGGCTTTGGCTTTGGCTTTGGCTTTGGCTTTGGCTTTGGCTTTGGCTTTGGCTTTGGCTTTGGCTTTGGCTTTGGCTTTGGCTTTGGCTTTGGCTTTGGCTTTGGCTTTGGCTTTGGCTTTGGCTTTGGCTTTGGCTTTGGCTTTGGCTTTGGCTTTGGCTTTGGCTTTGGCTTTGGCTTTGGCTTTGGCTTTGGCTTTGGCTTTGGCTTTGGCTTTGGCTTTGGCTTTGGCTTTGGCTTTGGCTTTGGCTTTGGCTTTGGCTTTGGCTTTGGCTTTGGCTTTGGCTTTGGCTTTGGCTTTGGCTTTGGCTTTGGCTTTGGCTTTGGCTTTGGCTTTGGCTTTGGCTTTGGCTTTGGCTTTGGCTTTAGCTTTGGCTTTGGCTTTGGCTTTGGCTTTGGCTTTGGCTTTGGCTTTGGCTTTGGCTTTGGCTTTGGCTTTGGCTTTGGCTTTGGCTTTGGCGTTGGCTTTGGCTTTGGCTTTCCCCTTTGAATGGGAAGTCCTCTGGTTCCTCTTCAAAGGCGTCTCTCAGAATCAATCCCTGCTTGTGCCGCGAGTTCATTGTTCGCGTCAAACAGGATATTCACCCCTGTTCAACAATCTCTTTAACTTTAAGACCAACACACCACTCCCTGCCCCAGCTACCATCAATGACAGCACAATAACACATTTTTCTCGTTTCATTGCAGTGTTCAAGAGACGGACGGCTCATACTTCGAGAGCTTCACATCGCTGGCATGGAAGCGTGAGAACCGACGCATGTCAGCGGTACGTGCCGCCGAGACACGTGCCGAAACCCTGCCGGAAAGCGAACGCGAACAGCCCGTCGACGAGATACTCGATCGCTTCGAGGAGAAGGAGAAGCTCTACGTGGAGGTCCTGCATACAATTGCGAACACCGTGGGAGCACCCGCACCCGGAGGACAGGTAAGTTGCTTTGTTCGTGTGTTCCTGCAGCCCGCGTGCACCTCAAGCTGTGCAAACATATGCGTTACATCGTTTCGTTTACTCAGCTGTGTCTACGGACGACCCTCGGCGTGTGCCCCGTCTTTGTGTCGAGGGCTCCTCTTTAACAAGCAATTCCCTGCGCAGTCGCTCCCCACGGATAATGGCAAACTATTGATGGATTCTCAACATTACTTACTCGTTCGACGTCGTTATGGCCCCCGGCGGTGGGGGCAGGGCGGGTGAATAATTTTCGTTTTTCTCCTCGTCTGTCTTTGGCCTTTCTTCGGCGACTCCTGGGATCCTTTGAAGGAGGCTCCGAAGAAAAAAGGATATTCGCCGGGAGGACTAAACGATTTGTTTTGATGCCGAGATTGCCGGGAACACGAAAGGCACCTGTCCCGAGTGAACGGGCGGGCCAAACTGAAATAATTAAGAAGGACATTTAAGACGTGTCTCTTCGTGAGACCTGTGCCTGTGCTTGGCTCGGCCTGTGAATGTGACCTTTGGGGATTGCGTGAGTTCAAGGTTCTGAGAGATTTCTTGGAGTGGCTGGTGTGTTTAAGGCGAGGGAATGGTCAAAGGACTACAACGAGACTAACTCCTTCAGAGTGGGAGTCTGGATGGCAATCACTTGAGAGTGGTTTCCAGCGATGTGGATTTGTGTGAGAAGCATTGCAAGTGGTTCTCCGCTGTACCTGCTGCGGCAATGGAAAGTGGATTCCCGTGGGAAGGGAACGGTTTAATGTTTACTGACTGCTGAATTAATTCAACAGAGGTACATTTTTCACTTCGGGACGTGCTTTGTTGCTTGTTTACCGGGGGATTTTACAAAGTCCACCAGCATGTGTCCCGTTGTGGATGCTCTCCTTACTCAGCTCCGTTTCAAAATGCGCTTGATGTCGAAGCTGGCAGTGATTACATGTTTCTGTGGTCATGTTACGCATCGACATTGTGGCATGAGGAGCATGAATACCAAAGACCTTTGCCCTGTTCCCATTTGAACAACAAGTCCACATCCGAAATGAGCATCTCTCTTCGTTCCAATCAGCTTACTAGATGACGAAGTTTATGTGCTGCTTCTACAACTGATTTCAATATCGTCCATAAATCGGCGCTGTAGAGCGGACAAGGCTCTTTGTTCTTCAAGAGAGGACTCAGTCCAACACGCACCGATTGCCAGGAGTTATTATCCGTCTGATTTTAGATTCAAGCGCTGTCCACAGCGCCAGAAGCGTAGCGACGCTGCACTTTCAGACTCACTTAAGACGCTTCCGTCGCAATGACAGAAGACCCCACAATGACGGTGTTGGTTGCCAATCTGCAGTCAGCTGAAGGACTCTAGGAAGATCGCGCCTGAACTGATGACCAGTCAGTTTTCATGTTCGCATGTAGCGTGTTGATGTGATCAAATGACATGAATCGCAAATGTGTTTTTATATCGAAGGACGCTTAATTCCTTACCACCCGTGATGTAATAGAGTGAAATTAGTCATCGTTCTGTCAAGTTTCGAGGTAAAAGCAAGGCATGTTATGGCGGTGTATAGGTTGTCTCTGTGCGCTCTCTTAAAAGCGGTTTTTAAATTGATGCGTATTGATCTGGACTGTTACAAAGTAAGGAAAGAAACCATTCTAAACTTACCATTCTTAACTTAGTTCCATTTTAAGAAAATAAATATTTGCAGAGCCTTGGGCGAATAAAGGTCAGCCTTCATCTAAAAGAGATACCAAACGGCAACATAGACCCTATTATATCGCAGATATTTTACAGAAAAGTCATAATTGTTGATATACTTACTTACTTAAGGTGGCGCTACAGTCCGGGGTGGACCTGGGCCTCAACCAACAAGCGTCTCCAGCCAGCTCGATCTTTAGCTAGCTGTCTCCAGTTTCGCACGCATAGTTGGTTGAGGTCCCTTTCCACTTGCGTGCGCCACCTGAGTCGCGGTCTTCCTCTACTGCGCCGTCCCTCGGGGGTGGATTCGAAGACTTTTCGGGCCGGAGCATTGGTTTCCATCCGCTCTACATGACCTAGCCATCTCAATCGTTGGATCTTCACTCTTCTGGCTAAGTCGATGTCGCTGAACAGCCCGTATAGTTCGTCGTTGTATCTCCTCCTCCACTCACCATCTATGCAGACGGGACCGAAAATCACCCGAAGAATTTTCCTCTCGAAGCAACCAAGCTGCTTCATCCGCTTTTGACAGAGTCCATGCCTCCGCGCCGTATAGCAGGACTGGGACGATTAAGGTCTTGTAAAGCGTTACCTTGGTTGTTCGAGAGAGGGCTTTGTTTACCAATTTCTTTCTTAGCCCAAAGAAGCACCGATTGGCAAGAGTTATTCTTCGTTTGATTTCAGCGCTGGATGTTGTTGTCTGAGTTGATAGCGGTTCCTAGGTAGACAAAGTTTTTGACTACAACAAAGTTATATCTGTCTGCCGTGACGTTCTGACCGAGACGTCGGTGTTGGGTGTCCTTTCTTGTTGATTGTTGATATACTGCATTAAGAGAAAGATAATTGTTAGACAGACACTGAAGAAGTGGCGTATCCTTTCTATGATCGTGGTACCTCTGATCAATCGAGTTTCTGATCAGATGATAACTACATTCGGGGATAGGACACGTGACACCCATTTCACGATTTTACCTTAGTAAACCTTGCATACTCCTCCAGATAATTCAACCTTGAAGCTTGCACAGGGGTCTCCTTTTTAAAAACCAGTCCTCACGAGACATCTAAATATAGTCTCCCTGAAAGGTGAAAGAAGCTCTTATAGTAATTTTAATTTCTTTTAAAACAAAGAATGACAAAAAATTGGTCGACTATTTTGCTTAGGTCACGTTTAGCGCGTGAACACTATTCTCCGACGAGGATAATCCTGAAATGAAGGCCAGCTTGGCGTCAAAAGTTGTCGAAACAGCAGACTACTGGACGCAACATCATGGTGAAATTAAGCATCAGCTCAGCCGTTGATTCACCATTGGTCGCTGGTTAGACCGCACCGCACATTTTTAGAAGCTTTTACCAAATAGGAGATCCTTCTTGAGTAGATGGGCTTTGTGTTTTAAATGTTGTTCGAATTGAGAATTGAGCACAAACACCCCGGAGAAGGCTTCACCTAAAGAGCTTCATGACAGCCGGTAAGTGAGATGAAATATAATCTCAAAGATCTATGACGAATGAAATTTGCAACTGAAAACAAGCGTCTTATACAGATGTCAATGATCGCGTGAATCCTTTCAGACAGACGCGGGGCTGAGCATACGGCTTCAGTGAGACCTACCTGCTTATGGCAGATAAGTCTGGTGGCAGGCCTCCCGGTAACCAAGAACGATCTAGAAACTTGCCTAGGCCCCACATGAGCAGTGAGTAATGACATTTTGTCAGATTTCTTAAACATGCACTGCTTCATAAGACTTCTTGATTATAGCAGTGTTTTCCACGCGGAGTGGCTAGTAGTCAAGAGGATGACTAGCAGGGCTGAAATTACTATCCTAATTGTCAAGCGGCCATTAAACAGTTTCGGCAGCAGAAATTAGTACAAATCGGTCGGGTAACGCTGCAAGGCGCTTAAATTCTTCTCTTCTCTATGCTATATCCCCGACCACAGATGCATAGGATGAAGTTACAAGGAAATAGGCCCAAACTTACAGATTCTAAGCAAATCTATGTAATCAACCACTCCTTGGAAGTGTCAGCAGGAAAGTGGACAAAAAGGCTCATAGAGCAAGCAAATAAAATGTGGAGCTCTCTAACCTGCGAGACCACCAGGATGCTATGACCCAAGTTGAACAGTCCATAAGCTGAAAAACTTCTTCAAGCATCACAATGGGTTCAGAAGATACGCTCGTGTCAGAGAACATGTTTTTGCACCAACACCGACAATGAGAGGGTTCAAGGAGTTCGAGTCTTTGACATGAGAACTAGTGTTTCGACATATGTACCACATGCGCCCAAGTCTTTTTGACGTAACAATTTACCAAGCAATAGCGAATGTTGCTAACACAAGTCAACGGTGCATAGGAACTGATGTAACGAGCCCTGAATCACTCTGCAAATCCAACGACAAGTGAAAGAAGCTGCAAGGATTCTGTTAAAACACATGTTAAATATGAACGTCTTAGTGTCTCAACTTGCACGCATACTGAGGCCGTCAAACACCGTTCTGAAGGGGAAATGTTCCACATACGCCCGAGTTTAATCTGTCGCAACATTTTGTCAAGCAAGCGAAAAGTTGCTCCGCTGTGCGTCTGCATTGATGCCCCAGCGGAGGATAAGCCCACATAGTCATCGTGTCGGTTGCTGAGTGATTACACTTACCTCTGCGCCTTCAAAGTGAGCAACATCTTGTACATGTGCTCGCTGGATGCTCGTACGTTTAAGGAGCTTGGTGAGCCCCTTAGCCATCGTCTTCAAGCGGAATTCATTGAACACTTACTCCTTCCCCACTCAAGACAATTTCCCGATGAGTGTCCAGAGCTCCATCCATGACTCAGTGCCGTGGACGGAAATCGATTCGACTCCCGACCTGCTGCAAGTCGTCATCGTCGCGGACAAGCGAGTGCCACCGCTGAGTCAACACGTCTCTCGCCTTAAATACAAAACTTAGCTTTTATTGACTCCTCGAATATGTTTCACGTGTCAGAACTTTTACTGCGACATCTCATGCGTGTGCCCTCAACTTGCCTGTCACATCGTAAGCGCTTTAAAGAGCCCCGCGCGTAAATAATTCAAAGCGGCTTTCAGTCCACAAGCGGCTCAAAGCGCCCGCCGAGGACACTTGTCACAGCCATTTCGCAACCACACCAACTCACAGGATATGCATCTATTATGCATGCCAGTTCCCGCACAAGGAAGACCAGCAGTTCCTTGAATCGAATCCTTTCTGCATCAGGAAGCACATTTAACGTTGAAATCGAATCAATTCACCACCGCTCCAGGTACAAGCCCGTGCCTCCATCCAGCCACCGACCAGGACGACTGCATGTTTAAGTCATTTTTGTGTAAAATACCCCGAAACAGGATACTGTGTCCATTTCGAATGAAGCCCGAGCAAAGCGGCGAGAAAAGAAATGCCAACAATGCAACTAGCTCTCTGCGGTTAACTCAATTGGGGGGCGGAGCGTTTTATTTCCTCGCCCACTTCCGACGGGGGACGATGGAGGAATGCGCCAGCAGAGCGCTCAGGAAGGATTCCCTTCGTTTATTTAGTTAATTGAATTGAAATCCTTGTGGTGGCTTCTGAAATGCCAAACTCAATTTCCTTCTCTCCGTCTCCTGATGTCGGCGGCGCGGCGACTGCCGGGAAGCGGATGCGGATCGTGTCTCTTGTTCTCTCGCAGGCCCTCGGAGTTAATGCATTTTCCAGTCAACGTCTTATTTCATTTAATTTAATTTCAATGAGCGCCTCAAGGCTGAGTGTGTGTGTGCGCGTGCTCTAGGGTGGCTGGTGGGTGGGTGGGGTGAAGATGTCCTTTTCTTTCATCGTTCACAGTCAATTTTATGATCCTAATGAGTTCTCGATTCTCTGTTATTTCACGAGCTTTTTTTGCATTTTTTTTCCTGATGTCATGTCCTTTTACTGAAAGTTTCTCATTTTCTGTGTATTTTCCTTCTGCTCGTCATCCGTCGTCTAGTTCGCACACTACAAGGAGGAGATGTATTTACATGCACAGCGGGCGTTTGGCGTAAATCCGGATCGACATTATCGTCTGCTGCATGCTGCTGCCGAGGATAAGCCAAAAATAATCGTCCTATCGGTTGTTGTGCAGGAAGCTGAAGGACTCGAAGCGAAGGATGCCAATGGTGAGTGTATATCTTGTTTGTTCGTAGTTTATCTAGCGCTCTGCTCTCTCTATATCTGTCGCTCGCAGGATGCAATTTCAGTTTCGGGTGTGATGTGAATTTCAGGGGGTGATGATTTTTCGCTCACCCGCTGAACGATGGCCGGGCTTAGGTGCAATGTTGTACATTTGAATGTGAATTTCAAATGGGGAAGCAGTTTTTTGTGCGGCACTGGGAGATTGGGAAAAAATCAGCAGAGGGTACGGATGCAGAGCAGTTTTGATTCGAAATTGAAATCATTGACGGAAAATTGATTTGACGGTTATTTGGGGGATTTTGATACATTCACCTCGATTGCACGGTCAGCTGGTTGAGCTTGAGGGATGGGAGATAAAGAATGCAGACTCGTTGATTATGACCTGAATGTGAAATGCAGTTCTTCCGTTCGTCTTTTTACACACTCTACACCAGAATGTTCCACTCCACGCAATGGACGACGATAGAAGAGAATTCCATCCCCCCGATCTAGATGAAGTCAAGATAGCGATACAGAGACTAAAGTCGAACAAGGCTGCTGGTGCAGACAGACTGTGTGCAGAAATCTTTAAGGCAGCCGGAGACGAGCTGGTAGGGTGCATGCACCAACTTATCTGTAGGATGTGGTCGGTATCGTTTGCCCGATCCACAAGAAAGCAGACTCCTTTGAATGCGCCATCTATCGGTTGATAAGTCGCCTTAACATCGCCTACAAGATCTTCTCTGCCATTTTGTGTGAGCGCCAGAAACCATTCGTCTACCAACATGATAGGACCCTATCAGTGCGGTTTCAGGCCTGGGAAGTCCACCATCGATCAAATCTTCACATTACGGCAGATGCTGGAAAAGACTCAAGAGATGCAGATCGACACCCACAGGTTGTGCAGGATGACGATGGAGAACTCTCGCTCGTCGGCAACGAACCCACCAAGACGTTCAATGTCAAAAAAGGTTTTAGACATGGTCATTATATAAGACCTTGATCATCCCCATTTTGCTTTATGGCGCGGAAGCCTGGGCGGATGAAGACGCACTTGGTCTCTTCAAGAGATAAGTTCTGAGTTCAATCTTTCGTCCTGTCTGAGTTGAAGAGTTTTGGAGAAGGAGATTCAACCATGAACTGTACGGGCTGTACAGTGACATGGTTCTAGTCAAGCGTCTACGGAGGCAATGCCTAAGATGGCTGGGCCATGTAAAATTGCTCCACCCCAAAGAGTATTCCATTCCGAACCAGTGGGACAACGCAATAGAGGACGACCATGAAGCAGATGGCGCACTCATGTGGAGAAGGACCTGATTCAACATGGTTTGTGAAATTGGAGGCAGGTTGCTAGAGATCATGCCAGCTGGAGAGGCTTGTTGGCTGAGGCCCAGGTTCACCCCGAATTGTAGCACCATAAGAAGAAGACGATACCAGTATGCAAGAAAACGAAAAAGCCGACAGTTTCGCGGAAATGGGATCTGAGCTGTGTGCGAAGTTCATCAATTCCATAGCACCTCAAGGAAAAAAGAGGACTATATAGGAATTTTGAAAAATATAGGAATAATGAAAAAACACAGTACCTAGATTCCAACTTTTCGTTGTCAGTTTTTGTTTTTTTTTTTAAATCGTAAGCTCTTTCATCTATCCTACTCTTCAGGTCTCCTTCCAAGTTATGGAAAACAGCATTTGTCCATCCCGTCCCTGAAAAGGGTAAATCTTCGACACCCACCTCGTACCGAATCATAGTACTTACGTCCCTTCTTTCTAAGGTCGCTGATAAATCGTCAGCTTACGAAATGTCTTGAAACGCGGAAGCTTCTTAATGACCGACAGTATGGTTTCCGCAGCCATATTTCCACTGGTGATTTGATAACTTATCTCACCGAAAAGTGGAACCCATGTGTACTCAATAGAGGCGAAAACAAGATAGTTGCGCTTGATATTTCTAAAGTATTTCTTATGGTGTTGATGAATCTCTGCTTCTATGGATTAGAAACCACCTTTCGAACCGTTCAATCCAAGTTGTTTTGGATGGGTTCAGGTCTGATACCAAAAAAAATTAATGCTGGTGTCTCCAAAGGCTCTGTTCCGTCTCCGACACTCTTTCTCATTTTTATAAATGATCTCCTGTCTGCTACTTCTAATCCAGTCCACTCCTTCGCTGATGACAGCACTCTCACCTTTTCATATTCGTTCCAAAACTCACGACCTTGCCCTTCCAACGTAGCAGTGGAACGGCGCCGTATGTCAAGCACATTAAATGCCGAAAAACCCTGACAGCATAATTAACTGGGGTAAGAACAACAGAGTCTGTCTGCTGTCTCTAAAGCGAAACCACTGATAATCAGCCATTATCCATGAATGGCGTTTGTATCGACGAAACCGAAAAACTTTCCACCCTTGGTATGTACATCAACACAAAACTTAGTTGGAACGAGCAAGCACTCATTAAGGACTCTCATAGGAGTCATAACTGCACAACTAACAAGCACCAACTGGCTCCGATGTTAAGAGAAGTCAATGCTCGTGGTACAGTGTTACCACAAGTTAAATTATTTATGAGTCCCAGCAGCTTTAAAAATTGGTAATTTCGAAAATAAATAAATCCCAACATAGGTTTTCGATAACACAATGCTTCCTGATGTAAAACAAGAAACTAATATTTTTTGTTGTTGTTGGTTTTAATACTACACTGGGGACCTCAGACTCAAGACCGGTACATTGTACTACCAGGCAGCAACCTACAATTCCTTTTGAAGACCAGCAGGTGCTTCCGTGATGAAGGGCCTACAGACTCCGCTATCCCTACGTCAGCCCCGAAGACCTGCCACCTGATCCAAGCAAAGTCGGAACAGTGACAGAGGAAGGGCTTTGCCATGTCGTCGTCCTCTCCACAGGCATCAAGGAGGGTATCTTCGCTTAAACCGAGCACATTTCTGTCAAGGGACAACAAAATTTTCGCGGATTTCCTACAGACGTTTGGAGGCAAACGATTGGTCTATCTAGAGGTGCAACCATCAATGGAAGCCCTAACCCCGGACACAGGTAGTCCGAGCGCAAGTTCAGGTCCTGAGAAAGTTTCTTCTGATCCTTGTCTGTTCCGTAATTAAGTCTAAGGTGTCACACACCTTTGGTTCTGTTTGCGTTGATGGCGTTTGGACGAGAAGGTTCAACCACGAATTGTACAGCGGCATGCACCTAGTTCAGCGTGTTCGGATCCAACGCTTAGGATGGCTAGGTCATGTAGAGCACATGGACACCACAGCCTCGGCCCGAAGAGTCTGCGACACCGAGCCATTGGGGAAGCGCAACAGAGTACGTCCTCTCAATAGATGGCGCACACAAGTTAAAAAGGACCTCAACCAACTTGGTGTGCGAAACTAGAGGCAGCTGGCGAAAGATCGTGCTGGCTGGAGAGGCATATTGGTTGAGGCCCAGCTCCACCCCGGACTGTAGCGCCAATATAAAAAGAAGAAGAAGTCACACAAAAGTGGTGACGGACATGAAGGCAAGTAGACAACCGTGGGAATCGTGCTTCAAAAGCATAGGCGAAAGAGTAACTTTGCAGTTTTCAAAATGACATCCTCCTCCTTGTGTAGAGTAACCAGTCTTTCAAACAACCGGCTTCTTCGTGGTGTGGTGCTTATATAAACTCATGTGCTTCTCTTCGTCTAAACTTTCTCAATCTGCTGTCGTCACGAAGTTTATCGATTGTCCTTATCGTCGGCACCAGCAGATGGGTCGAGTGACTTCACAAAGAGACACTCCATGATGTAACCATTGCCTGGCTTCCACAAGCAGTACCTACACCCACACTGACCTTGCCAGCATCACGTCTCTCTCTCTCTCTATCCCTTCTCCCATCGAACGCCCCATCGACCGGATTATGCCGAGATTTGTGACTCTCGCTCCCCACTGAACCCGCTGAAGCCACTGCAGCCACGGAATTTCATCTAAAACACCTCCCGGTAGACCCGAGCAATGGCCCGACCACAACAAATGAACAAGGGCCCCAGCCCCATCCGCAGCCGCAGCCTCAACCTCGTCCAAAGCCCTCGTCTTAATTAAACTATTTCATTGTATTAATTCAAACTATTTGCGCTCTGTGATTAACGGCCGATAATCCACAAAACAAAAGCAGTGCCGCTAAATTCCACATGTCCGCCCGCGCGCGCTGATCCCAGTTGAGCCGAGTTGAGTACGACGACCGCAGATACACCATGCTCGAGTGGAATCTAGGACCGATAACAATTTATGGACCGTGCGGTTGGGTGGGGTTGTGTGGGTGGGAGAGTGGGTGGCGACATGATGGGGATTTGTTTTTGACATCCATTGTGAAGTGCTTTATCGTTGGCCAACATTCTGGCCGGGCGGCAATTGAACAACAGATGGTGGTTGACACACGAGTTAATCGCAGTTAATGGCACTGCCCCCTCGACCAGCCCCCGCCCCCTGTCGGTCTTTGTTTGGTCAGGCGGGTGGTTTTTTTGTCCCGTGGGCTGATGTATCCCTATCCGCGGTGGAACGGAGATGGCGGCGGAATCAATTTAATTAAATTGCACCGCGGTCTGGGTGTGGGCAGTGGGACCACTAAAATATTTATACCTGTTGTGGCCGACGGTGGGTGGGGTGTGGTTGGGTGACGTTATTGATGAGGACTTGAATCGCGATGGCCGTGCAGCGCGGAAAACCCGGTGAAGTATGACCTTTTAATTTAATCCTTAATCACATTAGCCGTTTGATTAAATCAGTCGGAGGCATTATCGTAGCACGCCTGATGTGGGCTGGTGTCTTGTCCTTCGTCGGCGGGGGAGGGGAAGTGCTTTCTGCTTTCGGCGCTCACACCCAGCCGCCCGGCAGTCATTTATCATTCGGCTCGTAATTGCGGTGATTAATGCAAGTTAACAGGCGGATGTGTGTTGCTCGGTGGGTCCGAAGGGGGTGCGTGTGAGCGTGCCTACGTGTGATGTGTGCAATGAACCGTACGTGCAGTGCTTTATCATCCTCAGCCGGGGACGGCAGAGATCTTCGCGCAGATAAATCACGCTCGGAATTAATGTTGCCCGTCGATGGGATGAGTTGCCGAAAAACAAATGAATGGTGGCTCGGCGGAGCAGCTGAAGATTGACATAAAGATTTATGTGAGCTTCTGTGCTGTCGGGACCTTGGCGAGAGGGTTCACCGTGGGAGGGGGCGGTGCCTGGTAATCGGGGATTATGATTTGTCTCTTTTAGATGAGCCGGGCCCTGGTGGCTCACTGAATTTGTCTCTTCCATGTGTTTTGTTGGCTGGTTTCTTTTGAAGGAGGCATGCATTATTCCGGCCCAGGGGTGCGATTTGCTTGGAAGTGGGTTGCTCTATGGAAGGCACTTTGTTGAGAAAGCACATTTTCAGTAGTTTGGCGTCAGAAATACTGCAATTCTAGGCCTTGGATCTGGTCCACAACCTCTGACTCCTCTCCAAACTCTTGCTGACTCCTCTTGCTAAGCGCCTTCAACTAAACACTTGCCTATGGTCGACTTGCTTGGCGCCACCAGGACCAAAGATCGCACACAGAACTTTTCAAGGACAAGGAGTTCTTTATTCACTTGTGAGATTGCCCATCCGGCTTTGACATACACCAGGACCGCGTTGATGACTACATGATTGATCCTTCAGCAGGAGACACTATTCCCTAATCGGCGCTAGAACCACCTGCCACCTGGGGTTGCTTCCGAGTGGCCCAATATCGTGTAACCATAGAGATCCATAGAATTCAATATTCTTCTCTGCAGAGGCCTGAGCGCAACTAAATCAACACCCTGACAGGTCCTTATCACTGCAGTTCCAGGTCTGGGAAGTCCACCTTCGACCAAATATTCACACTTAGGCAGATCCTGGAAATGACACCGACACCCACCACCTATTTGTCGACTTTAAGGCCGCATATAACAGTGTGCATAGAGACGTGCTGTACAGCGCCATGTCTAGTTTTGACATTCCTGTCAAGCTCGTCAGGTTGTGCAGGATGG
This sequence comes from Eristalis arbustorum, assembly GCA_916610145.1. Lineage (NCBI taxonomy): Eukaryota > Metazoa > Arthropoda > Insecta > Diptera > Syrphidae > Eristalis > Eristalis arbustorum. The sequence goes on from OU744318.1 coordinate 12,455,746, forward strand.
AGAACTCTCGCTGCTCCATCAACGTCGGTAACGAACTCACCGAGACCTTCAATGTCAAAAAAGGTTTTGGGCCAGGCGACACGCTGTCTGTGACTTTTTCTTCATTGTCCTTGAGAAGGTCGTGTAAAACTCTCACGCCACCACTAGAGACACGATCTTCCAAAAGTTTGTTCAACTGCTCGGCGCGGACGAGATTAACGTGATTGGACGAACACAGCTAGTCATCAATGGGGCGTTTGCTGGCATTGAAGCGGAAGCGGCTAAAATGGGTCTAGTGATAAAACTGTGATCATCCCAACCCTGCTCTGTGGCGCAGAGACATGGACGCTGTTGAAAGCGGGTGAAGAAACTCTTGGTTGTTTTGAGGGAAAAGTTCTGCGTACCATCTTTGGTCCTGTTTGCGTTTATGGCGTCTGGAGGTTCAACCACGAACTGTACGGGCTGTACAGCTGCATGCACCTAGTTAAGCGTCTTCGGATCCAACGGTTAAGATAGCTACTTCATGTAGAGCGTATGAACACCACAGCTCCTGCCCGAGAGTCTTCGTCACCGGGCCATTGGGACAGCGCAACAGAGGACGTCCTCGCACTAGATGGCGCACACGAGTGGAAAAGGACCTCAACCAACTTGGTGTGCGCAACTGGAGGCAGCTGGCGAAAAATCGTGCTGGCTGGCTGTAGCGCCAATCAATGAAGAAGAAAATCACGAATGATTGAATATGATTTCAGACCGCGTCTGGGTTTCTGTGGTGCGTGTGTGAATAACGTTCATTTGAGTAATCTGGTCTGGATAGTCCTTCGATGGGCCGACTGGACACCTGACCGCTGCCAGTCCACATGGTGAACTTGAAGAGTCTTCGAGGGTTGCGTTCTATTGAGGTGACCCTTCCATCGTCGGGGTGTTGGACAGCGAGATTGTCTGCCACTATTGAGGGATGTTGCTGTTCACCAATCACAAACATCTCCCACTTAATACTCAATCGCTCCTATACATGTTACTTTTCGTTTCGTCAATCGGACAGAAAGTGCTCGATAGACGCTCTAATGAAGCTCAACGGACGATTGTTAGATTACGATGGGGGACTTGAATCTGGAAACAAAAAAGATTTAAACGGAGAGCTGTCATTAATAGAACTGCTTCACACTTACAGACTGCCTGGAAGTACTCGTGCGGTCCTCAATGTGGTTTACGACGAAGATCATGCTCCCGTCCTGGGAATGCATCTGGCTTAAAGTTCTCCGACTCTAAACAAAAGCACCCTTTAAACGTCTCAGTTGCGCCCGATCCATTCACCCACCTTTGTAGATTGCCTCTAGGACTGCTTTATATCAACCTAGGGCCTCAGTGGTCTGATAAGCAACCTCGAACTCCATCTGAATAATCGAGAGTCGTTGTCCTTCCTTCGTTACTAGAGGAGAGTCAGTCTCTAAATCGTTCATCATTACAGGAGGGGGGAATTTAATTTTAAGTAGTAACTCCAGATGGGAAGCTAGTTCCCTTTCACTGAGCATCTAGCCAAGAGTCCGGATCTTGTTTGTCTAAACTTGGTTCTGAAGAATAGGGCTCCGTATAGTCTATTCCAAGGTCCTGACCTGCCCTTGGGAGCACCTTATAGACATGTACTCCGCGTAAACCGAAAGACTACGCAGCACACTCTTACTCTGAACGTCGCCATTGCTAAGTTGTTGATTAGCTCTTGTGCGACCATGGTATCACACGTGGGTTGAGACATATATGCCAAGCTTTAAGATTTCATCACGAGAAGTTGAGGATGTGTGAACTTCTGTCTCCATGAATAACAGCCGCTGTAACAGCTCTTTGAAGTGCATGCTGAGACTCTAATGAACTCTATATGATTGCCTGCTGTTTCGTCAAGGGTGCACTGGATAACTACCATCGTTGACTCTTCAATAAGCACTTTGCTCGCACAAGGCTTTAATATGGATTATAGATTGCGTATAATAAAAGGAAGTGGACAACTTTATGATCCCTGCGGGATGCCATTTACAACAAAACCTTGTTTTACGCGAGAAGCGTTAAAAACATGTCCAAGTGTCTCCTCGAACTCCAATATGCGTCTGTCTACATTGATGGGAAGGAATTCTCTTCTACCGTCGTCCAATCGCCCTCGTCCGCCTATGAGTTTGCAAAAATGACACAAATGATGGCAAGGTGATGACTAGAGACTGTCTATGGAAGTCGTGAGCTGTGAGTAGCACCGATCCACAGGAAAATAGCGTTATACAATCGGGCCAACATTTGAAGACTATGCCTTGCATGCCTTGAAACCGCTGAGTCTGACTAAGAAATGCGTTCATCCTGACGTCATTGTATTCGGAAAACCATAAGTTCCTTCATACCTCCTTTGTTGTCGCCCCTAATCCTGGCACAAAACGAGGCCATTTCCGAGCTCTCTACGAACAACACCGCCCCGAATTTGACTTCTAAGCCAAAGCAAATGTAAATTCCTTCGTTAATCCACCCCATATGCTAATTCACGAGCCTGAATGAGGTACCCCGGACGTGTTGCTTGCGCGCCCGGCTCAAACCACCATCAAGCAGCGGTTAATCTGATCCTCGTTGCGGAACACTTTGCCGCGTAATGTTCGGCAATACATCAGTGGGAGAGGCAATTTCCCAGCGCGTCGTCGGGGGTGTGCACGTAGCTCTCGATTTAATTTCCCCGAGAAGCCATTTAATATCCTGCGTCGTCGCTGGGGGCACGGGGTGGAAAGAAAAATCTCGTATAATCCGTAAATCGATTACAAGATGTAATTAACTACCGCCCCGTCTGAGGACACGCCCCGGGAATGTGCCAACCGCAGGACTTTAAAAAATGACTAGCTTTTCATGCAGATTGTGGGTTCATCCTCCGCGGTGACGCTGCCGCCCTCCCAAGCAGTCAACGAGGCCATTGTGTCAGGAGCGTCATGCATCACCCCTTCATCGACTTGAATGGGTTAAGTTATCGCGCAATAAACTCTAATCGCCTACTTATCGAAATGAATCCACAAGACGTACAGCCGCCCACCCATTGTCCGACACACGCCTGAAATTGATTGGAAACATCCTACCTTCGAGCGCTCTTATCGTGCCGCATCCTGCCGGCGGGCCACACACGCCCTGCGCTCGGTCCAGAGCCGAAACCAAACAGTAAGCAAATAAGGACCGAAAACCTAAGCTGCCGCTACTGCCACCGCCACCGGGCCGGAACGTATAAAATAATTCGAAAGCCATTCGTTGCCGCCGTGAAAGAGCCCATCTGCGCTGAGGTTTCTCAACCGGGGGGTGGATACAGGATGAAGATGGGGCCAGACCCAGAGGGCGCCACCACAATATTTATTCAGTCCAAACCATCGCAGGCATGTTCAACGGAGAGAGGCCGGATGCCCTAATGCGAATGGGAAAGGATATCTCGTCCTGGCCCCCGGTGCGGGTGCGGGTGTGGGATCCCGGAGCATATGAGCAAAGTCGGAATGTCAGTTTGGCATGGCTTTTCGGTTGAAATCCAATCGACAACACGTTCCCCAGGAATCCGAGACATTCCTGCCGCCGCCCGGAGAATATGAAAATTAGTTTTGCCTCTCTTTCGCGCCGTCCGCATGCCTTGTGTGCACTCTTCCATTGGCGATTACAATTATTGGGCGATTGCTTTTCGAAGAATCAATCGTCCGTGAACGTGTAAGTGTTTGGAATTTTGTCCGAGTTGCGTCCCATGAATGCTGGCTTTGTCCGGCCCGTTGGCCGCACTCTGTCGTGTTGTATGGAAATTTTATTGATTCACCCAGGTGGAGAGGATTTATGCGAGAAATGGTTTCAAATGAGACTGAAGCTGGATACTGGATGCAAATGGTCGCATTGTCTTGTTGTGAGCTGGCAGTGACATCCTTGGACGATGCTGCGTTCTCTGCGTTGCAGTTGTCTCAATGTGATGTCAAGCATGTGGTTTTAATTTGCGTCGTGATCGATTCAAGAACAATTCAATTCCAAGTGCCTAGTGGTTTGTTGGATAGAATACCAGTGATGGGCAAGTACGAGGAAGCTTGAAGGGAGATTCAGATTCACATTGATTGCTTCTCATCACTGACAGCAAACTGAGCCTTCTGGAAGCCTTTTTTCACCCTGTACAGCTGTAAGAACGACAGCCACCCTCACTGCATTTTCTTCCCCACTGGCAGACCGACACTAAACCACTGAGTCTCAGTTTTGTCCACAACACTAAGCATAGCTGCCGATGGCAATGCATTCGTCCTAAGGTTTGATTTATAATGTAAAATAAATCACATAAATTTGAATGTGAGCTTAAGATTAATGCTTCTTCTTTCTTTTGGACGACGAGGTTATGATCCGAATTATGGGGACCATGACGCTCCCACTTCATTGCATTTCTACTGGTCCGCTGATTCGAACTCAAGAAATATAGACAGGCCTCCCTGTCTGACTTCATCACTGAGGCCGATCAAATGCTGGTGTTTTTGCATTTGTATGATCCAGGAGTTTTTAGGCCTGCCTCTCTTTCGCGCTTGCGTTGGAACGTTTATTGTTATTGCCTTTTTAACGGGGTTCGACGGATCTCTCCCTATGAACAAGACAATATCAACTGAGTTGGTCGTGCTCAAATGTCTTAGAGATGAGTGCTTTGACGTGAAGACTTCCCGGAATCCTTGAACTTCCTATTCTATCAAGCTTTGTTACTCATCTCAGTTGCCTTTAATTTGCTCTCACACTTTTTGTTCGCTGTCCAACATCGTGAATCGTGTGTGAGCGCCGGACGTACAACTCCGGTGTAGAGTCTTGCTTTCAGCTTAGGGCGTATTTTTCGGTCACAGAAGATGGCTGAGTTTTCTCGCCATCCACTGTACGCTTACGCGATGGTTGATATCGTCATCACAAGTTCTTTCACTATTGATCATAGATCCCAAATATTTGATCTTTTCGCACTTGGGAAGCACTTTTCCAATCAAATAATTGTCTGGAATAGGAATGAGTGTATCGGAGAAAGGGCAGCACAGGTACTCGGTCTTTTTCGTGCTAATTCGGTACCCATTCCCTCCAGAACATCCAACCACACATAAAGCGCTCGCTGCAGGGAAGTTTGATCATCAGTTATGATGGCTCCATCATCAGCAAAGAATAACTGATGCACTTTTGGGTCCGTCACTTTTCCTTCAAACAGAAAATCAAGGACAACAATAAACAGTAAAGGACTTAAGACGCTACCCTGGTGTACACAGACTTTGGATTGGAAACTCCTCTTACTCTCGTCTCTGCTCCCTTGTACATGTGTATAATAATTTGTACGTGGGTTTCTGGAGGTCCTCTTCTTCTTAGCGCCACCCATACAAGATCTCTTGCTTGTCTTTCAAACGCTTTTTCAAAATCATCCAACATCATATGCAAATCCTTTAAGGAATCAAGATGTTTTTCTATTAAGATCCTTATACTTTGGATTGCATCATCAGAGGAGGCATAGATTTTTCGCAATCGGCCACCTAAGACCCGCTCCCAAGACCGATGGTCATGGTGTGTGACACCAGCTTGATAGAACGGTAATTTCCACAGTTTCGCGTATCACATATTCCCTTGTACAAATGGAGCAGATAACTTTCCCTCAACTGATCAGGCATTGGATCGCCTGTCATGAGCTTGTAAGTAAGAATCATGGGCCATTTAAGCCCTATGTCTCCCATATTTTTCCAAAACTCAGTGGGTATCTCGTCCGGCCCAACCGCTCTTCGTTTCTTGGAGTGGTTGCGCACCATTCCAACCTCTTTGAGAGTAACGCTGGGTACTTTAACATAGTTGGGGACGGCTCTTGGAAATTATCTCCGAGGAAAATGTTCGTTCAAAAGCATTTCACAGTACTGTGGCCACCTGTGCGTTATTTTTGTGCGACTCGTTCGAGCATAGCGACTGGTATCTCGGGGATAACACGAATAATGTTGACTTCCATAGCTGCAGTCGTAGCTGGCTTATTCCCGACGACCACAGACCTTACATATCCCTAGAGAAAAAAGTCGAAAGGTGAGGTATCGCACGATCTAGGCGGCCGATTTATCGTAGCAAAACGTGAAATTATGTGCTCACCAAAAAGATTTCTGAACAAGTCCATTGTTTCACGCGCTGTATGGCTGGTATCGCCGACTTGTTGAAACCACCGAGACCATGTGCTTGAATTTCAGGAAGGACCTAGTCCGTTAACATGGCGCGGTAACGGCCAAACTGCTGAGAACGACGACGAATAAATTCGGTATTGGCGTACTGGCGTCACTAGGTACAGCTGGTATAGTCTCTTCACTTCCATTAGTGTAAACTGGGACTGAAATTTGCGAATGGTATTATTAAGTGTGTACGATCAGTAGATCGGAGGGCATGGGCTTGTGCATCCAGGCCTAAGATGGCTAGGCCATATAAAGCGTATGGACAACACTGCTCTTGCCCGAAGAGTGTTCGACTCCGAGAAAGTGGGGCAAGGCAATAGAGGACGACCACGAAGTCGATGGCGAACTAAAGTGGGGAAAGGCCTCAACCAACGTGCGAAATTGGTGGCAGCTATCTAAGAATCGTGCCAGCTGGAGAGGCTTGTTGGCCGAGGCCCAGGTTTATCCCGGACTGTAGCTCCATAATAAGAAGAAGAGGTAGATCGATTATGCGCACTGTAAGTTCCTCGAATGGTGGCCCGTGGCGTTGTGGGTATGTGCGTCGACCCCAACCTCGACGTCGTAGGTTCGATTCCAGCTCTGAGCGACAAAAATAATTTTCACGACCCCACCCCTTTCGAGTCATTGACAATGCTCAAAGAATATTTCCTGTCTAGAAAAAGCTTCTCAAACTTGTCCGTTCGGAGTCGGCATAAAACTGTAGGTCCCTTCCACTCGTGTGAGAACACGCACAACACGAGTGGTTGCTGAGAAGCTAGGCCCTGGCCCCCTACGGGCTGTAGCGCCACCCATATTATTATTATTATTAAGTTCCTCGAATCGCACGAAAAACATTTCTCACTGAACAGCTGAACAATTTAGAGACGCGGTTGTGGTGTGAGTCTTTTTATGATGATTAGCCAGACGATACTGATGAATCCAACCTCATGATAAATAACCCCTTAAAGATACATACATACCTATCAGCGGAGCGTTGAAATGGACTCGGTCGGATGCACACAACTAATTCTTCGCTAGATGGCAGCCAGGACAGTTCGAACCTACCTTCTGTCACTCAACTTCTTCGTGTGGTTCCACAGTCTTGTGTGGACCCGGATCTCAGCCAACAAGTCTCGCCTTACACTGTTGCCTCCTATTTCTCACGCCGAGGTGGCTGAGGTCCTTCTCCACTTGTGTGCGCCATAGGTTTCCGCACTGTTTCGGAGTCGAAGATTCTTGGTGCTGGAGCACTGTTGCTCTACACGGTGTAGACCACTTCAGAAGTTAAATCCATATTTCGTCGCTGTTCAGCGCAACCAGGATCAAAGATGCGTCTGATCTCCGTACTGATGTTGTTCGTACAGTCCCTCATTAATGTCAGCCCCATTTTAAGTGCTCGGTGCATTCGACCAGCCATGCCACTGCCATCCGCGTAAGTTATTAGCATGAACGAATTCTTGAAACTGACTCTAGTGTCACCAAGCTGTGTTGCATCCGCGATGACTTCATCTCTGTACCAGAGGTTTGGTCTTCCTTTCCTTCTCGAACCAGGAGGCTAGGATTCGTTGACCCTTTTAGCTGGAGCATTGGTGTCCACGCTCTCGATGTGGCCAAGACAGTGTAGTAGACGGATTTCTGCATTCCGAACTACATCCTTTTCCTGGTACAGCTGGTAGAGTTCGCGGTTGTGTCTTCTCCTCCATTCGCTTCCCTCGCAGACGGGACCATATGTCCGACGCAGAACTTTTCTTTCGAAGGCACCAAGAATCTACTCTGCAGTTTTGCTTATTGTCCAACTTTCAGCTCCATAAAGCAGGACTGTCAAAATAAGACTCTTGTAGAGCAAGATTTGTTGTGTTTGTTGTTTCGAAAGTTCGAAGTAACATCGGTTGCCAAGGGTTCTACGTCGGATCTCCACTGTGAGGAGTTTGTGAAGTTAACGTTTGCCCCGGGGTAGAAAAACTCCATTACTTCCTCAAAATTCTTTACTACCTCAAAATTATAACTGCCAATTGTAATACTTGGTAATACTACGTGGTGTGTGACGGAATGTTTCTTTGTCGATAGCATGTACTTTGTTTGTCCTCATTGGCCTTAAGACCAGCTCGTTTCGCCTCATTCATCAATTGCCGTGAAAGCTTCCACTACGGCGCGTTGGGACCGCTCGATAATGCCCATCTGTATATTCCAACAATTTTACTGATTTGTAGAAGATAGTGCCTTTCGTGTTGACAGTGGGCAAGTACTATGCTCTCTAAGACTAAATTGAAGAAATCACAAGACAGCGCATCTTCTTATCGAAATCCGGTGCAGGTTTCAAACGGCTTAGAGGTCCTTGAGCAGAGTTCCACGGTGCATCACATATGTGTTAGCGTGGTGCGACACAACCGGATCAACCAGATCTTGCAGCTACACGAATACTTAATAGACTTGCAATTATCTTCGTTTTCGAGAACAGCATTAGGAATGACAATTTTAGATGGCGTACCTCATAAAGCTTAGTATCCTCATGTGATGCACTATGAGACGAGCGTAGTTAGGCATTGATTTCAAAAGCAGTCGACTCCGCCACTTCCGGCGCTGATTGCGACAAAAATTCGACCAGTGACTGGAATTCTTTAGATCTCAATTAAATAGTCGCCCTGCAGTAATCCCCTTTGTTTCCCAAAAATACAACAAAGCTTGCCATTCATTTCCCTCGATTCAACAAAAAAAGGAGCACAGGAGATCTGCCTCTGTCGGATAAATCGGTTTGGATATTTTATTCCATCGAAATTCAAAAATCCATTCCCCCCACTTACCTATTCCTCTTTTTCCGCACCCGCCATCCCGCAACTCAGTGCAGCATTCCACGAGGTGGGCGGGATGAACAAGCACCCGCCCTCCCAATCTGTCCAGTGAATCGAATTAATTTGAAAAAAAAGTGCGCCTCATCCGAAAGACAACAATGGACTGGATAAACACGACGAATGAGTGTGTACTGAATTAAATTACACTTTAAATGGAATCAGTGAGCGAAAAAAATGTGCAAACAAAGGGACTGCAAGCGCACGGTGTGCAGGACGCAGTCCTCGCACGAGACCACCACCCGCTACGGATGAATATTTTTCTCCTGTAATACCCTATAATCCGATATTGAAACAAGAGACAGAAGTGCTTGTGTCTTAATCCGCTTTGCGAAGAGGAATCTCTGAGTTGACGTAAGTCGGAAAATAATACTCGCTTCAGTTTGAAAGTGCTTCCAGAAGTTGGAGGATATTGAGACATTTTTTGCGGGCGAGAGTCTATGAGAAGAGGGTTGCGGGTCTGGTGAGATGAATGGCATTTAAACTTTCGGCGGTTTTTCACGGTATTTTCAAAAGGACGGACGCTTCTTTAAAATAAAGCTCGCCTTGCCCTCAAGGTGAGGTTAAAGGAGAGTCTCAGCGAGGCCGTCACAGATTGTCCACCGACGTCGTTCCATATGCTAGCCTGTAGGGATGACCACAATTTTGATGATTTGATTACAAAAGATGACATTGAGGGTCAGGGCCTAGCTTCGTGTTGTACGTGTTTTCGGGTTGTGTCCTGCTAAGAATGTCACTTGTCTGCACTCCTGTCGCTAGAGTGTGCCTGTACATGTATCGTCTTCTGCTCTGCTCGGGACTGGTACGTCTCTCGGAGATATCTAGTTTTTCTGCTGCGTAATGATGATTTTAGGGAATTTTGTTACCGTTCACGGTTGTCCTTGTTGTTCCCACTAACTGCTGTAGATTCCATTTCCTCTCGTCGCTGAAGGCTCTGGGGTGCACATGCAATTTTTCTTGATTTTGATGAGGAGGAGGAGCTACATCTTGCCAATTGGAGGCTGGAGTTATTGTTTTTCGATTGTTCTTTCAGTGGAAGGGATGTACACTCTTATGCCATCATCGAAGAAGAAAAGGCTTCTCAAACTTGGCCTTTTCTACAGCCTTTTCTACACGGCATACTCTTTGAGTATTGTCAATGACTCGAAAAAGGTGGTGCAGTCATAAGTATTTTCGGTCATATCAGGGACTCAACACTTTGGTTTAAGTACATTGGGGTCGACGCTGATACCCCAAAAACTCCGGGCCACTACACTTGGTTACAAGTCATCAGCCGCCAGGGAGTAGCGTGTAGCTGCACCGGCTCTGGGTTAACTCATCTACGTTCACCATTCACGACTGCACCTCTTTTGACTCGCTGCCAATGATCAAGTGGAAGGCTTGCTTGATAAAAAGCATTTCAAACCTCCGATAAGAGTCTCCACTCGAGAGAATATAACTCGCAGAAAACAATGGGCTCATGTAGAAGGTAGGCCCAGGTCCATCTCGAACCGCAATACTGGCCGTGTTATTGTCAACCTTCTCCAGTCCGACTGCAAGCATGATGTCATTTTGCTGTCCTCAGATTCCGGGTCGTTGTCGCCATCAATTCCATGGATCTACTATAGGTCTTCTACTCTATCACCGGTCAGAAAATATCCGTCGAGCATGGCTTTGTTGCGATTTCGTGGATATCGCAGTCCAGTCAAGTCCTCCGTCGAGTCAAGAGAGTCCCCTTGTTCAGTCGTTTTTTCTTGGCAAAACAGAGCTATAGAACAAACTTAGTGATAACATGGATCCCTGCGTTACTCCACTCCGAATTTCAGATTCCTCTGACAATCTGCATAATTCCTGGTTCGTCCAAAATCATTGCCTTCCATTGAACCCTTAAACACCGGCGGCATGTCCATCGCCTAACTACCAGAGCGCACCCTATCGACATGTTTAACGTAAATTGAGTGCAGCGGACTGCGTGTAATGTGGAACATAATTTCGCAGAGTTCAGCTGCGAACGAGATTAAGTAATTTCAATAAATCAAGCAAATGGAATGCGAAATGTTAATTTGGAGAATTTCACAAGCAATTAACATTTATATTATATTTCCGCTGCTTCGTGCTGGGCCGTGTGCAAATGAGCTTAAGGTTGCTTGTGCCGAAAAAATGTGATGGCCTGATGTTGGAAATGGCTCGATTGTGCTTGGATTGGATTCCAGTCATAAAGTCCGTTGACATATTGTAAAGAGCAGTTACAACGCGATACCATTAGTATTGGACAGCTGTTTCCTTCGACGCGATTTAAGGCCGCATTGTTATGATCGCAAGCAGGTCAAAGTCAACATAAACCACCTTCGAAACTTGAAGACAAACGAGGACTGCTAATCAAGTCAAGTTGGTGAAATTTGGACAAGCAATTGCCTTCAGCTTGTGTCAAGATATACTTGTCATCGGCATCATTTTCTAACCCGCATCATCCGCTAAAGAGTTCGCAGGGTAAAGCACGCACTAGAGCTCTCCAGGCCACATTATCCTTCGCCATTGACTCTAGATCATCAGGACCTAGGCTCAGGCGCAACCAAACGAACTTTTTGACTTGGACCAACCACCTCATCCTGGGTCGGACGAGGGGTTGCCTTTCTGGTGGAGTCTCATTTAAACCGCGCCCCAGAAAACGAGATAATCCTGGCACGTGCCCAATCCATTGAAGCTCATACTCACACACAGAAAAACTTGCAATTTCTTCACGCCTCAGTGTACAGGTCACGAGAAGCAGAGTCTCCCAGTCTCTGTAGGCCCTCTTCTTCTCTCTGGGGGCTTCTTAAACTCCGGGTGTGTTAAGCCAGGCTGTTGTTTTCTCACCATCAACCGCAAACTCGTATCATTCTAATTTGTGGCTTCGATTGAGATATTGTTTCTTCCTCGTGCAACACACGCTTTTTTACATTTCAAAGTCGAATACATCCAACAATGAGCGCAAGACCATTATAAGGGGATTGTCGGTAAGATTTGGATTGTATCATTAAAAATATTCGTCTAGATCGTTACGGCTATGATAAGTCTCCTTCTCTCCTATGCATCGGTCGTTTGGTAGAATAAGCTTTCATTAAGCTTCAATGTATAGTCTGTCTCGGCTGCACTGTCTGCACTGCCTTCCCTAGCACGCCTGCCTCTGCTCTTGATTCACGAGATCATGGGAGGCAATGTCAAGGCCATTTTGGTATAACACCCTTTGGAGTTTAGAGGACTTTACGCATCGCAGTCGAAACCAGTACTTCAGCTGCTAATCATACCATATACAAAGTCGAGTTTACCTGCACTCAGAAATGGCTATGGACAGAATCTGAGTCAGGAAAGGAATGTAGTCGCATTTTTACGGATGGGTCCAAACAAAATAAAGCGTCTGGTGCTTGCGCCTTCTTGGAGGACCACAGCATTACACACCAACATTGCAGGCTTCATTGGGTAAATTGGGAAACCTATGCGATCCGAATGTCCACGAATTATTTTTTCTAGGAATCCTAAGACCTTGCTCAACCCTTCAACCACTTCCAGAACAGTGCAGGAATGTAAGTCATGCCTGAATTTGATGGGCAGTCGAAATTCATCAGCATCAGCTGCGTCCTTGGTTGGAACTTACATCGGTGGTTAGACCTCTCGTGTTCTTGGAGATGGCATGACAATTCAGGATCCAGACAGTCCAAGTGCATGCTTCCTAACGCCTGTAAGAAATCCGTGACGTTCTTGACAGAAAAGCCTGGCGGGCACTACACCTTCATCCTTTATGACGCATGTGAAAAAGACGACGACACTATAGAGTACTTTCTCTGTCACTGACCCGCCAATACTCAATCCGGCGGCAGTATTTCGGTGGTGATGTGGTAACAGCTGATGATATACGCTTCTCAACATAAAAGCTACTGCTGATCGTCTGGGTAGGTTGCTGCCTGGAAGTACAAGGTCCCAGATTTTAACTGTAGGTGCTCCAGTGTAGTGTTTTTTTTAAATGTACAACAATCGACTTCAAGGGAAGTCAAGACCTTTCTACAAGCCTTGCAATCGTAACAACTTAAAAATTATATAACACTTTAAAATTGTACTTCTTTACCAAAAACTGAGTTCTGTGATCATAAGAATCACTTCCTTAAGTTTCGTTAACTATCGTTAGGTTTCGTTGAAATACATTATGTTGCGTTTACTTAAGTGGGAAAGGCATAGGTGCACTTTATAAACATAAGTAAATGTTTCGCTTAAGTTACTGGCACCAATAGTGGGCACTTTGAAAAGAGACACGATCAGAGGAAAGAGAGGAGAGATCGCTTCGGAATTGATATCGAAATGTGTTTCTTATTGAGACAGGCGACAGTTACGGCGAATGACAATATTGGATCTTAAATCATATTTGTCTTGTGGGCACCTGGAGAAGGCATTTGGTGTAAGGACATGATTCTACTGGCGTGGATAAATTGGTCCCAGGTGGAAAAATCCCGAGTAAGAGATAGCACAAAAGAGGTGGCTCGTGCTCAAGCGCACATGCTAAACAGGAGAAGCATTGGAAACAAATATTCACACGTCGCATTAGGCCCTTGTGGCTGAAGTCCATCCTAAACTGCAGCGCAAAAGTACCAGACGTTGTTGCTTCAGTCCATCCCGAAAGCAAGACTGTGTAAATCAATATTCAAGGTTGTTTTCACGTTAAATCGGACATTTCTTCAGCCATCACAACATACCGAAGTACGATAGATTCCCCCATTTAAAGCAACCCCAACAACGTGTACCTTACCTCACCTCATTCATCCATCCAAAGAGGCTGACGTTGCCTCCACTTCTGCAGGCACAGACTGTCTATCATTCCCCTAACATATCTGCATCCGCATTCATCTAACGCTCTCCCTCTCGTTTTGCTCTTCTCTTTGCAGGCTTCAGCGATCCGTATTGCATGCTGGGAATTCAGCCAGATGGAGGACCACCAGTATCGCCACAGCCCCTGCCGCAAACGCCCAGGACTCTCTCATCAGACATCGCCCTGGGCGGCGGCATGGTCGGTGGCTACGACAACAACACAGACTCGCCGACGCACCGAAAGCACAGCTTTCGCCTCAGCTTCAAGCGGAAAGAGGCAACGGGCAGGAGAGAACAAAGGGACTCATTAGGCGGCCCAGTGCCGGCCAAGTTTATACGGGCCACATCAATCAAGCCGCACACACTCTGCCCCAAATGGAACGAGAAATTCAAATTGTAAGTCTTAAGAACGAGAGTACCACTTTTCCCCTCCCCCTTGCACGGCAGGCAAAACAAATCCCCGCCGTCAGAGCTTCGCACGAATCGAACGCACAGCCCGCGCCGAAATGAGGTAATTTGTCAGAGGCTCGCGCCCGCTCTCTCCGTGATTTAATGAGGTACTATCTGCTCGCTTAACTTTGTCAATCGAGTTTATTTAAATTCCAAATCAATTGTATCCACCGTCGCCCGTCGCCTCTGCGCGATGACCGGACGAAGGCGGGCCGGATTGATGTGTTCGAAAGCCAGGTGCGGGCGCCTGGATGGTGGCGGATTCAATGAGACTGTGGCAGCAAGGGACTTAATTGGATTACATCAATTGATTGGAATAAAATGCTCCTGGGGGCGGGGTGCGTTCGCTGCGATGTGGATTTCGTTTCAATTGGGCTTAAGAGGATTGCAATCCTTTTGTGATTAACTGCGGAGCATCAGGCAGTGAGTGGCGGGCGAGCAGAGCTGCTGCCGGGTGATGGAGAGAAATCGACTTTTGTACTGGGGATTTGGTGAGGGATTCCGGATTCCTGATTCTTGCAGGTACTTAGGGGAGAAGGCTGTCCGTGGGTGGCATCAGAAGCAGATCAGTTTAGCAGAAAATTCAATTAGACGGCTTTGTTCGAGTGGGTGGCTGTGGCGAATTCTTGTGGAGTATGCGCTGAGGGGGAGCGCAGTTATTTTTGTAGGGGTCCTCTTTCGGAGCAAGGGATACAAGATTATTTTCCATTTTTTTAAGATCTGAGGGCTTTTAGCCACGTATAGAATATAGAATAGACCTCAGCCCTTTTAATCTCCACTTCTTTGATAAGAACGGATATACTCTGATCATAATACCAATTTCGTTAAGTTTCGTCAAGTTTCGTTAAGTTCCATTAAGTGGCGACCTCGTGCCTGTAGTCTCAATATATGCTGTTTTTCACAGTCAAATGAGCAGGCTTCCGTTGGGAACTCTAAGTAAACCCCAACCGCAGAGGACAGAGCCATGATCCTGAGTGAACTCCGAGCTCCAGCATGCCACCAAATTTGGACCACAGACCTGTCGTTTCTATGCATGCTCGTCCACTAAGTCCCAAGTCGCAACGAACGAAGGGGCTTCTGTCTTAGATCTGCTCCCATTTCACCCGCATACCGCGAAGACAGGGCTCTCAGGGCTCTGGCGATGATGATCTCGTATGCGACTGATTCTGAGTTCTAGACACAACTGCGACTTGTTTCTGAGAAGAATACATAATGCAGAACTCACGACTATCGTGCCAAGAAGCGCCCGACGAAAGAACCGACTTCCTAAAGACAGGCTTCTTCGAATGCCTTCAAAATCATCTGACAAGAGGTCTTAAAGTTCCATCAGTTCTTCCATCACTTAAACGACTTAATGCCACCCGCTCATTTTTATAAACTACTCGCAATGTAATGAGCTGGCTACCATTTGGAACTCTGCCAGCCTTGCCCGTCCCATCCCAATAAACTGGCTCCTGTCGGGGACTCTGAATTCAGTTCAGCCACAAACGACGTGGACATCATTGAAAAACTGCCCTCCTCGACTGCTATCCCCCAGTAAGCGAAAAATTCGCCATTCCTCGTCATAACACCACCATCCACCCGATGTACCCATCTCTCGCATGCCACCCTCCACTGCTTTCCCCAAAACGCCACCAAATTGTTGCGTCACCTCGAGTGCTGTCACTCAATTTGCCCTCCATTAGATGACGGCCGTTCATTACTCTTATCAATCCGCAACTGGACACGTTTTAATTTCGCTCACTGTGCCTGCCCGCACCAGTCCCCAGTCAATTGCCCTGATCCCTGACGATGACGCAATTCACCAAGATGACACCACCGGCAACCGCGCTCGTCACTCTCTAATGACTCATTCACCTCAGGTCCGCAAACAAGGTCCCCGTGCGCTGCTATTTATAGCGCCACCGCAAAGTCTACCGAGTCTTGCCTCAAAAATAGTCAATATCGCAACGGCGGCGTCCGTAAATAGCCGACAACCTGCCTCGCAACTAGACGACGAACACCAAGAACCACACACACACGCAGGCTGTGTTCGATTTTTTACCCCAAGTGCACGGCACCAGCTTCGACCGCCAGCGGGGGCGAGAAGGACCTCTCCGCAGGCCGCATAAAAGGCCCATCTGTCAATCTGCCCCCGATATTTATGACGTGACGCCCGAGGATTTGATTTATGACGAGGCACTCTCGAGCGTCGGCCGGCTGGGCGGCATCGAGTCCTCGAATGTCCCCCGGCGGAGCGGCGGTTTGGGCCAGAGTGCGTCCATTTCTCACAGTTGCTGGCCCGGTCGATTCATTAATCAGCCACCCCCGGCGTCTTACGGCCATTTCACCCCGCCTAAGGTCCTCGTTGATTCTGGCTTTCGTCGAAGACTAACCCCCCCTCTCTTCTCCTTCTCATTGCAGCGACATCGACGACATAAACACCGACACCTTCCACTTGGACATATGGGACCACGACGACGAGAGCTGCGTGATGGACGCGGTGTCTCGGCTGAACGAGGTGCGCGGGGTGCGCGGCCTCGGGCGGTTCTTCAAGCAGGTGTGCCAGTCGGCGCGCCAGGGCTCGCAGGACGACTTCCTCGGGTGCGTGAACATCCCCATCGCGGACATCCCATCGACCGGCCTGGACGGCTGGTTCAAGCTGGAGGCACGCAGCCAGAGGAGCACGGTCCAGGGCCGGATACGCTTGAAGCTGTGGCTGTCGACGCGCGAGGACCACGGCACCTCGGAGGAGGATAACGAAATCGAAATCAGCAAAATCGAGAAGCTGCAAATGGTATTCATGGCGCACGAGGTGTCCTCGCACGAGCCGACCTGGACGTGGGGCGGCGATCTGCCCGGCCCGGCGCTCACCATTCTCCATCAGATGGCCGTGCAGGGAGACCTGGTGGAGCTGCACTGCGCCCTGGCGAGGTGAGTACCGGCGCACCGTCCAGTCGGCGTTTAATTACTTCGTTTCTCTCGTCAGGTTCGTGGCTGCGGTTAAGCTGAATCGGACCACGCCCATCGATCCGAAGTTCATCCATCGGCTGCTAATCGATGTGGACAAGCTGTGGAACCAGCCGAACCAGGAGCCCCTCACCCGAGAGCTGGAACAGTGGCTGGCCGAGGCAATGACCGGCATGGTCGAGAGGTCGCTGAACCAAATCCGACGACATCGAGACATCTTCCCGTCCCTGCATCCACCCTCGTTGATACGATTGGAATTCCTGTTGCGATGCCTCGGTCTGTTGGGCTCTATGAAGGCATTCCGGCAGGTATGCCCGTTCAATAAGGGTGTGCGTGGCGAGATAGTGGGCTCGTTGCGGAAGGGCTCCATTCAGTGGGGCCAGATGGTGCTGCGCGACTCGCAGCGCTCACCGAATCCTCTAGTCAATTTCACCACAACCCTGATAGCCGACATCCAGCTGGGACTCACCTACTATCACTCGCTGTTCGACACGTAAGTACATGACTTTTGCTTTTCCCTTCGGTTTGCGTTTGGGTTTGGTTGTACAGTGACACCAGCACCGCGGCGGTGGCTGGCCCTAATCAGCAGCATAAATTGGTGCCTTGTTGCGCTCCACTCACTCGTCGGGATGGGTGGCGACTGAGTGGTCTGTGACACTGACAGCAGGTTTGCGGTGCATGTTGTTGCACTTGTGGTGACTGGGGGAGTGGAACCCGACTGTGGAGAGTGACGAGGCAGATTTCATGGTTTGGCGAATGCATGATGCTGTTCGTGATCTGCCTGCTGGATGAGGCGGACTGTGAAATGTCTGCTATTTCGGTTGCAATTGTAACTTGTGACATATGCCAAGGGCGTCTCGTGAACATGGCAGGTGATGTTCTGCTTTAGGTTCGCAGGGATGCCAGGAGGTAGGCGGTACTCACCCGGAATGAATTGATGGGGCATGTGGTGGGGTAAAGCCTGGAACGACCAGGCCTTCGGACATGCTTGAAATGTGGTGAACAATAGTGTGTCCCTTACAACTCCAAAGACATCACATTTTATAGCTTCCGTCATGCAGAGTGCACTGGCAAGTTATGTGACTGGTTTCCATGCATGATGCCGGGCCATGCAACAAGGGGTGCTATTTTGAATTTTTTTTTTATTTTTAAAGTAGGAGATGTGCGGTTAGCAAATAAGGTAAAAGTCGTACTTCAGCTTCTGCTTTTTTTCAAGCACAACTTGCACCAAATTAAACGTAAATCCAACCATATTCGTGCATAAAATTTCGTTTCGTGTCTCTTGGCTCATCGATTGAGCATTGACAAGAATTTAATAAAGCTAAGAAAATACAGTCGAACTTCGATAACTCGAACCACGACTTGTCACAAAAATATATCGAGATAACATGAAAAAAGTATTTACATGTAAATTTACGTCTAGACGGCAACCAAATTTTGTCGAGCTGTCAACTTACAAAAGTTGACTCCATTCTACATAGATTTTCGACTCCTCCTGGATGATAGTTCCAATTCCCGAGTGCTGTCGATGTCAGAGTTTACTTCATTTGCGGGAATCAGTTTGTGGCTCCTGTCTGCCTCTATTGGTGTCCCATTTGGCTTGGCATTGTGCCCTCGTTCGAAAGAATGTCCATAGGAACTTTAACCAAATTGCTACACGCTGCTTCCTCTGAAGACGTCCTGATTGCACACAGCCTGTATGTTGATGAAAGCTTCTTTGCGTTCTCTTTGGGTGTACCCGCGCAGACTGGTGCACCGCGTGGGAGAATTGAACTTGCTGCTGTTTGGAAAGCAGGTTCAGATTCTCCAATGTTCGGCATCCTAGGAAGCAGGCTGTATCCGTGGAGCTGTTTTCCTGTAGTAATGGATGTGGTTCTTAAAGCTTAGGGAGTTAAGTAACTTAAGTATTCATGCCGATTATGGAATCCGGCGGATTGACAGCGGAGGGAAAATGTCCGATATGCATCCGCATAATTTTCTAGTATATTTTCTAGTCATGCTTTCATAGAAAGCGTGACTCATCCGCACTTCATACATTTCTAGCGTTTTCAATCCGATCCGAATGAGTTGCGGATTTGGAGGAAAAATTTATGAGTGGTTGCAACGAAAGTAAATTTTAGAACAAGAAGCAAATGAGAATTATCCTTGATTTTTCATACATATATAATGTTGCAATCCGTTTCTTTTTCGCTCATGCTTACATTTATTCACATTTGTAGGCGAAAGTAAAAATAGCATGTTAATTCAAAAGAAATGTAAGAAAGCACCCTGCGGAGAACTACAGCTTTTGATCATTCGGTCAGCGACCTCTGTTGACAAAACGAATAATATTCGGACCATCTGATCAGGTTATCGACCGGAATCTCGCTTTGCTATAAATACAAGCAGAATGCAATTTTAGCTCTCTTCTCTTCGTTGCGAAATAAAGATACCAGCGCCTGTCAAATAAGTGTTTAATTTTTTGCGCCCACCCTCACCCGCTCTCTACACATTGGACATAAATATTCTTCAACTGAGTCTACAGTCTGGGGTGGATCTGGGCCTCAACCAACATGCCTCTCCAGCCAGCACGATCTTTCGCCAGCTGCCTCCAGTTGCGCACACCAAGTTGGTTGAGGTCCTTTTCCACTTGTGTGCGCCATCTAGTGCGAGGACGTCCTCTGTTGCGCTGTCCCAATGGCCCGGTGTCGAAGACTCTTCGGGCAGGAGCTGTGGTGTTCATCCGCTCTACATGAAGTGCATGCCGCTGTACCGCCCGTATAGTTCGTGCTTGAACTTCCAGACGCCATCAACGCAAACAGGACTAAAGATCGTACGCAGAACTTTTCTTTCAAAACAACCAAGAGCTTCTTCATCCGCTTTCAATAGCGTCCATGTCTCTGCTCCATAGAGCAGGGCTGGGATGATCACAGTTGTATACAAAGTCAACTTGGTGTTTAGAGAGAAGGCTCTGTTACTCCATTGCCTATTGAGCCCAAAGAAGCAGCGATTGGCAAGAGTAATTCTGCGCTTGATCTCGGTACTGGACATATACATTTCTACAATGTCTACAATTCTACAATTTCCCCTCCGCAGTCGGTCCGCTGCCAGTAAGTTTACGTATTGCACAATCACTTGGCTGCTTCTGTGTCTATCAAAAACAGTAATATTATCGTCGAAGCCTATATCTGCTTTCGGAAGCACCATTCGGTCGTACATTATGTACCACAGAAGAGGTCCAAGGACTGAAGCCTGGAAGAGGGCCGCTGGAACTTCGTAGGACGTCGGACCAAATCATTAAGGCTCGGTGTCTAAGCAATTACTGCCTTCCATCGAAGTGGGTTCTAGACACACTACTTCCAGTCATTAGGACCAAATTTCTTTGCATTCGGTTCTCTATACCGTAGCGTCGGTGTTCTGCTCCTTTTCGAACTAGGAGCATTGGACTTCTTACTACGCGATAATTCTAGAAACAGTTTTACACCCCGAATGGCTTGTAAGCCCAAAGCCACAGCGATTGGCCAGAGTGGTGGCTGTAGAAGCTAGTCCCTGCCTAACTACGGACTGTAGCTCACAGGATGACATCAGCCACACTAACAGCCCACTATGTGCCAACAATTATGCCAACATCATCGGCAAATGCAATTGTGGAGATTTGTGGTAGGTTGAAAGCCATCTTCCCTGTTTTGTCGTATTCAGAAGAGCAAGTATGTACCGAGGTAATGCAGCACTATTCCCTCTCAAAAAAGATTGTCCATAGAAGCCATTGTAGGACAGCCCAAGAGTCTTCATTGTAAACGAGGCTGTGTTCAGTTTTTAAGCCTGCCAGTTTCCTAAATTCCTTCCTGTCGAACTCTGACACAGCTTTAATTATGTTTACGTACTCTTGTGCACATGGACCCAGAATAGGCAGTTGATCGATGCCGCCCTGATGACGGACAGGCTATCTATGTATAACACAATGGGTCTAGAGCTGCCGTTTGAAGAGTCTCCACTGTATAGAATACTCTCCAGTACTTCGGAAGACCTAGGGCCTGGTAAGGAAGTCATCATCTCTTGTATAATTAAAAGTCGTCAGATAATCCGATTGTTTTGAAATCTTCGACTTATGGAATAGTTCTATATGTCCTTTCCTCAGAGCCTCCCCAGCGTTTGGGTTATTCTAGGTCGGACACACCATTTAGATCGGTCTGCTGCTCCCTCTTTGCTACCAACGTTGACGCCCTCATAGTTGACATAAGCAGTCGTAAATTCCACTCCTGCCGACGATTGAACCCAAACAAGATAGAGTTAAAGTAAACGCACCCGCCACTGATTACTTACCAGTCTGAGCCACTCGCTGATTCCCACGCAACCCAGCAAGACATCTGTAATTTGTCCACCTCCATCCATCAGCACCTTTCTCCGCCCATCTCCATCCTTCGCCCAGTCAATCATTTTCGTGACTCTGTGCAAAATTACTTTCTGTCTGCCCCAAGAACTTGCCGTATCCCCTGTTTGCCACTCAACTGAATTCATGTCCAATCCCATCAGTCTCGCCCTGAAACAGAGTGCTGAGCACAGACCAGAGACAGATAAACCCCAGCAATCTGATGCATTTTAAGTGCGTCGTCCGGCTAATGAACGTCCTAAACGATTTGCCAGTCCCTTTACGAGTGGGATCAAGCTGCTGCCTTCCAACTCGACTTTCATGGCCTCCCTCTCGGGCTCATCACAATTCCAAATTACAGTGCCACAGGTCTTCAGACTAATAAAGTCCCCCAGATGACTAATTGGCCGCCCAACCCCTTCCCACTCCGTCTCCGCATAATCTCGGCATCGGGTTGCAAATGAAAACATTTCAATTTTCCACAAGTACTGTCATAAATCCCCCAACCGGTTGCGAAGTTCTGTTTTGCCAACGTCCCCACCGGATAATCGCTTTATTTGACTCCACCTCAACCCATCCGCTCGAGCGCAGGTGAGACCCCTCTCGGCAGGGTCCTTCTCCGAGTCCTCACTGGACCCGAACGGAGACACTTTCCCAGAGCTGGCCTGCGCCCCCGGTGATGGACCCTCATTTACACACACCTCGTCTCTCATCCTTTCAGTACCAACGGCATCCAGTACTTCAGCATCATCTACAAGCAGTTCGATGCGATGCTGGCCGAGGAGGTGCTCTCCCGGATGGAGACCGGCCAGGTGCCCGGTGTCCAAACCCTAAGTCAATTCGCAGTGCTCGAGGGCGACAAGGAGCCCGTGGACATCCGACCCTTCGAGCTGTTCCTCGCCTTACAGGAGTTCTCGACGCTGAAGCAGCATCTGTCGGTGATGCCGCAGCCGCCGGAGAAGCCGCTGGCTCTGCAGCTGTACCACGAGTGGTTCATTCCGATTGTCGAGCGCTGGATGATGGTGAGTAAGGCGCGGGCACTGCAACGAGTGCGCGCGGCCATATCAATGGACAAGATCTGCGAGGGCGAGCGGATAGTGCGGTACAGCACGTCCTCCATCGACACCGCGTCGTGCTTCTATCAGATCAAGGAGTTCTGGAAGATGCTCCAGTGGCCGGACTACAACACCGCCCCGCACTTCGAGGCGCAGCTCATCGACGTGGTCTGCTCGGCGGCGATGCACTACAGCGACCTGATTCATCAGAATCTGGCCGACGGCGGGTACTACGAACAGCAGGGGCCGTTCCGGTGTTCCGATGACCTCTGCGTGACTGTG
The DNA here is from genome assembly GCA_916610145.1 of Eristalis arbustorum. Taxonomy (NCBI): domain Eukaryota; kingdom Metazoa; phylum Arthropoda; class Insecta; order Diptera; family Syrphidae; genus Eristalis; species Eristalis arbustorum. The sequence goes on from OU744318.1 coordinate 12,478,631, forward strand.
AATAACTTGGAGTACGTCCGGCGCTCCCTGTCGGAGTTTCGGCCCGACGGGCAGCTGCTGCACGACAACGCCGAGGCGCTGCTAGAGTCGAGCTTGGCTCAGCTGGAGACGCGCGCGGAGCGTGTCCTCTCGAAGTTGGCCCCGCTCATGCAGGTGCCCCTGCAGAAGGCCGTATTTCACTTGGCGTGGTCCCCCGACTCCCTCCCGGCTAACCAGGCTATTGTCCCGCTCCTCGAATACCTCGACGTCCACCTTTCTGCCTTAAACAGCGCTCTGCTCACCAAGAACTTCAACCGCGCGCTGAACCTCATCTGGAGCACGGTGCTGAGCGAGCTATCGCGGCAGATGGACACCGGAGCGGAGGGCGATCGACCGTCGAACTTCCACAACCGCCTGTACGAGGCCCTGCAGCTGCTGGTGGAATTCTTCCACGCCGAGGGCCTCGGCCTGTCGATGGAGAATCTGCATTCGGGCGAATTCTGGCGCGTCGAGCAGCGCCTGCAGTACCACAAGACCGAGACGGAGAAGCTGATCGACATGTTCTACATGCAGAGGCTGCAGGAGCAGCTGATGACCATTCCGCCGGGACCGTACGGCATGCTGGCCGTGAGGGCGTACTTCAATCATGACTCGCTTTGCGTCGAGGTGCTGCATGCGCGCGACATCATTCCGTTGGATCCAAATGGTTTCAGTGACCCCTTCGTCATAATCGAACTGCTTCCGAGGAGGGTCTTCGCCTACTGCACAGAGCAGCAGACCAACGTTCACAAGGTACGCAGTGGATGCACCCTGATTGACTGGTCAGATGATTGACTATTTTTTTTATGTATTTTTATAGAAAACCCTGAACCCGGTGTTCGACGAGTGCTTTGAGTTCTCCGTCACCCTGGAGCAGTGTCAGACCGAGGGCGCGATGATCGCATTCACAGCCATGGACCATGACGTGCTGACGGCGAATGACTTTGCTGGAGAGGCGTTCCTCGCCTTGGGCACCATCCCCGGCGTCGCAGAGTACACCACGAGCGTTGAGAATTTCCACGGACTGAAGCAGGTAGACCTGGCCCTGATGCAGCAGCACGATAAAAGTGAGTATTTTTTTCGAGGTTTTTTTCTAATGTCTTGTGTAGGACGGGTTGGTGGCACACTCGTCGGTTTCAGCTTAGTAAACGGCGCGTCTCAACGGAGGAGTTTCTTCAGCAAGCAAAGAGCAAATTGACTGAAGTTGTTTTCCATGAGATTTGTTGAGTAGGTACTAAGGTCCAAATGCAATAATAAGCCAATCTAAGCAACTTAAGTGCCGACTGTATACGTTATCGTCCTTAAGTCAACATACTTCAGTAAAATGGACACAAAACTATGGACTGTGGGCATAAAAATCACTCTGATCGGTTTTCCTAAAGTTTCTTAAGTTTCGTTAAGTTTCGTTGAGTTTCGTTAAGTTTCGTTAAGTGATTGTTTTGTCTTGCTTACTCAAGTGGGAGTAAATTAAATCATTCCCTACCTACTTTAATGGCAATTGACTTGCGGATTTTGCATAGGTTATCAGATGCAGCTAGCTAAGCGAGCAACTTCAATGCCAATGAGGATAAGGGTGACAAGACTGAATAGCTCAGCTTCTAGGACGATCTGATTCACGTACACTTTCTTGTATGCCATATGTCTGCAAACGAAATCATCAAACTATGACCTCCTCAAACGTCACTTCACTGAACTAATCCTCCCCCAACCCACTCTCATTTCAGATCATCCAATCTTGCAAATTTTGGAATCCAGATCAATGGACAAGCAGGCAATGGACTTTGTGCGGAAGCAGAAAGCACGACTATCATCATAATCAAATTAAATAAGTCATCATCTCTACATAAGCAAGCAACTTCTTCGTTCTCAACTCACACTTCATCTGACTTTCGTTTGACTCTTCATAAGAATGGACATAATGAGCGCGTGAATCTTAACCACAAATGGTGAGTTAAAACCAGAACAAAAAAACTATATTCCGAAAGAGTTTGTTGAGAGAAAGGAAAAATGTTGTTCCACTGTAAACTATCACATTTCACCCGAAATGATTTATCTATTCATCTCCCTCTCCATCTCTCTCTATCGAATTTTGGTCTATTTTTCCATTTTCTCTCTTTCGTTCGCTGTATTCTCTTTTATGTTCCAAAAGAATTTAAGACTATCAAAAACTTGTAAATTTAAATAAAATATTTAGCAAAAAGTGAACATAAAATAATATAACATAATCTTGAGTCTATATATGTAAAGAATAAATAAATATGTATTTACTACCGTTATAATTGTATTGTATGTATTCTAAAAGTGTAATTTATGATAAATCGCCGTCAATTTCTTTCTCACTAGCGCACATTTCTTAATTAAATATAAACTCATTAAATCAAGTGAATACATTATTAAATTTAAAATTAACACTAAAAATGAAAATAATTATGAAGAAGAAGAAGGAGAAAAACTAAACGACTATCTATGAATGATCAAAACTATTTTTGTAAAAAGCAAGAACACGTCTGAAACTGAATCTCCATCAATCATTGCTTTTTATACTTTCTATACAAAAACAATTTTTTTATGATAAAGAAAATTTAAGAAGAAAAAATTAAGAAAAAACAAAATATTTGTGGAATTAATTTTAAACTGTGACTTGAGCTTCTACAACTGGCATTTTAATCAATCAATCAAATTTTATATGTAAACTAATGGGGCTAGGCAAACTATCACAATTATGCTGCTGACGGGGTAAGGTAATGTCTGACACATTCATGGAGAGAATGGAGGCTTAGTTAATGAAGAGTAACTTCTGGAGGTTATCGGTTTGGTTGATGGTTGATGTGTATGATATTTTAACAAAAGTAAAGACCGTGGTGGCCCGTGGCGTTGTGGGTATGTGCGTCGACCCCACCCTCGACGTCGTAGGTTCGATTCCAGCTCTGAGCGGCGATAACAATTTTCACGACCCCACCTCTTTCGAGTCACTGACAATGCTCAAAGAGTATTTTTTGTCTAGAAAAAGCTTCTCAAACTTGGCCGTTCGGAGTCGGCATTAAGCTGTAGGTCCATCCACTCGTGAGAGAACAATAGCACGTACAACACGGAGGGTTGCTGAGAAGCTAGGCCCTGGCCCGCTACGGGTTGTAGCGCCACCCATATTACACTACCATTCTCATGAATTTAAACTAGCATGTCCTAGAACTTGGCAGAAAAATTGGAAAAACAAGACCATCTCATCTTATCGCCTATTGTCAAATCAAATTCCTTCTTCCTTGGCCATCGCTACAGTTGGGAATAAACCAGAGCTTCACTGACATTCCGCCGATTGTGCTATAGCTACTTACGCGTGTTTTTTGCCTGCCTTTACTTCCTTGCCCTCGGGGTTAGAGTCAAAGACTGTACCCCAATTTCTAAAATTTATGAAGTGCATACGTAGAATCGAAGTTGTGTTTAATAGATGAATTGTTGCCAAAATGTAGACGACTTTGCGGCTCGATGTTATTGAAAGTGGAACGGCGACTACCGGATACCGGTACCTTCTTCGTCTGCTTTGTGTAGACCTACAGTTGATCAGAGCCTCCACGAACAAGCCCCCAGAGAGCTTTGAAATCGTTCTCCAATTCGCATTCAATTTTTAAACACGATCCAGGTGCCGTTTGAGTGCATTGTGTTTTCGACACTATCCATCTCAGATACCAAATCCCATTCATATGTTCGAACTCCACGACACTTGCATCGGAGTTTCTTAGCATCACCGTCAAGAAGCTCTCTTTCCTTGGCTATCTCATTATGTGTTCTAGTTTTAACCTCTTTCTAAGCAATGTCAGTTAAGGAGAAAAACATGCCGGTTGGATGATCCAGTTGGTTGAGTGCCTGAAGTTGGTTAGGGACGTCCCCGGTTTAAAGTCCAGTGAAACCAAACTTAATGCACTTTTATCCTGGTAATTTCAGTACCGCAGCTTGGCATTTCAATGAAGCTCTCTATTGAAATGTTAAATTCAGTGGAAGTTTGTGGTTTGACAAGATATACGTATCTCAGGAGAGGGTAGGAACACTTGTTGAAGAGGTCGAATTCCTTGACTTGTTGTTCATTTTTTCATGTTGTTGGCCGCCCAGGGTAATCTGCATCTCCAATGTTAACTCTGCCTTGTTCGAATTAATTGTACAACTTGCAAAAAGTTCTTGTGACATAACTAGGTCTCTAAGGATGTCAATTATTCTAGAACAAAATTGAATACAAGATCTTTGAGACATTGTAAGAATCACGTATGTCAATGTTAAGTACATACAGATTGTGGCATACAATTAGATCACTAGCCTCTCAATTTTTTTGTAATCATTGAAATTAATTTTGAAAAAGGTTTCTAGAAAAGACTTCAACCCGCATAGTCATTTATTTTCTGTATTTCTATTTTCTATTTCATCATTTGAAAATGGCGTAGATTGAGGTTAGACTATAGCCGGAGCAGTGTGGCATGTCATACAGTGGTTGTAGAAGGATATACGTTACATAAATTACTATCGAATTAATGTAGAATCAAGTGTGAAGTGGTATAGTGGTACAAAACCAAGAGTTGTATGTCCCATCTGCCTATCAAGATGGTCTCAACTGAGTCAAATTCAATGTGAGGTGTATCATATTGGAACACATTTCAATTCAACATCTCCATTGCTACAAGTTATGTCCTAGTTCAATACACAAGCGGTCAATGGCCTTCACGAATTAGTCGCATTCTGCTAAATGTATTAAAATTTTGAGGATGGTGATGACTACGATCTGGGGGAACTATTTCCACCTCCGAAACAAGAAAGACTACAAACGCTTAACAGTTTCTCCGGGCTCTATGACTGCTTGTGGCAAATGGCAACGTCCTATTGAAGCCACGTAGTTGACACCAACATTTCGACAGACGGAACTGTGTAAGCATCCGATTTCGAGCATCAGCAATAGCGCCTCGTTGACGGGCCCGATTATTAAAAATAGTACAGTGCAATAATGCCCCCAGTCTAACATCTGTCTTCAACTAGTCCAGTCTCGCTGAATCAATCAATAAATGTGATCACATTTTACAAAAGTTAGACAAATATTCAGACCACATTATACACCAAAACTGGGTTATATTGCGTTAATATTGGACCATGCGACTCCTTGTGACCATCTGTTACTTCTTACATTCATATTTAAATGGCTAGATGGTGCATGTGGTTGAGTGCCTGCCCTTGGTTAGGGAGGTCCCCGGTTCGGATCCCAATGAAATTATGTGTTTTTATCTGGTTCTCGTATTTGGCTCATTATTTGCTGCTGAGATCAAATGAAATGTAATGAAACTGGTTATCACAATGAACCAACAATGGTCTAAGTGTGCTGGCAATATTGCTGTCAGTCCAATAACGTAGCTTTAACTATGGTTTCCGAAGGTAGGCTTTCAAGTCGTCAATATCTAGCCAATTTGTTGTCACCGAGATGGAACTTAGTTTTCACAATTTCAAAAAAATTGCATACCGGGGTTTTACCTAAATTTGGCGTTCTTTGCTAAAACCATTAGAGACACAATGATCCAGTTGCCTCCAGTTGCTGCCACGAAGTTCCTTCAGTCGCTTCCTTCCTTTTGTGGGCAAGAGACGACATTATAGAGACATTTCTGTGAATTAAAAATCATAAGACGGAATCTGACAAGAGTTTATCGGCTTTTCATCTCGGTACAATTCCTGAATACGTTACAAATTGTCAGGCGATGATGTGTCAATGCCATCTGCGGGTGCCAACTTCTAAAAGATCCTGCTCCTTGTGTTAGTCTGCTAGGTTCGAAGAAGTCACATGCCCTGGTATTAATGAATTGTGTACAATCTTGGGAATGGTGAAGGTAAGAGTTGCCGCATTACATTTCTTAAGATACACATCATTATATGCAGTCTTGATTGAAATCGTCCCTATATGCACTTCTTGGGTTCTTTTTCCAAGCTCATGTTCGTCCTTCAGAATATGAACACAATTTTCAAGAAGCCTTGTCTCCTTTGAAGTTTAAAATATAGTGACATCTGAATATTTAATTAGAGGTTACACTGTTGCAGCGGATCCAGCTACAGTATTCAAGAGGATGACTTTGCTAAGCTATCCGCTTTTTGCCTGACCTCTAATAAGCTCATGAAGTAAAGAGCATGAACAGAGTTGTTTCAAATGTCCTGTGCGTGCACGCAAGCTTTAACCACAATAATGCGTTACTAAGTTTGCATAATCAGATAGAGTGTCAGAGCAATATGATTGGCGAAATGGTTTCGCGGAACCAATACTGTGCTTGTTGTCTGTCTTGCCGGATTAAAATAAAGTGTTGGTGGATCAGTGGCGTCTTGTACTTTCAGGTTGAACTAATTTTGATGCTTTCATGGCAATTATATACTCTCAGGATTGACACGTAAGCCGTAGGCATTGGTGGCTTAAGTTAAGCTACTATTTAAGTGGAATGCAATAGATTTCTATTGATACTGAGCTTAGCATCGGATCGACATTTAAGCTCACTCTGTGAAATCGGGCATCAGAGGCTGCTTATGTGACTATGCTTCTCAGATATTTCAGTGATATTTGTCGTTGCTAAGAATACTACCAATTACTACCAATTATTTGAGCAAATGTTGTGTTTTAAGGTAGACGCTCAGGATACGCTTTGTTCCTAGGTAGTTCTAACTATCAAAACTACCCTGGTTTTCAGACAAATACTTTGTGCTGCACATGGTCCACATTGAATTGGTTGGTTTTCAGTTACCGCGGATTATCATCCGAATTTCTATCGCTTAATCCAGAGTTGTTCCCGGTGCTTCCTTATGATTCACATTTCAATTTATTGGTGCAAGTGGATGCGGCGATTAAAGGATGTAAATGGAGAACACAGTGTTTAGTCTTTACTGAATCATAATGAATCGGTTCAATGGCGCCACGGATTTGCTTATACGCACGCACTATTTTGCAGAAATTTCGTGACTAAATTTCGATGATGGAACATTTAATTTCAAACACAGCTAAATCTCATAGAAAGCGAGGACCACGATCCAAGGCCCCAATTCTAGAGAGTACACGAGGATACTTGTAGCCGTCGCTAACCATTTCAATCCACAAGATGAACAAGAATAATCACGGAATACAATACGCCGTGCAGTACGGTATTCAACAACCACTATAAAGTTCAAGATTCCCACCATACCATACCATCATCACTTCCTCGACCTTTACTCTGCCCATTCTCTCCATGGAAGTCGACCACCCGTAATTTCGACGAGCATTCTGAAAGTGTTCCATAACAAAGAAAATAAAAACAAACAAAGCAAGAACTTGATGTAAAGCTTCAAACTTTTATACTTTTCCTATGAACCGAACAGAAAAACTAAACTTTACAAGAAATAAAAAGAAAACCAAACCATTTTCAGCACCAGAGCTCTTCTTAATTGTTTCCATGTATCTTTTCAAAATAAGAACAAAAAAAATATTTTATAAAAAACATATACTTCTAGTCAAAGTGAAAAAAGAAAACTAAAAGCTTACAATAAAATAAATAAATGTACCAAAACGTAGACAAAAAACAAAAAATATCACTAGTTAAATATACAATTATCATAAAACACAAAAAAAATGTATACACTAACTCCACTGGTAACTAATTCAAGAAAAAAAAAACAGTGGACCCTCTCTAAGTCGAATTGTCACGGGATAACGAAATTTTCGAAAATTCAAATTAGAGGGAGGAATGCCAAGATATGATGAAATTCGACTCAGAGAGAGTCCACTGTAACGCTAAACCACTGGCCTCTGGCAGTTGGTGGCAGCTTCAGACAAGACTATGCTGCTAGCCTAACTGCGGTATTTTTCATTGCAAACTACAGAGTGAACTATTTTTTTGTACAACTACAACATGCTTTACAAGAACCAGATCCCTCCTCAAGACATATTCACACCACAAATCCCTGTGCGGATAAACTAAACTAAAAATGTGAACACAATTTTTCCTTTTTACTATAAGATGTATATTTTTGACGAAAAAAAAACACAAAAAATGAACAAAGAATTTATTTAAACAAGAGAAATGATGAAATCTTTTTACACACACAACTACAAGTTTATTTATGAATGGATCAAGTAAGGGAAAACCAAAAAAAAAAAAACTATACAAACATATATATATATTTATTAATTTATTAGGGAAAACAAAAAACTATAAGAACAAATGTTTCTATACATGTACACTATCAAAACTAAAAGAAAACCAATTAACTATACGAGTATCTAAATATACATACACGTGCATGCATCTGTAATCAATGCGTAAACGATTAACCTAAGGGAATAGCAAACCTATCGCTTTGTGGACTTTCACTGTCAGAACTTTCAACCTACACACTGAGACGCCGACGATGAGTTTCCTTTTGTTTCCTTCATTTCACACTTCAAACAAAATACAAATTAGATGAAGAAAGACAAACTATTGAACCAAGAATCAAATTGAAAATTAAAAATTAAAATCATAAATATACATAAACATATACAAGAGCATAGATATAAATATATATAATTGTTTAGAAGCAGAACGTACGCACATACAGTGGAGACGCAGAGATGCGCTTGTTTGTTGTTGTTTTGACAGTTTATTGTTTTGGAAATGCCCGCGTGTGTGTGGTCTAGAAGGTGGACAGGAAATAACAAACAAACTAAAAGTGAATGAAAAACCAAATCAATCTATTTGTATATTATATGATAAATGTGAATATTTAATAAACAACAAGAAATGATATATCAAGCAAAATGAAGAATATTTCAAAATAATAAAACTGAATACTGAAACTTAAACGCTGGATGGTGTTTTTTTTTCCTTACGGTTGCACAGATTTCGAAGGAGGAACGAAGTTGATTCACAGTAAGTATCGTTCTAAGTAACTATTGGATCACCCCATCAAATAACGCCCACAGTGGCTTTAATGAAATCCTGGAACCAAACTCGAGCGCAAAATACAGACTGCAGGTGCCCTACCCAGATTTGGCAGTGTAACATTGCTGCTACTCCTCCCTCTTACTTTTAGTTGACGAAGACAGATATTTGGGGCAGCTTTGTTTCAGCAATACTTTCTTATGATCTCGTCCAAATATCAATTCATTATGAACCATAAAAGATAAATAATCAATTGAACTCACATATGTTTATTGCACAGATCTGGCACACTTTTGGTTTCATAGCCCTCTTTCGGTTTTCTTATCCAGAAACCCTCTCGGTTCCCTTGTCCAGAAACCCTTTCGGTTCCCTTGTCCAGAAACCCTTTTGGTTTCCTTGTCTAGAAACCCTTTCGGTTCAACTGTCCAGAAACCCTTTTGGTTTGCTTGCCCAGAAACCCTTTCGGTTTTCTTGTCCAGAAACTCCTTTCGGTTCCCTTGTCCAGAACCCTTTCGATTCCCTTGTCCAGAAACCCTTTCGGTTTGCTTGTCCAGAAACCCTTTCGGTTTTCTTGTCCAGAAACTCCTCTCGGTTCCCTTGTCCAGGAACCCTTTCTGTTCACCTGTCCAGAAACCCTTTCGGTTTGCTTGTCCATAAACCCTTTCGGTTTCCTTGTCCAGAAACCCTTTCGGTTTGCTTGTCCAGAAACCCTTTCGGTTTTCTTGTCCAGAAACTCCTTTCGGTTCCCTTGTCCAGAACCCTTTCGATTCCCTTGTCCAGAAACCCTTTCGGTTCCTTTGTCCAGAACCCTTTCGATTCCCTTGTCCAGAAACCCTTTCGGTTCCTTTGTCCAGAAACCCTTTCGGTTCCCTTGTCCAGAAACCCTTTCGGTTCCCTTGTCCAGAAACCCTTTCGGTTCCCTTGTCCAGAAACCCTTTCGGTTTCCTTGTCCAGAAAACCTTTCGGTTCCCTTGTCCAGAAACCCTTTCGGTTTTCTTGTCCAGAAACCCTTTATGTTCACCTGTCCAGAAACCCTTTCGGTTTGCTTGTCCAGAAACCCTTCCGGTTTCCTTGTCCAGAAACCCTTTCTGTTCACTTGTCCAGAAACCCTTTCGGTTTGCTTGTCCAGAAACCCTTTCGGTTTTCTTGTCCAGAAACCCCTTTCGGTTCCCTTGTCCAGAACCCTTTCGATTCCCTTGTCCAGAAACCCTTTCGGTTCCTTTGTCCAGAAACCCTTTCGGTTCCCTTGTCCAGAAACCCTTTCGGTTCCCTTGTCCAGAAACCCTTTCGGTTTCCTTGTCCAGAACCCTTTCGATTCCCTTGTCCAGAAACCCTTTCGGTTCGCTTGTCCAGAAACCCTTTCGGTTCCCTTGTCCAGAAACCCTTTCGGTTTCCTTGTCCAGAAAACCTTTCGGTTCCCTTGTCCAGAAACCCTTTCGGTTTTCTTGTCCAGAAACCCTTTCGGTTCCCTTGTCCAGAAACCCTTTCGGTTCCCTTGTCCAGAAACCCTTTCGGTTCCCTTTTCCAGAAACACTTTCGGTCCCTTGTCCAGAAACCCTTTCGGTTTCCTTTTCCAGAAACCAGCAACCAACAAACAGGAGGATTTCTGGTTAAGGCCATTCTTTGCTTATTTCGACGCGATAGTCCTTTAATCTGCTTTCACATGAGCTCAGAATTAGACACCTTTTAGGTTTATCGCCGGATGCAAACGCGCTTGCATTTGTGATCATTTATTCTTTAGCAAATGTCGTCAACGAAAATAGATTTTTGCACGGTTCAAGCATTATGCCACCGAAGAGGGAGGACTTGTGTCCTTGTCTAGAAAACCGCACATACTCGGCGTGTACTAGACCAACAGGCAAGCTATCATACTTTTTTTTTTGCCAAGAAGCGGTCTGGAATCCAGTCAAATGCGACTGCAAAAGCGTTGCAAGCAAAACAATCAAAAACCCTCCACAAACATCAAAAGGCGCTTCAGAGTTCACAAGGAATGCGAAGGGCACTCAGGCAACAATAATCAGAACAGTTTACATGTCTCCACACGTCCTCGTCGTAAACACCCTCAATGGCACTTCAAATCAGCACAATTGCGACACCTCCCCACACACACCATACGCGGCCCACGCACCGGCAAAGTTACAAAGTCCTTAAGGGTTCTTTAACAACTTTCGAAGCGTCGCTACATGAACCCACCCGCTACCGCCATTTAGGGACCCATTAAGTAATTAAATCTTTGTTTGCCATCCAATCCCCGTCTAGACTTGTTCCGTCACGGGTCATAAACCTCTCCAGCTGGCAAGAGATGCCACAGGAGCCGCGGACATCTGGATGGCATCCGATAAAACGCCGGCTGCCCACCCGTGTCCTCGTGGATAAACAACTCGCCGCTGCACAAAGGCGACTCAATTAAGTTCGCACACGCCGCCCACATCTGTACGCAAACAACAGGCCACAGGCTAGAGGCTCCCCCGCACATAAACACACCCAGCGAGCGCGCATAAATTAACAACTGACTGCTGGCGTGTCAACGTTAAATCACCACCGAGTGGGGGTGATGGCGATGGCTTCGCCCGCCAGCGTCCGGAATTATTAAATACCAATCAAATGGATTTGCATAAATTCCGCCCGGACGGGGGGCGTGCATGCAATCACATCGTATTCCTTGAACCGCCCGCCGGTGGGCGTCGGATGCCAGCGTCGGAATCCGCCTGTTTCGGCAGAATTCTGGTCACGTCCCGGGGCGGAGGCTCGCCTAGTGTAAACACAGGCCGCACATGTGTACTCTCGTCTGTGGAATGTGTTCCAGGGAGTCGCGTCGGCATCTGCAGGACCTCGCAGCGCGTTCTAATCATCGGCCCACGCCTAGGCTCCTGGCCGAGATCTTAATTACTCCTGGTGGCCGGAATGCAAATGCTTCCCCGTTCGCGTTGTGAAACACCATTTTTTGCCACATCCGGTGCATTGGCACTCCTCGATGTACACCCAGACAGGACCTCGAGCGCCTGCCAAGAAGGAACTCGCCCGAAGCCCACACGTAGAGGGGAGATATTTTTAAAGGGATTATGGGCTTACCTGGGGGACGGGTGTACTTCAGCTTGCCACTATTTGCTAAGCGACGGGATGTTGCGTCATCTGTTTGTCTGTTGTCCTCCGCTGGTCTTAAGCTCAGTACTTGTGCTCTGCAATTGCTCCGCCTTTTGTTGCTGGATGCTACGTGTGAGCTTCGAATGCCCGGCCGGAGGAGATTGCCGGGATTCATACGCTCTGCGATGAGATTTGAGACGTGCCTAAGTAACGGCGACGGAGACACACATCCTGTGAGGTGGAATTTTTATCTTGGAACATTCTCATTTCCGTCAGCTTTACACAACGCCTTCGGTTGCGATGGTCCGAGGAGAGAAGCCATCGCGATCCACTCACAGTTCATGCGAACGGGAGATTTTGTAAAGTCCCATTTTTGTGTGTGGGGTGGGGAGGGGCAATGTGGTTTCAGTTCAACTGGGGAGTTCGTGTTTGGAATACAAACAAGGTAAAAACTTACTTCAGTCGCAAGGATGTGCTATGTGACAGCGATTCCATATAAAATGAATGACGTGGAGTCCACGTTCATTGTGTGCCACTCTGTCTGGTTGACATAAGTGAAGTTGAGGTTATTTGACGATGAATACACTGAAATGATAGTCTGTGATCGTAATGACAATTTTTTTCAGGTTTAATATGTTTCGTTAAGTTTCGTTAAGTTTCGTTAAGTTTCGTATTTACATCACACGATTCGATTTCGATTAGAATGTCACATGAGTGAACAAAATTATATCTCTTCCTTTATTCTGTGATGAGATAGAACATCGTGTATATGTTCACTCGCTCCGCTTACCGGACATTATTCATCCGTGAAATATTCTGCGGCTAAGTCAAAATCGGTACAACAAATAAATGACGAAATTTTTCGTTGAGTCGATATGCACCTTGGCACTTTATTGACTTCAGCTAAAAGTCAACCAGGGCGGCTTCATTCTCAATCCGTACGTTCGTCGAATGCCATCATTTTCTAAGAACTGCATCCGATCAATTGAATTTCCATCGGAAAACATGCGCTCATAGCAAATATTCAAGAAACTCTGAGAAATGCTCTCCCTGCAGAGCCGTTTGGCATGTCGGCCCCCGCCCCACCCACAAATCAAAAGTTATTACGTTTGAGATTTTGTCATCCCTTCGATTTGCGAGCGTAACACAATTGCATCGGACGTCCCCTTGACAGGAAAACTTTCAGGAATCTCAAAGAGGCCAGGTCAAACCACTTTGCCAACATTTTAACCACAATCCCTTCCAGTCAAAATAACTTCTCAGAAACTACATTCAAATGAATTACATCCATCAATCCCTGCCCCCATGCTCGGGCCGCACACATTCCAAGAACTCAATCTAAACTGAAAATTCGCTGGGCGGGGCCCCCACCGCATACAATCACGTTGCAAGTTAATGAAAGTTTAGTCCTTTGGAACAACATCGCCTCCGCACCCCTTGAGCGACGACCGCAAACTTCGTCGATAACTTCGACAGGCTACACATGTCTGTATGCGGGCCCCCTGCCACGGCACGTCGTCTTCATCGGCCGAATATTGAATATCGGCCCACCCCCCGTCGACAAGTGAAATCCGTTCGCAAAATGAACTCGCAACCCCTGTACGCATAAATTGCCGCCCGCAATCGATACCCGAGTGTATTGGGGCCGAATGATTCCCCACCCAGCTTGGGAAATCCATCTCAGACACTAATTGGAGGAATGAGGTGGCAACGGCGAGCCGAGGTACTCAACTGATGGCGCAAACAAATGCTGGCAGGCAATTCATCTGAAGGATGAAGCCTGCTCCTCGCTGCCGCTCCCGCCGACATATGACATGGGCTCATAAAACAGCAGCATAATCCCAGGCGACGAAAATGAGCATGTCGGCGTGCACGGGTCCACAGAGCGAGCAGAGCCCTCTGCCGCCTCTCTTGAAATAATTTATGAAAGCACACCAGCCGTGCGCACACCTGATCCGCACCGCACCACAGCGCCGGCTGTCATGTAATGCTTTTGATGTTTGAGTTGAGCTCCCGAAAGCCCCGACGGGGGCTGGCGCCGGTGACGTTCTGCGTGTACCCGACGTTTTAATTGAAACGTGTCCCGGGTTGATTCGAAATGAAATTGCAAGCAATTTAATGAGAAGTTTAAGGATGCTTTGGACGTCTAAATATGGCGACTAATTAATGGTTAAACACGATTGAGGTGTTGTCGAGGCATAAAGGGGTAATTACTTGATTCTGCTTTTCCTGCTGCGCTTAATGTGGGTGGGTGTGGGGGATCTGCTTGTAGGTCGCGGCTTGTAGGGGCCCTCAGACTGTGCAGAGAACAAGAGGAAGTCGAACGGCTTTGAGGCGTTGAGTGCTGCACTTTGCTGTTGGTTGAGTTGTAGAAAGAGGGGCTTATTGGCTGATGTTGGGTGGGTGTCAAGTATTTTCAGAATAAATTCGGTATCAGTGATGAAGTGTGGGAAATGGTGGGAATATTTATTTCTTAGAGCTCACATTATTAGGGTTGTAGGTCATGTGGTTCAACCGAGAGTTACTTGTGGAAGTGGAACTCGTCGTAAAGCGATCATCATACACTGTGCATGGTTCTAGAGCTGTGATTCACTTCACTTCGTCGTAGTCTTTCCACAGTTTTCTGAGGATGTGGTTCCCTTTTAAAATTCACCTTCTTTGCTTGATCTTTGAAAAAAGAAAACAGCGGCGGGTCTAGTCAAACTCACTCCATTTGACGTCTGAGAGACTTGACGTCTGAGAGTGTCTTATGTCTGATCGATGGACCATCGATACCACACGTGAAAACGTGCGTCCGAAGAACCCAAACGGAACAACGACTCGGCGACCGATAATGAGACGCAGACATTAAACGCTGCCGTATTAGTAACTGCTATTAATACTGCTTAAAATATTATGGGGAGTCAGGTTAAAAATTACGTCTAGTGCGCCCATTTTTGGCTGAGAGACGCTGATAGAGAGACAGTTTTACATCATTTAGGTGTGTAGCTCTTTCTTATATATCGCCAGACCAGCCCTGACTATGGTAACGCAGACCAAGTGGATTCTGTATTCTCGAAGGCTCCAGCTCTTGACCAGTTTTAGATAGTAACCAAGGAGGTCGGCTGCGTTTAGCCAACGTCTTCGTCCAAATGTAGTGAATGAAGAAGGAATAAAAACCCGAAGGATCTTGGTAAGCAGGTGGCCCATGGCGTTGTGGGTATGTGCGTCGACCCCAACCTCGATGTCGTAGGTTCGATTCCTGCTCTGTGCGACGAAAATAATTTTCACGGCCCCACCTCTTTCGAGTCACTGACAATGCTCAAAGAGTACTTCTGTCTAGAAAAAGCTTCTCAAACTTGGCCGTTCGGAGTCGGCATAAAACTGTTGGTCCCTTCCACTCGTGAGAGAACAATAGCACGAACAACACGACTGATTGCTGAGAAGCTAGGCCCTGCCCCCCTACGGGCTGTAGCGCCACCCATATTATTATTATATTATCTTGGTAAGCACCACATTCTTGTCCACTTTCCAAGAATTGTCTTGTCTTATTTCTCCGATAGACAGACAATTATTTGTTAATTTTTTTCAAAGGCGCCTGGAGCTAAATTTAAAAAAGAAACTTTGCATGTATAGAATCTAGTACCTATTCCAAGCCAGGCATTCCTAGCAGAGCGAGTAAGCCCCTTGACCAGTTAAAAGTTGCTGAAAAAAAAGGTTAAAAGCTTTTAGAGAGCGACCCACCCCCTAAAGCTTATGGACTTATGGCTCATCTCAGTGGGTTTAAACCGCCACAAGTGGGTCATAAGTCTATTGTGAACTTATGGCCTGTGGACTTATGACCCGTTCCGTCTACTTCAGCTTATAGCGTGTTGTGAGGGAAACAGCCAGCAAAAATCAGTTTGTATTAAGGAGTGTAGATATACATACAGATCAGGTACAGAACTAGTTGCAACGTGACGTCGAACAAATTCAGCGATTTTCTGACGACTTGAAGCATCAAACCTATATGTGGGGTGGCGACGGGCGACGTTTTTTAACATGATTCTTGAGAAAATTGTGCGGAACTCAAATGTCAACACCAGAGGCACGACGCCGATGACCTAGTGGCGTACAGATCAGGTCCTAAGGTAGAAATCATTAATACCTTGTTGCAACGTGACTTCGCGACACTTTGAAATATTGCGATGACTGGAAGCTGCTTATCAACTTTCAGAAATGTGAAACTATCCTTTTCCGTACCCCTCTGGCCAAGGCCTCAAGGGATACACGCGTAAACTGGAAGAAGTTCGCCATAGTTGACCCACAGGGTCAGCCGCTAGCCGTGGAAACTGTAGTTAGATATCTTGGCATTTGGTTGGATAATTTTCTGTATTTTGACAAACATACAGAGAAGGCTCTGACCAACGCTAGAAAAGCCTTTGCTGTGGCAAGTAAGCTGTTTTACAGCAGCCAACTTGATACCAGGGTGAAGGTAATCTGCTACATGGCCCTCATAAGGCCTGTCATGGTGTATGGTTGTCCCCTGTGGTTCAACGTGAGTCCTTCCCAGATGGAAAAGATGAGGGTCTTCGAGAGACGGTGTCTTAGGACTTGTCTCCGGTTGTATCGAACACCCGAGTCTGAGTACAAGAACTACTATCCTAACGAGGTCTTGTACAATAGGGCAAACGTGAAAAGGATAGACACTTTTATTATTAAACTAATAAGAAGTCACATTGCAAGAAGTATGACTTCTGCCAACAGCCTGATCTTCTGGGCAAAAGGTGCGCCACAACCGTTTTATTCCACCTGAAGCATTCCTCTATTTGGATTCGATCGGCCTGATCCAGGACACGGAAGGATGTCCTGTAATCTACCACGCGGTACGCCGAACAGTTGACAGGCGACTCCTGTACGAACCGGATGTCGTCCGCGAACACGAAGGTCTCCTCCGGTTCAGTGGAGCGATCCCCGCTCGAGACAGGAGAGAGAGTGATAAGGAGCGGCACCTCTTTTGGTGGTTACACCAGAATCAGTCTCCGCCGTTGCCCGCCCCTGCCTGAAAAATTATAGTTTGTGTAGTGGATTAACGGCCCACTTACTTAGATGTAAGGTAGATTTAAGACAAAATAAAAAAAAGGTGCACAAGGGCGTGTGTATTATATGTGTAACGAATATACGTAGCACACACGCTCTTGTGTACACGTCCGTAATGTTACGGATATAGATTAAGTTAGGTTAATACATTTTTAATAGGTTACTAAGGTTTAGGTTGAGGTCTAGGTTAAGTACCAATAAGTATGTCTAGAGCGCCAAGTTTTTCCATAGTTTTCTTGGCCGTAAGTCTAAAAATAATAAAGTTTGTCTTAAGGACTAAAAAAAAGTTGACAGTTTAGACGCCGAAAGGCAAATATATAAGTTACATAGATTAGATTAGTTTAGAGTACCCGCGAAGGGTCAGTAAGATAGAATTAAGAACATGAATTGTTAGATATTAAGATAGATTTTAGTCATTTTTGTCTAGTATAAGTCATTCCAGAAAAAAAAGTAAATAAAAATGAAAAAAAAAAAAACCAGAGGCACGATCTTCCACAAATCTGTGCAACTGCTCGCATATGCCGGCGATATTGACATCATCGGTAGAACACAACGGGCTGTCAGTGGGGGGTTTGTAAGCACCGAGGAAGCGGTCAAGATGAGGCTTGCTTGTCTACAAAAAATGCATGACTTTGGTCCTTCGAGTCAAGTGTTTTGAGCCCAGTTGTTTTAACAAATCGAAGTAGTATCGATTGCCAAGGGCGATTCTGCGTCGGATTTCCACTACGATGTCATTCTTGGAGCTTACTTTTGCCCCGAGGTAGACAAGCTCATTTACTACCTCGAAATTGTTGCTGTCGATTCAAGTCGCCTGAAACGGAGACTCTGCTGCCCTGTTATTCATAAATGTGTTTGTTGAAGGGGCAGTGAGCCAAGTGAGTGTAATCATCGAGTCTAATCTCAGAGCACTCACTTCGGATGAATCGCGGAGTTTGTGTTTCAACTGGATCTACTCTGGGTCCGTACGTAAACCATTCACCCCATCCAAACTGACTTCGCTGCATCACTATTTTGCCCTTAACGCCGCAAGGTGCAACCCACAGCTGGTGCATCTTTGCAATCAGAGTTCCCGTGCAAGTCCAAGTTTCAAGAGCGCCCTACTCTTAGCACACGGGAAGTCACCATCACAGACCAAGAACCTTCAACCACTACCCTCGGCACTGTGCACTACACTGCTCTCGTTGCCTTCTCAGAAGCAGAAGCAATTTCCAAAGTGAAATCCGTTGCCGCTGGATCAGCGGAGCTCCCACAAAACGAATGAATTCGAGCGCACTTCTCCCGAAAACTTTAGAAACACCTCTCGCCACCTTTCAGTTCGCTGAATCAGTACATCTGCACAATTTAATTGCGCTTCCTCCGCTCCCACAGAACCCTTCGGCGAAGACCAACTCCGCAACGGGTACTCAACTCCAGCACGCCCGCTCGCCATTCTATTGCCAACCACACACTTCCTAAATTCTAATTGCACTCCGCCGCGGCAATAGCGGTAGCCGCTGGCTCCAGTGGACCCATGGACCCATGGAGCGATGAAACGGTGGAACCCCATTCGAGGCGACCTCGTAATTTGGCTGGCTGAGGATCCATTCCAGTTGATGCCGTCATTATCGTCAGCGCGACGCCCAGCGGCCCTCAGCCGCCGATTGTGCGGGCCGCAGCAGACGTGTGCGGAAATTATTCCTAATGTGCCGCAGTCCCATTTGCCAGAGCACCTCCGACGTGCTGCAGCTAGATGAGGCGTGAAATTATTGAAGCAACGCAACTTCAACGAATCTCAGTTCGCAGCTGTGATTGCACGCGGAGAGCCAGTGGCTGGGCGCTTAACGACCGGCCGGAGCGATCTGGAGGTTCGCCGCCCATTCGCCCGCGTGCGGGCGTGCTCCGCAGTTTGAGGGAGCATTTAGCGATTCACAGAACTCCGAGAGACACTAATCCGCGTTGTTTTACGATTACGTCCAGGGCCAGCTGGTGGGCGGACGGGCCGAGGTCCGTGCTAAAGTGCTCGGCGGCGGGATGGCTGTCTTTGCCGTGCGGATGATTTCCCCTCATTATCATCGCCGTCAATGGGTCTGCCGGAAGAGCGAACTGAGTGCGGCTGGGGGGCGGCGCGGATGAAATTATGCAAATGACTGGTAATCCGTGGTGTTGCCGCTTGTGCGTGGAGATGTCAGGTGATGATTGGTGGACGGATTGAAGTCGGTTTGCGCCGCGGAGTGAGTTCACGTGCGGCCGCCGGTAACCTCGAGAGCGGTTCAAATGGGCCACCATCACCGGTCGGCGCGGTGTCTGCAAGGAATCGTGTGCAGCTGGTTAAATGGGGCATTAAGTCATAAAGCGCTGCTCTGTGGCAAATTGAAGCATTCCGACGCTCGGATTCTAGCGGTGGGCATGGATTTCCTGGAATCCGACTAAGTTCGCCAATGAATGGGTTGAATTATAAATGACGGTGTGAAACACGGCGAGCTGGTGCTTCGCGGCGGGAAATGAATATTTAATGGAGGCGCCACGCAGCTGGTTAGCGCACAGCTGCAGTGGATGCCGGGACGGCTTTAGGTGGCTTTATGATTCGCCAATTATATGGTTGGTCGTTTCGGCCGGATTTGTGCATGATATTGAGTGTATTTTGGCTTACATCGTTTAATTTGCTTTGTGGATTTTGCAAGAGCTCAGGGGTTTGTGTGACCCAGTTTTTTTTTTGGAATCCTTTTCGGGGGATTTATTTCGCCAGGGAACATGGGTACTTCGTGTGGCAAGGCACGAGTGCATGCAGGGAACAATGCAGGTTCAGCGAGGCTTCGCTGTGGCACGTGGGCGCATGCATTGAGTCAAAATGTGCACATCTGGTCTAGGGAGAATTCTGGAATCGGTCTGGAGGAACGTGCATGCAAGTAGCAGCACAATTGCCTTCTGGAACATAGACGAGCATTACTGGGACCCGTAGGTCGAATCTTGATATAGTTGAGATGTTGGAGATGATAGCAATCTCCAACGAATGTGACATTACAAAAGTCGATATTAAAATTCTGTTAATTGAAATATTTAAGTGTGTGTTTAGATGCAGTTTCTTAACCTGGCTTCGGTCCTTATATCTCAAACAGAGCACAAACAGACAAAATTGATGGTGAACTTAACTCAGTACAAGCTTTTTCCTTAGGTGTCCCTCAAGGTTCTGTAATTGATCCCTTGGCTTTTATGCATTTCCCAATTTCCAGGTTTCACATTGGAAGAGGTGATTAAGGATATGTCAGAGTTACGCGAACGATCGTTATTGTAAACGAAGCGTTTGCAGCTATTTTTTAGTGTGTGTTTACGTGCCGTGTTTACGAGCCTCAATGGTGGCCCGTGGCATTGTGGGTAGGTATGTGCGTCGGCCTCGACGTCTAGGATCGATCCGTGGTCTGCACGACAAAAATTATTTTCATTGCGCAACCTCTTTCTTTTAAATCACTGACAATGTTCAAAGAGTATTCCTATCTAGAAAGAGCTTCTCAAATTTGGTCGTTCGGAGTCAGCATAAAACTATAGGTCACTCCACTAGTAAGAGAACAAAAGCACGCACAACTCGAAGCTAGACCCTGGCCCTCTATGAGCTGTACCGCCACCCAGACACAAAGGTACTCAAGACCAGGTCTATTCCGGAGCGAGTGGGCGCTCAGATTGATGTTGTGGGGGCTTAATTGGGGTCGAGCCCTGTACACGACGTCTGTGTCATCTGCTAACCTTCTGAAAAGTAGTCTTCCACTGCACGAAACACAGACTTGTTCGAAACTGGGAGTAACCTCAGTAAGTTGTGGTCTGTGGAGCGTGTCTCTCTTGGCTGCTTTGGGGATGTGATTGAAGAAGCTCTTGGCATGGCAGCAAAGGCAATTGGAACCTCATACATATTACGAACACCATTCAAAAGGTGACCATGTTCTGGGTGGAGACTGATCTTAAACAGAACCCTTGGAGGCAATAAGAGGTTCTATTTGAGAGGCTCCTATGAAGAATCTCAGGAATGCGCTTCACAACATCGTCACAACCATACGTCTGACGCAACAGATGACAGAGTGAAAGTGGATTTATGAAGAAACAACATTTTGAGTGGAAGTTAATGAGGAAGCCAATGGCTTTTGAAGAGCTTCAGCAATGTTTATGAATTTCAGATGTTGCCACAGGGGCATGTCATTTCCCTTGGGCGGAGAAGGCGACGCCAACGGTGGGAGAGGGGTTGGCTGCCTAATTTGTGGCCGCAATGAACATTTCCCATTGAAATCGCACATTTATATGTAGTTTACGTTGGACTTCATTAGAAAACAGCAGTATGGGGAAAGCGTATGCTTACTATTTCAAGGTTCTATTGAGATTTGATACTCGAAGAAAAAGAAATGTCTATACTATACACAAGAGAAGTAGAAGGATCTAGGAATTTTGAAACAACTTAGACGATGTATTATTTAGAGGACCGGGCTCGGTGCCAAAGCCTAACTTATTACAAGTCTCACCTATGCTCATAAAATATCTAATGACCAAAGAAATCCGATTTCTACGAACTGACTGATTGACACTGCAGTTCGCGAAAAAGTCAACATCTTCGGAAGGGGCTTTGTTGAGATGGTTTGGTCACGTGGGACGAATGTCCGTACGATGTGATTCCGTGTTTCCCTGAAGTAAGCGTGGGACCATGTCCATAAGCTCAACTTGTTGGACATGTGACGTGATGAATTAGAGTTAATGGCGGAGGATTGAGCGAACTTAAAAAATATCTCTCTTCGTGGCTTGCACCCGTGGCAAATTTAGAGATGATTTTGATGGCACGAATGACGGTGGCTTACAAGTCCCGGATTGAAGCTGGCAATGCTGAGACTCGAGTCCTGGTGAAGGCTGGTATGTGTTGCCCAAAGTGCACGTGCAATATTTCTTACAGAATTTGGTAAGATAGCTAATTAATGTGAAGAACTCTCTCTAACTCGAACTAGCTTTGGTTTTCAGTGAAAGTTCGACCTAGGAAGAGTCCACTTTAAATCGCTCTTTACATCAGGAGCTAGTCGATTTTTGAGCTCAAATATGTCCAGGTCGAGGTAGCCAATCTAACACAGTTTTGTACACAAACCCAGGCAGATTATGGCATCCAAAAAAAAACGACTTGGCACCCATTTCCCCACCTTTAACTACGTCTAGTTGCCACAGTCGGCCAGGCGACCCTCCCTTGAGTTCGCGAGGACAAGTAGAAACAGGCAGTTAATTACGCTGTGCCGGAATCAGCATGTATGTAGGAGTGCACTTTATTGTTGGAGTTATGTGCCTTGCTCTGAACACGCACTCAAACGAAATTGTAAGCACATTCAAAATGGTCCAGTAAATCTTGTAACCAGTTCTGGAGTAGGTACTCAGTAGAGTCTTAAGCCCTTCGAAAAGTTTGGAAAATACAGTCTCAAAGGAGCCGAGAGAGCCTTCAAGTTAAACATACCTGACCTATACCTGAGCAGCACACTGGCCTGGCCACCCTTATTTAAGCTCCTACCGAAGCAAAATGGGACAAGGCAGTAAAGATGATTACAGGCACTGTAGACAAGCTAAAGAAACAACAGATAATCTACTAGTCGAGGCGTACAACTTAGCAGACCCAAAGAACATGCACACTTCGTACGGATTTCCAAACCATTTCCTCGAGAGGTTATGTAATTTCATTCGACTCAATAGGGGGCCGCAGTCCACTCCCATCCCATGTCGTCAATCCAATTCAATTCCATCTCTGACATCGCTGTACATTTGTGTGATTATTTTGGAACTGCAGATCGTTCGTTTTATTCAAAGTCGGTAAAGACATGCTCTTCTGCGTCATCAGTTGTATGCACCGCTCCCAGTGAACTTTGACAAGCAAATTGGAGGAATCCTCTTACAGCCAGACGGTGCCCGTTCGCACATTCCTTTTAACTCAATTGCAAACAAATGCAACGTGAATCCATCCGGCACTGCAAGCTCGTTCGGCTTCGCCCTCCATTACCTCGACTGTGTTCCACACAAACACACAGGAATTCATTAAACAAAAGCCTGCTTCACTCTCGAGAGGGTTTGATTCTTGTGGACTCACTGGTGGGTGCCCTCAAGTGAGCTCTGTTTGCTTACCTTTCATAGGAAACAACTCTAATTTCGAGCTCTGCCCACATGCGCTCGTCCTTGCGTGGACCGCCGCAACCCATCCCTGGGTCCCATTCGTCGCAGGCCAGCACACACAGCCACCCCATGAACTTTGCACATTCGAAACCCTTCCATCTGCCTGGCTCCCTTTGCGATGTAATCGTGCCCTCTGCTTCGCATCCAGTGCTACCCGCAAACAGAGGCAACGCATGTCGCTTCTAATTTACTGAAGATAATGGGTTTGCACCGACACTGTCGGCACATTTCCCATCAACTCCTGGCTCTGACTCTGCTGATGCGTGGTGCCAAGCCGCAAATCTCGGTCAGAGGCACGTGACGTCTGATTGAGGGAACTCGGTGTCTCTGCTTTGGCTCTGATTTCAATGCGTCGTCGTGGGTCCGTCTCCGTCATCAGGCAGGCCACCCTCCCGGAGGCTTATCGATTTGTTTTCAGTCAAATTGACTTCCCACTCCCAACTGGCGCCCGGCGGTGGGGTCGTTCGAGAAGGAAGCAGTCTTACCTCAGACATTACTGCCCTAATGGAGGATGCAGCTTAAACGTAAATTGAAAGGGATGGCAATCCATTCAGATGCAGGGCCTTTGCCAAAGGAAATTGCCACGATTGTGATGGACGAAGAACCTTGCCGGAGAAGGACGTCGCCTGAGGAAGGGATTACCTGGAGTGGCAGACGGACGATAACAAATCACTACTGTTGTGAGGACAGACAACGTGGGTGTGTTGGGGTGGAGTCTGTCTTCAAGTGGAATCAAAAATGAGTCTCGGGCTTGAAATTTGCAAGAGAGGAGAGCTGGTTGACTTCCCTTCTTTGGCGCCGCTATGTCCCGCTGATGCTGTGTGTCAACAATTTCTTGGTTGACGTGCAGTGTGACTAGAGAAAGCCACAATGGACCAGATCTTTACATTGCCGCAGGTCATGACAAAAAAAAACCCGGACTTACAAATCTCTTCCGACAGCGTTCATAAGACGAGTCACAAACGATCTTCTGCAATTCACAAGTTGTCGGCTTCACAAAAGGTCAACCTCTTCAGGTCGGCAGTGAAATTTCCAAACGGACTGTGTTTGGTCTTTAATAAATTATGGGGCCCTCTTCGGAGACGAAGCTGTCTTTGTACACGCTTCTCGTGGCCCTTTATTCCATCTGACAGCGTTTCTTATACGATTTTTCGTCCTGTGTTTGTGAATACGTGGGAGCTTTTGCAAACAGCCGTTGAACATCTGATCAAATTTCCGATCGCAGTACTGTTGTCGTGGCCCGTGACGTTGTGGGTATGTGCGACGACTCCAACCTCGATGTCGTAGGTTCGATTCCTGCTCTGTGGACAAAAATCATTTTCACGGCCCACCTCTTTCGAGTCACTGACAATGCTCAAAGAGTACTTCCCACCTTGAAAAAGCTTCTCAAACTTGGCCGTTCGGAGTCGGCATAAAACTGTAGGTCCCTTCCGCTTTAGCACGCACAACACTAAGCTAGGCCCTGGTCCACTATGGGCTGTAATCAGAATTTGTTACTTGACGTTTTTTATTTTCAAAGGGTCGGTGCAATATTTTCAAGCTGTGAGAGGGGGTAAGCCAACTAACAAAGCGTTAAGTGGCCAAATAACTATAAATACTTTTGGAACACTTACCGAAAAACCTA
Organism: Eristalis arbustorum; assembly: GCA_916610145.1. Lineage (NCBI taxonomy): Eukaryota > Metazoa > Arthropoda > Insecta > Diptera > Syrphidae > Eristalis > Eristalis arbustorum. The sequence continues at coordinate 12,503,468 of OU744318.1, forward strand.
CATGATCACGTGCAGATTCCCGAATCGGCGGCCATGATCCTTAAAACCACGCATTTTGAAAAAGAAAAGTGTAGAAGTAAGTGAGAAGTACAACGGCCTTCCAGGGTTACCAAGGTAGAAATGGACGAAGTTGAATATCTGCTATCTGAATGCTATTTGACTTGGTAGCGAAAGGAATTTTGCAAGCCGGAACTGTGCAGGCTGCAAAGCGACATGAGGCAAGTCGGATTCAGCGCCTGCAGTGGCGACTCGTGACATGATTCTACAGGAGTGGTGAATCAAGGCAAGAACAGTCCTCGTATTACCCGTAATGCCCACGGAAAACAAAAAGAAAGTTACTAAAGGGTGATTTTTTAAAAGCTATAGGAAAGTTTTTCAAAAAAAAACACATACAATTCAGAAAAATGCATGAAATATCTATTTGAATCGATAGTACCAGCCATATAATTTAATGTTTGAATATTATTTCATGCAAATGTTGACCTTGACTGCGCCTCAAATCCAATTTTTCTGCTCAGTCCAATTTTAGCATACTCTTTCCAACATTTCGGCCGGTATCTCACGAATAAATGGTTCAATGTTGTCAATTGAAGAGGGCTTGTCTATATAGACATGAGCTTTAACACAACAAAAAAGAGTCTAAAGGCGTTAAATCGCACGATCTAGGCGGCCAATTGACCGGTGTCGAATGTGAAATAAAATGTTCACCAAACTCGCCTCTCAACAAGTCCATTGTTGCGTGGCATTTGGCACCGTCTTGTTGAAACCAAATGTCATGCAAGTCAAGCTCTTGGATTTTGTGCAAAAAAAAAGTTGGATATCATCCCACGGTCGCGATTACCATTCATTCGCATCATCTTTGAAGAAGTACGGTCCAATGATGCCACCAGCCCATAAACCGCACCTTTAGTACCTACTGTGACTTTTTCTGGATTCATTGGTAGCTCTTGCAAGGCTTCTGGCTGATATTTTCCATTGAGCCAAAAATGAGCTTCGTCGCTGAACACAATTTTTTGGTAAACTGAACGACGATGAACTTTCTTAACAGAGCACGAATTTTTATAATAAAATTCAATAATTTGCAAGCGTTGTTCGTTTGTAAGACGATTCGTGATTAAATTATAGACCAAACTGTTGACAGCAAAACTGTTTGACAGCAAAACAAAGCACGAAACGTCAGCTGTTTAAACCAGTGTTGCCAAAAAGATAATAGCTAAAAAATCACGCTTTAGAATGCATTCTCCACGACAGGTTGCTTACGGTGGCGACAGGAAACATTGCATTTCCATGTCAACAATGCAGGCTTAAAAAACGAGATTGCTTACAACTCTCACCGACTTGGCATATCAAGATGAATTATGGAGCAGTAGCTAAAGTAGACATTTAAAACGTTTTCAACTATGTGAGATGACTGCATATGAGAGTATCCCACACAACATTGGCAACACACTCCAACCTTCCTAGCTTCTGAGGATCAGAATAAGTTACTTTAGGTGGCTCTCTGCTGATGAATGAGACGACAACACCAACACCAAAGTAAATTTGACCATCGTCTAAATAGATATGAAAAATCCAGTAGGACATCACCTTTGGAAAATCACTATTGGACATGGGACTAAAACTAGAACCTTGAGGTACACCATTGTAAAAAGCAGCTTGTACCCGTTTTATATGATACGACAATATCAATACAGTATGCTTTTGAGAAATTAAGCAAAGTATAGTACGGTCGCCCGTTGTGTTACCACTCGGGATCAATTAACTTTTTTCCCGCAAAACCATTTGCTGCTTTGATAAGGAGATAGCTAACGCAAATAGTACTTGATTCGGCGAGGGTTTTATAGTGAATTGGGGTTTATTAGTTCCTAGGTGACTTCTTCTGTGTGAGGAGAGAGCACTGCAATTTTACAAACGCATTTGCAGATCACATTGTATAGGCATAATCTGGATGCGTGAGTTCCAATGGCACAATGACCGGTTATGATGCCTGCGTGAACGACGCTACAGTAACTTGGTAGTCGGAATGAGAGTTTAATATAACAGGTCCTTAGAACAGACAGCCGTACTTATGTCACAGCTCATCTGCGACCCATCTGTAAAAATTCGCAAATCCCATCCAGTGTTTCCTGTTCTGGCCTCCAGGGCCGATGCTGGTTGATAAATCCCTCTTGTAGAGCAGCTTAGATACCATGAGACCAGTGTCATCTGGATTCGCATATATTTATTATCCGAAGATGGTACAGAGTCTATACATCAGTTCTTTTCACATGTCATCCGATTAAAATCTTATCGGAGAGCTAGCCGCTTCCTGTCTACTGATTAAGTGTTTCAGTGGAAAATTGAGCTGCTAAGGGCATGTTGCTTAAAGCTTCGCTGATACTTGCGTCTTTCACTAGCGTAGCTCACCAAATCGCGACTCCATATAACAGCTAGGGTCTAACTGCCAATATGGGTAACCAATGGAATCTGCGGGCTGCGGAACTGCTGAAGGCATTAGCACCCAATAGCTTTCTGGTGGCCATGGCGATGTGACTTGGTGCGTCGACGCATCCGCACTTGAACCTGCGCTGACTAGGTTCGATTTCCAGCACAACACAAACTAATTTACAATGCCCAACTCCTTTGAAATCACTGACAAAGCACAGTCTGTCAGCTCAGTTAACAGCTTTTCAAGCTTGACCGTCCGGAATCGACATAAATCTCTAGGGCCCTGAGAGAACATCACGAATGTTTGTGTAAGCTAAGCTGTGAACCTGAACGGGCTGTAGTTCCACCCATATATTAAAGAGCCCTGTAGGCCTTTTTGACACGCTCCTGTATGTTATTTTTGTGGCTAAGGGAAGACCTAGGAATCTTGAGCTGTCATTCAGCTAAGAGATTGTGTCGTTCAACGTGATATTTGGTTGTTCGATTTACGACCGATTAAAACACTTTCAATAGAAACGGCCGATATTCATTGCAACTCGAAAGGGGACGCCTGCGCCACGGTTTAAAGTGCACAAGTGTATTTCGACCTCAACTTTTTGTGGGCGATTGAAAGCAACTAGCTAGGTACATCTACCTCAGACGTCCACTCGATCTTGATTCAAAAAGCCTCCACTGCGCAAAACTCATCGAAATAAAACCCAACTGCCCGCAACTGAACGAAGGTACCCCGGACAACAACCCGTCAGCAGTCGCTTTTACCAGAAAGCTCACGAGCGGCTTTAGTCACGTTTTCTACTCCTTTCTCTGTCACTCCCGAAGCGACTCGCCGTCACCGCAACTCCATTGCGAAACTAGAATTCTCAACTCCGACCGACCAACATCCATCGCAACCTGTCAGTTAGCCCCCCACAGGTATTCGTACCTCGCTCTCTCGCCTTGTCTCTGTCGCTCCAACCAGCGCGTCGGCGCACAGTAATTACCTCGCTCTAAGCCAACTCCGACTCCCCGACGCGGCTCAGTCTCAGTTTCACACTCGCGTCGGTCACATCGAATCGCGGCTACCTCCATCTGTGCGTGTTGTCTTGTGTTTATTTTTCTTCTTCATTTTTCTGTGCCTAGTGCACTCGAGAGTGCCTCAAATTGTTGCTAATAATATTAGCTCACGTTACGCAAGCGGTGAGTGTGTGTTCGTGTGCGAATCTCGATCGTTTCCTGAAAGTCACAGTCTGTGCGAGAGTATCAGTGCACGCTTCCTCAAAATAAAACCAAATCCGAACGAGAAGAGAAAAAAAAAGCAAACGTAAGCCTCGCACCGGGCATCTGTTGCATAAAAATGAAATGAAAAGTAATATCCGCCAACAAAGATGAGAAAATCCCAATAACTCGACTCGACGTAGACGCGGAGGTGGATGCCGAAGTGGAGGCGCGCGCGACCACAAAAATTCGAGAAAACAAGCGAAACGAAGAAAAAAAATCACATCTCATCTTGAGAGCGAAGCGAGTCGAGAAAAGTATCTGTATCTGTGCTATTATATCATCTCGTGTCAATCCCGCCGTCCGGGGGAAACAAAATAGTCGCAACAAAAGCAATTGCAATCGTTTCGCTAAGCGTGTGTGGTGCGGCGGCGGTTGTGGAGTAAGCCGCTCTTATTCGGTTACAACAGGCCTCCTCCGGTGTGTCGAGGGTGGGTGCAGGGTGGTAGCAGCTACACACGGCGACGGACAGACCAGCCAGAGCAGCAGCAAGCCGGACAAGTAAGTCGGAGATACTTTACCATTTTTTGTTTGTTTTGCTGCTTCAACAGATTATGAAGCTCGCATGCTGCGCCCTGTGCTGGGTTGGCGTGAGCAATGAGCGAGAAACCAATCGAACGACCGCAGAAGGTGAACAACTTTTCGCCTCCCTTTTGTCTTCTCGCATTCGCATTCCGCTCTGGCTGCAGCGGCCGCCTTTAATTGGGGCTCCCGTGGGTTGGCGGTGCTCCAGTTCAACCGTGGCGAATCCTCAAATCTCTGTCATTCGGTCGCTGTCACGTGGCCGGGTGTTAATTGAATCAGCTGAGTGGCGGCGGTGTTGTTCTTGGCGAGCGCTCGCGTTGGAACCCGACACCGTGTGACAAGCGACGACATAGGAAACGAGTGTTAATAGCATTCGCAGAGGTCGTGGGGAAGAGCTCGTACAAGTGCATGAGCTGGAGATCATCTGTGGATTGCACTTCTGCTGCGATGCATCCGATTGTGGGCGGGGGTGCGCGCATCTGGTCGGGGATTCACGTGGATTTGGCACGTGCTGTGTGGTAGACGCCGTTTGTGTGAGGAAGTGGGAACAGCAGGCAGTGAAATGGCTGATTTATTGAAGCGAGGTCCAGGCCCACTGCTGGATGGAGTGGCACTCATATGTGCTCATGAGACTGGTCTTCCCTTCAGCACTTGTCTAGTAGTTTCACACTTGTTCTGATCAAGATGTCTAAAGAAACCGACTCAGTTGAAGAAGTTTTTTGTTCGCTTTCGGGTCTTACGGACGTACTTCAACTGCTTCGAAAGATTTATGCAAATTCTAAACAAAGTCAAGAGGCAACTCGAAATTTAATAACTTCTAGCAGCCACAGTATCTTCTGCAAGTTTCACTACAGTCTGAACAAGACTTGAGTCGCAACCAATAAGCCCATAAAAATCAGAACGGTTTCTTGCGAGATGTTGCTAGCTACTTATGTCTTCAGTTAACACTGCTCTTCGGCTTCACACCTCTCTAAGCGCCTAGCTTAGCGTTTCATAGACAATCTGAAATCGTGCGAAAAATGGATTCCCAAAATGGGTTTGAACAACGCAACAGAGGACTGTCACGCATGAGATGACGTACACAAGTCGAGGACCTCCGGCCGCTCGCTGTACAAAACTGTAGTCAGATGGTGTAGGATCGTGAAGACTAGACAGGACACGTTCAGGTCTACCTCCGTCTGAAAGGCTTTAAGAAGAAGAAGATGAGCTTGGACATCCCGACAATAGAGTCCAAAATCCTTCTTTGTTTCAAGGATCCTGACTCACTGCCGACAGGAATACAGTCTTCATCTTCATGTGTGGGCTTAAAATGTCACCGGGCGTGGACAACGGCGACTTATTATCGTGTGTGCCTCTTCTTGAGTATGTCACTTTAAAAGCCTTCCCCTTCTGTTGTCGTACTACGTTTTGAGGCCAGAGGCAAGTTCTTCATGGGCTAGTCACCCTTGTCACCTGATTTGTAGATGACTGGCTGGATCCAAGTCACTGTGTGGATGTAGAGTTCCAAGGTTGAATCTTCTGCTCCAGATGTCAGCAAGGCAAACAGGAGCAAAGATCAAAAGTAGAACTGTCTCTAGAAGTGGACAAAGACTTCTCTCCTCGTGCACGGGTAAGCGCCGATGCACTGGGAGGATCAGTGTCTAGTAAGCAGTTACGAAGTCAAGGCATTTATCGAATAGTTAAGTGATGAGTCAACTTCCATCACTCCATGTCACAAGAGGGAGGGTCTGTGTATTTGGATCATCATAAGAAAATGGGTGGATTGAGAGACGCCCACTCCTCTGTGATTGTCTGCATACTCAGGTTTGCCAGACAGTGGACAGAGTGTACGCCGGGGAAGCAGATTATATGCTACTCCGGTCGTGATACGATATCTCAATAGTGCCGAAAAAAAGCCAGCCATATCGAATGTTAATTGTTGCATAGCTACTGGTCCAACCTCAAGTGATGAAGACGCACAAACGCAAGTCGATCACCAATAAATGACCAAGTTACACCTTTCAGAGGCAGCTACTATGTTAGACTTCATCTAAGCATACTTAAGTGTGAACATGTTTGGGTCGGAGTAGACTGGCTGGCTAACTGAATCGGAGGAGTGGAAATATCGCCGAAACGAGGCGTCGGAAGTTAGGGTGCGCCTCAGAAACGATATTTTTATGAACTCCCACAATTAGTTCCTAGCGTTATATTTCTCAATTGTCTCTTGAGCTCATATAATCTGTTGCGGCAGCCTTCAACAGACATGTGCTTATGTATAGAGAGAAAGGGTACATGTACATATGTATCATGATCATCGTTGGGGATCAGAGCCCCTTTCTGTGACCATTCTATACCCCGTTTGATGAGCTGAGCCATGCAACCACATTCAAGCGGCTTTATTCCTCCTCGCCACTGAAGTTACCAGCTTAGTCTGCTGCAACAAACCAGTCCTTGAAAATATCTTAGTTATAGTTCTTTCTGACGACCTCATTCACACGCCAAAGTGATTTGCTTTCGAATGATAGACTCTTGTTACGTCGTTTTTGCCTCGTTCAGCTTTAGACGCATTTAAGAAGCATCCGCCTCAATTCTTACAAACGCCTTGTTGATGGCTCGCTACATTTGGGCAATCATGTCAATGTCATCCGCGTATGCCAAAAGATTAGCGACTCTTGAAAGATTGATGGGCCCAACCAAACTCGCAAACTCAAGCTGATTTTAAGAATTCTTAGAGGACTTCGTGCACCTGCATCTCTGTTTGACTTCAGCTTCGTAATGCCCTGTATAGTTCGAATGGTTCTTGTCCAGATTGAGTGGAGCATTCTGCCTGACATCTGTATTTGAGTCCCAATGGTCATATGTTAGTCTAGAGATTCGTTCATGTTTCCAATATCGACTTCAACTCAGCTGGTAGTTGTGCCAGCTGGATGCAGTTCCACTGTATAGATGATCGCCTCTGTTAACGCTTTCGGACATCATTCTGCTACAACACCTCTTTATATCCTTGATCGCGCACTCATTTGTAACAAAAAACAAAAACTCGTATACCACGAGTCACATGGACACTGGTAACTCTTATGTTCGTTCAAAAAATTGCCACATGTTCCGTATCATATTGTCGTGCTATGAAAGAGACTTACGCTTGAACAACTTTGGGAAGCAGCTAAAAGTGACTTCCAAAGCGGTGACAAATATACAGTCCAAATAATTCCCCAGCTGGTGCACGTAAGTTGATGAAAAACTTCGGTGATTCGGTGCTTTGTTGATCGGTAACCAAACCCATTCCCATGTTCGCTCTCATTCCATTTTGCAGCTGCTGCCAGAATTGTGCTCCAAAACCTGAGAGCTTAAGCGCGATCAGAAAAAGTCAGCCACAGAATCTTGCATGAATGCACCCGCCTCCCTCTAAGTCGAACGAATTTATACCGTGGTGATAGAAGGAGGCGGCTGTGCTGCGTACTATTCGGTTACAAGGCCTAATTGGTGCAAAATGTACACCATCATCGCCTCTCTGTTTTAAATGACTCCGCGAGATGCATATGAGCCTAGCTCCTGCACTAGTGTTGTGCTCGTCGAGATACCTGCTTTTTTCGTCGACACTGCTCACTTTGATCAGCGTTTTGACTTTGACCGCAATCCGTTCTCAGCACTGTAATGTACTTGAGAGTGGTGGACCATTTATTTATGAATATTGATGGTATCGGTACATCCACTCATTATTGAGGTCAGTGTAAAGCCATCGATTCTAACTCCGAGGGATAACGTCGTGAAGTAATCAGTTGAACGTGAGTAGTTGGAAGCTGCTGGCACAAAACTGAGGTCCAGGTTCAGTTCAGGCTGCAGCCTATGCCAAAAAATGAAGTAGATGCAGGCAGTGAACCTGGCCTCTACCCAGTAACTCGAAATATTGCGACAAATTGCTTTCAAAACTCATCTCTTCCAAGAAAGCGCATCTGTGCCACTGTAAGGCATGTGTACTTGAAGCTCAATAACTCTACACGTGGTCATAGAGGATACCCCTACGGATCTCCATCACATAACTGTTTGTTGCTTCTTTTTGGAATGGCGTCCAATGAAGGACAATTTATAGTCAATCGGGTGGGTCACCGAGGCAAGCAATTGAAATTTTGTAAATATATGAGCGACCCATGGTTCCACCAGGAAGCGATGTTGATAGCAAAATTGCTTGTCTCCCAAATACCTGCGATTTGATGCCGATGGCCATCTTTCCGTGAAACAGTCTGGAGACGGTTCATGAACGCAAGCACAACCTCGGTCACGATATTCATGAACTCGACACGGCAACCATCCTCAGCCTTCACTGATTGCTATCCTTTGTCGACTTATGAGAGCAAATCACTGCACCTGCTTCAACACCTTCATCGTGTCACAGTCGAGCGTAGAATTTATTTTTCAAGTCAAAGAAGCAGACAATGATCCAACAAATATGTCTGACCATATGGACCTGGTCCTTGTATAATAATAATATGGGTGACGCAGCCCGTAAAGGGGCCAGGGCCTAGCTTCTCAGCAACCACTCGTGTTGTGCGTGCTATTATTCTCTCATGAGTGGAAGGGACCTACAGTTTTATGCCGACTCCGAACGGCCAAGTTTGAGAAGCTTTTTCAAGGTGGGAAGTACTCTTTGAGCATTGTCAGTGACTCGAAAGATGTGGGGTCGTGAAAATTGTTTTCGTCGCACAGAGCAGGAATCGAACCAACGACGTCGAGGTTGGTGTAGACGCACATACCCACAATGCCACGGGCCACCACTACCTGATTCTTTGGTAAATTTTCATTTTCTGAGCTGCACGTACCACCGGAGAAGAGTCCGTCTCTTCCGATTCCTCACACACGGTTGGAGATTTTTCGGAACTTATCATTGGCATCCGTTCTCTTCATTATGCCTTGCTTATCTTGCGTGAGATCAATTGATCTGGTGAGTCAACGCCGGTGTCGTTGAATACTAAGCTGATGATTTATTGCTGTAAGGAGTCAATGCTTTCGTCTTCTGGCGATGTCAATAAACGAGCAGCTTAAAGCAGAGAATTCGGGATGACATCAGAGTCCAGAACAGCGTCTCTTTGCCGATGCCATTGATGAGGCCTGTCATTGACGTGCTTCTCTATTCTTGGCTCACGACTCCAGTCAACAAGACTCGTTTTCTCCCGAAATTCTTGTAGAGACTGCGGTTGAAATTCCTTGCTTATTCATCATCTCCACAGTTCTGCCATGTCGTACAGATTGTTGCCCAGTTGTTGACGGACGTTTCCTGTGAAGCATGTCCCTCATGTCCATAGACAACAGTCCCAAGTTTCAAATGAAAACCAGTTCAAAGACCCTCGCCATCAGCAAACCGCAGTCAGGCCCCAGGAGGAAGCAGAGTCTCTTGCCCCGAAATCCACTCAACCACTCCAGAATCACCAAAAGTGTCATCGACTGCACACTGCCCAGTCAAAGGGATCATCGTCCTCAAAGTGAAAGTGTCACTCCGCTCCGACATTCCTCACGGTCCTATCCACGTGCGGCTCTTGCGAAACATGCCCAAAGAACCACTCGCCATCCATTCCCATCCATCTCCCGGCTCCAATTACGCCCAATTTGGTGCACAGACACAGGCCGAGCACATCTCCCAATTTGGCCGATCAGCCATCACGAGGCTGGACGAGCGCACGTCCCCCTCACCCAGCCTGCCGCCTGACGTAATCCAGTTCAAGTCGTCGGCAGCGGCTGCTGGTTTCACTTTCACTGCGTAGCCGCATGACTTGGGTTGCTGCTGCTTCCCCAGCCCATCTCGAGACAGTGACGAGGTTTCATAATCAAATCCAGTCGGTTCCCAGTGGCTGTTTCCTAGTTTCCCAGCTTTTGCGACTCACCTCTGATTCGCTGCTCCGCCCCACGAGCCTGCATCGGCGGCGCATTGCGGAGCCGCCGTTTCGTGGGAGCTTTTATGGCCAAATCGTGACATTAGCGTCAATTTGGGAGTCGCTCTGCCTGGCTTGAGGAAATTTCTTTCGCAAAAATTGTTTCGTTCGTCTCCGCCGCGTACATGCAGCCGAGTCCGAGGAGAGAATCTGTGCGAGGATGACATCATCGCTGGCGCTGGCGATGTTTTCGCCTTGAAATGCGCAGCAGGTTTCCAGTTTCGTTTCGGCTTTGATTGTGTCTGTCAGTGGTTTGGTGGGTTTTCGTTTGTTTCTCGTTTGCGCTTGTTTTTTGCGCTCGGATTTTTTCGGATGCACTGCCTGGGCGCGGCGGAAAGGGAACAAGTTTCGTGAAATTCTGAGGGAGCTTCTCGTGGAATTCAAGGTCCCTGCGGGGCGGTCGGGCTGCGGAGCGCCTCTGGACGCGATCACTTTCTCGCGAACTCGCGGGCCACCCGTTCTGGGCCCTCATGAATAATTCGCGGCGCGGAGAAATTCAACGCTCCGATGCGGGCCAGAAACAACAAAAGCCTCGGAATTAATCGCCGCAATGAAGTGGTTTTGCTTTTGTTTCTGTTTCGTTTTGGTTGGAGAATGAAGCAATCTATCTTGTACGATGGCTCGGTTCACCTTGGCTGCAACCAGAAGCGGAACAATCTCTCTCTCTCCGCGAGCAGGTTTCCCCGAAATTGCCGCTCACACGACCAGTGTGGCGGTTTTTGAACAGTTTTCAAGCGTTTTCACAGTTGACGGCGATGTGCAGCGGCGTCGGAGTGGAGGCGCACGTCACTCGAACGACGACCCGGTGCGACGGGGGACGACGACTTGTGTGTTCCATATTCTGACCCCGTGGCGGGGCACGATTGCGAATTTCTATTCTGACCCAGATGGGTGAACTATTCTCGATGTGAGACGGTAGTCGCACATGTGTGCAGGTCTCCGAGGCCGCGGAAGTCACTTTCGCGGCTGAGTGGTCACCGCCGTGGAGAAGGGAGTCAGAAAGCCAGAAAGAAAGTCTTCATGTCGTAAGTCATTATGGTGTCAATTATGCGCGTAGTTTTTGGGACGACCTCTATTGAGATGGCAGTGATTTGTGTTTATGTGGAGAAAGGACGGGAGAGAGAGAGCTCCAATGAGTGGAGCATATTTTATGCTTCCTACTTAAATGACTAAAAGGTGAAGACATTCCATGCGAATGAACAAGCCGAGTGACGCTATAAAAGATCTGCTGCTCAAAAAGGTGCTGAATGGTATGGGAAGCCGTCCTAAGAGGGTACTTCCAGGAGCTGTTTGTGACACCGAAGTGATGTTCAAGTTCCTTGTCACCATCCCAAGATTCGGAAGAGCATGCCTTTCGACTGCTTTTTGAAAGGGAACACCTCATCCGTCAAAGGACTGACGCATCTGAAGCAAATGGTTATCCTTATGTCTGCCAAGAGATTCCAAAAAATTAACTCAACTCCGAAGCAGTGGGTCAGCGAACGCTCTAAAACTCCACTCGCGCTCCTACTATACGCCATTAGTAAGAGCTTCCCCAAAATTTGATTGTCTAAAGAAAATGAACACCTCAACCACCGACTGAAGCTAATCCTAAGCGCGAACGTTGAAGTTGAATCACCTAAGCCGCAGGTTTCACGAACTTGTCCTTATGTCTTAAAGAAGTCAAGCCACAATCTCCCCTTTTTTAAACTCAAACCCTCTCAAGCAAGGCACATCCAAACGAGTCTAGGAAAGCACACATTTTGATGCCGAAACCGAGTAAAACAGGCTTTATTGCATCCGAGCCACAAGTTGAATCGTGTGAACGACCATAAACATAAAATTCTAAGATATTCACACGCATGACGTACGAAAGAGAACGTCAAACACGTTGCTTGGAGGCTTAACGACCCGCTTTAGTCTAGATCTTCTTCACCGTCTGAATGAAAAGCAAGCACTCTGTCATGTTTAAGAACGAACTCCCAAGTAAGTGGCGTTGAATCGTTCTTTCCTCTCAACATTGGACGTAGTTCAGCAGAGTTCATGTTCAACTAGACTGAGTAATAGACTCTATAATTTCATGTACACCTTCATGGGGCAATGAACACGGCAATTATACGAGCCTTCTTATCCTTATCCTCATGAGCCTAACCACATGGTCGAACTTACCGGTCTCGACCAATAAATGCACTTTCTACAATTGCCAGCTTCCAAGCTATCTGCCTATTTGTAGAATCAAAAAGTAGGACGACGTCATTCGGGATAAATTTAAGTAATGAAAAGTTTGGCTATAATGAGAGGATCGTTGTTGTTGTAAGCATTCTGTGCGTCTTCATAGATTAGGTTAGGTTATTGGGCTGCCAGCCAAGACCACTTAGACCATCCATCGAGATACCCACAGCCGTTAATTTGATCCCAACTGCAAATGGTGACTGAAGCTGATTTGAAAATCAGATAAAATCATGTTAACCCTTGCTTTTACCGGGGTTCGAACCTGGAATCCCTATAACCAAGAGCAGGCACTGAACCAACTGCGCCATCCTGCCGTTACTGTCCCCATACCCCATACAGAGAGTTTGTTTCAGTGCTTACATGTGTTGATGGACAGAGATTAATTCGCTCTGTATTATGTTTCTGCTACTACTTGTGATGTAGGGGTCCTTGTGCAGCGCGAGGCCTTATCTGCTCTCAGTATTTCGCACCAATATGGCTCTCCAGTCTTTGTTTCTTCTTCGACTGTCTCTAGGGTGGGTTAAAGATGTCCCTTCAGTTTGAATTTAAAGACTTCCTGGATCGGAGCTAGCATCCACTGACGTTAGATCTATGAACTCGATATGACTGTCGCTGCGTTCCTCTCCAACCACTGACGCTTCATGCAGATTATGAATTTAAGGCTTACTAACTTTTTCAATCATTACGACATCGGAACATCCCTGAATTCAGTTTCGTCAAGTTTCGTGCAATTATGTTCTTACATAGGAACCGAAGCAATCGCTCCCTAAGCTCGTGTGTGACAGTCTGTATTGTGTTTGTGTTCTCCGAAGAATCTTTATTCACTTCTGTCAAAAACTAACGCTTGCCTAAGCCAGTTATTACTCGGCGTCCTCTTGTCAACTGGGCGCATCGAACAGATTTAATGGAAGTTGAGGTTTCCCTAGTCTGTGCGACAAAATAATTTTCACGGCCCCCCGACTCCTTCGAGTCAATGACAATGCTCAAACAGTATTTATTGCTTCTCAAATTTGGCCGTTCAGATTCGGCGTAATACAAGTAGTTGCTGAGAAGCTAGGTCCTGGCCTTCTACGGGCTGTAGCGTCACGCATATAATTATATAATATGGAGGTATCAATTATTGTCTCTCTCTTTCAATCTAAGCTCTTCCAACAAAGCAAAATATGCCCCTTGAGCCACAGTCTATCAAACACGGCGACGTACATTAGCTGATAATAACACCGCCCACAGCGATGACCATATTCATCAACCTCTTCAAAATCTAAAATGCCCAACAGACACAATTCGAGTGAAACATCCGAATGGGAAAATAGACAGACTTGAATTGCTCCCTTAAGCTCACCAACTTTCCACCCAGATATAAATTGGCAGACAAGCCTTCGGGCAATGGATGCCTGATGGTCTAGACAAATTCTTCTTAAATTAATCCAGGGCTGAATGAGAAGGGAAATTGTGTGCATCTTTAAATATTCATCTGTCCTCACTCCTCACCTTGTACTGCAGATGCTCCAATAAAAGTCGATATCCCACACAACACGACGCCATTCGGACAGGTTATCAGACAATATGAGTACCTTTCTTCCGATTTTCGGAAGGAGGTGAAGAATAATTTTAGATGACGAATCTTATCTTGACGAATGTTCAAGAATATAGTGACCTCTTTGTCGAAACAACTGGTGTCAAGACTCCTGACTCGGAGGACCATAATCGTACTCAAGACTCTTATTTTGTCAGTCCCGCTTTATGGAGCTGAAAGCTGGACGGTGAGCAAAATTGCAGAGATGATTCTTGGTAACTTCGAAAGAAAAATTCTACGTCGGATATTTGAATGGGTGAATGGATTAGAAGACACAACTACCAGCTGTACCAGGACGTGGATGTAGTCCGGAAGCCAAAAATCTGTCGACTACCCTGGATCGGCAACATCGAGCGAATGGAGCTTAGTCTTCGAATCTGAGCCTACTGGTTCGAGAAGTAAAGAAAGTTTCGGTACAGGAACCAAGTCATCGCGGATGTAAGACAGTTTTGTCTTGATGACTGGAAGCAGCTCACACAGGACCCTCACCGATGGAAGCCAGCAATAGCTCAGGCTCGGACCCTTCATGAGTCGTAGGCCTTATAAGAAAAGAAAAGAAGTATGTTCATCTACATTCTTTCTATTTATGGACAGCAAATATTTGAGTAGATCATATCCTCTCCTGTACGTGATAGTTATTGTGGCGGCGGCGACAATAGTCGTTATTAGGTGGTCATTCGACGGCCAATATTCGGGGGAGGGCTATGTTCACAGAGTCGTTGTATACTTCTCCATCGTTCTGAATTATTTTGTGTTCACGATTTGTCCGTCAATTACATACTTGATTCTTCTTCTTCTTTGTATGGCGCTACATTCTGGGGTGTACCTGGGCCGCAACCAACAAGCCTCTCCAACGAGCGCCTTCTCTGGCTAGCTTCTTCCAATTTCGCAAGCCAAGTCGGTTGAGGTCCTTCTCCATATTGGGTACGCCACCTTATACGCGGGCCTCCTCTGTTGCGTTGCCCCACAGGCTCGGGTTCGAAGATTATTTGAGGCGGAGATGAGTTGTTCATACGCTCTATATGGCCCACCCACCGTATCCGTAGACAACTGGGTAGGTGCATGTCGATGTAAAGACCTCTTTTGGCGCCAGTGGTTCCAGTAGCTTTGCAGCTTCATGTCACGAGTCTCAAGCCGCTACGAGTCTCTTGAAAGAAATGATCATAGGATCATTATAAGAGATCACTGTCGTTCTTCCGAGATGCTGCAACATTGACAGACTTGCCATGAGAGATGTGCAATGAGTGCCTGCCTTTGGTAAGAGGGGGCCCACTTTCGCATTCCATGAAAAGAAGGTTAGATTAAAGCCACTATCACTGAAGTTTGACGATCAGTGGTAGTAGTCTGACGTATACCGGGTCTAAGTGTGCTAATAACCTAACATAACCTAAGAGCCGATTCCAAATCTGAGCAAAACTCAGCAGAATGCTCATTGTTACTGGTTCAATGTAGGAATGTTTCACTGCCTTTGGAAATGCGCCAAGATCGTTCCCTCAAAACTGACTTCAGTCCTTCTATTTGCCGATAGATATACGTCGGGACAACCTTTTCTTCCGATTTCTACTTCATCGGCCTAAGACATTGATCTCTTACAATTCACGACCAGCTACACTCCTCTCCAGCTGTCTTCTCGCGAACTTTTGGTCACTTTAGCCCCACACAAGGCGTTCCAGCTGCCTCCCCAAGTCGCTTACCTTCTCATTCCGTCCCATTCAAGTCCACAGAAGGAGCTCCATTTGCAGTGCAGCCGTTCAGTGCCATTTAAGTCCCTCCAAACACCTCGCCGACGAAATCTAATCGATCACAGCCCTGTGGCACCGATCCCGTGCCGCCGTCGACCCTCTGTCCCATCAAACAATGCATCAATTAATTATGTAAATTTAAACGCTTCCCGCAGCGGCCCATCCATCAAACGGCGATCAAATTGACCGCCACTGCACGACCGTCGAACGGTCTTGAAAACGAAAACGATCATCGCGGGCCGACCTCCAACGCGTGCTTCCATACCTTTACCCAAAGCCGCGCCGCTGTCGCCATCGCGGTCGTCATCAACTCTTGTGCGTGTGTACCGTCCGTCCCATCATTAGCATAGTGCTTCGGATCCACCGTTAGTCTGTGAAAATCATAAATTCTTAGACGCGTACATATTTGCGAATGCGAATGCGAATTTCGCGTTACTTCGGCGAAACGGGTGAATGACATGGCCACCGGTGGAACGGGAACGGGACGGCACCCATTAGGGAGTGCGATGAGCAATCACACGTTGGGGTGGCTTTTTGCAACTCACGGCCGCTGGATTCAATTAGTGGCTGGAATCCACTTCGGAGCAAATATTGAATCGTTTTGAGAGGTATTTCTCGTCTCTGTCAGAAGGCCGGAGGCGGGCGGATGCTTGTGCGCCTGAAACTGGTTGTGATGATGGACTTGTTGTGATCCCCGGAGAGACTGAGTTTTTTTACGGCAATCTGATCGAATTATCGGCTGCGTTGAGCGAACCAGAACTATTATCGAGTCAGTGGAACTGTCTGCGGCGCGTTGGGAACGGGTTTTTGTTTTTGCATCGATTTTGGGAGTGGCGCGAGGTGATCTCCTTTGTGGGAGGGAGGCATTCGTCCATGACTTCATCGATCGACCGATTTATCGGGATGAACGAAACTGGTCGGTGTCGACGACACGTCTGAGGTCCTGGCGTGGATTCTAAGACGACTGCTGATATGTTCCAGGAGACGGACGTACTGGTTCGGTGGAAGTGCAGATTGGATTGTCTGTTTCAGAGCTACACGCCTGGCAAATCGAGGACATCGGAGCAAGACTGTATGAGGTTCCCCTTGGTTTCAGGGATATAAGTGCGACGCTGTGGAAGACACTGTGTGCTTAAGAAGAAGACGCTGCCTTGTTGACTTGCTTGCCTCAAATTTTCTCCGAATCTTTGTTATATGTGGCACTCTAGACAGTCAATAGAGCCTAGCAAGCGTGTTCTAGGCGATGTTCCCCTTGGATACAGTCGCATGTTTGCCCTCGGGAATGTCCTTAACCCAGCACCGGAGCCGATGGCTATCCTTGACTGCGATGCTCTTTAGATGGTCTACCGCTGCTTCGCTGGCTTAACACAAAATACCAAAAAATTCCCCACCGCACCTAAAAACAAACTAGATCACCCCGATAACTTAACTTGGTCATCGGGCCGGTCCACTCCATGACAACCATAAAATTGACCTTCAAATCAGACTTGCTTCGCATCGATTCGACTGGAGACCTGTGTTCTAATTCACAACACGCACGATGTTCGATTTCGTTGATTTATCGATCGATTAGCAGAGCAGAGACAATGTCAATTCGCACCTTGTCACTAATTCTTGACTGATTTCTAATCCAAAGAGAGACGCATAAATAAACCAAAGGACGACACTGATCTCTTGGCCGACACTGATTTCTGTGAATGAAATGATATCGCCAGTTTCTGAAGATGTCACAAGTGCTGAAAGCATTTTTGTAAGCTTGCAGGACTGGCAATCTACCAAGGAGTAAGAGAACCTAGAGCTCCGCATTAAGTCACGTTTGAAGGTGATAATGAGCTGAGATCATAGATCATACCACTGATACACAACAGACACTATCGTAGGTGCCGCATCGTATATGCAACATGTTCAAGAGGCATTTGTAAATTTGATGAGATCACATCGATCACATGGACAGGAAGAGTTGACTTCCAAGATTTTGTGTCAAACACCAGCCAACACCCGGCGAGAGCAGAGTAGAATTTGAATGTATCTGCAGAATATGGGTAGAATCCTTAAAGCTAAACACGCACAGTCTGGACTGACAGTTCCATTTGACGTGTGCGATTGAAGCAGGGATGGATATCAAAGCCGGACCACGAATCGGATGACCAAACACTTGCGACCAGAATAGACTCATATGAGTCAAAAAGGTTTCGAAATAGTGACGTAATGAAGGGTGACCAGAGCGCAGTGATGGTTTTTCCAATTTTTATGTTTCAGCTGCTGTCAAAGTTACCATATGACATCCAGATGCCAAAGTATTCAGTGAGGTTTGCATTTTCATCGTGCGTTATTTTATTTACGACGAAATGGAACTACGCAACGTGAATTTCGTGGTGAAGTTAGTTTCTATGGTGGCTTTAGTTTAGATTTGTCCATAACCGCCGTAGCGGACAGTGTCTATGAAGGCCCAGAAAAATCGATCATTTAGGTTGATCATCGCCAGAGGGTCGACTTGCCATAGTTTGTGGATGGATGTGAATCTGGAATTAAAGTTGGACAACACGATGGAAACCTTGGCCAGAGATCCGGATTTATTCTTTTACGTCGCAACGAGGTGTTAAAGACTTTCTCTGGCCAAAGTGCGACAGCGTCATGTTCGTAATGTGGTTCTAGCTAGATGGAGCTACGCTACATGCCATGCAAGCAGAAGAAATTTGGCGGCTGGATAATCTCACTGCGAGCGTTCGTCATTCCATTGGCCTAAAATGCAATGCGATTTGCGATCACTCGTCACTACGTTTACGGCAAGTCTTTAGTGCACGCTAACGCCAGCCGACCACTTTGAACCATTGCCAAAAATTGAGTATCATATTGTTTAACTCACAAAGTTGTTCAGTTGTTCTTGTCTGGTGAGGCTGATGTTACTCAAGCTCATCATGTTCTGTCAAAATTGTGGAAGACCCCGTCCAATTGGAGAGCCTTGTTGGTGAGATCCATCGCGAACTGTATCGGCAACTGAAGAAGGACCAAAAAACCAACAAGACTAACATCTCCTTCTATTGGAGATGTGTCAGGTGTCTAGACTGACAGTTCATGCCCCAATGACAGATGATAGCAAAAAGCCCACAGGTCTCATTTGACAGCGAAATCAAGGCCACGACCGACCCACGAAATGACCGACAAATTCCAAACTACAGTAAAAGACTATTAAGAAAAGAAAAGAATTAATTGAAATAAATTGTTTGAATTCCTCCGACCCTCGAACGATGTGCAGGTGCGCAACGATTTAAGAAAGTATTTCTTGTTTTTTTTTGGAAATGAAGCCGTCTGCGCCATGGGTGGCAACTATTAATCACTCCGAATCGCTGAACGGCAGATGGAGATGGATAACGGCTTTTAAACGATGCCCGGACGTGTTTAAGTGCAATCCGAACGAGAAGAAGACGAAATCGGCGTTTTGATGAGATTTGGTGGAACACGGAACCACGGTGCGTGAGAAATGAAAGAAACGTTGCGAAAGAATTTATTCCTCATGACGAATGAACGTCAATGAGGGGAGAAAGACGCAATTTATTTCCTTTGAGAAACATCATTTTTCGCTTCCGTTGGGTGGGTTGCAGAAGCGGAAGAGGGGGAGTTTGTCTGCTCAGAATTGAATTTCTGGCCCGCATGATGTTTGGGGGTTCAACGATGAATTGGTGAAGGAATATCATCTCTTGGAAAAGGAAGTTGCACATCGCAGTAGTGGGTCACGTTGAATTGACATTGAGACTGTTACGCAGTGAACGTGTTAAATGACAGTCTATGCTTACCAGGATGAACTCGAGGCCAACATTCGAGAAGGTATGTCTGGAATAGCGTGCCAATATACTATATACCGACTGCTTGAAGTACTGTCAGCGAAGCGGTGTCTTCACACAAGTGTATAGCTTTTGGGTAGATTCTATTCTATAACTTACACTGTTGTTGTTTTATTCAAATACGTTTGCCTAGCATTATTATCTGGTCACTGGGTTGGTGTTCCATGACAGTTTTCTTTCCAATCCAATCCAATCGATGCGTTGAGAGGGTACGCAGCAAATCACTGTGGAAGGCAGGTTGATTACCGGCCGATTGAGTCAATTGTGCAACGAATCCGTTGCTCCCGTATCCAGCTCTGTACCGGATAAGGCGTCTCGACAAGGTTCAATTAGAGCAGTACTCGTAGTCTTGCTTCAAAAAGAAGTATTGAATATTTGTTTGGTCTCTGTCAGTTTCTTCCAAGGGATGATAATCAGGCGTTCTAGTATTGATAAGGCTGAATGCATCTTTTTCTCCTAATGGCGCTACAGTCCGGGATGGACATGGACCTCAACAAACAAGCTCTTCAGCCAGCAGGATACTTTGTCAGCTGCCTTCATTGTCCTCTTGTGGGCGCCATTTCGTTCGAGGACGTCCTCTGGTGCGCTGTCCCAATGGCTCGCTATTGAAGAATTCTCGGGCCGGATCTGTGGTGTCCATCCACTCTACCTAGGCTCTTAAGCGTTGAATCCGAAGACGCTTAACTAGGTGCATGCCGATGTACAGCCCACACAGTTAGTGGTTGAATCTTCTCCTCCAGACGTCATCAACGCAAACAGGATCAAAGATCGCACGCAGATCTCTTCTCTCAAAACGACCAAGAACTTCCGCTTCCAATAGCTTCCATATATCTGCGACGCACAGTAGGGTACTTGACCCAAGACTTGGCATAAACACCTAGTATGGCCAAGACACTTGGCTATTGTTGGTAAGTTTGAAGGGTTCACACAAAACGGTGAAGGAGCTTTTGTAATCAATATTACTAGGGAGACTGATGCCTCGATAGTTGGCGCAGTCAAGGTGGCTTCCTTTTTGTGGACCGGACAAACGACGTTGAGATTCCATTCATCCGACATGCCTTTCTCCGACCATATCATTCAGATCAGCTGGTGTATGCGCCCAATTAAATTATCTCCATCTGCGGACTGTTCATCCACTCCAGCAGCTTTGTTCGATTTAGTCTAGATATGCTATCTAAACTTCGTGTAAGTCGGAGTTACTGAACTCTTTTTCATCATCGTCCAAATTGAGTGGAAGATTCTGTCTGACAGCGGAATTTGTGTCGTCATCGCCGTTTAACAGTCAACAGAAGTGATTTTTCCGTATGCTCAGCATCGACTGCGATTCTACTACTAGTTGTCCCTGCAGGCTTCGGCCCGAGGTCTATATCTTCCGGATACTTGTTTTGCCTTTTGGTAAAACTTTAGGACCTCCTTCCTATCGTAACACCTCTCCATCGCCACGACTGCGCGCTTTTCATGGTCTCTTTCATTTTCTTTCTAAGAAGCCGGTTGTCTTTCCTTCTCGTCTTTTTTTAAAACTCACGAACAGCCTTAGTTGTTAAGGGACACTTGCGATTGATTGCGATTGTAGCTTTCCGACGTCAGACCGTGGTGTCATGTGTTGACTTCGTACTTCTCTCGATATCCTCATCCTTACCTTGACTACAACAAGGAAATGGTCCGAGTCGATGTTGGCTCCTCGGAACGTTCGGACATCGAGAATATTGGAGGAGTGACTGACGTCGATCGCAATGAGATCAATCTGGTGACCGCCAGGTCCATTTATGGATGTTCAGGTGTGGGAACCGCGTGCTCATCACAGCGAGGTTACGCCCCGAGACGGAATCCTCCAACCTCTGTCCAGTCTGTTTCATCGGCTTCATTGGCTTTGTTCTACTTCTGCCTAGATGCCACTTTTTTTAACCAAGTCGGGAAGACGGAATTCTTGTTGAGTGAAAGAATCTGCCTGACATCGAAATTTGTGTCGTCATGGCCGTTTAACAGTCTGCAAAAGTGATTTTTTCTATGTAAGCATCTAATTTATTGCAACTTATTAAAATACATTAAACTATCGTGTCACCCTACATGCTCCCACATACACAT
The DNA here is from genome assembly GCA_916610145.1 of Eristalis arbustorum. Lineage (NCBI taxonomy): Eukaryota > Metazoa > Arthropoda > Insecta > Diptera > Syrphidae > Eristalis > Eristalis arbustorum. Next base: position 12,525,033 of record OU744318.1, read on the forward strand.
ACACAATTACTCGTAATGCAAGTCTACACTCAACTTCCTATAATTCTCTCATTTATGTACAATTGAACTCTCAATTATGTATGCTCTCATTTACATATGTTCTCATTGACACATGATCTATTGTCATACTTATCCTGTTATACGTATGTTATAAAAAGCCTGATCGATGTTACTAACGCTCTCTGTTAAGTAAAAGCTGTTGAAGAGATATGTTCTCGAGTGAGTTGTCGTTTGTTTTAATTTGACTTACAACTATCAGAAGTGGTATGACTGTACCCAGTCGACTGTACATTTATGAAAAGTGACTGAATATTTCATTTTTTATGACCTTGTGAACATTTATGTTAATTTACGGAATTTTATGTTACATATGTGTGCTAAAATTTATTGAACGATTTGAACAATTTTTTTTGATCAATTTTATGAAAATTCGCAAGTAATCGAAATGAATAGTCGCGCTATAAGTTTTATTCAAACGGCAACTGTACAGCAACTTAAAGACAAGTTGGCTGAAATGGATTTGCTTACGAGCGGTGTAAAATCCACTTTAAAAATCAGGCTGGAAGAAGCAGTCGAAAAATTAGACTACGGTAAGTTGGAGGAATACTTTCCAACTAATATTCTCGACGCAGTCAGCTCAGAGGAGAATATAAACGACTTGGAAGAGGAAACCCGGTCAACGTCGCAGCAGCTGGACCGCTTAAGGGAACTGGTGAGGAGGAAGGAAGAAATCGCTTCGCTTCAAAAGAGGTTAGCGGAACTAAACAATCCTGTGCCGACATCGCCATGGCAGTGTTCATTCCGGGACATTGAAGAGTCATTGCCCAAATTTTCTGGTGACGACAACCTTTCGGTGAAGAAATGGGTTCAATCATTCGAGGATTCGGTTGAATTGTATAAGTTGGACGAATCCAAGACCTTCATCTACGCGCAACGACTGCTTACGGGTACAGCGAAATTGTTCCTGCGATCTTCAAAATGTCGCTCATGGGTTGAGCTAAAAGCAGCTTTGCTGAACGAGTTCCACCAACACACAACAGCAATGGATGTGCACAATACATTGCGGAATCGGAAAAAGCGCAAAGATGAGAATTTCCAGCAGTATTTCCTCGCCATGCAGGAGATAGCTTCACTAGCAGATCTGGATGAACAGGATATTATCAATTATATTGTTAAAGGTATTCCTGATTCTGTTTTCAACAAACAAATATTACTTACAGCCAACAACATAAGTGAGCTGAAGCAAACCTTAAGGAAGTACGAGAAAATGAAGTTAGAGTTTCAACCAACGACATCGGGTCACACGAATAACATTCCAGTCGTCAAGAATACACCTCAACAACGCATCGGAAAAACTAAATGTTTCAACTGCAATGAAGAAGGTCATCTAGCCAGCAACTGTACCAAGCCACGACGAGAAAGGGGTTCTTGTTTCCGCTGTGGGCAAAAAGGGCACATCGTCAAACAATGTCCACAGTCATCATCTGTTTTGGTCCTCCAAAAGGACAATACGCCGGCGGAACCAAGGGCATCATTCTTGGACAGCTTTAATGGGTTCTTCGAGTACAATTTCGTAAGCAGCACTTCAGTTACGTCATCAATGCATGCTATGACTATGATTGACACTGGGAGTCCCATCAGCTTCATTCAAGAGAAGTACGTACCACCTTACCTGATGACACCAGATGGATCTTCATCTCAACAATTTGTGGGAATAAATAACAGCCGACTAATTATACTTGGCAAGGTATTTTGTAAAATTAAGATTACTAGTGATGTCACAGATTTATGTTTGTATGTAGTAAGTAATGACACAATGCAAAATATAGTTGTCTTAGGACGAGTTTTTTTAAAGAATAATGACATAAGATTACAATTGAAAGAAGTGAAATCAAAAGAAGTTTCTAATAGTGTCAATGTAATAGACTATGATGTACTTGAAATTTTGAATATCGATATAAACGGTGATCGTGATTTTAACTATTCTTTAAAAATTAATGAAGATTTGAGATTTGATGAATCAGAAAAACTAAAAGAGCTTATTCTCGGGAGTATTTCAACAAGTAAATTCTTATACGAAGATTGCAATTTTGAAATGAAAATAACGTTGACAGACGCGAACAAAGTTTTTAACTGCACTCCAAGACGTTTACCGCATGTGCACAAATTAGAATTACAGAAGTTGCTAGACGAGCTTATTGAGAAGAAAATTATCCGCGAAAGTAATTCACCTTATACATCGCCAGTTGTTTTAGCTAGAAAAAAGAATGGTGAGATGAGACTTTGTATAGACTACCGCGAATTAAATAAGTTAACCGTGAAGGATAATTTTCCGCTTCCACTTATCGAAGACCATCTAGATAGACTCCGTGGTAAAAGATATTTTTCGTTACTCGACTTAAAAAGTGGTTTTCACCACGTTAAAATGTCACCTGAGTCTATAAAGTATACATCCTTCGTGACCCCATTAGGTCAATTTGAATATTTGCGCATGCCGTTCGGGCTTAAAAACGCACCCGCCGTATTTCAGCGTTACATTTGCACTATATTCAAGAACCTTATTAATTCCGGAAAACTACTTGTGTATATCGACGATTTACTGGTAGCGTCGGAGACAATTGTTGAACATTTTGACATACTAAAAGAAGTTTTAGATACTATTAGAGAGAATAATTTAGAATTGCGGCTTGACAAATGCATGTTCATGCATGAGAAGATAACATATTTAGGCTACGAAGTTTCGGTAGATGGTATAGGGCCAAATGCAAGTGGGCTGCAGGCAGTAAAGGACTTTCCTGTCCCATCAAACATTAAGAACTTACATTCATTTCTGGGTTTGTGTTCTTATTTCCGTCGCTTCATTAAAGATTTTTCAATTCATTCAAAACCATTATATGATCTCATGAAGAAGGACGCACAATTTACATTCGGAGAAAAAGAGTTATTAGTATTTGAAGAATTAAAAGCAAAATTATTGCATGCACCTTTATTAAGTATATATAATCCGCATGCGGATACTGAACTGCATTGTGATGCAAGCAGCCTAGGTTTCGGTGCCGTTTTACTCCAACGTCAAGATGATAAACTCTTTCATCCAATATTCTTTTTCTCGAAACGCGCTTCTCTCCCAGAGAGCAAATATCATTCTTACGAACTAGAAACATTGGCTATTATTTATGCGCTAAGGAGATTCCGAATTTATTTAACAGGTATCAAATTCAAAATCGTAACAGATTGTAAATCACTCACTCTTACCCTCAACAAAAAGTTGCTTAATCCAAGAATCTCACGCTGGGCTTTAGAGCTGCAAGATTTTGATTACTCTGTAGAGCATAGAGATGGTAAAAAAATGACTCACGTTGATGCTCTCAGCAGATGCCATAACATCTTAGTAATAGAATCCGAATCTTTCGAACATGCACTTGCAGCCTCACAGCAAAAGGACACAATAATCAGTCGCATAGTAAGAATGTTAGAAGAGAGAGAAAGTCCTTCGTATGAATTAATTAACGGATTGGTCTACCGCAAGATCAATAAAAAAGTATTTTTCTACGTACCATCACAGATGGAAAGAAATGTAATTCAGACACACCATGATTCCTTATGTCATGCTGGTGTTGATAAATGCTATAGTCATTTGCGAAAAACGTATTGGTTTCCTCAGATGAAACCGAAGATTAAGAACCACATAGAGAATTGTGTAAAATGTATCCGTTTTTCACCACCTGTAGGGAAAAAGGAAGGAGTTTTACATAACATTCCAAAAGGCAACAAGCCATTGGACACCATTCACATAGACCACTACGGTCCTTTGCCATTTTCAGCACGCAATCATAAAAAGCACATATTTTTGATTGTTGATGGATTCTCCAAGTTCTCCAAATTGTATCCAGTGAAAAGCACTAGCACCAAAGAAGTACTTAGATGTTTAGAAGCATATTTTGCAGCATATAGTAAGCCTTCTCGTATTGTATCAGACAGAGGAAGTTGTTTCACCTCAGAGGAGTTCACGAATTTCTGTTTAGACGCTAATATACAGCACATTAAGGTGGCTACATGCTCACCACAATCAAACGGCCAGGTGGAACGAATTAACAGAAGCTTAACGCCGATGTTAGCAAAAGAAAGCGAAATAGATCCGGGTGAATGGACGAAACACTTGAAAAAAGTAGAATTTGCTTTAAATAACATAGAAAATAAGAGTACAGGATTTTGTCCGAGTATGTTAGTCTTTGGTGTAATGCAGAAGGGAGAGGTAAGCGATAACATACGCGAATACATACAGGAGAATGTTATAAAAGAAGAGGAGAGGGATTTGGAGACTTTTAGGGAAAAGGCAAATGAAAGCATTGTTCGTAGTCAAAATATCAACAAACAGTATTTCGATAAACGTCACAAGAGACCTTATTCGTATCAAGTCGGTGACCACGTCATGATAAAAAATGTTGTCAATACTCCTGGTCTGAATAAGAAGCTTATTCCGAAGTACAAAGGACCATACGAAATTATAAAAATCCTTCCAAATGATAGGTATCTAATCAAAGATTTAGAAAACATGCAAATTTCAAGGGTTGCATATGAAGGAGTTGCATCTCCAGAAAACATGAGACCATACTCGACTTTTTAAATTTTTCGTACACATAGTTATTCATTTTTTATTTACTTATTATATTTTATGAATTGATGTTAAAAGTTAATATTGAATTGTTAAAGTATCATGTACTTATCGTATTGATTAGTGTTTTCATCGTAAATTCGAGAAAATTTTGTAAATCGCATATCATTATTATCAATGTGAAATTGTAAGTGTATATGTATATGGAAGTAAATCGGGGTCGATTTAAATGTCAGGATGACCGAGCTGTAAGCATCTAATTTATTGCAACTTATTAAAATTCATTAAACTATCGTGTCACCCTACATGCTCCCACATACACATACACAATTACTCGTAATGCAAGTCTACACTCAACTTCCTATAATTCTCTCATTTATGTACAATTGAACTCTCAATTATGTATGCTCTCATTTACATATGTTCTCATTGACACATGATCTATTGTCATACTTATCCTGTTATACGTATGTTATAAAAAGCCTGATCGATGTTACTAACGCTCTCTGTTAAGTAAAAGCTGTTGAAGAGATATGTTCTCGAGTGAGTTGTCGTTTGTTTTAATTTGACTTACATCTAATTCTTGGCATCCTTTAAAACAGTCAGTATTACCCTCCTCCTTTGCGAACAATCCAATGGGCACGTCGCTCAGTCCATTGCTCTGATTGGAGCAGCTCTGTCCGAAGCAGGCTTGTGGGTCGCTTAAGTCCCCCGCACCACATCAAAGTGTTTTTATGGCTCCGCTTAAGCAATATATTCCCAAGAGTAATTGCACCTTCCTAAGCCTTCTCACCGCCTCAAGGTGTCCTTAAACGAGGCTTTATTGTATTCAATCGTTGAGGTCACGTCGAAGTTGCTTTTTTGTTCGTAACTTGCTGCGGAATATGAAGTCAACTCCTAAGAAGACCGCTATTTGCTGACATTCAGGCGAACAATGCCATCACTCGTCCCGAGCTTCTTCATGCATTCATAGAAGAATCTCCCCCTAACCCACCGACACAGCCGACAATTCAAGTTCGAAGCAGTAAAACCGATGCATCCAGCTTGTCAACATGCCCGCATGACATCACTTCCACTCCATAGATACCCGCGAACTTTGCACCTCACGCGCACAGCCACACACACTGTGTGTACACACCGGTGTAGATACTTGTTAAATGAAATGTTTATCTCAAGTCATGCTACAGGCCATACAGTCAAACAAACGCACACCGCCCGTAAAGCTGACAAAAGATACCGCATTTCAACATTCATTATCGCCTGGTGTGGCATGGCATTCAAAGGCAATCCTGAAATATTCCGCTATTCATCGTGTTCCATCGATCTGCCACCATTAATGTACAAATAGACACAAACACAGAGATGCACAGATACATAGATACACCGGAGGTAACCTTTGCGCCGTTGGTGGTGGCTGACGGTGTGTGTGTTGATTTCGCGACATCAATGGAACAGTGGCAACTGTCAAAACTGCCACAAGGTTACTTTTGTCGGGCGCCAGATACGGGTCCACCCACCATCGGGTGATAAACAAACGTCAATCGCTTCGAAGAGATTCTCTCCCTCGCACAGTGGCTCGTTCATTCAGTTTCGTAATGATGACACAGTTCGACGTTGACACCACCACAGCACCGTGCGTCGTCGTGTGCAACAGAATGCCACAGATACAAATGTATCTGGCAGCAAGTACATCGCCTGCATCGGTTCGGTTGACGTTGTTTTTTTGTTTTTCGTTTAAGCTGAAAGCCAGTCGCTCGGATAGGTGTGCTCCATGGTGTGCACAGTGTACTCGATTGTGCCAAGTGCACCGTGTTCATTGAGGTGTATTCGCAGGTTTTCTGTTCGCTCGCTACAACGACGACCGCTCTGATGAATGCATTCAGTTACTTCTTGAGATTGTGTGTAGCGTCGTCGACTGCACCTTGCACACCGCGGCAGATTCAATTGAATTTTCTTGTCATTTGTATTCTGGTTGAAGTTTTTCTTACTCATTGAGGTTGGCTTTAGACACTTGTCGTTGCGGGGCGGAGAGGAGGCGGAGAGGGCATTTGCATAGCTCGATGGCTCGACGATGATGAGGAAATCCGTGAAGATTGCACATGCAACGGGAAGATGATAATTTCAAGTGCGAGGTCAATTGTGAATGCGGCTCGAAGGACCAGTTTTTCTTTGTTGCTTTGTAGGATGTGCTGGGATGGCAGGCACACTTGACTTTGAATGTTTACCTGGTTTTTGGTCACGACACGACACGCTGATGGTGATGGTGTGAACTCGACACGGTAGCCGAAGTCAGCGTGTCTGAGGGGAGGGTGCATGCAACGGTCGGTTTCTGCTGAATGCCAAGTGATTATGTCGGCGAGCCAGGTTGGTTGGGTGATTAAAATTGAAGTGAAATCAAATGTCACGGCTGTAAGCTCTGTAATTTGATGGAGGCGAGTGGTGAGGCTTTCGTGGTCTTCTGACGACGGGGAGGTCTTCGTGGAAGAACGTCCGTGACGAGCTTTTCGCGCTCAAGTTGTGGCTTTCTCCGTTTGACGGTGGCTGCAATAAGTTAAGTGAAGATGATGATCGTAAGAATATTGACTTTTTCCATCCACTCTCGGGGGGTCTTGATCAGTCGCGATCCAGAGTCGTGCATCTTGTTGTCGAAGTCTGCCGACGAACAGTGAGCTCCTTTTGAGGGATATCGCTTCTGTCTGTGATAATTTGATATGTATTCGGAGTTTTTTCAGAGTCATAACTGCATCCCACCAACCCGCTCTTCAAGTTCAAGCACCACTCTCGTCGAACACTGAACTGTCCCGTCCGATCACTTTCAATTTTGCGTCCCTTCCAAACCGTCAAACATCACTCCGAGCACGATACAACGCCCCCGTTCCCATTCCAACCGCCAAACAGATTCCCTGCCAGCTGCTGACACCTCTTTAGGCAGCGACAAGCCATCAAAACCCCCGGCTTACATTCCCATCCCATGAGCTCCCCCAGCGACTCATCTATTTACGGCACCGATTGGCAAACCGATTCAGCCGGCCAGCAGGTAGCCAGCCAAACATGGAAAATCCCCGGCTGACTCAGAAGCACTCATCAGCCAAATACGGCCGCACATCAGATCAGCGACGAGTTGACGACGTGTTCCGGTTATTGCCTCACTCCAGATCTGACTGGAACCTCTCCGGATATGACGTAAGCCAGCCACAACCACTGTCTTCGGAAAGCGCACAACAAAGAGCTTGAAAAGAGGTCGACCTTCATCGCCGTCGCGTATGCAAAAATCGACCTCAGAGGATTGACAGCCATTAGCCGCACTTCGGCAGCCTCCAACTCGGCTCAGCGCGGATTGAAAACAATCGATCGCCAGCCAACGCACAACGAAACCTTGCATAACCTCGCACACCGCAGTCACACAGGCCGTGTTCGTGCGTTCGTTCGCAGCCATACCCACTCACAGGCCCCTCCCTTCGCCGTGACTTCGCGCGCTTACGCAAGCATGCCACATGATGCTGAACGAGCCAATGGAACGTGGAGTCTAGTGCTCTGCGGTGGAAGGACTGCGCCTTATCCTCGACCCTCGACCCTGCTGCCACCTGCGACTTCGTGGCCATATGGCCGCCTTTGACAATTTGCTCAATGGATTCATAATCTGCATCTACAGCGACCATCGCCGCCGCCGCCTCCGCGAACAGCAGCACATGCGGGTGGTGAGCCGAGTGTAGGCCGACGACGACGTGTCGCCCATTTACCACGAGCACATGACGTTCCCCGGTTTGCCGCCAGACGCGAGCGAGCGGTGTTCGGAGGATGAATTATTTATGCGACAAAGTGTGTGTTCAATTAAGACAAATTGGGTTCACCAGCCAAGGTCAGAGGTGCTCGAGCTGTGCCTCCTCGGCTGCGTGCCGTGCGACAAGTCTTTTGTGTCCCAAATCCGTGACGGCTTAGCACCGACGACGACGTTGATGGGGGCCTTTCTTCCGCCATGTGAGACCCAGTGCGACGCAGTTAGGCACAATGATGTCATCTGTCAGATGTCAGAGCTGTCATAGCTCGCGAGCGCTGTGATTGCTTGAAATTTAATTGCTTTTCGGGTAATTTATCGTGCCGGACTTTGATGTGTCGTGTAAACAGGCAGTTTAATCAGTAAAATTGCTTTCGGTGAGAGAGAGAGAGCGAGAGATGCCCCCGGCTACCACGGACAGTGGCCACCGAAAGTGGTCTGCTTTTCGTTTATTAATCGGCGCTCGTAAAGCGGCTGAGGTGAGTTCTCCCCGAAGGCATGCGCACATTAATCATGTGGTTTTTTTTTGTTCAGTTTTATTGGTAACATCTTGAGTGGTCCCGAGCAGAGTGGATTGTCTGTCCGAGATGAGGGCCAGATTAATTAGAAGTCATCGAGGTGAACGAGAGATCAGGCCGGCAGTCAGTGTGCTGGGTGCGAAGTGAGTGGCGAGCGTGTGCTGATCGCGATGAGGTTAGGTTAAGGCGGCTGTGAGGAATATTGCTTCTGTCTGCGACCATTTGAATTGGATTCGGAGTTTTTCGGAGTCATAGCTGCATCCCTCCAATCACCTGCTAACACCAAAGAAGCGCGTTCGCAGTAAGCAATCGAGCTGGCAACCAGGCTTCCGCAATTATTGGTGATCGCCCATCACTCCCCATTGATTGACTCATTAGACATGGCCCACTGCAAGAACTCCCTTTCCCTGATCATCACCACGTCACTACTCATTCCCCCCAGCGACTTGGTAGCTCCAACTAGTTCCCCGTGTCGAATGAACCTCCACCCGAGACTCCACTCCCATCTAAACGTGAGAACGGCGTGAACTCTCTCACGCCCATGGCCACTGCCTACCGTCTTCAGCTCCTAAAACCAATCGATTTCCACCGTCGCATCGTGCCGCGGGGCCATACTGCTACGGTGGCCCCCTCCAAAAACTACACCGCCAGATAACATTTTTTTTTTCTTCATAACTAACGGTATTTTAACAACAAGCAATTACACGTTATTGCATAAACGGCACAGCTGCAGGAAGGATATCCTCCATTTCGGCGCTGGATGCAACGGGCTTCCAATTACTTCGCCAATAAGTGGAGTTTTATGCGCGCTTTCAGCCTCCGAAGACCGGCAGGCTATTACTGCGGCAGATTGCCGGACACTTCCCGTGCTCGGTTCGCTGTCGATTCTCGGATAATACGAATCGATTAGATTTTTAATATTCTTCCGAAGCTCGTTGAGCGACAAGCGGTCGCCCGTTGACGACGCATTAGAACGGGCCGCGTGAAGGGCCAGGCAGGGAGGCAGGGATGCGGATCGACACCACCTTCTGCGGCGATGCTGATTGAGTTGTGCGCTTGGTGACGGGGTAATTGCACGCGCGAATTAAAGGTCTCCCCGGGAGGCGATGGCACCTGGAAATGGCCGATTGATACCCGAGCGAGGTGGAAGTCGTAATGGCGATGCTGGCGGTGTGCAAAGACACGGACTTCTTGGGCGGACTGATGAGTGAAATGCGAAATGAGCGCAATTTACAGTAAATTGCAAAGGGCTTGATTTAATTGCTGTGCCATCGGAGAGAGGCGGGCGATTGTACCGGAAATTGAACAAAGGAAATGCCAGCGGAGCAGGAACTCCGAATGGCCGGGAAGATATCAATTTGTGGTGTAAACGTGGTCGTAAACGTTCGCCGATTGAGAAGAGAGTAAGTGCCGTCATCATTGATTACGAGAGTGTTATGGGTTCTCGAGGAATGAGGCGGGGTTTGGGTGAGAACATATTTCTGAAGTTCCATCGTCGACGTCAACGCCATCGCTATCCCTTGATGTCTGAATTAATTGCTACGTCCATACGAGATTTTAGATTTCATTTCACGTTGGTGGGTATTCTGCTTCTGAATAACACTTTGCATTTAATCCAAGACTGCCTTGCTACTGTTGATATCGTCGTTTTTTGCACACCAAATCGAATTCGAAATCTGTCATCTATTTTGTGGACCGGATATGACAAGATAAAAAATCTTTGGCGGTTTCTAATAAAAACCAATTGCGTCGATTCCGTAATTTCGATGTCAAAGATGCACCACACTCTTAGAAACTAATCACCGAAACCATCGTGTCTTTCAGTCATGTAAGGACTAACTTTCACACTGCCGGCCGTTAGCATTCGGGGACATGTACACAAGGTAGGCTGGCTGCACCTAACCTGGTAGGATGCCGGCACGATCCCTGCTTGTGCATAAGTCAAGTTGACATGCAGCCTCCTCGTGGCGCCCCTGGATAGCGACAATCGTTGTAAGCTGAAATAATGCATGCAGCGAACCCTCTGGCCGAAGGTTTGAATAATGGTCCTTTGCTCCCAGTTGCAGGTTGTGCGTGAGTTGTTGTGAGAGTTCAGAAGCACCTACATGCCTCGGATACGGACGGATCTAAGCAAACATTGAAAGGACAACAATTTTCAGTTTTGCACGTGGATTGTGAGGTTCCTTAACAGACCACGTGTAGCCAATGAACTTGCGGAGGCTGCTACAAAGCCTATATTCTCACAACCCACGGAAAGCGATGGGATCGGCCGGGCAAACGGAGGATGATGATCTGGAACATCTACTAGGGCGATTGCTACAGGGAAGAAGGGTAGCGCTTACTTAGGCAAAAAGTCTTAAGCTTTAAGCGAGCGCCTCATAACAACCGCATCAAGGCTAAACCCTGTAACATCAGCTTGATTTGCGCCCACGCCCCGACAGACGAGAGGGATAAAGATAGCCTTCTATGATCCTACGGAAATACGATCGATGCCCCAGCTACGACACCAAGATCGTTCTAGCAGATTTCAACACACAGCTAGGCGGGACTGGGATCCAAGCAGAGAAGGTTCGTGGTGTCGCCTCCAAAGGTTTTTCAATATGGCGCCCGAACAAAGTTCATCTGGAATTTGAAATCCTCCCGAACATTTAAGAGGAATCAGAAATAAATGTCTTAAATTTTTTCATAAGGAGGTGCAACATTTTCTGCTTCATAATGATGCGAAAACACCAAGTCCAATCCATCCACCAAGAAATAGACAATCTCCCCGAACACCGACCGACTGGCTGCCGCTCTCAAACTCAAAGTGAAATAAAGAGCAAATCTTTAAACTGCATCTTTTAGTGGGAAACACTCGAGTCAAAGCATTACGCAATTTCATTCACGAGGCGTAAAGGGGAAATCCAATTTAACCTAAAATCCACGAAACGGCGCAAAGACGAGCCGCATCCGCAGCGCGGGCACAGCCCTTAGACGAAGCAAACCGAAGAAACCCGTCTATCGGCGAGCACATTTTATTCAAATTCCCTCACATCTCTGCAGTGAGATACATTTGCATATCGCAATTCGAATCGCTGGTGGCTGCCGCCGGCAGAAGTGAAAATCCTCAGTTCGCCGGCCATTAGCATCGCTATCTCGGCAGAACTGCATCTCATTCGCATCTTTCACTGCGATGCTTTCGTTCGGGAGCCGCGCGCCACCCCCTCGCGAATTTTGTGTTTTATCTGGAAAATGGCAGCCGGGCATGGCACGGTCTCTCCTCCGGCAGCGGCAGTGAATTGCATTTTTGCACACAGCTCCACAAGTCGTTTCTGGGACATCACCTTAAATCATGTGTCACGTCTCGTCCTCCTGTGTGTCAACAGAGCCCCCGCTGCTCACCGCTGTACATCCGGTCTTGTGTGGCGAACGCGAACGACGAACTTTTCTCATATGTCCAACACATCCGACTGGCCAACAGCCTTTTGCATACATTTGTCCAGACTGCCCGCACGGAGGAGGGACGTCCTTAATCCCATGTTACACACTCGACAATGATTCACTCATCGTCACCTCACCGCCCCGTCGTCGGCGGGCCCCACAAGCTGAGTGAGGCACTGAGCTGCTCTGCTCTGAATTCGTCCCCTCCCTCCCTGCCCCACTCAGCACCAGTTTGAGTTTTCCCTGTCCGACCGGCTGTCGCTGTGTGTGCGTGGGCAGGTCTCCGAAGGAGAAAAGCCTCCGCAAATCCACTGAGCAGTGGTCGTACCTGCATATGGAAATGTGTGCGAATTCTGGCACGGGATTTATGTGCGGCGCACGGATAGCCTGCGAGATGTGTAGGTGAACCTGCGAGCAGAGCCGTCTATCTTTGGACGGAGTGTGGCTGCGATGCACGACGACCGAGTATGGGCAGCCGAGAGGCGCCCTTTGGGAAGGTGAGTGATTTCAGCAGCGAATGCCCGGCGGACACCTTCGATGTGGAGGTGGAAATGGGTCAAGGATTGCGTGGTGTGGCCCTGGAGGGAGAGCTGAACTGGAAGCAAACGTGATTGACTCCGAGGGCCGGCTGCTGCGTTTGTTTACCTTATCTCGACGGCTGACTGGTGAAGTTTTATGGCTGACCCCGATTCTGGGCTTAGAGTCAAGGAAACAGGCCGAAGGTGCGAAATGGAAAATCGTGGAAAGTCCGAACATAGATTCAGGCGAGTGGCTGGAGAAAGTACGGGCAATGGACTGACTCGGGCGAGATGCCTGACAAACAAAGGAGTGTCTGAGTCGTTGATAGATTAGGACAAGGGGCGCTCTTAGATTCTACTGCCCCCACCACGTTTTTGGAGCCACGTGCCAGTGCAGGGACAAGCGCTCAGCTGGCGGTCAGGCACTCGTTTCAACATCAGATTAGTTTTTAGAAACTATTTCGGTCGGGTGAACTTGATCATCTTTTAGCTGCCGCGGTACCGCGGCGTTACCTCAAACGGGAGGATGACATGGTCTGGTGATGCTATTGACTATCCTTCAACACCTGGTTAGCTTATCTCAACATTTTGGATAGATTCCAATTTGGATTCGGTGCACATGGTCGCTGCGGCACCGCGGCGTTACAGCAAGTGTGAAGATGTACCGCTTCGGTGACGCTCTCAACTCCCTTCGGTATGTGATACGCATATCGAAACGTTTTGAATGGATTTGAACTTGGTTCCAGTCGTTTTTAAGCCTCTGCGGTACCGCGGCGTTATGGCAGAAATGAAGATAAGCGCAGCTCTCAAAGGGCTGCTCATTTGCGAAGAGTCCAACCAAGCCAGGGTGAATACGATCGCATTCTATCGACACGGCGTTACCGCTAGTGGGCAGATGCGGCGCTGCGTTGGCGCTAAAGACTCGGCTTCAATATCAAGTTAGTCTATCAAGAAGTTTTGAATAGATTTCATCAAATATCTGGTGTACACGATCAATTTGCCACCGCCGCGTTACCGCAAATACTAAGATGAGCTTCTCCCGTGGCACGTTGTACTCTTGTTCAATGTCCGTTTAGCTTATCGAAATGATTTACGAAGAGTTCAACCAAGGGTGATGAACGCGATCGTATTTTGTTAACCTAAGGGCACCGCGGCGTTAACGCAAGTATTTAGCTGTGTCGCTGCTGCGGCTCTGTGGCAAAATACACCCGATTGTTGGCCTAAAGGGAATCGCACGCACTCGTAAAACAGCACAATTCTGACGAGACTCCAGTGAAACAAACGCAAACCCGCTCTGCATTCTTCCAACAAACGTTCGCACCTCTTCTCCCGTGTCCAGTTGCGGACAAGTCGCACGCCAAGTTTAAACGCACTTAGAACCGGTTATTCCTCTCCCCCTACTCCTCCTCCCTCCGCCATCCACACCAACTGTCATAAATTGATTTACTGCCCTCGTTCAATGTCAAAACTGTAAAATGACAGATAATCGAAAACATTCCACTTCTCAGCTGTCATCGATTCCCACTTAGGCCAGCAACACCAACTGTGCCGCCGCCGCTCGTTAGCACAATCGCCTGAATCTGGATTCCCGCGCAGACCTGATACCATCACGATGAGTTAGACGACGACGCGACGTCCATCCCAGCGGCGTGACAGCACTTGTCAATTCAAATCAGACACACAAACACACTCCGCACTGTCCTCTGCAAACTTTTCAGCTCTGTTTACCTTTGCCGTGCGACGGCAGTCCCCCGGAAACGAAGCCGCAATTATTTGCAAGCCCCTCCCAAAAAAAAACACCGCTCTGAAACTGTTTATAGACACGCACGCCCAGCGAATGTCAAGCAGACAGCCGAATGTCATTTGTGTCACGTCATTATGCTAATGCCGTGTCAACCGGTGCATGTTGTGCGTGCGTGGGTGTGGGTGTAGATGTCGTATCTTATAAATTATCCAACCCACACACGGTGGGCGTTCGGAGATTGATTTAGGCGCACAATTGCCGTGTTGCGAGATGCTTGAGATTGCCTGATGAGCTTCGGCCTTGGACTGGTACATTTTTTTTTCTCTTTTCGTTCGGATCCGGCCGACAGGTGGGCCCTGAGCGGTGAGCGTGTGTGGGTTTATGTGTGTGTGTGTGTAATTACGTGGAATGAACAATAAATCTAATTGTTCGGAACAATGTTGTTTGCTGTGAACACATTCCGCGGCAGCAGCGACAGTACCGTCCATAAATATTTATTACAGAAGCCTTAGCCGCCACCGTGACAATGGAGTCAGGTTTATGCTTTAATTAGCGACTGGTAGGGGTTCATTATGCCCGACTGGGCCGAAGAAGCTTGGGAATTTATCACCTTGACCCATTCACCTATTCGCGTCCGAGGGAACGTCGCGAGCAGGAAGTCGCCACTTTTGCATGCCACGAACGGTTTGGGCGGCTGACGTAAAGGGAAATGAATGTGGCCGTGAATGTGTGGAGTGGGGATGTATACGTGGCTGGGATGTGTAATTGGTTGCCATTGCACTGGAGATAGGATGGTCACCTTTCTTGCCGGTGACAAGGGTCGTTGTGAGGAGTCTCTGTTTGTAGAGGTGTATTGGAGCAACTTGATGGTCGCTTCGGATGGGAAATCTAACAGACTTTGGGTTAATTTTGTTAGCTAGAGCGCTTCGCAAGAAGGTTGAACCATGAGTGACTTCAATGTGGTTGAAGAGATCCAGTAGAGTCCTTGAACGTAAACTGTACTGGAGAGGGAATGCATTAATCCTTCGCGAAGACAGATGATGATGTGAGGATAAATTTGAACATTTCATTGGTAGTAGATGGCTTCAATCGAAAGTAAGACTGGTCTTGGATGAGCGCTAGGCTGAAAAGTCTAAGGATCGGAAATAAGATAAAAAAAATATTATTAGCCACGATGACTGGAAGCAATTGCTTAGACTCGGACCGTTCATGGGTAGCCGCCCTGATAAGTAAGCAAGTATTGGTAGCGATACAAACCCCGGGTGGAGCGTGTACTGAGCTTCTGCGGCAACTTGTTGTACTGGGAGGGAGTGAGTCGTTCGTCTTGGGAAATTGAACCTGCAGCACCAGCGTAGAAATCGACACAGCCATCCACTACCTCACGGTGTAAACTAGAGAAGACATGAACATGAAGAGCCATAAGTAGAACCATCAACATTGTCATACTTAGATGATGTTAAATCCGGACAATGTTGAGGTAATCAATCGCCTAGCCTTCGTTGAAAGCAAAACCTGTCTTATTCTTGTTCGATGCTCCACTCACAGCCTGTTGTACACATCGTCATACGTTGCCTTAAAGTCGGTAAATAGATGGTGGGTTTCGAATTGAAACTCGAGGATCTTTTCCAAAATTTGGTCAATAGTGTATTTCACTGACATGATTTTGCAAACGATGCTAAGATTCGATCCGTCGAGAATACTTTCATCCGACTAATGAGTTGCTGTTTGCGCTTTAAGTCGCAGCTTGGAAAAGTTCCGGAAACAGTCCATCGTCACCAGAAACCGGCAGATCCAGAAGTAGAGCCGTCATCGCCTACATTAATAATAATAATATGGGTGGCGCTACAGCCCATAGAGGACCAGGGGCCACCACTCGTGTTGTGCGTGCTATTGTTCTCTCACGAGTGGAAGGGACCTACAGTTTGATGCCGAATCCGAACGGCCAAGTTTGAGAAGCAGTAAATGCTCTTTGAGCATTGTCAGTGACTCGAAAGAGGTGGGGCCGTGAAAATGATTTCTGTCGCTCAGAGCTGGAATCGAACCTGCGACGTCGAGGTTGGGGTCGACGCACATACCCACAACGCCACGGGCCACCACACGCCTACATTGTTTTGGATTATTCTGCTGACAGCTGTACTTTTGTGGTTACTACAGCCGTTGTACAGACTTCGTCTTCTTCTTTGGCTGGCGCTACAGTCCGTTCAACTCACGAGCATCCCAAGTCCTTCAGTGCAAGGCCGCTTTGTATATTTCCATGCTCGCTGACATTCATCATCACCCTTCTTCTTGAAAGCGGTTTCAAGCCTAGCACATCCGTTGTGACTTCTCTGAGGGCTTATTGACAATACTTCGACTGGTCTTCAGCACTTGCTGCCGATGACATAAAACTTTGTGAGTGGCTAAAAAAGAAGATCGGACAATTCTCGGGCCATCTCTTGCGATTGTTTTCGTGCTTGTCCGTTGGCCGGGAAATCCACTTTTGTAGATTAGCTATACAGTGACCTCGGAAATGCAGATCTAAAGTCCGCCATGTTAATTTAGGGCGATCTTGTGGAATCTTAAACGAGTGCTGGAGCAATCAAATGTGGACGAGTGACTCCCCAACGAGGATATCCGAGGACAGGCATTCTCTTGCTACAAAAGAGGCATCTAAGATTCTGAGCTATAGAAGAGTTACTGATTTGGGACAGGTTAATAGGTCTGTCCCCGTACCCAAAATAATCAGTACAGAACAGTCAAAACAACGACAAAAATATTGGGTTCTATGTCAAATGTGCGCTCACTCGAGAGAGTAAAAAGAAGAGAAAAGAAAGTCGAATAATGTTCTGTGGATAGTTTCTTGGTTTTCTGTCAAATCAATTGATGTCTGAAAAACTCGAATATAATTATGCCGGTTATTCAAACGTTTTGAATTGGTTCAAGTTTTTTTTTTGTTATTTTGAATTGGTTGTTCGCAAGAATTAGAACGAAATGAAATTCTATCTGTTGACAGATGGCATCTCTGACGACATAAAGAACGCAACAAGGTCTTCAAAAGTTACATAAGTTACACATTTGGTTTAGTTGCGTTCCTGTCCTTTCTTGCTTCTCTCTGAGAGGTCTCAACCCCCCTCCACAATTTGTACAGACCTAATATGACTTTTTACAAGCTTACCAACAAAGGGTTCTGGATGTTATGGCATCCTGCTGGGAGTAACCATTCTGTTCCGAAAGATTGATCAGATAGGCTTATCTCACGAGCAAGTGGTGTCCAGTTGAGAGCTAATCTTCTGCTGAGCATCTGGACACAAGGGTATTCTGCACAACGAAAGTGCCAATTAAATTGAGAATGATCAGCCTTTGGGATCAAATCAGGAGATACCCTAGTACTCACGAATCAAATCAAGGTGACTAGCAAATGGATGGAGACGAATGTGTCCTCCGCTAAACCAAAAGGGAAGCAAACTGTACTCATCTGGTTTGCAGGGAACTGAATAAGGACACTTCATCCCTACTGGAACAGGAAATACCACTCTATTACGTTAGTTCTCCTGCAGAAGTAAGACGCAGAGAGAGATTGCGGTGTTAAGAGTCGCATACACTCATTAGGTTCCCAAACACTACTTGATTGCGGCAATCCGGAATAGCGTCAATGTAGAACAAGAAATATAGATAGGTCCATAACTATGTAGGGATCGCGATCGGTCACTCTAACGCTAACCAAACCAGGTCAGTGGAATCTCATAGACGCGGTGTGTCTTAAATGGACATCTGATGGAACTGAGACCAGAAATGGAGCACCACAAAGAAACATGGATCTTCAGCGACATGCTTCACAATGCTCTAGCTGGCTTTGCAGACAGTCCAGTCAATTCAAGTTGTCATACGCCCTGTATCAGCATGTCTCGGTTACCTACAATCTGTGGATCGATGAATCTTTGCCTTCCGAACTAGGTTGAAAGGTAAGATGCAGTAAGAATGGACTTAGGTTTTACTTATCCATTGTACAGCCACTCGGATCAGTCAGTGAGGATTCATTACCCACTTGTAAGGGAACCACTGGCAGAATTGAAAGAAATGGACCTAGTTTGCGTATAGGTCCACTTATAAAGCTGGTAGAATTTATTCTTGTGTTTTCACTCTTCTGTCCTACTTGCAGGCATGAATTAACATCCGACGGAGAACAATCTCTGTATCTGACATCATGTGGTCACTCTCTCTAAATAGCACGACTGATACAGCAAGAGCTGTGTGGAGAATCAAATTTGTTTTTTTGTTGGCACTCCTGCGCTTATGCAAATCCCAACTGTTTCGAGGCATGTCAGCTCTCTATTACAATTATAACTTCCTAACACAAATTGTTGTGGCCACGGACAAGTTCTTGCTTGGGAGTTTAAGAAGCTGCAACCAGCAAGGTCGTTGGTGTCCAGAGATACCTACGCCTAACGCTGTGAACTTAGTTGGGTTTAAGCGTAGTTGAGTGCAGATGGGCTGTGAATTTGACTTAGAAGTAGTTTGCATCAGAAATTGTGACTAAGATTTAAGTCTGTGTCCGGGGTCCAAGACCAAGTGTCCAGCGCCATGAGTGAGATAAGCCTATCGGTAGGATGCTACGTTACATGCAACAATTACGCACTTTTAGACAAGTGACTGCTAGACTTATGTGAACTCTCTCTCTCTCTCGGTATGGAGTGTGTTCACCTGGGCTTTAGTCAACAAACGCTATGCCTTGCTAGATTTACTCACCGGAACATGACTCTACACCTTCCCCAGAATCAACATTCCTTCAGTGCACCTTATATTTGCTTACGCCTTCTTCTATTCATTCGTTCTTCCATTTATTTACGTTTATGATCACTTAGTAGCGTTCTTTTCCGTTCTCTGCCTCCACTTGTTTGTTTATGTTAAACCTTCTGTTGACCGTTGTGCTTGGTTATTTCGATTAAATGTGCATGGTGGACAGTCGAACGGCGGAACGACTTGTTTTGTTGTTCATTTTGGTGAAGAATGTGTCATGTTTCGTTTATGAGGTATTCGTCATCGTCTTGGAATATTTCGTAGCTCCAGCTGGCTCGAGTCCCGTGCCCCGTGTAGTCGTTCAGGTCTCCCTCGCCTAGTAGCTCCATTTTAAGCGTGGGCGCCCTTGACGGTGCTGTTCCACTGGCTCTGAGACAACGATCTAAATTAAGCCAAGCGATTGCTGCACTTAAGAGTCAGTCGAGGGACTGTGGAGCCGAGCGCCATTCAACGTCGAGCTTTTATCGCACTTCAGTGAGCACGATTATTACTCTCGATATCGTGGGATGCAAATGGGTTTGCTATCAAGCATCTTTGTCAAAAATGCGTTCTCGGGGCGCGCACTCATAGCACGGCAATTAATGGCGTGGTACTCGTAATCAGACCGAATGGCGTGACAGTCTCCTACTCACAACTATCTTTCCATCATGACTGCCATCAAGAAATGCGCTCCAGCACCTCTCTAGAGCCAGTGACTAATGACTGAGATCCCACAAGTGTAGCCAGAAAAAACGAAGAACTTTACATCAGCAGGAGGCACGCGGGCAAGAATGTGAGAACCTAGTGTCGCCCGAAAGTGGAGTTTTTGGTCTGCCAGTGCAACTGACCACAATTCTAAGTCGCCTATCGATTGTTTCATTCCCACAAACTGTCTCCAGACAGTCGCCAACTTGACAAAATCCCAAACCAGCGCCTTCGACCGCAGTTCCTTGACAAACATCTGTTCAAGCCATTCCCTCTCAATTTCCACTCCAAGTGTGCATTTTCCCCGACCAGCTGAACCTGTTCGACTAGACTTCAAATCAAATCCTACACCCACCACAGCACCAGTGGCGCCTTAAAAAGTCTCCCAAACAACATCCCACCAGGTCGCCGCTCTTCGAGATTTCCTTCTGCGGCTGCTGCTGCTGCTCCACTTCAGCCTCCAGCGGCAACAGCAACAGCGACCGAGCCGGCCTTCAGCCATTTGTGGCCACCAAGCCGATTGTGTGATATTTTCAGAGCGCTTACGCAATCCGCTCGACGAAACTCGTTCCCCCTCCGAAGTGACTCAGCGCGAGCTTGTGTCGCGCGCAGTCGCACTCCACTGGGACTAGCTAGCCACTAGTCCAGCTCGTGTGTGCACGTCAAGTGGGCGACGCACGTTACCTAATCCCTGAGTTCGCAGCGGTCGCCCCCGAGGTGGCTCTGCACGTCCCGCAGGCAATAGATCATTCTCTACGCCTCGCTGACTCACCAATCAAGATGTGTTTGCGTTTCCATCCAGTGAAGACCTAAAAACCGTAACCAAAACACGCCGCCTCACAGGTGGGTGAGCGTCGACCGCTGAGACGCCAACGAAAACATAAACACTTGCGTAACGACCAAGTTGCGCGCTGCACCGCGACCCGAACGCGGATGCAGACCCGAAGTTTCTCCAACTGTTTTCGGGGGAAGGGGGAATCTTAATTGAATCAGCCAAAGCCGTCCCGATAGAGCGCGCACACCTCCCGCCCGTTAATTGTGCCCATCAGCGAGTGCACGAGCAGTAGAACGCGGCCTATCTAGCCATCTGCATCTGTTCCATCTGATTCGGCGTCTATACGTGGTGGTGGCAGCAACAGTCGGTACCGTTGCGAATAACCGTCAAACTGTGAGTGTACCGGATTCGGCCTACGGTACCCGGCGAGCCGCCGCGCCGCGCCGTGCCGGTGGCTTATTGGCATCGTTTCACGTGTGCACTCGCGGTCATTACGGCCGTCAATGGCATGCAATGTGCCTGCTTGCGAGTGCAATTAGTTGCAACATCAGCCGCGAGCTGGGGGCGCACTGGGAGAGAGAGATACATTCCGTTCTCGCCGATTAATTAGATGCAGTTCAAGCGCGGTGGCGAAAAACGTGGGAAAACGATACCGGGCCGGTGCTCAAATTGAATTCCAACAAACGGTCGCAGGATGGCGGTCCACTGGTGGAGGGGCACGACACTGCCCCGAGGTATGCGGACAGATCACGACGGCGAGCGAATTCGGCGCGGGTGGGGTCGGCCTGGGACCCGAATTCGAGGACTCGCAATTAGCAAATTGCAGATACGGCCACCCACTCGGGCCTTGGGGGTCGATTGACATTTCTTTGTGCCGCTGTCCGCGAGTCATGCCACCTGACATGTCCACACACTGGCGTGGGTCAAGTTGCTGCACGGACGGGTCAACGAGATCGATGTGGGTCCCGAGCGGAGTTGACGTCGGTCTTGAGATGTGTTTATGGCTTATGACGTGGGAAACGGACGGAAAGCCATTAGGGCCCGTCGCGCTCGTGTGTGGATGGAAATTCGGGCGTAGCTGCGGGACGTGGCCAAGAGTCATTTGTCAGATGTGAGTGGCTGCACGGGCCCGGCCGGGAGTCGATGGCTATCGCAAGGGGTTCCGTGGCGCTGGCTAGCAGCGAGTGGTGGAAGGATTAGCAGGAGTGGCACGGCGGCGTGAAGTTGATTTATGGCGTCGACTGTGACAGTGTCGAATCTGTGATCTGGAATGCAAGTGGACGGGTGATGAAATTATTGTTAACACAGTGTTCTTGCAGCAACTTGACACTTGGATGAATGGTAGGGTTGCTGAGTTGTCTAGGACTCGCCGGGCATTGGAAGTGAATGATGACTACATTAAATAGATTTTCTTTCAGTGGAAGAGCCTTGACGGTAGCTAGAGAACAATTCTGCATTTAGAAAGCTGCCGCTCCAAATGGAAGGGACAAGATTTGACACGAAGGACATCATTACCGTCAACAAAGCAACATCAAAGTTTGCTCAAAATTAATGCTTAAAGGCCAATCATTCACCACTCGTTCAATCAATTGGGCAGCGGGATGGTTATTTTGTTCCAGTCGTTCCAGGTCGATTTGGTTTAGCTGCCATTTTGTTTCCCATAACAATTGTCAAGTGACACTTGTGAGTCGTATAAAGTAGACGATTGAATGTGAGTGATTGAGATCGAGTGAAGACGTTTTTCAAAAAAGTCAATGGGAGCTCGAATTTGTTTTTTTCAATGAACAGAATTATTCCTACTGCCATTGGAAACCTTCAGTGGGTACAACAATGATCACTAGATCCTCACAATTTGTTCGTTCGCATCAATGGACGTATTTCCGCAACCTTGCTAGGCTCGTACGTTGATGTGACAGACTTTTCCGCTTGTTTTTGTAAACTACGATCAAAATGAATAAGCTCGTCGAATCACGAAACTAACAAAAATTGATTTCGTGATTTGACTCAGACTTGTAAACATTCGTGCGGAACTTACGTGTTTTAGTAAAAGCAAGCATTTCCTGAAGCGGGATGGGAACATTAAGCTGCAAGGGGCATTTTTGTTTTAGTTAACTCGACCTTGTTTCAAAGTTCATGAGTTCATGAACTCTACCTTGTTTCAAAGTTCACATTGACTTAGACTTGGCATTGACTTAGAGATGGCCAGATGGTAATCGAGGTTTCTAAGACCACTTATGAAGAACTCTGGTCTGCACGTGCATACACTTGTCAATGAAGAAACCCCGAGGAGTCGATTGTTATATGGTACATACAGTCAGCCGCTGATTGCTGGAAACTTTTTCCTATGTACATAGATGGAAACAGAAAATCACTCGATCCTCCTGTGTCTCTAGCAAGCAACCCTTAAGCACTCACACTTCTATCCTCTATAAGGAAGGAACTAGAAGACGAAGCCCTAGTAAACTGTGGCTGAATTCGGACATCGAATAAACCTCGAGAGCCTTGTGTCAGGCGCTAAGCAAGAAGATGATCTCACCATCAATGTTCACTTTTAGTTTACTTCTGCTCTGCGACTGCTCAGCTTTTGCTCAGCGAATGCAGTATTGGCGATGGCAAGGCATGGTTGACGTACTCGAGAATGAGTCTGTGAAAGCTGATAGCTGGTATATGTTCCAATAATTCAAACATTTTACCACGAGAGATATACTTTACCTAATTTGTTTATATTCACTGAGCAAATATTCTTCAAACATTTTGGCTTATCAAGAAGACATAAAGTCAAGCTTAGCATTGTTCAACTCAGTATTTGTTCCAATTTTCACCTATGCTCATGAAATTTTGTGTAGTGACCGAAAGAATAAGATCGGGAGTACAAGCTGTCGAGATCGATTTTTTTGTACTTTCTCGCCGGGATAGGGTGAGAAACTCGGCGGTACGCGGGGAACTACTTCTCCGAACGGAATGAGCTATGCTTCGATGGTTTGGACACGTGACAAAAATTTACCCATCATCACGTCTTCCGTGCCTTAAAAGCGACCGCATTAGGAAGCGTCCCATTGGAAGAACCAGGACGAGGTGTTAGAGTCAATGGCGGAGGATCGCGTGGCCTGAAGATCCCTAGTACGTGTTTCACCCCCGCGACACCATTAGTGAACCATGCGGGTCGGAAAATGATTTTGATGATGATGAATATATGCTAGGTGTCAAAGTTTTGCATTAGACTGCTAAGAAAGCAAGTTACATTTTTCTAATCTGTTCAGGTTGTACCTTTTAAATTGATGTCATAAGAACAACCCATGGTCTCACTTGTTATGATTTGGTATCTTTAGAGTTACATTGAGTTTTTTCACACTTTTGAAATCATGTGTGCAAAAGACTCTCGCTCTTATATGCATGAGTCTTATGAAAGGGTAAAAAAGCCTCTTCTGCACTTTTTAGCGGCAAAAATGCCATTGGATGCAAATGGGGCCTACAACCACGCATCGCTCACTGGATTTACACCTCTATTGTCAGACCGACACTTTTGTATGGTGTCTCAGTTTGGTGGACAGCACTAAACAAGGCTATAAACTGCAATGCACTCAACCGAGTACAAAGACTGGCCTGCCTGTGTATCAGCGGGGCACTGAGAAGTACTCCGTCAGACGCACTGAATATTCTCCTCCATCTCCCGCCTCTGAAAATATTCGGGAAACAAGCAGCAGCAAGCACAGCCATGAGACTCATAACACTTTGCGACACCGACCGCCTACTACCCCAGGCCATCTTCGAAAAGAAATTCTCAAACAGTATTCCCTCCAGATCGGACTGGATGACTGACATGCAAACACTGAAAGATCCTCTGCGTATCTTCACAGATGGATTAAAGACAAAAGAAGGGGTGGGTGCGGGTGTCTATTCACAAGACCTCAACATTGCTATCTCCGTGAAGCTCCCTGATCACTGTAGCGTTTTTCAGGCAGAAACCATCGTACTCCGGCGATTAAAGAGGCGCTGTCTTGGCTTAAAAACAATGTGATATCAAAAAGGGATAAATGTCATGGTCTACTCTAAAACATCCCTTAATTGCAGGCTGTCTCTTAACGAGATGGCCGAGCATTTTAACATTCACCCCATGTGGGTGCCGGGACACTGTGACATACCAGGAAACTGCAAAGCCGACGAACTCGCTAGGTGTGGTACAACCTCATCCCCTATCGATAGAAGGGGTACCACCTTCCATGCCGATCGCTACAGGCTATCATCTTTTAAAGATTCATACAATTAAAACCACCAATGACAAATGGCTAGAAGGCACCACCTGCCTTAAAACAAAAGAAATCTGGCCATCACTCAACCTAAAACGGTCACTCAGTCTAATTGGACTCAGCACGCCCTCATTAAGGACCCTCATAGGAGTCATAACCAGGCACTGTGTAATTGGCACTCATGCTCGCAGGATGGGTGCTCCATATAATGATTTTTGCGGAAGCTGCATGGATGAAGAGGAGGAAGAGAACACTCATCACCTTCTCTGCTCCTGCAGTACTCTTGCCAGTCGTAGGTTCCTGCACCTAGGAGCCTACTACTTCAGCAGCCGTAACGAGCTAAAAAGTGCCAGCATTGGCCAACTAAATCGGTTCATCAGCAGCACCAACTGGTTCCAACGTTAGGAGAAGTCAATCTGCGTGGTATCACAATGGGCCTACTCTGGCCTAAGTGTGACTGCTCTGCAGCAGTCAGCCACTACAACCTAACATAACCTATATGCACTCACTATTGCTCTCCACTGATATACGATCACATTTCTAGATAGAGATGAAACGAAGAAGTGACTCGGAGTTAGTTGCACAAAATTGAATGATTGACTGTGTCAAACGAAAAAAATAACCGTGGTTTAGATCTAGGACGCGTTAATCATGCGCCATACTGAATTGCTCCTCCGCCGAAACCCAGATTGATTCCTGCTAATAGGTGCAATGTTAGGTGCCTACGTTTTTCGATCAGTATCAACTTTTGAAAGATACGGAAGGAAAGTTACACTCGACCGCATTTCTTAACTTGCTCTTAGGGATGGAGACCATATTCACATTTCTTGCAATCACAAGGAATATTGGAAGTAGTCAAGGGTAAGAAACATCTCATATGACAGTGAACTTGAGCTCGCGATCACGAATTTCTCTTCAATCGCGCAAAGAAGAAGCTCTCCAAATTTCTTTCCTCCATATTATGGTAGGCGTTAGCGAAGTCTATCAAGAGGTGGCATTTATTGACGTTTTTTCGTGACAGCAAACAGAAAACCAATTTATTTCGTTTTGAAGAGTAAGCAGAGGAGGTAAATGGATTTAATTTCATGTCATCCACGTACGCAGAGAGATGAGTCAACATCGTTGATAATTATGTACCATGCTGTCAACCTTGTGGTATGCCACGAGCTTGATAAGAAGAACTCGATTCATTTGATTGTGTTTTTTTATCAGTCTAATGACTTGCTTTCAAAATCTTGTTCTCCTTCCCTCCTCATCATCTCTTATCAAATCTAGAATCCGATTCGAGAGTTTCTATTGTCAGACGCGACCTTGATCCGAGCCCATGGCCCACTTGAAACCTTCCACGGAAACCCACCTCAGCCAGCCCTCCTCCTCACGAGTGGGCTCACCGTCTCAAGTGTTTTCCAATTCAAATCTCAAGCAGCATCTGGGTGCAGACACAGCTTCTGCCGCGCCGTCCGCAATAGAATCATTTTAATCTCCCAGAACCAGATGCCACTTCAACTGGTCCCTCACTCCCTCTCACGCGCACCAAATCACGAAACCACTTGTCATTCAGTGATTAATCAATTCCCAATCGTTTCAGGTGGAGACCGTGGACAGCTGGACGCCTAGGAGCACCTCGAAACAAACAACAAGGTCAGTATGTATGAGCAGTCGTCAATCACAGCCACAGCGTGTCCATTGTCGACCCAGCTTGACACCTTGTGATTTCCATTTGGGATTGCACAAAAGTTCTCTCATTAGCGCACGGAGCTCGGGCTCTTAAGTGCCCTGTCGGGAGCATAAGCACCCCCGCCACGGGGCCTCATTATGGCCCTAATTTGACCAGTGTGCCGATAAATCTCTGAGAACGCAGCAGTCCGCATAATTCACAACTCAATTAAGCGCTCGATTGAGTGGTCGGCCAGAACTCTCCCATGGACCGCTGCTGGTTGTCAGCCGACTTGCCGATGATTTATGAAGTAATCATTGCGCCAGCAAACGTGACCAATTATACCGCTTGGCGGTGGCGGTTCGCCTCCTTGCGGTCGGCTCTGGCAGCCCAATTGACCAGAGATCCATCCAATCTGAGACTCACATGAGATGCACAGTTCCCATGGACTGCCAAACGGAGTTCGAGTGCAGTTTGATTTGCGGGCAGAACGGGTGGACGGGAGGCGAAAGCCGCCGCCCGAGGGTAAGTGTACACAAAAGCGGGTCAAGCGAGGGAGGTCAGGACCGAGGAGAATCGAACGAGACTACGTGCCGTTTGAATTCTGAAACCCCATTCAGTCGAGAGACTGGGTGAATGGAGGCGAGGGTGTGTGTGGTCAGTTTGCGTGGACTCCTTTAATGGCACCGCAAAGCCATCGTAGATTCATGGCCTCACTGCAGCAATGGGAGCGGACCCTTTTTTTACAGTGCGGCGACACATTTTATTGGGGTCTCGGTAATTTAGAGGGATTCCTCTCGGCCCTAATGGCGCCATTAGAGTGAGTTACCCTTTTGCTTGCTGGATCGCTGTCATGCACGTGATGCTGTAGCGAGGAAGTCTTTTATTCAGAGGCCGTGTCGAGGCAGTAGCAATCAATAATCCAGCAGTTTGACTTGGATTCTGACGAACAATAGGGCCTGATGGGGTCCGTGATGGATGGGAATGTCAGAAAACGACAGCTGGTGACAGGCTTTTGAAAGCCGTGTCGGATGACTTTCGTGACGATACTTTGTATTGGAACTGAACAGTGGAAGAAAAAAACTGGTGCTTGGGGTGCTCGCAAGCTCTGATGGCTCACGTTGATAGCGGGCTGCGTTCCACTTAAGTGAAATATTCATCGGTAGCATCTGTGGCCCGGTCTAGATCTTCTTCAATTGTCACGAGCCACAAGGCAGCAGATTGTGGCCCGCGGTACGTCCTCTCCAATTGCCACGAGCCTCAAGGCAGCAGATTATGGCCAGCGATGGGTCCTCGCCAACTGCCACGAGTCACAAGGCAGCGATTTATGACTCACGGTGAGTCCTCTCCAATTGCCACGAGCCACAAGGCAGTAGATTGTGGCCCGCAGTGGGGGCCTCTCCAATTTCCACGAGCCACAAGGCTACTGACTATGGCCCGCTCTGGATTCTCTTCAGCCGCCACCACCCACAAGACAGCAGATTATAGCCCGCGAAGGATCATCTCCAACTGCCACGAACTAGGCAGCAGAAAACGGCCCGCGGTGGGTCCATTGCCACGAACCACAAGGCAGCTGCTCATGACCCGCGGTGGGTCCTCGTCAATTGCCGCGGGCCTCAAAGCAGCATTATGGTCCAATTTGGGTCCACTCCAATTGCCACGAGCCACAAGGAGGCAGATTATGGCCGGCGGTGGGTCCTTGTCAATTGCCACGAGCCACAAGGCAGCTGATTGTGGCCCGCGGCTTGTGCTCTCCAATTTCCACGGGCCTCAAAGCATCAGATTGTCTTCGCCAAGAGCCAACAGTGGCAAAACAGCAGATTCTGGCATGGTGTGGATAAAAGTGGTGACCTTGACTAACACACATCGACTCACAAAGACATCGACGTCAAAGGCCCAGTCTGACACATTTGACCATTCGCGACGTGTGCCGACAACCCTGACACGTCCATCATCAATTCAAGGCCGCCTCAGAACAACACCACGCCGCGCCGTCACACCTTCAGGCAATCAATTCCAATCTCAAACAGACACCACGTCCGCCGCCCGCGCACATTCAACGGCACTAACTGGCCCACATGTCATGCTCAATTGTCATTCGTATCTCCTGGCGTCGTCACATCCGAACACGGATTTCCATCTGCGCCCACCGCATTCGCTCTCTGACCCCCTCCCGCTAGGCCGTCCGCAAGTCGTCGGACGACTTATGCCCTAATCCACGCCACGCCACGCCACGATTAACACCTGAACACACGAAACGTCATTTACATGTCAGCTAGGTGGCGTCTCCGCCACGTCGCTCGCACGCACGCAACGCACCACATCTTCGTTTTTCATTCAATTTCGCACATCGGCCCGCTTTGCCGCTCGCGCTCAGGCTGGTGCTCGTGTGTCGTCCTTGTCGTCGTCGAGTTATCATTTTTGCACGTTTACTGGACTGGCGGGGCACCGACCACCACCGCCTGCTCACCTCCGGGCCGGGGGAGGCAACCATTTAAAGAGCACTCGTAAAATTTTACAACTTGTTGTTCTCCCTTGTTTCACTGTCGTAGCATCGTTTGGGAGTTGCTGTGGAGGTCTGGCGCTCTGGAGCCCTGTGCTGAGCCCCGCCGGAGGCCATCGCCAGCTCGCAAATTTGCATACGCTCGGATGTATCGGGCGACTTTATTTCTGCAATATCCCTCGGAATCAGATAAAAAATAACTTGAAAGGGTAATAAAAACTGCCTGCGTGCGTGTGTGCGCGCGGGTGCAAGGCACGTTCAATCGGATAATCCTTCGGGGAGTACCTTCGCAACGAATCGAACTAAATACACTCTCCCCCGCGGACGGGTGACGCTCTCCGCATCGGCCGGCTTGGGCCCGAAAATAAATCAATTTTTGCGATAAATTATTCATTGTATCTACTGAATGTATCTGGTGATCTGTTTTTAAATTATTTTCTCCTTTTTCGCATTCAACTAGACTGTGTGTGCAGTCAATTTGAATTTTTTTGGGAATTCGATTTGAGTCCTTCGATTTGCATGACCAACGAGTGTTGGTGACGAAGGGAAATGATGCTTTAAATGAGGCGATGAAAGAAGACGAGGATATCTTCTAGAGCACTCTAACTGGTATCGATTTCAGACAAACGTCTGTTGCATTCCTACGACGAGAAGTTAGAAGCTGCCCTCATTGATGCCGGGCTACCGGTGTGGTTTTTTTTTGGTGCATGATGCCAATGGGCATCCTTCATCTGTCGTTCCATGTAGATTCTCCCAACATTTGTTCCTTCACGTCGACCCAACCTTATTTAAGTTGTGAATCAGAGTTTTCAGCTTCCTTGCTGTTGCGTATTGGCGTTTGTAGGCATGTGCCGCGACCCCAACGCACTTGGACATTTGTACGTGTCTAGGTTCTATTCCGTGTGCGTCAACAATCTTTTCACCGCCCCTTATCTTGGCAGTCACTAACGATGTTCGAAGAATATTCCTGTCTAAAAATGCTTCTCAAACTTGGCCGTTCGGAGTCGGCACAAAACTGTAGTTCTTTTCCACTGGTAAGAGAGCAATATAATGCACAGTGCTAGTGGCTGTAGAAGCTAGGTCCAATCCATATTTTATGTTATTATTTCTTGCTGTTCCAACCAATATGATACCGTAGTGAACTGCTGGAAATATAATGATTGGCTTGGATTTGCTTGGCACGTAAGACACTGCTGCGATATAATCTGCCAGTTCAAACATAGTTGTGATAGAACAATGATGCGTTTAGCGACTGCGATCCGGAACCATCTCTTTAGGATTGTAATTTTGTTTGTGTCGAATTGTTTCAACACAGGGCAGGCAAGATTTGGGAAGTTTTTCAAAACATTAAAGTGTCAACAAGAACGGCTTTCCCTCTGGTTTGGTACTTGGTTGTTGATTCGATTATCTATATAATATATAATATGGGTGGCGCTACAGCCCGTAGGGGGCCAGGGCCTAGCTTCTCAGCAACCACTCGTGATGTGCGTGCTATTGTTCTCTCACGAGTGGAAGGGACCTACAGTTTAATGCCGAATCCGCACGGCTTTGTTTGAGAAGCTTTTTCTAGACAGGAAATACTCGTTGAGCATTGTCAGTGACTCGAAAGAGGTGGGGTCGTGAAAATTGTTTTCGTCGCACAGAGCAGGAATCGAACCTGCGACGTCGAGGTTGGGGTCGACGCACATACCCACAACGCCACGGGCCACCACCGATCGATTGATGATTCGATTATCACCTCGCCCAATTTTGAAGCTTCTGATATCAATCTTC
The DNA here is from genome assembly GCA_916610145.1 of Eristalis arbustorum. NCBI lineage: Eukaryota > Metazoa > Arthropoda > Insecta > Diptera > Syrphidae > Eristalis > Eristalis arbustorum. The sequence continues at coordinate 12,556,038 of OU744318.1, forward strand.
TTTGCCTGTATGTAGATTGAATTTGCAAGGGTATCCGTTGTTGGAATCACAAGCCAAAAGTCAGTTTAGCAACATCCTTGCTCTTTTCCACAACTCTATCCACTCTCTATATGAAGCATGTTGGCGAGATTTACTTAGACGTTTATGTTCGGGTGTAGAAGAAAATATTACCTATTCATCAATTAAGTTTTAGAAGTAAGTATTCGACCATAGACCAAGTACATCGAATAACTGATGTCAGAAAAATCATTTGAACAAAAAACAGTCTGCTTAGCTGTATTTCTTGATGTTTCGCAAGCCATTGACAAAGTTTGGCACGAATGTTATGACTTACATTTTTACTGAATTACACAGTGTTGTCAAATTATCCATCTGATCCGAGAATCTTCCGCATAAAACATGGGAAAGAATAGTGCCAATATTAAATCTGTACAAGCTGGAGAACCGCATGGAAGTGTTATTGGTCCTCTACTTTATTTTCTTTATAGCAGTTATACACCGCATAGGCAGGCACTGTGCTCTGCAAATTTTCTGACGACACTGCCGTTCTGGTAATTGATTGCAACGTACCTTGGATCAAGTAACTAAATGGACCTAAATCTGTTCATGTTATAATATCGTGAATAACTTACCCGTTTTTATGAATTATGTCCAAATACCCTTCGCTAATGAAGTAATATGTGGTGGCCGGTGGCGTTGTGGGTATGTGCGGTGACCCCAACATCGACGTCGTAGGTTCGATTCCAGCTCTAAACGACACAAATAATTTTCACGACCCCACCTCTTTCGAGTTACTGACAATGCTCAAAGAGTATTTCCTGTCTAGAAAAAGCTTCTCAATCTTGGCCGTTCGGAGTCGGCATAAAATTGTAGGTCCCTTCCACTCGTGAGAGAACAATAGCACGCACAACACGAGTTGTTGCTGAGAAGCTAGGCCCCGGCCCTCTATGGGCTGTAGCTCCACCCATATTATATTATTATATTATTATAATTAATGAAGTAATATACCAGCGAATGACTCTCCATATGAAAAAAACCGGAGGAGCTTCAACTAAGGTACAAAGATATGTATCAGCTTCTTCGAAAACTTTCCAAGCTGAGTAAATATTGACAACAAATTGAAACAAGCAAGTGCTACAAACTCTTATCACCTACCCTAGCTAAGATTTCGTGATGTTGGTTGGCGTGATTTACACCATTGGCTAAACAGTAACAGATTTAACTAATTGCTTTGTCGTTTTATTTTCGTTGAATTTCACAATTTCCTGTTGTTCTTAGTTCGATTCTCGTATCATAATAACGACTATGTATTCTGATGTTATTGTCTCGACGATGACGACTATGAGGAGTAAATCGTCTTGCGTAGCCACCGACTTCTAGAATGACATCGTGTACTCTTAGTCGACCTGTTTCTGTGGGTTGCTCGTACCACTCAGTTCGATCACGGGCCAAAATGGTGCATTTTCCTTCTTGCACAGTAATCATCTCCCTCGGAAACATAGTCCTCGTCGCCATTAGCACTCAAATCTTCTGCTTCTTAGACACTCGTCTTCGCTCAGTCGGCTGCAGTTGAATACGTTTATTTCGTCAGTGGCAGACCTAGTCTTGAGTAGGCCGAAGAACAGTGTGAACAATGTGGTTTTGACGATAGAACCGCAAAAGTGACAAATCCGCTGGTGTTGATAAAATTCGGCAAGAAATGCTTAAGGCAATGGATAAAGAGTTTTGTGGCCCTCTAGGGTCATTAAGGTGGCCTGGGAGCGCGACGAGACACCTTGCGATTGGTGAACAGGGTGATCGGTCCTCTTTTCAAAAACGAGATTGCTCCAACTACAGATACAGGTTTCCCCGGGGTCTAGGTCTACGCTAGAGTGTTAGAGGCGCGCTCTATAGCTGTAGTCATGTCCAGGATGGAGGATGAATCGTCTCGCGTCTTTCGTCTCGGTAGAATCACAATTGATCAGCTTTTCACTCATACAGCAAAAATGGTACTCGAGAAGGCTCGCGAGTATGTCAAACCAATTTGCAGCTGGTTTGTAGTTTTGGAGAAGGCGTGCGACCGATAGCCTCGAGGTATACTCTGAAGTGTTCAGCAGGAGTATGCAATTGATTCCTCCGTTGAAGAACTGGGTCTATATTGGAAAATAAGCTTGGAAGGTCTGAAATCAGAATCAGGTGTCAAAGCCAAGCTAGCGGTGTTCAATTCAATATTTGCTCCAACTATCACCTGTGGTCACAAATTTTGGGTTGTGACTGAAGGAATAAGATCGCGAATACAAGCTGACGACATAGGATTTCTTTAAGCTGCTGTTAGAGTTACTCGCCGAGATAGGGTGACGAACACGGCAATACGCGAGGCACTCATTGCCGAGCATCTACTTCTCTCAACGGAAAGAGCTTTGCTTTGATGGATTGGGCACGAGTCACAATTATCGACATCATCTCGTGTTCTGGGCCGTGTCTTAAATGAGGCTCCATCACAAAGGCGACCCCTAGTCAGACCCAGGATGAGGTGGTTGGATCAAGTCCAAAAACTCGATTGGTTGCGCCTGGACCAAGATTCTGATTAGTTAGAGTGGTTGGCGGAGGATCGAATGGCCATTTACGTCATGCGGACCAAAAGATAATTATGATGCCTGTTTGCATTCCTACGACGCGGTGCTAGAAGCCCACTTCATTTAAGATACCGTCCGCAGGTCGATGACACTTAGGACTCTCTTGTGGCCCTACAGCGATCCACAGGGGAAGGCTCTCAACTTGTGACAGACGTCGCGTTAGATCCCCCCTCCCATTTGGACTACAATGTATCATCATTCTCGGCCCTCATCGCTGTCTCATGACCTCCAGCAATCTCGTGGAAGTCAATTATCAAATGTCCGACATAACGACCGCCAAATGGGGCTGGAATGGCTGCGCGCCTCGCCGATCGCAGACAGCACAGCCGCCACAGACCATCCAGTGGATATAATTAATTCCGATAATGATTTATCGCTGGACGTTCCCCATCCTCCGGCGCAGACCACCCAACCGCCTGTGCCATCCCCTCGCCTGCCAGAGATTCCCGTCAGATCAAGGAAATCGTTGCAACTGTCACATCGCATAAGTAACCACGTCCGATCGTCTTTGTCGGCCGGAAAGTGTAGCAAAACTCCTCCTCCCCCCTCTGTGTTCAGCTCCAATCAATGTGTCAGCAGACAAGCGAAGACGAGCAAAAAGCAGCGCTCGCTCGCTCGTTAATTACCTCCATTAGTCCGCGGGACTAATTCTCGAGCGCGGCCTATTCCTCTGTCTGGCTATGACATGCCAGCGGGCATTCCTCGCCGGACCGATGCAACATCAAAGGCGCGTCGCGTACACCTCCAACCTAAGCCGCGTCGCGCCGCCTCCAGCCGACTAATCGCTGTTAATCGTCAAAACGCTGAGTACACCGAAAAGTCATTTGCACTCCGGGTCCGCCTCTTAGTGCCGAAGGGCTTACTGCCGATAAGACTCGGGCAGCGTGCACTAAGTGCACGTCATCGGGGCGTCCGATATGAGGTGACACTGCGCGGAGCACGCGTCATCACTTCGCGGCCATAATTGATTCCCAAACCGCGTGCAGCCTTTGAGAGCCAGCCATTAAGCGCATAATTTATGTTTTCGCATCCAAATCAGATGCACACACACGCCGGAATCGGAATGTCATTGATAATCAGCTCCACTCTCGGGGCGCAGCGCGAATCAAGTGAATTTAATTACGAGGCGGCAAATGTCATCGCTGGCGCAAGGCCGACAGCAACCGAAACCGGGGGCACATGTGCGCTGGCGAGTGAATTAATTTTCACAGATTTAACCTCGTAATCGAATGATAACAAATGCCTACGATAGACCGCTCGGAAGTCCCCGGGCGGTGGCGACGACGACGACGAGGGAACGGCAACCTGGCACAGCATCGCAATGAGAGCACCCGGTGAGTCTTGTGATTGAATGGCAGAGTTCATGGCACAAGTGAAAATCGATCGCAGCGCCCCGGGGAGGCCTGAGCTATTTCAAGTGAAATCCCGCGCGGGAGGGGAGTGCCAGAGTGGGAAGGGAAATGAAAGCGATGATGAGGAGATAGTTTCAATTAATTAGAAGAAAGTTTTTTTTTTATTGGATGGCGGTGGAGGCGGGCGGCATTTGTATTTAATGCTGATGGCGACAGGAACAAGATGGTTCGGATGGCGGCTGTGGGGTCATTATCTTCTGCTGAGGTGATCTGTTCTTTTGACGAAGCTAGAGTGAGAAGTGTCAGCACTGCGTCCTCTCGAGACGGTGTCCGACCTTTTTGGTGATCCGAGGAATCTATGACGAGATCGAGTTATTGTGCACGGAAGCTGGTATATCGTAGTCTTAGAAGTAGCTGTGCGGCGACCTTCTTCTGGAGGACGAGGGGTGCACTGTGATAGTCCTCGCGACCCACGACGAGATGTATTATATCCGAGTTCCTTCATTAGCTAAAGCATGAGAGTAGACGGACATTTAGCTATGGCCAGCTGTCACCACAGGAAAGGTTACAGGGATGCTCCCGCATATTACCATTTTTGTGCCCAAGCATACGGTCTGAAAAAAAAGACTGTTCTGTTTTTGAAGGTTGTGGAAAAAGTATACTCGCGGTGTTCCGTGTCTCAGCTGACGGTGATGTGGATAGGAATGTCCTCTGCTTGCTGTTCGTCACCGCAACCAATGCGAATATATTCGTTGGCGTGTAAGCAAAGTGAGTCCTTCCACTATTACCAGCTAGCAACTTTTAGGCGCTCTAATGTGTAGCCTGTTGTTTGTTGCGCAATAACGTATTTATTTACGTCTAAAAACAAGGAGCAATTGCAATTCGTAAACCACAAAAATTGCAATTCATCATCGGAGGCCATGATGCACTAAACGGGTCAAGGCCTTCACGAGGGTCTCAGCTATTCCACCGTCTAGCTAGCTAGAGGGCCCGCACGAAAGAAATTCAAGCCACCCTATTCACCGCCATTGACAGTAACTCAATAGAAGCTATGTTCAAGCTCAACAAGCTTCTGTGCGTTTTTGGACACCTCGACTTGAGTGTGCCCAAGTTTTGTCTACGTAATAGAATTGCATTTAATTCACGCCTTTGAAGTGCGTGGAGACATTTGATCCACTTAACAAAACCATCGAAGCATACATCTTTCCGTTCGAAGAAGCATGTGGTTAACTTTGCGATCCTTGCGTACTGCCCTGTTTGTCCTCACGGCAACACGTAGAAATCACGCCGGAGCAGCTTGTAAACAAAACGAAAATACAAGTGGCAACTAAACAAAGACACGTGGAACCCCCATAATTCTTTGGTCAATTCTACTTTTCTGGGCGTATTTAAGGTTTTAAATCGATCTTGCAAATTGAGGAGACAGTCAAGATGAATGGTCTTGATGAATTCAAGCAGCCATTACCGACAGCAAGAGGGAATATAGCGATGACACATACCTTCCATGAGCCGCAGAATTGTGAACAAGTAAAACGATCTGAAAATACCGATCAATTTGAAATAAAGAGGGGTACAGGGCCATGATCCTTTCTTAGATGAGCCAAACGAGATTGGAAGCGGCAAGACTAAACTTGAGGATAAGCAGAACCTGAAATGTACGGGTAACTTGCTCTGGAAAAATTTGACGCACAATCTGTTGCATCCAACCACGGCTAGACGTTTGAATTTCAGTTCAGGTTGTTGGTTTATCAACACGAATGGGGATGAATAGTGAACGTAACGTAGTAGCACCCACCTGGGCAGGTGGTAGCCCAATCGGCCCTTTTGATAAGCTTGATAGGTCTAATGTGTCCTTGGTTTGGGTCGGGTTTTTCAGCTTAAGTCATCTAGCTCAATGAAGAAGTGTTTGCTTAGAAGCTTCGATGGACTCTCTCTAAGTTCAACTTCTCTAACTCGAATTCTTTGATTGCCATATTTTGGCATCCCCCTCATTCATACAAATAACTATCCTCTTATACGAATCCCCTCTAACTCGAACCAATTTTGATATCACGTAAAAATTCGACTTAGCGGGACTCCTTCTTCTTCTTCTTGTGGCGCTACAGTCCGGGGTGAACCTGGGCCTCGGTAAACAATCCTCTAAAGCTGGCGCGTTCTTTAGCCAGCTGTCTCCAATTTCGCACTCCAAGTTGGTTGAGGTCCTTCTCCACTTGAGTGCGCCATCGGGTTCGTGGTCGTCCTCTATTGCGTTGTCTCACTGGTTCGGAGTCGAAGACTCTTCGGGCTGGAGCAGTGTTGTCCATGCGCTCAACATGGCCTAGCCATCTTAGGCGTTGAATCCGTAGACGCCTGACTAGACTCATGTCGCTGTACGGCCCGTACAATTCATGGTTGAATCTTCTTCTCCAAGAACCTTCAACGCTAACAGGACCAAAGATTGAACGTAGAACTTTTTTCTCGAAGAGACCAAGTGCGTCTTCATCCGCTCTTGAGACAGTCCAAGCTTCCGCGCCATACAGCAGGACAGGGGTGATGAAGGTCTTATATAACGTGAGCTTCCTTTCCTGATGACAGCATATACTTTGTTTTGCCCTCATTCACCGCAAAACCCATTTTTGCCGCCTCCGTCTCAATACAAGCAAACGCTTCATTGACGGCTCGCTGAGTTCGGCCAATCACGTCAATATCGTCCGCGTATGCTGGCAGTTGAACAGACTTCTGGAAGATCGTGCCTCTAGTGTTGGCGTGTGAGTTTCGCACGATCTTCTCCAGGAGGATGTTGAAGAAATCACATGACAACGCGTCATGTCATAGCGGGACTCTACTTTAAATAATTTTCTCTTCTATTGCTGACCCTTCGCAGATCAGGTGTTCGATAGATTCTCTGAAGGGCTAGAGAGTGCACCCAACTAACATCTGCTTGGGATTTGTGGTACAGCCTACACAAAATGCAATAAATATTTACAACACTACAGACTAGGAGAAGTCATATTGTGGCGAGTAAGAGGACGATAATGACAACTTCGACGACACTCTACGTCCCCCCACATTGTCAGGACCACCAGTACCAAAGGCAACCGTAATTCTGTGAGATCCAATGAAACGCGTGTTATTCAGTTAAATTAATTCATTTCCGATTAATTGCATGTTTAATTGCTTTTCGTTCACATGAATTGTACTCAGGGCTCAGCATGAATATGCTCAATCCAGAAACCCTTGCTTCCCTGAATCAACTGTCTTCCGCGAAATTCGCCGTTTCTGGGTACACACGATGAAACTAATTTCAAAATCTCCTTCATCCATCCAGGAACCGTACTCGTGTGGCCAGTATCACAAGATAATCCCCAGCTCCACACCTCAGTGTTTGATACCACTTCCGGTGAAACTAAAGCGAGCGCAACCACCAGCGCCCCATGCTCCCGGATGGAGACGTCGAGCCTGCGAAATGGAATTTTAATATTCTCCAAAAAGATACTCCACAAGTCCCAGTCTCCACAGCGGCACCCGTGCAAACATTCAAAAACGAGCTCACATTCCCCGTGCGGAAGCCGTCGCCCGCCATCGTCGTCACCGTGTCACCGTCCTCGCAGGAGCCACACGGGCTACACGAAGGCACTGATTCAGCGCGTTTCTGGGGATTTTCTGTCGTTAAAAGCATTTTATTTAGAAATTTCCATCATCGTCCTTTGAAATCCCCCAACGTGGGGATAATTTATATTTCCCGAGGAGACGGGCAAAAAATTCTGTATTTCACGGTAATTCCCCGAGGGAGCGCCCCAGCAGTTCAAGGGCGCCCAGCGAGGGGAGTGATCCGACAGAGGATTGATCTGGGGAACTCCCTTGTGGCCCGGTGAAGGCTATGGCTGCTCCATTGATTCCCGTTGCCGTGGTGAAAGTTCGTTGCGCTTTCGGTGGTCCCTATTTTAGGCGTTCACACGCCGCCGACTGACAGGCACTTGGCAACGATTACCTAGCCAATTACTGAACTCAATTAACGGCGATTAGATCTGAATCCGCACTCAGAGCCGGGCTAATTTGAAGCGGCCAGTGGTGGAAGCGTGCAAACTTTCGAAATGCGGACGCGGTCAGCGGGCGTCGGCGATCTCTATCGCGGCGGTTCTTTTCCAAATATTGTGAATGCAAACAGTCAGAGGTCCGAGTGGACTGACCACGCGAGGAGGAGGCAGTCTGCGCGATTCATATCGCGGGTCAGAGCGGACCTCATTAGACTGCTGCCGGGGCGACGTGGGAACGGCGCACGGCCACTTGGCGAGACGTCTTGTGGCACAGTTCGCACAGATCGTTTTCGAGGTGATCTGGTCAGAGTGTGAGTCAAAGCGAACGAGTGGAAAGTGGGTTGGCCGTTAGCCACGGTGACAGACAAGCGATGCAACGCGGAGCCACTGACCCCGATGCGAATGGATCGCGATTGTTCTGTGAATTGTGACGAATTTTGTGTGTTGAATTCGATTCGGCATGGGAATGGAAATGAAGATGGAACTGCGTTGGAAGAGGGGACGTTCTCTTATGATTTGAAGCTGAATAGGAGGTGGTGACCTTTTTCTGATTCTTACTGGTCACGACAGATTGTGGAAAGGGAAACTTTAAGTCTTCGGATACAGTCTCTTTTTTGCTTGTATAAGCAGGGTGATGGCAAACGTCGACACAGGGAGTGTCAGGGAGCTCCACATACAAAAAGAGAGAAGTTTTGACTAGGGACACCTGAGTTCTCAAGTACCACTGCTTCACCAACGAACTCCAACGAAACCCTGGCGAAACTGAAGCCGTTGCGGCTGCACTCTTCACTGTGGCTGCTGGTTTCACCAATTTTTTAAGCAATAGATGACAGTTATTGAAGATCGATAATTTTGCATACATTAGAAGTAACTTCTGGCCTTCCGCAAGATAGTCACTTGGGTCCGCTACTTTTAATTTGTCTTTATAAGGGCCATTGAAACATTTTTGTGATAACTTATCACCGAGAACTATTTTAAATCGTTTGCACTTGTAAAAGATATATCTGACTGCATACAATTTTCTGTCGGGTCTATAGCTTGTGGCTATGGGTGAACTCGAGTAGATAAGCAGGATCAGACCGAGTTGAGTCGAGTAAAATGTATGTCAAACCTAGTTATCCACTTTTGTTGTACGTGCTGTTGTTGCCTCACGAGTGGAACGGAGCAACAGTCGGCGCCCTCAACTTCTCTTGCAGATCATCTAAGAGTGCCCAAGGAGTGAATTTTTCAATTCGCTCTCTCCCCTGATTGATGACTCCACCAGTTAAAAACGATCAGTTGCATCATTACTGTCACCTGCGCTGCACTAAGCCCCCGTCTAGACATAATTAATTGCGTCCTTATCCCCACTTGACAGCATCCACTCGCACTCGCCGCTCTGTCACCTGCCACTCGGCTGACTCAATTTCGCGAGGTGACAAAAAAAAACAAGCAAAGCATCATCAGCTCTGGTAATTCCATCTCTCATCCACGCCGGGGTAATAAATGAAACGACAACCCACCGCCAGCGCCCGGGAGTCTTTGAAAAAGTTGCCCGGGTCCTAAACTGGATGAAGGCAATCAATTCTGCCGCTTCTGCGAGTGCCATTCCATCCATTCATTCCATGAAACCCAGCAGAGTCAATGATTTGTTTAGCGCAAGACGACAACTGTCAGTCTGCCGGATGAATATGTGATGTGCGCATTTATGACACGCCTCAGGGCCTGCCGAGGACGAAGACGACGAGCGTCTGCGAGTTCATTCAACAAGTCGAGCAGGGAGTGGGCGCCCGACCGGAGAGCAGCCCGGACGACGATGATGGCACAATGAGAATGTCAACTCCAGCTGCTTTATGCTGCAGAGCATAACCCAAGGACATCGGGTTGACTGGAGAAATTATAAATGGAGTGTGTAAGCAAAACGATGCTACTCTGCAGTTGGATGTCTCCTTTAAGTGCGGGGCCAGTCACTCAGCTCGGTCGGGTTGGAGTGCAAGTTTGCTTTGACGCCCCGGGGGCTTTACGTCTTCGGGACTGTTATGAGTGAGGATGATGGGCTTTGTGAATGGACTCGGTGGCATTGACACGCGAGATTTTTATGAGGCCGATTCGTCGTCTGGTGATTTGATTTAAAAGATTTTAGCGCATCCATTGAGGACCTTGGCAGGGCACTCGTTAGGTGCTTGCGGTTGGTTAATGAGTCCAGTCGTCGGCAGTGAGGACGGGAGGCTGTGTTTGAAATGTGAAAGAGGGGTCATTGGTGTGAGACAAGTTGATGGGATGTTAACAGACGCGAATGACATTGAAGTGATTTGTCGAAAACGGCGAGTCGACAGTGATGACGGAAGTGGATGAAGTGGGTCTCACGGTTAACGAGGGAAATCGGAATGAATTGCGTACTCAAGAAAGGACATCGAACATCGAGGTAAAGCGTCACAGTGTGCAGATACCACTTCAAGGTAATCAGAGACTTCGTCAACCCTGGCTAAGAACTGATTACTAGTAAAAGCATCTCGACCGGCTTTTCCTTGGGCTCAGGAGACAGTAGGGCAATGGGCTCTCCTTTCGAAGGACCAAACCTGACTTCATCCAACTCTTCCTCAACGGTGGATAAGAAAAACCTCTTGGTAACTTCAAGAGAAAAGTGATGTTTGGTGCTGCCATGATGGCATCTGAAGGACACGATTCAAACACGAACTGTTCCTGCTGAGGCGTCATGGGACCTCACAATGTCGGGAAAGATCGGACTTAAACGACTTACATATTGTGTACATCGGTAATGAACCCACTTTCGTCACCAGCAATAGGCAAGAATTTATTGGGTTGCAATAAGGCGGTTGCCATCCGTAATTCCTAGAACTATTTTTTTGTGTAAGCCCGCTAATTCATGCCGATGAAGGCAGCTTTAGAGTTTGTGTGAGTGATTTTCCTCCTCTTCTTCATCCATATGGCAATCTTAATCTTGCTGTGCGTAGTCCCATTGCGCAATGTCTTGTACGAACTCCTAGTAGGTTACTCAGGTTTTTTCCACCTAAACTGATGATGGCCCTGGTTCTTGTTTCGCATCTAGGCATGGGTTAGTTTTGTTTCCATCTTTTATGAGCACTGCCGATCGCTACCTCTGTAATTTTGTTTTTTTTCTTAATATTTATTGGCACCCAAATATTTTGAGTCCATTGTCTAATGATTGTTGTTTCCTTTCTGGCTAGGAAGTCAGCTTCACAGTACACTCTCAATTTTGCACTGTCTTGAGATCTCGTCAGTAGACATACGGCAGATTCCTACCAATCTCGTTCTTAAAACTGGTGTCGCGAGTGTCATTATCACTGCTTGACTGAGGGTGTCGATGACGATGGTGATGTTTGAAAGTATTCCAAGTGTGAACGAAAAGCGCCATTAAAAGTTATTGGGTCCATTGGCGGAATGGGTTGGGAATGGAATCTCACCTTAGCTATTTTTTTCTCTATTTTTAGGGATGCCACTTTTTCGTTTTTTTTCCGATAATCTTCCTGACGTATGGGCTTTTCTTCTAGTTCAGAAACAAACCGGCTGATCTTGAGATGTTCCGAGTAAATATCCGGTCGCACTTATACTGGTCTTCGATCCATCCCTGTAGATTTAGTTGTCGGTGCTATTTTTCGGCACCAACTTGGTCACCCATTGTTGCCTGCTCGGTATTTGGAAGATTTTGATTTTCAAATAAGGTAGCACTTTGATTCACTCGAACATAACAAGTATTGACGATCTAGAACAAACCGCAAAGGATCTGGCTACTATCCCTTGAAAGGCGGCATCGCCGAATAAAACATCCCTGTTAGGGTCGTGTAAAGAATGCATCGTCATGTCGACTAATAAAAACAGCGTTATGACCAAACACATGTCTCATAAGGATTATTCTGACTACCTTCGAAACTGCTGAATTAAAGAAATGTTTCTCTAAAATATCAACGGGTCCTGGTTTCAGACAGTCGTCCAGCGATGCACTACGTCTTCTCATGGATACGTTGGGAGCTTGCAGAATGATCTCTCAACGGCAGTGGCGAGCACAGATACCAAACTTAACGTCCCAAATTACGTTGTCAGATGGGCCATAAGCTCGTTCGATCCCTACAAATCTTCGGGAGGCGTTGACGAAGTCGAGGAAAAACGATGCTGTCATAGGGTGCAAATGGGGACTACAAATTATAGATGTGCCAACCCGAAATTTTCTAATCTCGAGTTGACACGCATTGTCAGTGACTCGAAAGAGGTGACTGGAAAGAGGATTGGTTTTGTCGAGGTTGGGGTCGACGCACATACCCACAATGCCACGGGCCACCACGAGAGATTGGTGTTACCACAGGTTAAATTTTTTATGGGTCCCAGAAGTGTTTAAAAAAGGAGTTGTATTGAAAAAATGAGTCCCAATGAAGGTTTTAATAAAAATGTTAAAAATTAAACGTTTTTCATCCTCTTCTTGCCCGGCCCATTCCATCGCACTTCCTGGATGGCGGTGATATCTGCTTTATAGCAGTCAAGGGCCTCCGCGAGTTCTTCGGCTGCACGTGGCCTGTTAAGAGACCTCACATTCCACGTACAGAACCGAAAAGCATTGTCATTTGTTCGTTTGCTGGGGTCGTCAACAGTAGATCGGTCAGTATCCGAGGCAAATAGTCGTCTCTGAACAAATTTTTTTTACGTGGTGAGGGCGTTAACCCCACGCACAACCCCCAGCTGGGAGGCCAGGCCCATTTATTTTACTCCGGTATCGGTAACTTCGCTGAGGTTGTGAGTGCCGCCGTTGACCCTACATGATAGGGTTCCTCCGTCGCCAACTCTACTCCAAAATCCCGATATGACCTTGAAGGCAACCTTTTAGACCTGAGCTCCGAATATGTCAGAGTAGCTCTAAAAGTGGGTGTACCAGGTAGCTCTGGATGTCGCCGTTGGCTAATCTGATGATAAGCTCCTCCGCCGCCATCCGTAAAGAGGATGAGCCCTGATACAGACTCATCCACTCTCCCCCTCTCTCGTTTGCAGCCGCCAATGACGTCCCACGGGGGTTGAGTACCCCAGCTTCAGTCGAAGGTGCTCGGCTCCCGGATTTCACCACGGGGAGGTGAGAGTAGGAGTTCATTGACAGAGGCTAAGTGCAGACGCCTGTGCCTGCATAAGTCGCTTGTCAACGCTTCGAAATCCTGTACGGGCTGTACAGCGACATGAGCCTAGTTAGGCGTCTACGGATCCAACGTCTACGGTGGCTAGGTCATGTAGAGCGTATGGACACCACAGCTCCGGCCCGAAGAATCTTCGAATCCGAAACTGTCGGGCAACGCAACAGAGGACGCCCACGTTTAAGGTGGCGCACCCAAGTGGAGAAGGACCTTAACCAACTTGGCGCTAGTTGGAAAGGCATGTTGGTTGAGGCCCAGGTCCACCCCGGACTGTAGCGCCACACAAAGAAGAAGAAGAATTAAACGTATACTTCGCCTCCTAGCCAAGCTAAACAAATGAGTCCCTTTTGACTCGTGATGACTGACTTGATGATAAAAACCCTATGGTAACACTGTTTGGGATATTATAGAACAAAACAACTTTTAATCGTAACAGCCACACACAAGTATATACAAAAAGAAACAACGAGAGAAGAGTAGGTCGTCATGACAGATGTCTCCGTCCATACGCGTCTCATAAAAAGCAGAACAGCCGGTACAACTCGGTCACTTTGTCTTAACCAACCAAAGCATTACACCGAATTAAAGTTTGCAGTTTAATGTTCAATTTAGAGATGGCCGAACAGAGTCAGTCGAGTTCTGTGTTCACACCGTGTCGAATGTTGCGTGGATTTGATATCCCTTTATTCGTTTCGTTTTGGTTTCAGCAACTCGGTTTAACATGTATTCAACTAGGTTAAACTCGGCTTATCAACTCTACTACAAATCCGTTCGGTCCACTGGGTACTTGTATCAGTAGTCAGACACATACTGTTGTATGGGGCTATGATTTAATCGACTGCGCTCGATAAGGACATCAATCTCAAGCCACTTGACATCTATCAGCGGAGCACGGAGGACAACCCCATCCGCAGAGAAACATACTCCCCAACCTGCCACCAATAGGCATAGTCTGTAAAGAGACAGCAGATAACGCGGCGATCAGGTTCAAATCGCTGTACATTTGCAAGGAACTGGTAAAGTCTGGACACTCAACAGGTAGAGTTCCATTCCTACACTGCCCTCCGACAGGAACCTCTCTGCAGAATCCTCTCCAGATCTTGAAGCGACCACTGCGAGTCGTCACAGATGGATCGAAGATAGATGTGGGCGTGGGTGCAGGCGCATATTTCAAAACAACCACATCAACCTATCTTGACGTGTTCTTCAGGCTGGAACAATAGCGATTGAGGAAACTCTGTCCTCGATAAACAAAACAACTTTACAGCCCTCTGTTCCGACCCACGATTTTAGTCGCCTACAACTCCAAGGCATTCCATAATTGTCGTCAATCTCTCAGCGAAATGGCCAAGTATTTTAACATCATCACAGCTCTTGCGGGTACCGGGAAGCTGCGACTTTTCAGAGAACTCCGAAGCGTAAGAAGTCGCTGGAAAGGGTACAAGCTCTGTACTCTTTCCGGATGCTGATCCACCATCCATGCATATTGCAGAAAGCCAGGAACACTTGCCCAAATAAATCGCAAATGGCTTACTAGCACTCAGTGGATTACTTTTCCAATAACCTGAGCGAGCTATCAGAAATGATAGAGCCATCTTCGCCGCTTTACCATCATCACCAACTGGTTTGTGGACTGGGGGTCAGGCAGTTCTGTATTTCAATGGTCAGCCACTCAACAACTAACCAGGATACCCATACCCACATTCCTGCTATAACCTTGGATAAGCAATTGATTTAAAGCTGGTCCATCTAGATTTGTTCAAATTTTCAATCTGATTAGGAGAAGAGGAGGCACTATTACAGACAAGTTCCGCCACTTCCTTTCCAACTACTGCGTCCAACTGAATAGGCAGCTGCATTCGATTTAATTCCCTCTCCAATTGCAATTGTAAACTACATCCTCATCCTGTATTCGCGAGGATATCTCCCTCCCCTCTCAACCAACCGTTATGCAATAATAATCGATTAGCGACTGTACTTAGGATCGTTTTAATTGCTTTACATGTTGCATGCTAATGAAGTCTGGAAACGCGATGCGCTGCGAACAACCCCACCAAAGGATCAGCGGCCAAAAGGCCAAGGCAGCCATTCGAACGGAGAAGAAACAAGAATGGCCGCGTGCTGTGTTTGCTTGGGACAGGTTAGTTGCGGTTAATTAGATAAACGACAGGCAACCGCCTTATTTAACGTTTATGACACGATGGCCGATGGGGGATGGTATCATTGGTCGCCTGGGACCTCACAGGGATCCCATGTCGGCGGTGTGCGTGTGCTATTTAATTGTGACGCCGCGTCGTAATCACCATCGTTGATTGGCCTCGAACGTGGAATTAACTCATTTTGTGGTGGCCTGTCCGGGCGATGGGATCTAATTGATAAGAGTGATGGATTTTTATGCGCCTTGCCAGGGGAAGTGGTCATTCGGGGACTGGCGAAGGAGAAAGGAACACGCATTGGCCTCTCGATGCCAGAAGGCATGACGTCTCAATCTGCATCGGAAACCAGTCCTTCTTGAAAGGGAAAGTTGAACAGCACAAGACCACCGATGCCCACCTCTGACCCCCTCGATGCGTGCCACACATTGCTGGCCCTTCCAATCGAGTGCGCGACTCATGTTCACCTCTCACGTCAGCCGATTCACCTTCACCGATCGCCGCGTCGCGTCGGCCAGAAACACAAATCCCCCTCATGCTCCAATCAAAGAGCAAACAAAAGCCATCCCCGCGGACCGACATCACTGTCCTCCGCGTGCATTCCAAAGCAAATCACTTGAGAGACTGCAACAATTGCCGTCCACAGGCCGACAAGACGCGCGGCCGCCATTGTTGCTGGTTCGGCGGTGATTCAATTGTCCATCCCGAATCGATTGAAATTCATACTCACAGACACACGACACGTTGCCAGAAGGTAACAACTTGATAAATGCCTGCGCACTTGAAAGAGCCTCCGAGGCGGTGTGTCGTCCCCGTCTCCAGCTCCGTCTGCCCTCGGCGCACTGGTCGTCGTTGCTCCGTCCGTCTAACCCCAGGACACAATGGCATAAAGCAATCGAAGCAACATCGGAACAATGATACATTTTTATCGAGACAACAATACACACTTGTGGTTGCGGCGGCTCGGGCCGGAACAGCGCACTCGTTGCCACCATCCCCATTGTTCTAGAACAATTTGATGTCTCTATATTTTACGGTCTATTCAACAGCAATTTTCTACGGAATGGCAAAGGCTGCGTGGATGGTGGGGGGATGGATGTACAGGGAGAAACAAAAAATTGCCCAGGAGATGAATGAGACCGAAATTCGATAGACCAAGCGATGGGATATCGATGCTTTATCCTCGGGCGCAGTTGGGGATATGGTCAGTTAGGACGATGATGATTCAATGTCACCGACGCACGAAGCCGGTGCTGGGGACGGTGGGAGGGATAGTTTTATTGGCGTTGCACGAGGGCATCGTAGCAATCGCCGGAGAGATGGACAGAGGACGTGAGACATTTAACCACTAAACCACAATGCTTCGAGGGACAATAGAATTTAATCCTTAACCGAGTTTCACGTTAATTTGTGTGAGAGGTGGTGGACGTCTGGAGACGGGGGAGGTGGCAGTGCCTTTAAGAATCGATGGTCGATCGATGGAATGCAGGTTTTGAAGGAGCCGACATTTAGAGCACACCTCGTATCGGCTAACTCCATTAATTGACATATGTTGAGCTCAGACCCACGGTACCCACGAGCAAAGGAGGTGATGTATGGTCTTCTCCTGGTCTTCGTTGATGGCTGTGTATGAGCGACCCATCTTACAGGCATGCGTGTCTATGGCGCAGTAACCCTTTATGTCGCTAATACACTAACTGCAGGCCTACTTGATCCTAGTATCTCGACTGGCGGCAACGTGCCAGGAACAATCAACGATGCTCAGACTCATATCTTGCCCGGCACTAGTGCCGGTCGAAGCCAAAGCCAAAGTAAGTAGGGCGTTTTAGCATATCGAAATGGGAGCGCCTAAAACAGGTCAAAAAACAAGGTATTTGTTGACGACACCCAACACCGATATCTTGCACAAGACTAGATAAAAGCAAATTTAAACTTTGCTTCCACTGGGATTCGAACCGAGGCCCTCTCCGACTGCGCCATCCAGTCATTTAACAAGAGAGCACGGGAATAAAGACAACATTGAAGTACTTTGTCTACTTTCGCCCCAAAGTAAACGCAAGCCATGACACTTTCTCTATCTTCTTATGGCACTACAATTCGAGGTCAACATGTGCATCAGCACTCAAGCACGATCTTTAGCCAGCTGTCTCCAATTTCGCACGCCAAGTCGTTTGAGGTCATTTTCCACTTATTTGGGCCATCGCCTTCGTGGTAATCCTCTTTTTCGTCCCACTGATTCCGAGACGAAGACTCTTCGGGCTGGAGCAGTATTGTCCATGCGCTCTACATGGCCTACCCAACTAAAGTGTTGAACTAGTAGACGCTTGACTGGACTCATGTCGCTGTACAGCCCTGTATAATTCGTGGTTTAATATTCTTCTCCAGAAACCCTCAACGCAAACAGGGCTAACGTTTGGGAGGACTTTTTCTCTCAAAAAGACCAAAGGCTTCTTCATTCGCTCTTGGTATAGTCCGGCTCCTCTGCTATAGACTGTGACTAGCACTGTACATCAAATTTTGATGGTTAAAGATGACGTGAGCTGTCAGTGGGGCGTTTTTTCACACGGAGATGGAAGAAGCTAAGGGTCTCTCTAAGAGTAAGAAAAAGTACTTACCGATATCTTGCACAAAACTGGTGACCGCACATAACTTTCATTGGGATTCGAACCGGGGACTTCTATAACAAGGGCAGGTACTCAACAAACTGCCCCACCCAGCCTTGAATGAAGACAACTGTAACTTCGAAGTTGTGCAACACTTTCTCTACTTTTGCTCCAAATTTAGGCCGAAGTAAAACGCGTTCTTGGACTTAACAGGCAACTAGGGAAAAAGTCCAAAGAACCAAGAAATTCCTACATAAGACCATGACATTCCCAGTCCTGCTGTATGATACAGAAGCAAAGCAGACGATGAGACTCTTGGTCGCTTTGAGAGGAATGCCCATCATCTTTGGTCTGATGGCGCTTGGCGGAGGAGAACTGTATATCTCTCAGAAACTCGGCAAAATTATATCGGCCGGGAAAATATCAGGTGACAACGGGGAAAAGGATGACCACTCCTCCGGAAAAAAATATACCAGCAAAAGAAGGTGTTAGTTCGGGCCTAGGTCAACCTCGAACCAAAGCGGCAGTCAAAATAAAGCATTTTCCACGTGCACTTTAAATCCAGCGTATATGCCAGGTTAGGCCTTGCCAAGTACCTTTATCGGCTTCGGACATCTTCTCAAGTGATATTTGAATATTAGGTCAATCGGACTTAATCGCAGTCTGACTGTCCGAACGTTTGCTGACATGCGTTGTGGGTGTATGGGTGTACTTTTACTTAATTCAACGGAGAAGACATCAGTTCGCACTCTCTCCACTCCGACTCCCACCGATCTGAGTTCCGCCCACGTTCTGAATCCTGCTTGAGAGGTTCTTCTAGAAGATTTAGACGGAACTAGTAGGCGGTTAAACTTCTGCGTCGCTGGAAAGGAGGTCGAACTTATTTAAAATCTTAGAGACAAGTGCGAAATTCGACTCTTTATCGTAATGTCTTATGTTTACGGGAGCACTCAGACCCTAGAATTGATCCCTACCACTACCAGGCAGCAACCTACTTTTGCTGAAATTAAAATTATACGAGCAGGCACCTCCTACCTCATCAGCACCAAATAGCTGCCATCGGAACCGACGAAAGGCGGAACAGTAGCAAAGGAAATGCTGTATAGGATCGTCGTCTTCTGCACAGGGGTCCCTTAGGCAATGTTCTGTGTTTGGCGATTGTGTAGTTACCCGCTACTACGCCGGCAACTCTTCTGCTGTCTCTTTTGTCAAGACATATCATTCTTGATATGCTGTAGATTTTTTACACACGGTCGGGAGCTGCACAGGATTTGTCCTCATCATGCTAAGTCACGCCTCTTGCTCCGCCACCTCCGCTTGTGCTCTCGAGAACCCTAACCAAAGACGCATGCAGTCCTCATCTACTACCCTATCTGATTCTATAACTTGCAAGGTCAGCGGCGAACTTATTTGGGCCCAAGACAAGTCTTAGCGAGTTTAGACTGACGATAAAATTCAAAATAGACTTGCATTCCTGAACCATCCTGGAAGTGGTTAAACGGTTAAACAAAGACAACATGGCTGTCGCTTTAGACACAAATACTCAAGCGCTTCAACCTGCTCTTCAGAACATGGTTCGTGGGCTTTAGGCTTCCGCATGGAAAACCGACGCGATTTCAGGTGAAGAGGTGTGCAGTCTGATTTTGTCACCTACAGTCCTTTCTGGACTCAAATTCTGGCCAGAGCCGAACCTGAGTGCAGGGAAAGTCGAATGTTTATGTGAGTAGCAGCTCAAATACTGGTGTCCGTGCAAATGAATAAAACTAAAGTCTAAGGTAATGCAGTGCGCAAACTCATCGAAGTCCCAGTGCGAGTTGTACTTTAGACCACATATCAAGGATAGCAAACGGTGGTAGCGGTTCAGAAGCGGAGCAAAACTAGTCACACTAGGGCCTCCGAGACAGGCCGTTCTTTGAAGCTTAGTGAAAGCATCAGTTATCTACATATTTACGTCCCACCAGGCGATCAATGTAGAGGAGCAAGGGGTCTTATCATATTTTTGTTTATAAACCCAAAGACATGACAAAAATTGCCTTCCACTGCCAGACAACACAGATAACACAGAGCGTGCGTGCTTTATTTCCGAAATTGGCTTCATCGGAAAAACGAATGGTGATTCCTCCATTCATCCGCAAAGGTCTTGGTCTTGACCAGACAAAGTAGATGTCTGGTCTAAGACTTAGCGGGAATAAAGCAGAGAGTCAACCAACATACTGTATAGGAGACAAGACGCTGCCCTGCGGCATCAGGTTCGCTCTGTTAGTCTCTTCACTCACCTTCATGTCTATTTCCATGTTGCCCGATAACTGACCTCCTCCCGCGGCCAGTCCGAGTTCAATCAACCCGAACAACCGTCAATTGCAAATAGCAACGCAATGCCATTAAATCATCTCTCAGTCCAGACACAAGCGCCTGATTGCGCTGACATTTCGAGGTCGTCAGTTCAACGACACGCACGCGTTCCGTCCGTTAACCATTAAGTGACTCTCGTCTACTCCTCTCATCATCCTTCTCAGCGGCAACTGGCTTCCCAAATCGCAAACGCAACCGTGTCGCCGCTCGGCACCTCCACATCCCCAGTCCGACACTCAATACCTTCTTGTTGCCAATTACGCGCGCCTCCAACCAGGCCAGCGCGCAACGACCACGACCGCAAGAACAAGACCCCCGCCGGCCGTGTCATTACCGTGAAATCATTGAAGTGGAAAACATGACCATAAGAATAATTTACCAGCCCGACCGATATGCCACCATGATAGAGCGGTTCTGGTTCCCTTTTCGCAGCTTATCGCATCAACCAGCTCGAGCGCATCGGCAAATCCCCCCGAGAATCGGGACACGGGCAAGAACCGGCCGCTTGCGCCAGAGCATGAAACCGGAGCACAGCGCCGGCCGATCTCCTCCTCGCACCACTGACAGTATCTCAGCCGCGAACTGTCCCATTTTGATCCGCGTCCGATGGCGGAGGGAACGCGCGTGCGCAGGCACCCACTGATTACCATCGCGCCATATTGAAATTTATCGCGCCCCATAAACATTCCCCAGTTGCAGTTGAGGAGCGCGCTCCTGGCGGGTTCCCCTCCCGACACTGTGTGCTGCTTTGTTTTGCGCTCCGGCTTCCCCGTCGACTTCCTTCGGCTGGCCTGCTCGTGCCGGCGGCGGCCTTAATGTGCTAATCGTGAAATTTCTGTCCCAGAGCAGAGCGGCGACCGGCATTGTCACGCCTGGAGCGCGCCGGGGCAGCCTTCTGTGAAACAGGCGTCCATCGCATCGACTCGATTTATGCTCAGATTCGAATCACTGCTAGTTATTGAGTCTCTTTGCATGTCTACCGGTGGCGGGTGGCAAGAGGCGGCGACCGACGGTACAACACGTACCACGCTTCCGTCAATTGCTTTCGCCGAGACAGTGATTGAGTGCAGCGCACGAATGTAACGAGTTCGAGTTGACGGTGATGGGTACCCTTTGTTGTGGCGCATTCCTAAATTCAATCGATGACGCTATTCCCTCAATGGTGGGTACGATGTGTAGAGGGGGGAGGGAGGGACTTAACTGCGGAAAACAAAGGAAGGCGGTGTCATGAAATTGTCTTGTTCGATTGCACGAGCACGGCGCGGCTGACGTTCTCAAGGAGTGGCGCCTTTTCCTTGTCGGGGCGTGTGAGAAGGAAAGCGATTGCTGCGACATGCGACGGGTAGCTTATGGGGAATGGTTCCGGGCGAACTGCGTGTTGAGCGTCGAATCGAATGACATCGTCCGGGCGGAATGGAGGAGGAGAACAACAAGTTGTGCTGACATTTTGCGAAGGATCCGATTATTTTGCCTTGATCTGGGCGACACAACCCTGTCACGGTCGGTGGAGGTGAGTGAACAGGGATGGCATATTTCAAAAAGCTTCTGGTTGAGTTCGGAGTACGTTGACGGTTAGTGACTAAGCCTGTCTCACGTAGATAATCTTGAGCCAATGCGAAACGACAGTGACAGCGGCCAAGATGGGACTTGCGGTTAATGAGGGTAAGACTAAGTATATGCTGTCTTTAGAAAAGGTCCACCAACAACGACGTCTTGGACAAAACGTCACTATAGACAGCTATAACTTTGAGGTAGTGAAAGACTTTGTCTACCTAGGATCCGAAGTAAATACAAACAACGACACTACTGCAGAGATAAAACGGACTATCGCGTTGGCCAACTGCTGCATTTTTGCACTCGGTAAACCACTGAGGAATAAAGCCATCTCTCGAAGAACCAAGATATCTCTATATAAGACCCTGACAGTCCCAGTCCTCCTGTATGGCGCAGAAGCATGGACACTAACTAAAGCGGACGAGGATATTCATGGTCCCTTCGAGAGAAAAGTCCTCCAAATTATCTTCAGTCCCGTATGTCCGGATGGTGCTTGGAGGAGGAGACTGAACGACGAGCTGAACGGGCTGTACAGCGACATCGACCTAGTCAAACGAGTTCGAATTTCTCGTCTCAGATGGCTAGGTCACGTCGAGCGAATGGACAGCAATGCTCTGGCCCGGAAAGTATTCGCCTCCAACCTCGAGGGACAACGCGGTAAAGGAAGACCACGCCTGCGGTGGCGCACGCAGCTAGAAGGGGACCTAAATAAGTTGAATGTGCGTGTCTGGAAGCAACTAGGACAAGACCGTGCTAGATGGAGGGGCATGTTGGTTGAGGCCCAGGTCCACCCCGGACTGTAGCGCCAACGAAAGAAGAAGAAGACGAAAGGAAGTGCAGTATGAAAATATGTCGCTATGCATTCCACTTGTGGACCGCATTTAATGTCTTTCCCCTCTGTGTCATTAGGCTTTATGAGTATTCGGAGTAGCATTGTTGTTATATCTTCTCCTTTAATCACCATCTATTCAGACGGGGCCATAGATATGCCTGTGCCTGCGCCCCATAGCAGGACTGGCACGATTAAGCTATTATATAGGATAACTTTGTTTACTCGAGTAAGCTGTTTATCAATAGCTTTCAAAGGAGTGCCGATTGGCAGGAGTTACACTTCTTTTGACCATCGCTGGAGGTCGGTGTTGTTGTACCGATTTTTTATATGGGTTCCTAGGTTGACAAAGTCTCAGTTTTCATTCCAACTCTCAGTTCTGTTTGGGGAGTTACTCGCCGGATAGGAAAAACCTGGCAGTGCACTAGGAACTCAAAAGCTATTACTTCAAACGGAAGTCGTCTTGTACGTATCTATGGTTTGGTCTCGTTTTACGAATGTCTTCTAATCATGGTTTTTAACACATGCCCTTACACTTTTCCGGTATTCAAGGGGCAAGAGAGGACAAAGTTCCATACTTCTTTACTCATTAAATTTTGCACAAGACGTTGTGTTCGACTAAGAATTGAGTATCAGGGAGAGTGTCTTTTGCTCCCGGGCCAGTGACGATGTGACGAAAACTCGGTTTATATCCTTAGTTTCAACCTCTTTGGTGAATTAGATCTTGTTCAAAAATTAATCTTTACATGTTTGAAAGCAGTTTTAGGCACGGGTCTCCCAAAATGCTCCTTCTTGTTCTAACGAAAGTTCGGCGTAGCCTTCCGCGTTTTCAGAAGTCTTACATTTCCCTAGGACGTGTCCTTGGAAGCACACAAGGTTGAGTACTTACACCTTTTTATTGGAACACTGCGGTTGATGAATGCTACGTTAGAAGAAACTGGATGCAATGCCCTGTGCACGCTGCTTCCAGTCATCAAGACCAAGCTGTCTTATATCAGCGATGACCTGATGTCGGTACCAAATGTTCAGTCTCAGACTCTGATTCGAAGACCCTCTGAGCTGGAGCATTGCTGCCCATGCGCTCGATGTGGCGGAGCCTTCCAGACTTCATCCACATCCTGGTCCAGCTGGTAGAGTCCGCGGTTGTGTCTTGTCCTTCACCTTCCACGCAGACGAGACCGGAAGCAGAATTTTTCATTCGAAGGGACCAAAAATCTGTTGTGCAGTTTTGCTTATCGCTTAACTTTCAGCTTTCTAAAGAAGGATTTCTAAAATAAGAGTCTTGTAGAACACGATTTTGGTCCTTCGAGTCAGGAGTTTTGGGTGCAAACACTAAACAAATCCCTCTGCCGGCTGACTAGCCTGTATTTGTATCAGAGGAGCGGATGGCAGCTAGAAAAGCCCTGTAGGCTCAAGACATACTATGATTGAGCTTTTTTTTTATAATGTGCTCAAGGCGATATTAATACCCTTAATTGTCCGGGGTCAAGACACAGCACGGGCCGAAGGTGTAAAGGAAGAGAGAGAGAGAGGAGGTACCTGTGCACATTGGTCTTAAACATCTGCGGATTGTAGTCTATGGGAAATATTGAGCTGGGAAGAGCATTCCATATTCGTGTGGTGCGGCTAAAAAACGAGTCTCTAAATTTCACTGTGCGTCCGAAAATATACTTCTCTACCAGCTGGGAGGTAGTGCCCGCCACTCTCCGTCACTGGAACGCTAAAAATTACCTCACCGACGGCGTTGGGCAGACTTAGTTGGTTAGTTCATTGTGTTCGTTCATGGTTGTTCGAAATCTGAATCGAACCTTGTCCATCCTTGACACATGGATACACAGCATACACATAACTAATTCCATCAAGCGTGGTGTCTCATTACAATGCAAAATGCTCGAGGTAAATCAATAGGTTTTACTACACGACATCGATGCATCAGGACACACATGCCCTTGAGTTCGGTTTCGCTCACAAGGCCTTTAAAAAAGAGGAGGAGTAGAACCTAGACAACCTCCTTTGCTGCTGCAATTGTAGAAAAGCCCATCTAGAGGCGTACTCTACTCACTAATGTCAACATAACCCAACTGAATCGCTTCTGGTTCGCAAAAGTAGGAGCTATCCAATGTGTTTGGTATCATAATGGGCTTGCATTCGTCCTTAGTCCGGCAGCAAGCACCCCTTAACCGAACCCTATCATTGCATTAGGACTTCGCCCGATCTTTCGTTCCAGTTTACTTGATTCACAAACGCTAAGATGTGAACTCATTACTTTAATCGTGGCACGGAGGACCAGCTAAGCCAAGAGCACAAAATAGGAGAAATCTCCCAAGCTGCTTGCACCATTTCACACAGTTTCCCACATTTCTCTCTCATCTCTCCATCTTTCGACCACATTTTCAAACCTTAAGCCACGTCCTCGTGCACACGCTTGTGGATCAACAGCTTCATCCAAACTTCGTCCCCGGTCCTGTGCCACGCTCCGGCTGCAAGTGCAATTAATTCGTTTATCTCGGCTGTTAACTGGCACCAGATGTCCGAGCATCCACGGGCGGCAACTCTCCGGCTCGCATTAATGCGAACCTATTAGATACACAATTTGCCCACATCCCCCTACCGCCGCAGTCCCCGGCGTCGTGTGCATGCGGCCGATATGCGTGTGCCAAGGCGCACACAACGCCCGTAAACTTCACTTAATTGGGACGTTACGGTCGAGCAGGTAAATTCACTTTTAGGCTTTTATCTAATTTTAGTGAATTTTCCCTTGCTCCCTCCTGCCGGTGTGTGTGTGTGGAGGGGAGGGATTGGGTTAATTCAGTTTTCATTCTCCTTTGTTTCCGGTGGAAGGAAGGAGCAACTTCGCCGTCGGGGCCACCGGGCGAGAGACTTGCCGAAGTGTCAAGTCATTGAACTGCAATTAAAAATTTAACTCACATTTGTTGTCTTAATCGAATTGAATTCCGCTCGGAGCCGACCGACCACATACGCCTTGAAGCCAACCGCTGTCAGCTGACGGAGCATCTGTCAAAGTCTGACGCGTGGCTGTGTCACGCCCCGGAGTGGGGATAATTTAATAATTTAAGCCGCATTTCCTGGTAATTCACGGACCAGGGCTGCTCTGCCTAATTCCCGAGAATGGAGCGGACGTGTGCCATATTGGTTGTGGTTTCACTCATGGCCATGGCAGGGTTCCCGGTTGGGATTTAATTAAAAATGAGTCACTGGCAAGTAGCCGACAGTCCACACGGCCCCCTGGCAGGCGTCATCACTCATTTTGGTGATTTACGGCCGATAGGACGGTGGTGGTCCGCATGACATCTAATTATCGGGCCTAGATTGCATGTAGGCCGGACACACACACTCGCTTCCTGCCAGCAGCGGCACGGCGGCATGTGTGAGGTTCATTATCAATTCTCTGGCCAGTCATGATTCGATTGTTTTGCAAATTAATTGAAGATGGTTTGGACGTCACTAGGACGAGCTGTGGGTGGCCGTCGAAGGCAGCAGTGACTTGGGGAATTTGTGGGCATCAGCCGACAGGAAACAGTGTTGCCAGTCCCCTTTGGCGCTCCATCACATCTTCGAAAGTACTTGGAAAACTTCAAAGAGGGAGGCAGTGCCTTAAAAGGATGAAAAGACTGCATAAAAACTTCAATATTTCCATCATTACATTTTTTTCTTGCAAATTTAATCCAAGCAATAATCTCTCATCCAATAACGAGGGCATAAAAGGAAATCACTTCAAAGTTTCCCCCGGCCAGTGGCCACGTCGAATACCCACCAAACGGGTATGGAATGAAGCGGGAGCAGAGAAAAAGAAAAATTGACGGCAACTCAACACAAACTTTGAATCTGTTCAAGACCTTCGCCGCGTGCTGTAATTAGACATCATGATGTTGGCCCGAGGGTGAAACTTTTCCAATTAAACACAATTTTTCCTTCTAATAAACACCGATGTCCTTTTCATGTTGTATTTGCTCTTGTCGATTGGTTGACCACCCGCCTACTTCTAGTCGACGATACAGCAATTAATGTATGAGTCTGACAAGCTCGAGACGAACATAGAATGAGGTGCCACAAGGTTTCAGTGTGCCTCCTGCACTGTTAACACTTGAATGCTAAAGTTAAACTGCATCGAAATGGTTAACAAATGTCTGACCTCGTCATTGACATCTGATCACTGTTTATTTTGCGTCGCATTCTCGCTTGTTGGCACACATAGGGGATAACTCCGCTCTGAAGTCCTGCGGAAAGTCCTTGAGAATCATTTCCGCCAGTGGCGGCCGGTGGTTTGAAATCAGACGAGTTGGTTGTTGAAGTGAGTGTATTGAAAGCCCTACTACTCGGGCGTTTGATTGGACACTTGACAGGTGAACACAGTTCCTGTTGTTGTGTGGGAAGGTATAAGGATTACTGTGAAGTGGAGTGTTCTGTTCGTATGTGCAGTGGGAAGGAAGAGACTACAGTTGAGCATCGGCTAAGGATGGTGTTTCTCATTGGCTTTGGACAACTTTTGAGGAAGTTTTCTTCAGTTTTTCGCTAATTTACTCGCCTGCAGTAAATGGAGTCTGGAATCTGGTCTTGACGACTAGAAGCGTGCCCAGGACCGTCAGCCACAGAGGGCAGCAATTGCTCAGGCTCGGACCTTTCATGGGTCGACAGCCTGAAAAGTAAGTAAGCAAGTAAATGGAATCGAGTCAAATTTACACCCTTCAAATGTGTCTGAGGAGGTTCGTGGCAACACATGTGCTGCAGATTTAAACAGTCAATGCTGCCAACAAGGCACTCCTCCGCCGGAAATGGTTCAGCCTAAGAGGTGCTTGTTAAGAAGTAAAAGAAACTTGCGTAACTTCAATAAGGGGTTTTGTGGAAGTTCACATGTGGAGGAGGTGGTGTTTCTAAATGAAATTCACGGCTCCATCTCTCTTCAGTTACTACCAATGAGGATTGTAACTAAATGTTTCACACGCGCTATGACTAGCTGTCGTGGAACATAGACTCAGTTACATTTCGGACTGCAGGGAAATTGAACCGAGCAGCGGGTGCCTCTTTGGTTAACTTTGAGATCACGGTCGCCACAGTATGTCTTATTAGAAAGAGTCTTCTTCTATTTAGATGGTCAGCCTCCACATAAGCAAATCATTGTTGTCCATATTCCAATTACGACATGATCACAAGTCGAAAGTTCATTGCTAAAAGTGACAACGTAACGTCCACCACGATCAGTAACATTGAACGTCGTCTGCCACAGGTCTGCACGCCGATCTTGTTCACAACATTGTCTTTGAGGTTACCCCTTGAAGATAATGGCATATTAGAAAGGTTGAGAAGACCAAAATAAAGGCACGATTACATTTCTATTTTTAGCCGACTCTACATCGTCCTGTTCCTTTTGCATACATGTTGCCTCCATGCTTGCATACGTGCAAAGAGTTCGCAACGAAATATGAACATTCTGTGTCCACTCTCGTGGTGTTCGTGACAAGCGTACGCAATGACGCGTCCGAAGGTAGGACTATTCAATGGCCTCCAGCAACGTGACTTCGATAGAACCCAGCGATCTTTCCACCTGTGGAAATTGGACGTCAACTTCTGATTGAGTATCGGGTTCTAGAAGGGAAAAATACCTTGCAAGTGGGCCCACGGGATGAAAAAAAAATGGTGCCAGATCGGCTGATTTAACAAGCAAAGAGTTCTTGTTAGCTCGTTTAATCAATGTACATAGTAGAGATTTAAAAAATTATGAATGTCTTTCTTTGCAAAGGTTTTCGGATACCACTTGGAGTGAAGGTGATGAGTTACACGATGCTCTTTAAAGCAGTCATGGTGTGCAGTTGCCAACTGTGTTTCAAATTATTCCATCCCGGGTGAAGATGAGATTTTGAATCCTTCTTCTTCTTCTTCTGCTAATGGCGCATCATGGACAGACCTTGGCCTCAGCCAACGATCAAATCCAACTGAGACGATCTTTAACCAGATGTCCAGCACCAGTAACGATCGAAGTCAATGTTAGATCGGTTCTTCGAGAGAGGGCTCAACTACTGAATTGCCTCTTGAGCTGAATAATGCAGTATATACCAATCAGCGTGAGATGAGAAACACTGCAGGACTCGAGAGGACTATACTTCGATGGCGTGGTTACGTGAGAAATAGCCTCACCATTTCGACTTTCGAGGCGTGGCTTTATGGCGATTCCATGTGGTGGGTGAAGTAGTGGGATCATGTTTACTTGGTTCCGATCCAAATTCCCTTTATCTGGGTTCCAGGTCAAAGTGACCAGGAAAATAAATGGTCGTAGAATTGGCTAGGCAGGGATCAAACATTTATTGCTCGCTGGCAGAGGATGTGAACATGTCAAAATTAGGAGTGAAGGCTCTCTACCCTCTTCTTTGAAGTAGCTTACATCAGTTGGGCCAGAGTGATAAACTGTCATCAACAACTGTCAGCACATTAAAAAAAACTTCTTCTTTGATTAGCGCTACAGTCCGGGGTGGACCTGGGCCTCAACCAACTTGCCTCTCCAGCCAGGGCCTCCAAGTCAAGAAAAACTTGACTTGTGTATAATCGATCCAAATCAAATGATTTGGAATGGATTGAGGCGAACTCTACATGATACCCCTAGATTGGTGGCAGTTAGCACGTGCACTGGCCGATAGGAGACGATGTCGACACTAGGTAATCCCACACAAAACACACTGTCCCAGTGGCAAAAACACTGCTGACAGGGAGACCTAACTACATTTGTAGCTGTCGGCCATTGAAAGAGTCAGACAGCCATCTCTAGGCAGATTCTTCTTCAATCACTTGATGAGGTTTCTGCAAAAACTATGCAGGAACCAATGTCATAAGCACCTTAGGATGGATTTAGATATATCTCAAAACACACGTCACATTAAGTATCAGAGCAAACGACAGGCAGTACTTTTAGTCTTTCAATGAACCACCACTTCTGACTAACTGGGCTAACTCCTGATAAGTTTAAGTCGATGAGTTCCCTTTTAGTGGATTAAGCCGAACACTGAAGATGGGATGAGATTTACTTCCAGACTCCTTTATTGCTCACGAAGCATACGAGTGGCGAGAATGCTAGTACATAACCAAATCTTATCTTCCGTGTCACACTGTCAGCCACAGGGGATCCTACTCTGTTCTGCAGAGTAAAGAGTGTCTCTGCATACGCAACAAGACCGCTCTGACTCTTCAAACAACACTTTCGTCTCGGGCCTGTAACTAAGTGTCCAGATTGGATTTGGACTAACAAAATAGACAACAAATAATTTTACAAATGCAGCCGATACCCGAATGTGAAGACAGTCTCCCTGAACTTGCAACTCAAATGAAACAGATCGCATTCCCACTCCAAATGCCGACCAAAACGCCTACTGCTTCCAGTCTAGGTCTAGGCCGCAGACTCCCAAATCAAGTGGATTTACAGAAAACGTCTGCGACCTTCGCGTGCCTATTGATCCATTATAGGATTTACCGACGTTCAGCGACAACCTCTCTTGCCTTCCCTCCATTCACATATGCAAATGCTATTCCAAACGCATTTAATGGACGCACGAAGGAGAAAAAAAGAAGTGTGATCTTCAATTGGCACGTAGCGTCGTCACGACATCTTGAATGCCTACAAGTACGGTCGTTAAGTTTCCCAATTCAATTCCTGCGACGCATTCCGTTCACGTAGCGTTTACCTTTTAAATCCTTTTACGAGTCGTACACCTCCACACGCAGCAACCATTTAATCATCACGAATGTTAACGTCTCCCCTTCGCGGCAGAGTCGCCTGTCGTCCCCACCCACATTCCCTCTCATGCAATTCGAAATTCCCTTTTAACTCAAATTGAAATTAATTTCCATTACTTAATTGCTTTACGTTACGCCAGTAAAGCGCCAAACATCTGCTTTGCATAAATAAATCAAGCAAGTGTCCTTACGCCCGGCCACCTTCGGGGCGTCTTCCCGATTCTCCTGGAATTTCCCTACCCGCCGCCCGTGATCGTAGTCCAATCACGTATAGTGACTTACTGGCTGAATGTGCGGTGCGCACTGTTGTTTCGCCGTCAAAATTGTCACAACTCGGCGCGCTGGGTGTAGGCGGCAGTAGCGGTGGCGGCGAATTTTTAATGAACGCACACCCGCAACGAAAAAGGACATCGGTCGCCGAGATTTCCTGCGCGGAGGGCGCGATCAAATTATCGCTTTTTAAATGATGAATGGATGGACTCCCGGACGGGGGCCGCCGGCAATGTGGGGGCTAATTGTGAAAAATGGTTGAGGCTGTTGTGGGAAGCTAATTGTTTAACTTGCGCGCACAATTGGCGGTCCACGGGCCGAGGACTCATTGCCGGCGCCGGAGCGGATCTGATTCATTTTCGCTTCATAATTGGAGTGTGAACTGTTTCGCGGCACATCACATTCGGGCATCGTGGAGGAGCAAAGGACTCGCGCCGTGTTGTGGGCGATGTGTTAAGGCGGCTTTAATTGAAATCCCTAAATAGCCAGAGCGAGCTGGGAATTTATCTTGTGCGCGTTAATTGCGTGTTTTCAGATAATTTGCGAAAAGGATTACAGGGGAACTAGACTTCGGAGGGATTCTGTGTCTGTTTTCGGCATGTTTTCGGGTTGTCTGTGGTGAGACTGGGCAGAGGTACTGCGTTTGTTTCGTTTTCGTTGCACGGTAAAGGTTGTTGGTATGCGAGGCAGACGTGTCTCAGATGAAGGCGGTTGGAGGGAATCTATTGGGATACGAAGCACCGACAGTTCCTTTCTGAATAGATTGGTTCCAACGCCAAAGCCCAAATATGACAGTCGACGCACAGTCGTTGTCACTCTCTTACTTCGAACCTAAAACCACTTCTAAGTCACTGAGGATAGGGTCATTTTTAATTAAACCACTAACAAGAACAGGTTAAGGTCAGGGCAAGGGTTCAGCACCGGTTTAAAATTCGAGAAGGTATTTGAATCCGCCGAGAATGGTGGTGCTTCTAGAAAACACCTACTTGACCAGTTTGAATGCTCTTTTGGGGCTATAGCCCGGGGTAGACATTGGCCTCATCCATGTTCACATCCTTCTCCATTTGCATATCCAATGGGTTCCGTGGACGGACGTTTATTCCGTTGTCCCCTGGGTTGTGAAGTCGAAGTCGAATCTGTAAATGCCTGGGTAGGCTCATGTCACTTATTAGTCCTGACCTGTAAAAGAGCATCGCTCGCACAATTTCGAATTAAGGAACTTGGGGTGCGTCTTGCAGACACTAGTACTGTGATTATAAAGGGAGTATTTCTTTTGGTCTAGAAGTTAAGTGCTGCCTCCAAAAATTCGGAGAAGGAAAATTGTTCAACCTTCCCTAGGCTTCAGCAACGGTGCGCTATCAATCATTCTCTTATGCAATTAAGCGGTAGAAAACGTGCTTTTAATTGCCAGTTAAAACATTGAAGTTTTATTGTCCTTTCTTCCTATGAGCTTCCCAAAAAGAATATCTTGTACCGGGATCAATGACTTCATTTCTTTCTTTTTCTTTGATGTGATAGCCCGAAGCCGGAGTGATGGCGGTGGCGCAGGTTTCTACACCCGCCTGCATCTGATGTAACAGCAGACCATATTCGAATTGGTTTTACACACTCCGAACACAAAGAGTCGGCTTTAAACTGTAGATCCCTTCCACTCGGAAGAGAACAATAGCACGCACAAAGCGAATGGTTGCTTAGAAGCTAGGCCCTGGCCCTCTGCGGGATGTAGCGCCGTATTATTATTATTACTATATGCCTCTTGATGACGTTGGTTTCTTTTGCTTTGCAGGGTCGTCCTTGACTAGACTTATTTGTTCGGTGCCGCTTGGAATCTTTGGATTGTGAAGGTGAGTTCTCATTTGATTTTTTTGCGTATTGACGTCGGTATACCAGATTCTGATGTGCCAGTGCTTCCAATTTACCTTGCAATATTCATTCCTTTTCTTTAGGAGGTATATGGGCCTTTTGCTTGCACTTTCATTCTTGGATACTCTTGGGTGGCTTACCTATTCTTTCGTGTATACCTGCGTTAGCAGTGCCTTGGAGAAGGTACTAAGTCTTCGTTATACTGCTTATGAACGTAAAACCTTTCTGTTGACCGGAATACTAGGACTTTGTTGATGTCTTAGATATTATGTTGCGACGAGTACCGCGCGAGTCAAGAGTCATTTGCGCCAGAGTTCGGGATGGACATAAGTGGGCTAACACCGGGGCATTCCAAGTTCGCACATAAAGAACGTTGCTTTTCTAACGAAAGGAAACGTAAAGAGAATTTTTGAGATGATCATCATCATCATTGCATAGAATGATCCAAGAGGCACTAAGGCAGTGGCATAGTTCTGCCTTCAAGTGGCCTTGCCTTAGCCCCTTCTACATAATCCCAACACAAATGTGGCCACAAGTGTGGGAGGCAATTTCGTATTAGATGTGTGCCAGGTGTGCAGCTCCCGCAAGAGCCGAAATCAAATGAATTGCCACAGCGTCCAACTGACGTGATTGAGTGGGCCCTAGGACACCAACCGATCACCCTAAATTAAACCACTAATCATGCATCCCCTAGCACGTGCTGTTTCACCTTGCAGTAGTTTTTTAAAGAGTTATCCTAGATGTCGCGAATAAGCTTCTCAAACTGAGCCGCTCGGAGCCGGCATGAATCTGTAGGTCCCTTGCACTCATGAGAGATCAATAGCACGCGCAACACAAATTTGTTGAGAAGCTAAGCCTTGGCACTTTACTGACTGTTATGCCACCCATATTACTATTATTGTATTACTTCTCCCCGCTCAACTACATCTGATAAACATTTCAACAAAGACAAATGGAGACCGAGAGGAGGTACTAGTTGCACTACCACAATTCGAAACAATTACGATAGGGGCAACATTGTATTCCCCTTGAACACACGGCTAATCGTCATCGTCCGAGAAACAGTCTCTAACTCCAAATCTCTCCAAATCAAAGTCTCCAGCCCACGTATTCAGGGACCCCTCGTTAATATCATGACCCCAACTTCACCCATGGCACCTGTCACAACTTTAAAATCCGATAAGAGAACAAATCAAACGCCATTATCAATTTAACTGAACTCAATTCAACTCAGTCAAGTGTCACGCAGAACCGCAAAACAAAAACAAACCTTCAATTTCCATGTCAATGTCAAAATGAATTTTTGTCTGCTTATTTTGCTTTGTCACTCTGACCTGTCACAAGCTCGCAACCCGAAACCCACAGAGCTGTCATTAAATTCCACAACGCAACTATCACTGTCACCGGCAGTGTCCAGAGATTTCCATCGCATAACTCATCGCCTCCCCACAGCCACAACGACAATAAAACGCAGAAAAAAAGGAGCAACTCCGTACGCACGAACTCAGTAAAAAACACAAAAAAAGCGCCCTCCTCGCAAAAATGTTTTAAAATTCATCTAGCGTCCCCGCAACTCCCTGTGCAATTCGAAATCCATCTCGGTTCTGTTATTTTGTTCGCATTTCGGTGTCCTTTTTTTTCCTCCGCTGAGAATAATTGGAATAATAAAATCAACGAACGACATCATTCCCCGACATTTCATTTAAATATTTTCATTGTTTTCGTTCATAAGACTTCGCTGACAGGAGGAGTCCGCGCTGGCAGAGACGGCTACGCCTCCACCAATGCAGCCAGCGCCAAAAAGAGTTGAATAACTCTAGACGTTGTCTTCGGTCATTGTGACTTTATTGGCATGTAGCACGAGAACGTGCCCTGCATTCTAGTGTTTGCATTAGAAATTGCAATGACACCAACATCAGAGGAAAACTAATAAATTTATGTGTACTAACGAACACAGCCACGGTCGAAATTATGACAGACACGGAGTCATCTCGCAATGTCATGTGGATTGCATTGCTGTCACGTTGGATGTCTGTGTGTGTGTGTATGATGGTTGGTCAACACGTTCGATTATTCGGTGGTAATAATGTTTTCGCTTGTGCACGGGTACGGGGTCAGTTCAAGGAATTCGTCGCTGTGCCCCCACGTCGATACAGTTTGTGTGGCGCGTGTTTGATTTTTGAGTTCCACCTGAGAGTCCGAGAACTGTCAAATAAGTTCTGTGATTTGTGACAATTGCTTGACTCTTGCACAAAGGCCAGAGTTGAGCCAAGACTAATGTGATCCCCTCTTGCCAAAAACTGGGGCTAGTTCAAGACAAATTGCAACTGTCATTTGGGCATCTGTAACAGCTTACCTTCCACATCCTCCTAAACAGCGACTGGCCCTCCAAATGATTGTCACCCGCTGCAAGTGGTGGCGTCTGTGCTTCACGTGCGGAGAGTGACCCTCCTCCATTTCGTCAGACACGACACGATGATGATGCATTCCATCACAAGCCTAATGCCTTCCGCATAGCCACGGATTACCTCATGACGTGCATCGGACTCTGCTGGACAACGCAATCCCCTGCTCACATGCACCGCGGCGTTTGAACCACACACAAGCAGACACGAAAACCCGAGATGTCTAAGTGGAACGAGTGCATAAAGTCAGCTCATTGCAACAGTTTAGGTACGTAACTCTCCGAAACTAATGACGAGGAACCCATCCCCCTCCTGCATTGGCCAAGCTCAAAACATTTCGACACAGAAGATGACGGGATGCAGCTTTGTCTTGCAGTTCTCCGCTTCACCAGTGCAGTTGAAAACATCTCCGCTGACGTCGCGCCGCAACTTACAGCACCCTCTGGCGTATTCGCAACCGATTGGGTGGAATTATGCCCGCCGCACATTACATTGTTTCATGGTTATGGAGTCGGCAATAAAAAATCCAGTGTGTCGTATTAATTCGGGCGAATTTATGTGTTCACGGATTGTTGGTCGGATGGCTGAATAGCTGAATAACTGAAACGGGTGAACGTCTATGGGTCGGCTTCAGGTGGAGAAGATTTATGCCCGAATTCGCGGTGCCCTACAAGATGGGTTTAAATTTATTCGCCTCGGCGCACGGACCGGGGGTAATGATTTCCCTGTTTCCCGGCGTTTTATGCGCGAACGTGAATAAAACTCACAGAGGCATTGGCATAATTTGTTCAGCATCTGGGAGTGGTTTGATTTTTTGCTATTTCTTATTGAAATTATTGTTTTCTTGCTGTTGGCGTTGGCATGGTTGTGCGAGGGGGGTGAGAGAGGGAAAGTGTTCATTTCGAATGGATTTTGTTGTCGGGCATAATTCATGTCGGAAGGGATACCGCTGCTCCTGATCGGCTCTTCAATGACGAAAGTCACATGTGCGACAATCGGAAATAGAACAACTTAACTGGAATGTGTTTGGGCCCATAGATGGTTTCGCGTAAACTTCAAACATAATGCGGTGATGCCAAATGGCGGATTTTTGCTTCATGGCGAAATTTGACATCAACTGTGACAAGTGGTTTTTGAATGTCAGATTCGAAAGTTCGTTTTGATTTTATTTTCGCTGGAATTTGAGAGAAAATTGATTGACATGATGCTTGATGGCATTGTGTTTTCCGTAGCGACTGCCTGATGTGGCATTTCCAAAGTGAATAAAGCGCGTTTGCCAAGAATAATTGTGTGGGAAATACAGGAACAACCATAATTAACAAACTTCGGCTCAAGCTCATGTCAGAACTAAACATCAATTCATTCGCAATTTGATCTCGAATTCAAATGCACTTGGGACCAGCGTTACCGACATTATTTTTTCTTTAAATTGCCACTACTGCTGTCATAGAGAGTCATTTTTAAGAACTTGCGTACCACCAAAGGAAAAAATACCTAAATATACGGTTTTAAGTGTTTAAATCAGCTTTATGAATTGCACTTAATTAGAAAATCTTATAGAACATATAACAAACATAAATACATTAAATAATTACTTTAGTAAATAAATGCAGCGTGGTGGCCCGTGGCGTTTTTGGTATGTGCGTCGATCCTCTCTGTGCGACGAAAACAATTTTCACGACCCCACCTCTTTCGAGTTATTGACAATGCTCAAAAAGTATTTCCTGTCTAGAGAAAGCTTCTCAAACAAGGCCGTTCGGATTGAGCATAAAACTGTAGGTCCCTTCCACTCGTGAGAGAACAATAGCACGCACAACACGAGTGGTTGCTGAGAAGCTAGGCCCTGGCCCCCTACGGGCTGTAGCGCCCCTCATATTATTATATTATTAAATAAATGCAGCACCATTTTCATTTATTCATCGAAACCTAAAGATTGTTAAACTCTTTCTGAAGCTTAGATTGTTTTATACATCTTGATGTAAAAATGTTAATTTTTCAAATTTTTGGAGAGTGTCATATTCAATGTTAGAGTATCACAGTGCATAATTGCACTTGCGCACATAGGGAAGGCTGCTGGGGGCTGGCTTCTGTTTTGTTCTCTGAGTGGAGGCAACCTTAGTTTTATGCTGACTTTCAATGTCGAAGTTTATGAACCCAAGATCATTGTTGGAGAACGAGGTGCAGTCGTGCATTATTAAAGTCACTGCGTCATATCGGACACAATTCGAATACCCAATTAAATCAGTGAGATTAAACGAAACTTAACGAAACTGAACGGAGTGGCTGTTATGGCCACAGTGCATAATTTCTCTTAATTGACTGGGTTGAGTTACGACTACTCTCTTAGGTAAAGGAGAGGATGGGTGAAATCAGAAAGGATTGCCAGAGGTAGTCATCCTTTTATAGCGAAAGTGTACGATCATTATCTCCTGGTAGACCTTCAACAATAACATGCACTAAACTTCGAAAAAATAGCCACTTGGTAGTGGACTCGGATTGTTACATGCAACGTATGTATATTCAGACTGCCAATTGAATACTTGCCTTCCAGGTGTCAGTTTCCATCTACCTGCAATTTGTGAGAGGGAGCAATACTGTTCTTTTTTATTTGAGAACAAGTTTCGTAGATGCGGCTTTCATTTCGGCTATACATGGAACCGACTAATGATCAACTCCACTGAAATATGGAAATGTGCTGAAGTAAGGCGATTAGTATAAGCAGGTTTGCATTTTTTGAGTGTGTAACAACGACTTGTTCAGTTCAATCTACAGTATTCTCCTTACACTAAACCAATTATTTCAGTGATCTTCATGAATGGTCACAATCGATAAATGGCATACGAAGCAAGAGACACCGAAGTTGCAAAAGAGCATAGATTTCGGTCTAGTTTTGGAGCGCCTCGTGCTCAGGTCGGACATCACAGTTAAACCCCTATCAACTATTCGATATGTAGCTTGATGTCAAATCAGTAACATCGATAGCTCTTAATATTTCATTATAGAAAAAGCAGGCCAAAAAAATTGAAATTCTGGAGAATGCTGAATGGTAATTATTAAGGGCCGCAGGTCAAAATTTGGATGCTCTTCTTGAGAAACCTCTAATTACTTACTGACATATAAAATAGCCACCGTCTGAGAATCGGCCATCAGTCTCTCAAATACTTTATCCATGACCACAACCAAAGCCCATGTTTTGGAAGCTAAAATACAAACAATTTAGGAGAACAGAAGAAGAAGCAGGGTTCGCCCTGCTCTAGCTGTTGGGTCAGGAGCACTTCATGAAGCGGATTAAGAGTGACTCAATATCGTTTCAAACTCTCAACAATCCATTCACTCTCAACAGTCAAGTGAATGTACACAGCTGCCCACTGAACACCTGATCGGTGAAGTGAACGCATTCCAAAGCCCACAAGGATGCGGTCCAAAAAGTGTAATATTTCAGTGAAGGACTTATCCAATCAGGATTCGTGGACCGAACTGTTGTCTTCTGTCTGGGCACAACAGCGAATTAAAATTTGTCCAGTGTATACGGTCGCCAAAGCCGTCGGGTAAGAGGTATGATTGGGCACAGTCAGGACGTCAGCTGACTGAAGCTTTCACCGTGGCAGAGTACCTGGAATCATTTTCGACGCGCGGCTGCCTATTGAAGCTCAACGATTCTCTTTGGAACAATGCGATTTTGATCCTCTGAGGCGTTGTGTTGGGGCCGACCAGATGGAGGACTGCAGCTGGATAAGAGATTGTGTTCGACGTGAACGTTGTCTTCCACCAAAAGTAGCAACATTTTCGGACCAAAGAATAATTATACAATTTTACATAATTTGCCTTAATTCTGGATGATCATCAACAAGCCATCCCTCCTCGTTGCGAATCACCACAACGGCCAAGCCAACCCTACCTACTTGCCTTTTACCCAGTGCCTTCCTTTCGCTGCACAGCGCTTCTTATTAATCCCCACCGGGGCGCATACAATCCACAGACATGAGCACAAAGCAATCCAGCACTACTGCTCCAGATTGCAATTGCAAGCAAACAAAGAAGACACCGCTGCCCGAAACGTGGCGTGCAGCGCTACGCCATGTTAATCATTAATCGCCTTTCCCCCGAACTGCACTGCAAGACACAATGAGCATCTTGAAGTCCCTACCCCCCAAACACAGCTCGCCGCACAGTTGCGGCGTATCTCGTCCGTGGGTAACCACCAATTTTCCAGATGAACGCAAGTCCAATTTATGCAGCGAAAGGAGAACGAGAAGTGCGACTGACGCGACCAGCGCTGACCTCCCCTCTTGACATGGCCAACAACAGAACGATACAACAGTCAACTTGGCAGCAAATCTGAGATGACGCCACTCGGAGGAACAAAAAAGAGATCCAAGCCACCATGTAAAGTTTCCGAGTCAATTCAGCGCACTGGCAGAACTTACAACTGGTCCCGTTCTTGTGTGTGTCTTGGCAGCATG
The DNA here is from genome assembly GCA_916610145.1 of Eristalis arbustorum. Taxonomy (NCBI): domain Eukaryota; kingdom Metazoa; phylum Arthropoda; class Insecta; order Diptera; family Syrphidae; genus Eristalis; species Eristalis arbustorum. Next base: position 12,595,385 of record OU744318.1, read on the forward strand.
TTGGCTCGGTTTTGTTTTGTTCGCTTCCTCGGTGGACTGTGTGACTGCTATAACCACAGCGGGGACGTGTATAAATTCACTATCTCCTCGGACAGGTACTTAGCCGGGGAGACCGCAGAATGTTTTAGGAGTATGGCGTGACTTGATAATCTGACCTCTCCCCGACGCCGTGTTGTTTCTTCTGGTCGCGCTTCAGTTCGCGCACGGGATCTCCCCCATTGGGAGCGGGCCAAACCACTGGGAGGCAGCCATTGACGGTTGCCACATTCCACTGTTTCCGACACAAAAAAAAAAACAAAATCAAACTTGAAATCGGGGACTTGAGAGAGGGAACGACACAACGGTCGAGAGAACTGTGGGGCAGCTCGTTGTGTAAAGGATAAGAAAATGAGCAGTAATTCAACTGAAAAGAGGATCGCGCATCCTCATCCTCATCCTCATCCTCATCCTCATCCTCATCCTCATCCTCATCCTCATCCTCATCCTCATCCTCATCCTCATCCTCATCCTCATCCTCATCCTCATCCTCATCCTCATCCTCATCCTCATCCTCATCCTCATCCTCATCCTCATCCTCATCCTCATCCTCATCCTCATCCTCATCCTCATCCTCATCCTCATCCTCATCCTCATCCTCATCCTCATCCTCATCCTCATCCTCATCCTCATCCTCATCCTCATCCTCATCCTCATCCTCATCCTCATCCTCATCCTCATCCTCATCCTCATCCTCATCCTCATCCTCATCCTCATCCTCATCCTCATCCTCATCCTCATCCTCATCCTCATCCTCATCCTCATCCTCATCCTCATCCTCATCCTCATCCTCATCCTCATCCTGGACAGCCGCACTGTGCCCTGAAGACGCCTCACGACAAATCGAATAACCACAAGCTGAAGGAGATTATCCGTCGGACGCCATGCCATGCCGTGGCGTCTAGTTTTTTGTCCGCTCCCGCTGTCACTCCGTAATGACTGCATCGCACGACACACCTCCTGCGGGTCCGCTTCGAGCTCAATTCCCGTCGGATGCATATCAAGAATTGCGTTGTTCCGCCTCGTACTTGCCAGCGGGACTGAACCAATTCTTTTCCCGTGTAATTGGCTCGTATCAATGGGATTTGCATCCGAAGTTTATCCGGCGATGACCTGGATATCGGTTCTCCCGGCCCACGTCCCATCGGCTGACCCACTGCACGGAGTTTGTCCGATTCGCCTATTTAATTAGTAACAAGCCACGACATGGCCGATGCAAGTTGCAACTCTCGATCGGGGCTCGGAAGTGGCGTGGAAGTTCGCGTCTGCCACGAAAACCGCACGTAGTCCGCGCGGGTGTGTGTGATCTGCCGCCACCAGGACTTCGATGCGGACACCGAAGAGGAACGGTAATCGCAGTAATTGGGTTTTTACTTCGCCCGGGGTTAAGTTGCCCGCTGATGGTGATAGATACGCCGCGAATGTGTGAAACTTCGCCGCACAAAGGTCAATCGTGAAAGCGGCAGTCCCTGGCCAAAGGGAAAGGTTTTTTGCATCGCCAGGGAGGGTCACATTCTTCGGAGTTTTACGATAATTGCGTGCCCGCGCAGTAGTGCTAACTGGGTGAAGTAGCGCCATAAAATTTGTCGACACGCGATAGTGTGGAGTTTTGAATTATTCAGCGCGACGAGCGTGTGTAGGTGGCATGCGATTATGGGCGACTTGTTGAATGGAGTCCCCAGTCGCAGGGGGGCATTACTTCGCGCGACCGAGCGCAGAGTGCTAAACTTCGGTGTAAACAGAAACAGATTATAGCGTATCCCTTGAATATGTAATAACCGTTAAGTCCACAGCACACAGTGGTGGTTTTTATTTTTGCGTGGGATGATGTCATTGCATTTTGTCTGGCTGGGAGCTGAGAAGGTTAGGTGGGAGTCGTATAATCTGCCGCACCCATTCACTGGTTTTTTTGGGAGGGAATTCAGCATTGACTCATCCCACGAGAAGGTTATTCACTGAGCTAGAGGATTGGCATGCAACGCGCTTGACTGCTTTTCGAATGGAATGCAACTTCGGAAGAGGAAGTTTGATGAAATCAGCGAGGTGATCCTCGAGGTTGTCGCAAATACTGTGACTCCACCTTGGAGAGTGTCGGATGTAAGAGGAGCAAGTGAAGAATGTGGAATTGGCTCCATCAGTGTTTGAACATTTTTCGAGTCAAATTTTGGCTGCAAATTGCCTTCTTCTTCTCAAAACTAAATCGGCAAATCTCACATCAGTTTGAACGACTCGCAGATGGCACCCAGAAACCTTCAGTCTGTTTAGTGGAAGTTGCTGGCAACCCTAGGGGGAGACTTTGACTTCAAACTGTTCACAGGAAGCCCCTGTTGCACTCTGATTTGTCATCGACTTCTCATTCGTCATACCAACGAGTTCTGCGACGGGACAATGCCCAGCTTCGTTGTCGATGAAAGATGTGGGGGTTGCCGGAGCCTTATTGTCCTCTCCCTTTGGCTGCCTGGAAAGACAGGCATTCCCCTGCGCCGAATTGCTTCAGCCACCGGAGGGGCCCATCAGTACCTCAGCACTACTGACCTCCTGCGGAAATGGCTTGCGGTGGACGGGACGCGGCTTGTCGTCTCGCCTTGACATCTCCTTAGGTTTGACCTGCCTGAGTGACAGGTAGCTGCTCATTACCCTCGGGTTTTTTCTTAAGGAAGTCAAGTGCTTTCTGAATGCTCTGCTAGTCTCCCTCACATATCCCTGGCTTTCCCTGTATCCGACGTACCGTCTGCTTACAGCTTTTTATCCTGCTGCGAATAGAGGGTACCGATCATCTGGAGGAGCTCGCAACGGAGCAGGAATCGTTATCAATGACGAGGTTATCAAAGCTGACATCTACTGATTCGTTGCCAGCGGTATCCGAAAACTGCCTGGATGAGGATTGGAGAAGGATGTCCTTTCTATATTTGTTGAGTCGGTTTTTTGGGAGTCTTTGGTACCCGACTCACTTGCATCAGTGTTCCCTGAGGTTTTTGTGTTTTTAATTTCGATTCTCACGAGTAAGGGGGAAGAAGAGGTCCCTCTACACTCACCCCCTGTATGTAGTGAGGAGGACTTATTTGAAAATGGATTGCCTCAGGGCTCCAGTGTTAGAAGACCGTTAGATACTAACGCCAAGCCATTCTTTCCTAGGCACGGTAGGTCACACTTGGAATTGCTGGTATTTTCGAGTTGTTAGCCTCCTCCTGATTCCTCCCTGGTTCACTACAAACCTCTGAACTCAAATTCGTCGTTGGCCAGGGAACATCAGTCGTCCTCCGTGGCATATCTGAATAACACTTGATTTCGATTGAAAATCGACTCCGCTGCCACATCTCACAGCACACGTGGCGTTCAGCAGTGCTTCTCATTGTCCAGCTAACAGAAGTTTATGTGATTCAACAACCAATTGTTCGCAAATCCATCGCCACACATTTCAGAAATCCAGTACTTCTTGGAACGCCTTTGAACTGAAGGCGATTCAATGGACTCGCATGGAAATCCCTCAAGAGGTGGTCGAGCAAGAAATCCATTGTTTCCCACAAAGTTTAATTCAAAATCAAAACAATGCATTCGATAAACACGCTCCCTTCGCCTGGAAGTCCTGCCAACGTGCTAGGAGTCACGCATTGGCAAAGCCGTCCCTGCCATCGAATCGAAGCTGAAATGTCAAAAGTTAACGTCCCCATTGAATCAGCACCATTTGATTATTCAATTAAACTGGCAAATAAAAACATCCCATCAGATATGAAAAAGGCCACAAAGGCTCTCCGTTCAGAAAAAAAAAACCACACAAAAAGCAGAAGCTCCGCGCCGCAAACTGAAAGAGAATCGCAGCGAATTCCATTTCATGTCGAAAAGGAATTCGAAATTCCATCCCTCGCTGTGTAAACAAAATGTGGAGCACGGGCATGGGGCAACCGCCAGAAGAATAGGAAAACAAACCAATTTCTGCGTAACCATGTGCAACCATTATGAGTCGAGTCGGATGGTCTATGCCAGGCCGGCAGTCCTCTCCCAGCGAGGACCTATAAATAAGAAATAAACGAGGGCCAACAACAAAGAACAGTAATAATAATGTGAAAATTCATTGTTTACCTTTTCGGGTGTGCGATCCCCGCTCCTGGACTGTGCCGCCAACTCGCAACAGCACGGGAAGTCGTTGGCCAGAGTCAGCGGACCCTATCGCTTCCGATCGATACTTTATAGTCGTAGGCTCTTTCCTTTCCGAGCACCGAGCGTTATTTGGCGATACTTTTCAGCCGGTCGCTGTGTGGCGTATCCCAGTCGAAGAACCGGTATTAAGACGGGAGAGGCGAAGCACTCCACACAATCGTGGAGCGATTTGTCGACGAGCATTTGCCCAGGAAGCGGTGAACATAGAGCACTGGGTGAACTATTGACTTTTATCGCAATCGCAGCCCATCCTTGACTGAGCCTTGAATGGAATTGGTGGGGGGGGATCCGGTGGAGGGATTGGCCAATGTTCAATGTTACACGGCAATAAATATAATTTCGATCACACGGTGCTTGGGTTGGAATGCGGATGCTGAGCTGGCGAATTGAAATTGCCTGTTAGACGGTGTTCCAGTTGAAATGCGTCTTAATCGAGAGGTTCATGTCGGCAATTAACACAAATCAAGTGTGACGTTTGCTCTAGTACAAATCTATTACTTTGTGATGTACCTTTGCACGTTGATGCCGGTAACAACGGACCATAATTACATTTTGTAACACTCGTGACTGACGAACCTGGTGCGTGATTCGTGGCTGGGAATGGTGTGCAGTTTCTAATGTGTATTTCTCGGTTCGATTGATGAAAACTAATAATTCTCCCACGGTGCGGAGGGAGATTTTTTTTGTTGTGAATTGGCGAACTTTTGACTGACTAAGAGCGGCTTGACTTGACGATGTACTTAAGTTGACTGCTTGACTGCTTGTGACAGTTCAGCGGCAATAAAGGATAAAGCAAGAAACATTCTGACATCAAAGCTGGTCATGCACTGCTTTTTGAGCTAGCGGGCATCACTAGAATCCAAGTAAACGAAAGGGCTTAGAGTCTCGCGCAAAAGGGATTGGGACTGGGATAATCTTTACCAATCCCGAATGCGTATGTGTTACTTAGCTCCACAAGCAAAACAAAGATACCGTGCTATAGGCTCATCTAGTAATCAATAACTTGGTCTGGTTGTAGGGGCAATAGCAAGGGCTCCACGGTCGAGACTGAGAAAATAGCTCGACATCATTGATCGGTTTTATTCGGAACAAAGAACCCACTTGCAAGCGTAACGTCCTTACCGGCCACGTTGTCAAAGGTACATATGCAATTTGTCTGAACTTACCGCCTGAATGACGTTTGCAAAAGCTGTACAAATAAGGAAGAAAGGGAATCCAACTAAGTTGCTAACCCTAGCAAGTAAAAGCATGCAGTTCGTAGGAAAGTACCTCTCCGTAGAGCTGGAGGATTTAAGCTATTTTAAATGGAAGAAGTACCTAATGACATAGAGGCACTCCGCGTGGAGGCTCACCTCCTTCCTTGTAATATCGTAAGGCTATCCTTAAAGGCAGTTGAATAGTGGTTCCCGGTGAATTTATTCGTTCATACAATATAAAGCTAATAAATACGGTCTAGGAGAAGCTCTGATAAAATAGTTCCCTAATGGTCATTAGAAAATATTAAACTCCCTCCTTTTAGACTCTTATCGTGTGGTACGAAATTAACGCAGCGATGGGACCAGCACCAGGGAACAGTGACCAGGGACCAGGGACGGTTAATTAAAGTGTTTACTGTTCTATACTTACTTTTATTATATTTATTTCGCCTGCGACTTATGCACGGTCGACTTAACCTGTGCAACAGTAGACTTCTGCAAAAAGGCAATTATTTACGAATGGGGTCATAGGTGCGCATGACAATCGATTTGAATAGTGAGACCTTAACTCATGCACGAAGTCGGTATAAGATGGACAACGTCCGACAAAATTTTCAAAAGGACTTTAAACGAGTGCACGGATAGCGGAGACAAACCTTTTTTAACCATACTCCACGAGATTATAGATGGCGCAGTTGGTTTAGTGCGCTAGACTCTTAAGCACTTTAGTAAAACGTAAACCGACTTCCATACGAGAAACTCCGCTGTTCTCGATAAAATTAGATTCCTCTCTCGGGAATTCACATCAATATCTCTTGGAGAAGAATTTTACAAAACAGCACTGCTGCGTGTCTTCACTGACAAACAAGGGAAATAGGCAGATATCTACTCGAAGAATGTTCACTTACATGTACACTTACTATTCCGTAATCATTGCAGCGGTTTTCATGTGAAATATCTATCTAATAAGCTAAAGCCAGCAGCAATCTTGGCCCAAACTTATACATTAACCACGTGTTGTGTGTGCTATATTCCTCGCGAGTGGCTGGTATCAGTCAGTTTTTAACCGGACACTGCCAACAAATGTCAACTTGACAGCTATACTCTCTGAACAGTGTGAGTAACTCAAGAAAAATTATGTTGGAGTTATGAATATTCTTTGAGCCTAGGATTCGCTGAACATCGATTCTAGGCCATGGAAACCAGGCAGGGACTATAGTCACTAAAGCTCTGTTAAGCCTCAAGGGTCAGGGCCTAGCTTCTCAGCAGCCACTCGTGTTGTGTGTGCTATTCTTCTCTCACGAGTGGAAGGGACTCGTGACTCGTGCCGACTCCGAACGGCCAAGCTTGAGAAGCTTTTGTTAGACAGGAAATACTCTTTGAGCATTATCAGTGACCCGAAGAGGTGGGGCCATGGAAATTCAATGTGTTGCACAGATCAGGGATCGAACCTAAGTTGTTGAGGTTGGGATCGACGCACATACCCACAACGCCACGGGCCACCACTTAATAAAGGTTATTCAAAGAAACTTCAAAAGTAAGTCATTAAGACTTTAAAGCAACGGTCATTTGTATCGTACGGAATGAGGCAGTGGTGCGCTGAAGCTTCACAGATCGTAATATCGTAAGCCAGAGAACAAAGTTCAGACTGAGGAACTCTCTAGTCAGTCACAGTTTGATTTTTTGCCGAAATTAGACAACTATTTGTGCAAGCAATCAATTTTTGGGAAACTTTATTTCAGAACATTTCATTTATCTAACGCAAGCGCTTATGCTTGTCGTTAAAACGCTTAGTAACGCCTGTCAAAGACTGAGCGGCCTAACGCACCGTTGCGATATAGGCTTAAGTTTTATTCGTCTGACAAACGAGACATCGTCATATATTCTGATTCCGTCATCTTTCAATGGAATCTATTTTTAAACTGCCATCTATCTGCTGGTAACTTGGGATGCTTTAAACTCTAAGTGCTCACTCATACTCTCATCAAAAAGGGCAGCAACTTGGTGTTATGAGTGTCAATTGTATGCAGTTCTTCAAAATGATTCTCATTTACAAAGCCCTCTACAGAAGTTGCAGACACGACGAGGAGAATGATGACGCAATAAACTCGCTTCGCAGCTCTTAAATACAAGTAAAAACCATAGCTTTTTTCAGAATTACTCAAATCAAGCAACGCCTCAGAATGACACGGTTTTCAGAGAAAAAGTCACCTGACCCGCAAGACAATGCTGGCAGAAGTTTCATTATTTCAAACAACCCCTCCCAGGAACATGACGCTCTTTTAACGGTCCGCGTGGCACCCAACAACATCCCCAAATGTAAAGCCTGCCATATTATGACGAATTGACACAACTCTGACGTGCAGCAGCTCTACAACTTCAAAATGTGTTCGACATCTTCGTTCGATGTTCGCTTTCGCTTCGATGCCATCACAGGTCCCTGCCATCCCCTTGGGCAATAACAAGGACGCTTAACCAGCCGCACCGCCACTCCCACCCCGCCCTCAAGCCCACATGCAGATGACATAACCTCTCACCGCTTTACAGACGTAACTTTATTGATCCTTAAAAATGTAAATTGCCCCAGACTCGCCGAATACAAAGGACGTTTCCCAGCTTACGGGCCTCCGGCAAACAGCGCGGCGCACGGCAACAACTCTGTCTCCCTTGCATTCGCACGTCCCGGCTCCCGCTGTGCAATCGACTTGTTCGCTGCTGTCGACCGAAAAACTTTGAATTTAATTTGATCAGAATGCAGAACGTGAAATTGTATTATTTTTCATTCGTTCTATGAAACACCCTTTTTTTGGCCTGCAAGTGCGTCTTGGAAGCACACAGACTCCCGACGTCGTCGTCGTCATGGAGCGATGGTAGCGGGAGCAGCCATAGTGTTGGCAGCAGTGGCAGTTTACCTTTTTTGTGTATCTGACTTATTTCTCAGTTCTGACGCAGCAGGACAATGGTACACACAAGCCAACAACAAACGGAGAAGGAAAACGAGCAAGCAGAAGAAAGGAATCCCTGATCCTTTGATGTTCCCCACACCCCAGGTGGGAGTCGGAGGAAAGTCATTGCCATTATTTTTCGTTGTCTTTGTTGCCCTCAGTGGTATTTGTGCCATGGCAACAGAGCAAAAACGAAAACGAAAAAGGACTCGAGTACATAAACAAGCAAACAAGCGAAGCACAACTAAAGCAAAGCAGTGGGTTAGGGCTGGAGTCCACAGTCCGGAGTCCGGAGATTCAAAAAGACATTCCATCGGTGCCGGCTTCGAGGACCAGTGCAATTTCTCAACTTAACAAATTGTTGCTTATCCGACACGTAGAGAGACGCATTGTCTTGGCCTTGGCCGGTGGATTTCATTCGAAGCATAAATGCTAGTTGGTATCTGGGGGATTGCGAAATGGGATATCCCTCCTTTATGTGATTAGGACGACTGAATGGCGTTTTATTTTTTTGTGTTCACATTTCCTTGTGCTCTTTGTCTTAACTCTTAAGCATCCCCGACAATACACTGGGTGTTGCATGCAGTTGACTGCTATTTAACTCGTTTTCTTGCCCGGGTGGAGGGTGTATCCCTTGGAGATCGTTATAAAGTATCTCGCTGGCGTATTGTGTTACACGCTGCTATTTTTTTTACATAAATTCCCTCTGCACAGTGATAGCGATTCTGTGAAGGAATTTTCATAAAATTTATGAGTGCCTCCGATGAATTTCTCATGAACGACACGTGAACACGGCGCTCTTGTGTGTCGCTTCTGGAGGAATTTCAATCTTAAAGGCGGCTTTTAGGGGATTTATTTTTGGCTAGGGGGGAGCGGTTGGGGACATGGATTCTCTGATGAAAACTGATTGAGTTTTCAAATGACAGCTGAATACGTGGCTTAATGGTTAATGCACATGTTTGACACTCAAATTGACAAAAGAGCCCCAGGGGTTTTTGTTGCCGAAGTATAGGGCTAACAGCAAGGCCACTTACAATACTTTCGTTCTTTCTTTTAGTGTGGAGAGTGCAGTTCGAGGTGAAGCTGGCAATTGACTTGAATCAACCTCGTAGCTCCATTCCGGTTGTAGAGTTATTGTGCGCCACCTTAGATACGAGAGCCCTCTCTTGCATTGCCACAGCGCGCTGCAGCGGCGACAGAAAGTCTCTCTCGTTCATCCATTCTACCCGGCCAAGCCAACTTCCGATGTACACTGTGATTTGCTGTCCCAATAATTTGGTTCAGTTTCGTTGAGTTTCGTTAAATTTTTCTTATTAAGCGGAAATGGAATCATAGTATGGATTTATATACGTAAATGATGGATGATGTTGTTTGCCTCTTAGATCCTAGCAACAGATGTTTTGAACTACTCTCGTTACGTTGTGATAAACACCAACCGCACCAACTGGTAGAGATCAGTGATTGGGATGAGTCTTTGAGTGATTTGGCCATATACCAAAAATAAAACACTAATTATTAATGGGAAAATAAAATCATTTTATTCAAAGTATTGGCCATTGTTTTCTACACATTTTGACCACCTTTCTGGCAATTTGTGAATACCACGCCAGTAAAATTTGTCGTCTTTTAAAGCAAACCAATCAGACACCCAATTTTCGACTTCTTCGTAGGAATCGAAGTGCTGCTCAGCCAATGCGTGTGCCATCGATGAAAACAAATGGTAGTCGGAAGGAGCCAAGTCTGGTGAATACGCCGGGTGGGGTAGCTGCTCCTAGCCAAGTGTTTTGATTGTATCCTGAACCGGTTTTGTTTTGTGTGGAGCAAAATTACCTTGCCGTGTGTTCTGGCCAATTCTGGTCGTTTCTCGATCAATGCATGGTTCAAATTGATCATTTGTTGTCGGTAGCGATCAGTATTAACGGTTTCACCAGGTTTTAGGAGCTCGTGATACACCACACCTTTCTGGTCCCACCAAACACACAGCATTGTCTTCTTGCCGAATCGATCTGAATGTTGATGGTTGTCCCGGATTAACCCATGATTTTTTCCGTTTAGGATTCTTAAAACAAATCCAGTTTTCATCGTTACATTCAATTCATGTGGCACCCATTTTCCACACTTTTGGATCTTTCCCATAGCTTTTAAACTGTCAGAAATTGTTTGTTGAGCAACATTTGACATTGCTGTCATTTGCTTTTGAGTCAAAGCGTCATCTCCATCCAATATCTTTTGCAACTCGGGGTCTTCGAACTTTTTTGGTGGTCTTCCACGTTCTTCATTTCTCACATCAAAGTCATTATTTCTGAACCGTTGCCGATGAACTGAACAAAATGAGTGCTGCTCTTCAAACTTCGTCTGCTGGTGAGGTACACATTCTTTTAGGCCTAGTTATTTTCCTCAAAACAGCTAACGTTAAATGGTATCAGTTGGCAAACTGAACAATATCTGGGAAATCTTAAAATCTTGAAAATAAAACATCTCAAGCACAAACGACCTTCCAAAAAGATGGCGCACTGATAGAAATAACTCCAATTATTAGGGCGCACTAGGCGATAGGGGTCACTCTAGATTAGCTGTTTATAGCTGTAATATCACAGCTTGACTCACATCTTGTGCAGATGTCTAGCGCTAGTTAGGGCGTATATAGCAACGATCTCTAGGCAAACCTTTTTGTGGTGGGCGAGGTGGGTGTGGGCGAGATTTCGAAATATCAAATAAAGTAACAATTTTGAGCACCAAATTTTTTTTAACTACACTTTTTATTATTACACGTGTTATTCATCAGTTATTAATGGAAGTAGTCCAACCTTTCTCAGCTTTGTATTGTTTGTACTGAAATGCTTAAGACAAAGGTAATATTTACAAGCAATTTTTGTTTATGTACAATTTTTGGGTCAAGGGTTAAAGAGCATGTTTTATGTCTCTCGCGTGCGATTAAAGTGGCTTGGGAACGCAATGAAGCACTTGGCGATTGGGAAACTGGTGTGATTTTTCCATAATTTCAAAAAGGGGTACAAAAGCTCGAGCTCAAACTCAAGCTAAATATCCTTTTACAAGCCCACATTCCTTCTATTCTAAGGTGTTATCTAAAGCGGTTTAGCTTTTAGTTCTTGGGTTAACGGCGTTAGACTTCGTCGAGGGTGCATCTTGTCAACTCTCCTTTTCTTTAGAGAGGGTGGGCCATTTACTGTTTTTTTTTGTAACAACTGTTTCCCGCTTGAAACATCATCAGTGACTCGAAAGAGGTGATGCCGTGTAGTTTTTTTTTTGAATACAAACCAGGGATCGCACCTAGAAGTCTAGGTTTAGGTGCTTTGGGGTCGACGCACATACCTACAACGCCACGGAAATCACTTGTTCTTAGTTTCTAATACCAACGATTCGGTAATCATTCAATTCTTTTTCTCGAACCAAGAAGCAAGAACGTAAAGCCAATCTTGGTAGTGACATAAATTCTTATGTTACCAAGTGATATCCAGTAATCGTATCTATGGCTTGCGAACTAGTTCCACATCAGTGTGCTTTCAGCTTTCGTTGATGATGATGAACAAACTATCGTCATAATCGAAGAATTGTGGACCAACAATGTACCAAACACAGACTTAATAGCAAACACATAGATTTGAATCGCCTCTTGTCTCTTGTAGCTTTTCCAAAAATGTGCTTGACAGTTTTAAAATGATTGGTGAGTGCGTGTTCCGTTTTTGTCTTTTGCCGCTTTGTGGAAATCGACTGGATAGCTTAATTTTGGGCCATGAGCTTTTGACCGTGGTAGAGATTACCCGCATCGGCTTTTTCACATGGACAACAACGATGTCTTCAGTAGATGTTCGTTGGCTAATTGAACGTAGAATGAGTCCGACCGACTGGAAAAAGGGCACCAAGAGAGCGAGCAATGCGTAACAATAAGTGTCGCCATCTCCTAGAATCAAACATATCAGGATACCGAGAACCAATCAAGCAACTTTTGACAGCAGCGTACACTACACAGTGTGCTATTTTCTCCAACATGCACGATCCTTAGCCAGTCCTGTTCTGCTTGTACAATATGGGACATATAGTGTTTTATTAATTTTGACACTGGCAGCTGTTTTCCACTTGAAATCTTGACAGAAAGTCAGTACCATACCTTCGCAGCACGAAATGAGTCGCTTTACGTTTGAACAACGTTGTTAAATATTGAAAACTTATTTCCGCAGTGAGTGTTGTGCAGCCCAGACAGTGGTTTTCTTGAAAAGAAGTTTTTGCGAAATGAAGCACCCACCGCGACTGTTGTACGCAAGTTTGTGCAAGAAGTTCGTGAGTGTTATGCTAGTGGACAACACTCATGATCTCTGCCCACAGATGTCAATGTGGTGGCTGCTGTAGCCAACAGAGTGACACTCAATTCAATTATTCGAAAATGAGGCTGGTGGAAACATTTCGGTCAATGGTGGCCATGTTAGACATGTTTATTGAAATTGAAGACGTTGAATTTGGACGTTCCTACTATTGGATACTTAAAACTCAACTTTACACACATTGATTTGACTTTGCAGCACAGCTGAATATGAAGAATGTTTCATAGTGGGTGAGTTGAGGACAAGTCATCTTCTTTCTGTAGATGACTTAGCTACCCGCACATCCTCTCAGACGGAAGTACAGTGCGCAATCGATTGGTGGTGGCCCGTGGCGTTGTGGGTATGTGCGTCGACCCCAACCTCGACTTCGTAGGTGCGATTCCTACTCTGTGTGACGAAAATAATGTTCACGGCCCCACCTCTTTCGAGTGACCGACTATGCTCCAAGAGTATTTCCGGTCTACAAAGAGCTTCTCAAACTTGGCCGTTCGGAGTCGGCGTAAAATTGTAGGTCCCTTCCACTTGTGAGAGAACAATAGCACGCACAACACGAGTGGTTGCTGAGAAGCTAGGCCCTGGCCCTTTACGGTCCGCAGCGCCACCCATATTATTCTTATCATTATTCGATAGGTTTGTTGCCGTGTATGCTGATGCTGGGATGAAGGTGGTAAATCAGAGCTTATGGTCAGAGCGCTTATTCAATGTTAGGTCGGTGAGGCCACGTCTCACCTAGGTCCAGGTGGACCCATTGTGATGGTACTTTGCATGTTAGTGGAGTCCAATATCTGTCACTAGTGATTTGAGGGTGAATAGAATTCATAGCATGGTCACTAGCTCCTGCAGAGGAACTATAGGAAATAACTGAAATACAGAAGGTGTGTCACCTTAACGTGATAAAGTGGTTATGTTTGATTAATGAATCAGCAAGGTCAGCAATAGAAGACCACTTTTCTTCATCTTCCTAATGGTGGCCCATCGCCCTACCACTCTATTTGCTGGCCACTGACAGTCAATAAGAAGTAATGAAGAGGTCGAAGCAAGACCATCATTTACTCAGTTCTAAGTCAAGGCAGGCAGCTAAAAAGTTACTCATACAAAATCCCAAATCAAAATAAACCTCTATGACAGCAGCATCGACTCACCGAATGAAATATGCAAATTCCAACCTTCAAGACCGTATGTACCATCCACCACCACACAAGCAACTTTGGTAACAAGATCCGCAATTTGTGTCAGAAAAAAAGAGCAATAAATCTTGAAATTTTTCTCACACCATATCGACTCTCCACAGACATATCAAGAAAAAGTACAACAAACGTAATTAGTGGTGCCCATAAATCAGTTATGTCTCAGAGTCACGCGGAAGCGAAAGACACGCATGGCTGTCAAGAGCTTGTCAAATAAATTCAACTCAATTCAGAGTTACGATCATCCGATGTGACATGACATTTAAAGCCCGTCTATTGTTGTTGTCTCCGTGATGCTCGAGTGACAAGTCAAATCGTGTGAACTTTGAATTGGTTTGATTTTGATTGTGCCCGCCGGAGCTGAATGCATTGAATGCCAGCAAACTGTTACCAGACCTTGACAAGTGATGACTCTTTAATTTGTAACTAACCCCATCTCATTATCTTTACAACTTAACGGTCCATTTAACGAAAGCATTTTTTGCCGTTGACATCTCCTTTCAACTATTTCACAGCAATTCAAACAATTTAACGGAGCAACACGAGAATCGTTTATTTAAGAAAATATTTTTCTCGCATTAGAACAGATTTCGTTATCCAATCCTCGCCTGTTAACGGGGAGGATTGGCAGCGTCCTTCGCTCCCCCAACGCAACTGAGTCCAATGATGATTGTGGCATGACGTTGTGTTCATTTCAATTCCTTTATTTATTTATTTCTCTCCTCTTGATCCTGGCCCCGCATTCACACTGTATGTTTGTATCTCTCTTGTTTCAGAAATGAAAATGGATGCTAAATGCCCGGAAATAATCACTAAAAATACAATATCCTCTTAAGGATATCCAAGTGGAAGGAAAACTACCATAAGGACGTCTTTTTCTGTTGCTGAGCGATATTCGTTGGCACTTCTGCCACAAGGAATGCGGAGTTTGGTTTTTTTATTTTTTTTTGTGTTTGTTTTCCACACGCCTTGATTTAAATTAAAACAAAAAAGTCGAAGAGGTTCCCGAGACGAAGGAGCAAAAGAACCACGACACAAACGGGATGTCAGGACTTTAAGACGGCGCAAGGACAACGAACAATTTAAGCACTCTCTGCAGCAAGCAGCAAACTACCCCACTCAACGCCCTCCACATAGAAGGAGAGTATTTTCTTCGCCCCTAGATCCCGGTCGAAGTCAAGTTCATTACAGTTGCTTGCATCCCCAGGACGACAAAATGCACGAACGTCGAGTAAAAAAGTAAGTAATTCCTACCCGTGGTATCCATTTATTGACTCTCTCTTTTTGCAGACTAAAAAGTGGACACTATGTAGCCACACATGGACGCCTCACGCCCGATCCGCCGTATGTGCACTCGAATCGTGGATACTCCACCGACGGCGAGGAGTCACATCGAGCGCCCTCCGAACGCACCATGTCCGAGTATACGGTGGCGAACGAGCGCACCTCGCCAGGACACTATAATTCAGCCCGAAAGTCCCGAATGAACGGCGCTCACACCACGGACAGTGGCGTCGGAAGCGGTTTGGCAAGCAACGGCGGCGGACCAAGGTCGCTGGGTCCAATGAATGGCCCACCAACACGGATACCACCGAGAGCGCCGTCAGCGCTCAGCTATGACCACGGTGGCGATGCTGGCAGTGATATTTATGTCACGAGTGCTGCTTACAAGGCTCCGTCGGAAATAAGGTGAGAATTGTATTCCCTCGAATTTATTATAGATGAATGACACCCGACTGGGGCGGCGCTCTAAGGGTGGATTCCCTCGGCGCTTCCTTGGTGTGATGTATGTTTATTTAACGATGCATGAACGTGCGTCGTTTACTTGACTGTGGAGTGAGTTGATCCGTGAATGCATCGAGATGTAAACTTTTCCAGTCAAATCGGTACACTTTTTAGACTCTCGAATTCGTTTGCGTCGCGACGCAGACGTGAGGGGAAATAAGGTTTAAATTAGTTTCGAAAGGATGCAACCGGGACCCCGACCCAGACGGTGCATGTGCCAAACGAAAAATGTGTGCACCCAGGAAGAGGAAGTTGAAGTAAATCTTATTTAGTTTGTATTTCAGTTTTATTTCACGAATGATTTTTCTGCGCAAATAGAAGACATATGTTCCTTGATTCATTCACCACTTCCCCGAACCGGGCGGGTGACTATTCATTTTTGCAACAGGGATGTTATTATTTTGTGCATTGAAGTAAAAGTGTGGGTATTTTTCAGAATTTAAAGTCAGTTAAAAATTACACATTTGTGTCAAAGCCTGACTTTAAATTCTGGCTTCTCGTCGTAGAACAAATTGTGCTTTCAATCATCAGACCAAGCTGTTTTGTGTCTGCGAAGACCGTTTTCTTGTGAGGTGAGTTTCAGCTCCTTCGGGGCACAGCTCAGTTGTGGGTTGGCGTTGGACACGTAGACGCACTGTTAGGCTCATGTCGCTGTACAGCCCGCACAATGCGTGATTGAATCTACACCCCTAGATCCAGTCAACGCAAAAGATCACAGAACTTTTCTCTTAAAGAAACCAAGGATTTCTTCATCCACTTTTGAGACTGACCATGCCTTCGCGCGGTTTATCAGGACTGGGATGATCAGTATCCTATAGAGAGTCCACGATGACCTGGCGTTTTTCAAAGAGGTTCGGTATTCGGTCTTCTTTTTGAACGTCGGAACGAGACTCAGATTCGATGAGCACTCTTGTCCATGCGCTCGATGTGATCGACCAAATGTACACAATGGGTTTTTGCCTTCCGAACTGCATCCACATTTTGGGACAGGTCATTCCTTCGTCCACTCCGTTTACATTCCTCTCAAAAAAACACACATTTTATTCCGAAGACACCGACAATCAGATCTACGTTCAGCTTTCGGCGCCGTGAAGTAGAGCTGACAAAATAAGTGTCTTGAAGATTGTGGTGGCCCGTGGCGTTGTGGGTATATGCGTCGACCGCAATGCAATCCTCGAACCTCGACGTCGTAGATTCGATCCTTTTTCTCCTGTCTTTGTGGAATAGCCACGAGAATCAGAAGCACTTGGGCAAGCAGTTTCACCTCCGGCTGGATGACTCAGTGTTGCTGGAACAATTTCTGGAGGCAAGTGTGCTATGTGTGGCAAGCAGCGTCCTTTCTGAAACTAGCTTGTGTCAAATTCAGCTGTAATATGATGTTGCTTATAAACATATGCTTTTTCCAGCATGACATTGGATTTCTCGGCACATTTTTCGTTTTTTTTTGTCGACAGACCAAAAAGTAGATTTAAAATGTGTTTCTTCGACGAGGGCGTGTTATGCCGACGCGGTTTTAGAAATTTCACTGACTTGCATATTTTTCTGATCCGCAAGATCCACTAAAGGGGATTTTCAAGCCACTCAGTCCTCCGTTCGACTCTAACTCCTCAGGATTTATGCCCAGACGCAACCAAGCGAGTTTTTGGGTTTGGTCCAAACACGTAATCCTGGGTCTACCAAGGGAGGACGCCTTCCCGATGGTGTAGTATTTAAGGCACGCCTCGGAAGACGTGATGATGGAGAAGTAGCTGATCGACATTGTTTCTCATCCTATCCCGACGAGTAACTCCCTCATGCTTGTATTCGCGTTCTTATTCTTTCGGTCATTACTCACATTTCATGGCCATAGGTGAGAGTTGGAACAAATACTGAATTGAAAACCGATAATTTGGCTTTGACACCAAGCTCGGCCTTTCTGAATTCAGTTCTGTTAAGCTGTTTCAATACTGGCCAGTAAATTGTAACCAGTAATTGTAACCAAACTAATGAAAACAAAATGGTAGGCACGTGAAACACGCACCAGATCGAAGCTAGATTCTAAACTTACCACAAAACAGTGTCCTGTGTAGGTCTTAGCTCAGTAAATTGATGGATGTCTTGACATCCTTGGTGGCCCGTGGCGTTGTGGGTATGTGCGTCGACCCCAACCTCGACGTCGTAGATTCGATTCCTGCTCTGTGCGACGAAACAATTTTCACGACCCCATCTCTTTCCAGTCACTGACAATGCTCAAAGAGTATTTCCTGTCTAGAGGAAGCTTCTCAAACAAAGCTATTCGGATTCGGCATTAAACTGTAGGTCCCTTCCACTCGTGACAGAACAGCAGCACGCACAACACGAGTGGTTGCTGAGAAGCTAGGCCCTGGCCCTCTACGCCCATATTATATTATTATGTGTTGACAAAAACCGGCCAACATCCCAGAATCCACACACCCTTAAAGTCTTGTCTCGATAAGTCAACAACAAAACTTTTAACAGCTTCTGTTACTGCTCGCCTATTGCTAATCATAGAATATGACACCTGGATTCCCAGTTCTGCGATCTTAAGAAAATGTCTAGATTTTTAACGAGCATTGGCTGAATTGACTTCTATTTCAATCTGTGTAATATGCTGCATAAATAAGCTTACCCGGTCTGGGGGCATTCCTAAGAAACTCCTTCCCATCTTCGGTCGTTTTAAATTTTCAGCGTCAAAGTCAAATAAAAAACCGATTTCTTTTTAGGAATCAAATTGATAATATGGGCGTGAAAGACAGAGCACATCTGATACAAAACATCGAGCTTTGGCTAACAAGTTTCATGTACCAATTACTTGGAGGTGGTGAGAACTTTTGAATTGAACCATGATCGCCTGGTTTGATTTTTTCTTGTGGAACAATGCGAAATATCCTGCTAATGCAGGCAATCCATAAAAGTTGAACGTTTTGACGATCAAATGAATATTTGTCGAGTTATCGAATAAATGTCCGATATCTGTCAAAAAGTCGAATTAAGTCTTGTGTCCCACTCTAAATGGCAAGATCCAAGCAATGTTTGTAGTAAAAATATGATCGAAATCTGAAGGATGAACGAGATTTATTTAAATTTACTTTCAAGACCACAAAATTGATGACCCTGTTTGTACAAAATAAGCAATTTACAACTTTCTTTAAAACAAACAAACAAAGATTGCTGCTTGTCCGTTTAATTTTAAAGACGATATAAAGTAAGAACCTCAAACCCCAAACATTTCCGCAAACACCAGAAGGGACAAAAAAATAAACCGCAACTACCTCCAACCGTTCGCCAATTCCCACCCCTTTGCCAAGCTGGGGCCACATTTCATATGCTCTGCCCGCATCGCCGCCCCATTTCCCACTGACAGGCTCACACACACGCGCCTTAGCGCGTCGCTTCCTCATGTCAAAGTAAAACTGCCAAAAAACGTGATGCGAATTTCAACCCACAAAAACCACACGCATCCCCCCGTCCAGCCATCTGAACTCTTCCATCAAAATGACTGCCAGCAGCAGTAATAATCCTTTACGTTGTGCCCATCCATCAAAATTTGTGTGTGTGTTCTTGTTTTGGGAGAAAAAGTGACATTCGACTAAAAATAGCAACTCTGTCGATCCTTAATCATTTTGCAACTTCCCGCGCCCTCACGCCACCGACTCCAAGATGCTGACGAAGTTTCTAGAACTCATAAATAAGCAGTCTATTTCCACGTTCCGCCCCTGCCCCGGGCAAAAACTAAAACAAAGCACACCATAATGACTGTGCAGCCAACAATGACCGACAAAGATCCGATTCCTTTCACATTCAAATTAATTCTTCTGTAATGCAGGCACATCCTCCACCTGCCCTGGCCTCGGCTGCGGAAGCGTCTCTCGCAACGACAATGGAAGTGTAGTTCCTTTCAGCAACTGCACAGCAACAAAAACTCCGGAGTCCGCCCTTCCTAAGGGCTTTATAAGTTTAAGAGATGAACAGAACAAAAAAAAACAGAAAAGTTAATTGACTCCACAAGGACTCTCCGGATTTCATCAAGAGGGTGGAAGCCCGCTCCTCGGGATGGCAGCACAAATTAAACGGGAAAGCTCCCAGAAAAAATGAAAATGATTTTTGAAAAGTTTCAACTTGGCTTACAGCGCCAGGTCATCACCATCCAGTGAGTGATGGGCATTGTATTAAATTAACAACCGACCGTCTACGATCTGACCGGAGACTCGGTGTGGCGCTGG
Source organism: Eristalis arbustorum (assembly GCA_916610145.1). Taxonomy (NCBI): domain Eukaryota; kingdom Metazoa; phylum Arthropoda; class Insecta; order Diptera; family Syrphidae; genus Eristalis; species Eristalis arbustorum. The sequence continues at coordinate 12,615,255 of OU744318.1, forward strand.
GAGCTGGGAGCTCGAAGCCCTAAGCCGTGGCAAGCTTCTGGTGCTGACGGAATTAATGAGGATGGATTCTGTGCTTGGCCGGGAAATGATCCCACGGATTTCTCCTCGAATGCAGTCTTCTCCTTTTTGTACGTGCATTTGTTTGCTTTGCACTGCTTGCCTGACATCGCGCGTTGAAGGTTTTCGATTTTCCTGGATAGCGGATAATATATCATGTAATCCAGCGAGATGCATAACTTTTGAGTGGCATGGTAATGTAATTAAATTGAAAAATCCTCGGCACACCCCGCGCCGTAGTAGTGTGCACTAGCGGCGGCTTTTAAAGTAATTAACGCTGAAGTGGAATTGATTTTGTGTCGGTAAATGAAAACTAATGAGTTGCGTCCCACTTTGAGTGGATTCTGATCAGAAATCCGAAACACTTGCCAATTAAAATTTTTTGACAGCGCTTTTAGTTATAACGTGTTCAAGGACGGCGTATCGATATGAGTAGTCACACAAGTGTACGTAAATTGGATGTTCGATAGTTCTTGATTAACGGTTAATAACCGTCAACAAATATTGATCGTCAGACAAAGGGAAAAATCGATTGTAAAGTTGGATATTTCCATGGTGGTCTATTGTTGAATGTTATAAAGTTAGCAAATTGTGGAATCACATCTTGACATCAAGTATCATCATGTCAAGTAATTTGTCAATGTCTTTGAACTGTTTACATTCCTGGCAACGGTAGGTAGGTGAATGGTGGCATTTCTGCACTTACTCCAAAAGTGTACCGCCACGGGGGTGGCCAATTTGGTAACAAATTATCAGTCTGTTGACTGGTGTATTGCTGAGATCATTTTTCTACATGTTGTCATAGAATTATGAGCCTATAATGCCTTTCCTAGTTGAGGCTAGGGAAGGACGGTCGCAGAGAATCTGCGTACGGTGTTTTCCTCTTTATCCTCGCCTATGCAGCTTCTTGAGAAGTGTTTGGACGTGTAGTCTTTTTGCGTGAAGGGCTGTGTCCGGTGATTATTCCCACTGCATTGCTAATTTTTGATCTCTTCAGGGAGATCAAGCTCACTATTATCATCTTCTGAAACGCATCGTCCGCTAAAAGGGTAGCGGCTGTAAAGCACGTACTGGAAATCTCTAGACCACTCAATCCTCCGCCATTAACTCTACCTCATCAGGAATTATGCGCCGGGCGCAACCAATCAAGTTTTAGGACTTGGTTCAGGTCGTTCTGGGTCTGCTAGGTGGTCGTCTTCCTGACGGAGTCGCACGGCGTCCCTCGGAAGACGTAATGATGGAGACATTCGTGCCACGTGCCAAGCCATCGAAGCATAGGTCTTTCCGTTGGGAAAAGCAGCTGCTCAACCTTGAGTTTATCATACTGCCGTGTTTCGCACCATATCCGGGCGAGTAACCCCACAACAACTCGAAAAACTCGTATCTCGGCAGCTTGTATTCGCCATAAGACTACTTGATGATTTTTTGATCAAGTTAAGGCTACATTTTTTGATGTTCCACTGGAGTTGCCTGTGAGCGACCTGTCATTTATTTTCTGCATTCAGAGATTATTGGGCTGCATCTTAAAGGTAGCTATAGGAGTACACATGTAACGAGAGATTCCATCGGCTGGTACTCTAGTGGAGTGCTTAGCGAATTCTGTCTCATGGCCTGGCACTCACCACATGCGAATTTTGAACTGCTCGGATTTCGCATTAAGAGATTCACTACAGTCGACAGCTTTTTCTGAGTTTATAGAGAACGATGCCAGGAATATAATTGCTTCCTGTCTATCCGTGAGATTATAAATATTTTGGGCGAATATCACATTCCACCTTCACCAGGACAAGTCTTCGCTAATAGCCATTACTCCTGCTTGGAAGACGATGCAGTGATTCAGGAGACGAACAGTTTTAGACACTCTGTGAAAACGCCACTTCCTACACCATCTTCCATCTTGGAACCGTCTATGTAAAAGGGTATAGTGCCGCCGTACCACATTTCTCTGTCCAGAATCAGGATTTCAATGCTGTTTTTCTGGAAGTCTCGTAGTGAAGTGTAATCTAATTAGCACATGCGAACTAATTGAATTGAGGTAAGGGTTTCTTCGTGTAAGATCTTAAAAAGTTCCTAAAGTTAATCACACCATTCAGAGCAAGCCTTTAGACGAAGTGTGCGGTTGGTTGCTATTTGTTAATCAATCGAATTTCAAGCTCATCGGTGGGAGTAGTTTTAAGGGATCCACTGAAGCTGATGAAAGCTCATCCCTGTACCTTCCCTAATTTGTTGAGGTGAGTACTGGCGTTTAGTACGGGCCACAACTAACCCACGCCATATAAGAGGATGTGTCTGATGGCAACTATTAGAAGTCAATGCGTCATATAAGGTTGAAGACACCATTTGTGCCCTATTTCTCTCTTGCTCATTCATAAGGCTGTAGAGACTTTTCTTATTTTTTCTGTTCAACATAGACTTCCAGTTTAATCTGTTGTTTAGTAAAAGATCGAAGATTATTATATACTGATGCCATTCCGAATGAGTGTGTAGTATGGCAATACATAGAAAACGTGGACAGCTCATAATAGTAAGTAATCGAGTAAGGTTTATGCAGACTACAGGAGAAAATGTATGTGTTGCTCAATTTTAGCAAGATTGTACCTGTCTAATCAACAAGACCATTGCGTCTCTGATGGGATGGATGTAGACAGATACATCAGACATTCTCTGCTACGTTGCCAAACACTGTCGAACTCGAAGTCAGGTAATACCTTTCAGGTATTCATCGTCTATGCACGCCTGTCAGACAGTGCGAAAGCAAACAACGTGTCAACACAACTTACTTACTTACTTAAGGTGGCGCTACAGTCCGGGGTGGACCTGGGCCTCAACCAACAAGCGTCTCCAGCCAGCTCGATCTTTAACTAGCTGTCTCCAGTTTCGCACGCATAGTTGGTTGAGGTCCCTTTCCACTTGCGTGCGCCACCTGAGTCGCGGTCTTCCTCTACTGCGCCGTCCCTCGGGGGTGGATTCGAAGACTTTTCGGGCCGGAGCATTGGTTTCCATCCGCTCTACATGACCTAGCCATCTCAATCGTTGGATCTTCACTCTTCTGGCTAAGTCGATGTCGCTGAACAGCCCGCATAGTTCGTCGTTGTATCTCCTCCTCCACTCACCATCTATGCAGACGGGACCGAAAATCACACGAAGAATTTTCCTCTCGAAGCAACCAAGAGCTGCTTCATCCGCTTTTGACAGAGTCCATGCCTCCGCGCCATATAGCAGGACTGGGACGATTAATGTCTTGTAAAGCGTTACCTTGGTTGTTCGACAGACGGCTTTGCTCACCAATTGTTTTCTTAGCCCAAAGAAGCACCGATTGGCAAGAGTTGTTCTTCGTTTTATTTCAGCGCTGGTGTCGTTGTCTGAGTTGATAGCGGTTCCTAGGTAGACAAAGTTTTTAACTACCTCAAAGTTATATCTGTCTGCCGTGACGTTCTGACCGAGACGTCGGTGTTGGGTGTCCTTTCTTGTTGACAGCATATATTTGGTCTTACCCTCGTTTACCGCTAAACCCATCTTCGCGGCCTCCGTTGCAATACTCACAAAAGCGCCCTTGACATCACGCTGCGTTCTTCCGATAATGTCAATATCGTCGGCATATGCGAGTAGTTGGACGGACTTCTGAAAGATTGTTCCTCTGGTGTTGGCGTTTGAGTCTTGAACAATTCTCTCAAGAACGATGTTGAAGAAGTCGCATGACAGCGCGTCGCCTTGTCTGAATCCTTTTTTGACATCAAAGGTCTCGGTTAGGTCTTTACCGACCTTGATGGAGCAGCGTGCATTCTCCAAAGTCATCCTACACAAACGGACGAGTTTGGTAGGGATGCCAAAACTAGACATTGCTCTGTATAACCCGTCTCTATAAATGCTATCATACGCGGCCTTAAAATCGATGAACAGATGGTGGGTATCGATTTGTTGCTCCTGGGTTTTCTCCAAAATCTGCCGGAGTGTGAATATTTGGTCGATGGTGGATTTTCCTGGCCTAAAGCCACACTGGTATGGACTGACCAAGTTGTTGACGAATGGCTTTTGGCGTTCACACAGTACGGCAGATAATATCTTATAGGCGATGTTAAGGAGACTTATCCCCCGATAGTTGGCGCAGTCAAAGGGGTCTCCTTTCTTGTGGATCGGGCAAACAATGCTGAGGTTCCATTCATCGGGCATGTTTTCCTCCGACCATATTTTACAGATGAGTTGGTGCATGCTCCTTACCAAATCATCGCCTGCGGCTTTAAAAAGCTCGGCGGGTAGGCCGTCAGCTCCAGTAGCCTTGTTGGATTTCAGTTTAGATATAGCAATCCTCACTTCATCCGGGTCGGGTGGACGGAATTGTTGATCTTCATCGTCCCTTTCATTGGGGTTGAATGGTTCGTTCTGCCTGACAGCGGAATTTGGTTCTTCGTCGCCGTTATACAGTCTGCAGAAATGGTTTCTCCATATCCTCAGCATCGACTGTGACTCTACTACGATGTTCCCTTGATCATTCTTACAGGCTTCGGTTCGGAGTTTACAACCTTGACTGGTTGACTTTACCCTTTGGTAAAACTTCCTTACCTCATTCCTGCAGTAGTATCCCTCTATTCTGCCGATCGCGCGCTTCTCATGCTCCTTATTTTTTCTCCTGAGAAGCCGGTGTTCGTCTCTCCTCTTCTGCTCGTAGAGCTCTCGAGCAGCTCTTGTCCTTCTTTGCAGTGCCGCTTTGTATGCTTCTTGCTTGGCTGCATTCGCCTGCCGACACTCATTGTCAAACCAACAGTCAAGCTCAATATTGTGGAGAGTAGGCCCTTAACGGATGTAAATACAAAATTAGCTAATGTCAACGACGAGCGTATGGTATACACAAGCGTCAATCAAATATCATTGTTCCTTTTAAATAAAACCAAAGTTCAACGAAACTTCACAAAACTAAGCTAAGCTCGTTTGTTATGTTCAAGAACCTCAACTGATCCGGATAACGTAAACGAAAAGCTATGGTATCAATTAATCATTTCTTCTGTAAGCTACATTTCGAACCGTTAAATTCAAGTGCCTTTGGATGGATTCAAGTCTAATATCCACAAAAGGGTGTGTTCTTTCTCCGAACCTCTCTTTAATTGTTCACTACCTCACTGATGACAACACCCTCAGCTTCTCATATTCGGTCCAGCATCCATACGAGCCCACTCTTCGGCCGTAGAAGTGAATTCCGATCTTGAAAGAATAGTTAAGGAGTGAAATTCAATGCTTCAAAAACCTAATGCCGTCTGCTATCACTTAAGCGAACCCCAGTTGTGGCGCTTGTATCGATGAAACCGGAATAACTTTTAATCCTTGGTCTGTGTATCGAGGCAACACTTAGTAGCAACGATCACATTTGATCGCGTCTTAACTGCTCTGTCTTGACTCTGTACACTTAAAAGTATTAATAATCCATTTGGCGCTCGCAAAATAAAGAATAAACTTAGCCTGTGCACCATTTACGAGAAACACCATTTAGTGTTGCCCAACTGCGTCGTCTTCAAAGCTACAAAACGAAAGCAAAATCACAAGAAATCCTAAGACAAAATTCGCTGACATTATCATTCATTCTCGTTGCAGCCGCTACAGTCATCGACCTCAGTCGCGAGGTGGACCACGAAGTGTCTACTCAGTGGCGAGTACGGCCAAAACTGGCCGCAGTGGACGGTCGCAAAAACACAGAGGTGCCAAAGTCGAAGCGATGTCAGCTCCAAATCCATTCTGTCCGAACGTCAAGGGCGTATGCTGCCTCATGCTTCTGCTTAACTTAGGCCTTATTCTAGTGACGCTGGGCTTCGTGATTGTCATTCAGTTCTTCGAGCCGCTCTTCGTATGGTAAGTCAACAACAACGCTGTCCGCATTTCATCAGCCGAACACGCGACTAACTCCCCGTTCACTTTTAGGGTTCTGGGAATAATCTTCCTCATCTTTGGCTTCCTCACACTCATCGGCAGCATGGTGTACTGCGTCTACGTGTGCCGCGACGCCAAGACACCGTCCCAAGTGCGCAACGAAGACCTGTACTGGACCCGCCACTGGCAGAAGAACATCGGCTACACACCTCAGGAGATCAATTACAAAGCTGACAAGTACGACGGCTACTCGGATCGGTATTCTGTAAGCAAAATGAGCGGCAAATACTCGGATCGTGAAAGCAACCGTTATTGAGTTGCAATGTGCAGTTCAACAACAACAACAACAAACAAAATGCCATAGCCGGGAACAGACGTTTCATTTTAGAGAATAAGAGTGATCCTGTTCACCGAAAAGGGTTTCAGTCAGTCTCGATAGATAGTTCGATGTAATGAGATAGTTTTTATGTTTATGTGTCTAACGGGCGTGCACACGTCACCGATCAGCCTAACCATGCGTCTTAACTTTAAATACGTTTCTACATATGTAACAAAAATGTAAATTTAATTGTACTTGTTGAATACTTTAGGGTAACTAACTATTTTTATACCTTTCGTCTGTAAATTAACAATGGTTTGTTTTTCTTTTGTAATTTCTTTGTGTATCCACAATGTATTTGAACGTTTGTAAATAATATGCATACAGATACATACGTATATTCGTAAATTAAATAATAATACCTACTGGAAAACAAAAGACAATTAGTTTTAATGCTGGAAGAGGGCCAAGATGTGCAAGACTGTGCAACGACCTACGCGAGCTGATCGTGAGCACTGCGAAAGGAAGCTAGCTGCAGAATCCCGCGGAAGGCCAGGTGGAAGATGGAGAAATGCTGGGACAGGAATGATGAGGGAAAGATGTGTGGGTGTCCGCCGTGCAGACGATATGAACATATGAGACTTTCCTTTCCTACTAAAACCATGCGAAATCGTTTAGAAACTTTACTAGGTTTTCCTGTTCTACACCGTAAAAGTCCTCCATCTCTACATCTTCTGCAGATGTCGTTTTTGTGATAAGTTCAGGCGCAAAGAGTGGGTGCTAATAGAACAGTGGCCGATGAAAGCTCCTATTAGCGTTCGCCCTCCCTTGCCACTAAAGCTGATCAGTGATCAGTGATGAACATAACATTTCTAAGCGTTGGCAACATAGTTATTTAGATCCTGTTCCCCCTCATCTTAGGGATTTGAGGCTATACTACGCCTACCGTGCCTATCGTGCCATCGTGTGCGGTTTCTCACAATGAGTTTCAGCTCCCTCCAAATCTTATCCTGTTGCCGGGGCTCCTCCCCTATTGTCCTGCGCCATGTTCTTCTCGGTTGACCCGTTTTTCGACGCGTTTCTAGCAGGGTCCCACTGCATTGCATATTTGGCTACAGAACTGTCGTCTTTTCGGGTAGACCACTTGCGCCGTTAAGAACTGGAACGTTTCAGATAAGAGTAGGTTTCGTAGACATCGGTTCACAAATGTCTGTAGTCTTCTTGTGATAATGGCGGCCACTTTCCAAGTACTGCACTCATATAACAGCTGGACTCACCAATGGCACAAGTAAAAAACGCCATACACGCCTCTTTAAACGGCCCTCCGTTTTATCCTTATAAATAAGTTTAGAATCCAGCATGACACCTAGGTACCGCAATGCTTCACTCAATCTAGACCATGATGTGCAAGAATTGCGATCCCACCGATTTATTATATACTTTAATATGATAATATGGATGTCGCTGCAATTCGCAGCGCACCTAACTTCTCAGCAACCACTTGTGTTGTGCGTACTCTTATCCTCTCATGATTTGAAGGGACATACAATTTTTTGCCGCCACGAAATGGCCAAGTTTGAGAAGCTTTTTCTGGACAGGAATACTCCGTGCGCATGACAGCGAATCGAATGTGGTGTACCTGCTCTGCGATCTAATCGCTAGTTCTATCGAAATTGAATCATCTGACTGGCATCAGTTCATCCGTCTAGTCAACATCCGTCTATTACGGTCGGAAATGTGCTCGAATCGAGCAGTCTCATTATTGCTTTCCCCGATCCCAGGAAAATAATTTCCTATAGAGCAATGAGTGTCCTTCGGAGCACGTGCAAGATCTACTATGCTAACTTATGTCCTTGCCTGAAGTCATCCGTCAACAATCCGATAGGTATGGTGTAGCTTAAGGCCATGTAAGAGATCTTCAAACTGCAGCAGATGCTGGAAGTGAAGATCGACCCTCATCACCTGCTCATCGATTTGAACGCCGCCTATGACAGAAAACTGTAGATCAGCAGAATTTAAGGTGAGAGATCGATACTCACTACCGTCTAAGAGCGTGAATAGGGACGAGTTGCATACATAGTGCCATATCGGAAATGTGCAGGATAACGGTGTAGATTACACAGCAGAGGACCGTGCGGAGCTCCGGCTGTTATCACATTGATATGATTGACAGAACATAAGGAGCCGTGAATTACTCGTTTTCTAGCGTTAAACGGAAGCGTCGATACACATGATGTATTTATCAACCTTAAGGCTAGTTTTGCCATTTCTACATCATTCTCGACAAGAACGTAAGGCAATTGAGATAAGGCACCCTCTCGCAGAATATGTCTCAAACGAGTTTGAATCTCTCGTCTCAGGTGGCTATGTCGGTTATGTAGAGTGAATGAAAACCAACCCCGATGGATAACGCGGGAACGGAAGACCTCCCCTCCGGTAGCACAAACTGGAAAGGGAACTCAGCTAAACGTGCGTAGCTAGAAGCAACTAGCACAGGACCATGCTAGATGGAGATCAATAATGGCTGAAGCACAGGTCCATTGCGCCGTCCTTAAAATCTTGTGCAATTTTAAAAGTTTATGAATAATTCAATGGTCTCTTCTAGTTTGCATTGATTGCGATTAAAGGACAACATTAAGCCATTTACTATAGAGTATTATGGCACACAACTGTGAAGTTCATCGCACGATAAATTGTTTGCTATAAGTTTTCTTAAGCGAATGATTCCCAAGACCGATAACCTCAACCACGCGCTTCACACTTCAATACATTAAAATCGAGCAAATGCTTATGCACTCTGAAGTATAAAAGAAATTAATGCAAAGTGACAACGAAAATTACACATTTTCCATTACGACAAGATTTCAAATGCTAAACCGCTTTTTGAAACACCTTAAAAGCTTTTGAAACTAGTTTCATCAACTTTTCAAACCAAAATCGTTAGTTTTTGCACTCCTCTGTCAAAGAAAAGCTTTTGTCTTTATTTACACATAAGCCTCAGTGCCATCCCTGTCGGGAGACAACCCCATTCTCTGATTTTCTTTGTTTCATCTACCAATTCGTTTTCACTGTCAAGTGTCAATTGAATGAAGTGATGCCGTGTTAAATGCACTTACGTATTAGAAACTTTCTATTTCCTGTCAACCATTGCAAATCCAAATTTAGATGAATGAAGCTCGAAATATTTGCAATTGATTTTGCTGCGCGTCGTTTCAGCTACTGAATTAATCTCCCACCTATCAGTCGAAGACCACCCTAAACTAGATACCAACTTGCAATGACCAACGGCAACTCTTTGCGGAACAGTCATTGAATTTTCCCCCCGAGAAACATATATCCAAAATGTTCCATTCATCGTCATTCATTCAACGAACTTCTTCTCGGAAGTAACGACAAAAATCGTGAGTGTATCCACGAAAGCCAACAAAAAACAAACGATTTCCCACGACAAGAAAATGTCATCCACCCCGAGTACCAGCAGCACCCCAACCAACACCGCCGATACTCCCACAATCAGCTCCAACTTGGAGTTCGTACGCGAAGAAGACTTCGTTGAATACTTCATATTCCCAGCACCAGCTGATGATGGAATTTCCAACAAAGAACTCGAGAATTTGCTTCAGAAAATCAACACACAAGTGGACCAAATCACTCAGGACTATATCTGGCACAAGGATGAGTTTAATTTGAACATTCGCACTGACGCCCTGCAGACGCTGCTCGAGGAGGAAAACAACGAGAAGTCGAGTGAGTGCAGACAAGTGAAATATTCTTTTTGTTGGCCTATTTATAGTTCATTTTCTTTCATGCGTTTTTCCTCGCCAGGTTCACTGCCACCCCACCTGCATGGGATAACCCATTACGGTGACAATATCCAAGACGAATGGTTTATCGTGTATTTGCTGTACGAGATCACGCGTAGGAACGACGGCGTTGTGGCTCGTGTTGTGGATGCCGACGGAGAGTTCCTTGTTATCGAAGCAGCAGACTTTCTCCCCAAATGGGCGAACCCAGACACGTGCGAACAAAGGGTAAGTGGGTGCAGCATGCAAGTGCTTTGTTCATGCGGAAGTAGGTTGGGTCCATTGTTGTCTGATCGTTCACTTGTTTCGCCCAATAGGTGTACATATCAGAGGGCCATCTGCAACTAGTGCAGAACTCGCCTTCGAACTCGACCAGCGTTATGCCGGTTGGAGCGGCGCTGACTAAAATTGCTCAAAATCCGACGCTTTACCGGGTTTCAAATGACATCCAGAACTGCATCGATGAGCGGCTGGAAGAGTTCACGCCAGGTCGCCGTGGAGCAGCCATCCACACGCAAATCGTTCGTCTTCCAATGGGCGTGGCAGCTATTCTGAATCAACGCCCATCGTTGATAGCCTCGGCGTGCAGGGCATTCTGCGAGCGGGATCCCATCGACATGAAGGCCTGCCGTGCGATGAGGTTTTTCCCCCCGGAGGACAGGGTGCGGTCAGCTGTCAAATTCACACGGTGTCTGTACGCGATGCTGATGCACAGTGAATACACGCCGGATCGACGCACGGGCTGGAACCTGCCCTCAGCCGTGGGTTCTGACGAGTACAAAGAGGATTTGTTGGGGGTGAAAATCGCTTGCGGCTTCGAGATACTCGCTTCACAGGCGAAGGAGAACGGCTGCCTGGAGAACGACCCGGCTTGGCGTATTTACCTCAAGAGTCTGGTGAACAAAGGCTACTTCAAGGACAATTTGGAGGGCTCTGCAAAGTACAAACAACTTCTGGAGGACGCCAAATCGTTCTTCACCACCAACAAAGCGCGATTCCGCACGCGACCAATTGTCGGCAAGGAAATCGTGGAGATGCTGCGCTCACTGGACTCGGCATCGCTGGAGAACTTGCGCGAGAATGAGAACAACCTTCCATGCAGCGACAGCGACGGCTGGCTGAACATATCCTCCGAAGAACTGGACGCAATGCTGACCCAGAAGTACGGCGTGAAGAAGCTCTACACACCCACAGGGGATGTGAATGCCAAAGAGTTCACCTCAAATATCACTGAATTCCTCGACAGACAATCAGAGTTCGATGGCATCGACGACGATGCGCCAGTTCCGTCGCCAAGGAAAACAAACATTCGCAAGAATCAATCAATGCGACGCGCCGTCAGGGAGAACCCAATCGCCGCCGCCTCTCCAGACCAATCTGTCAGCTTTGATCCGGACGCGTTCTCTACGCACGTGAAGAATTTCTTAGATTTCGTGATTCCAGAGGACAACTGGGAGTCCAATTCCGAGATGAGCGACTACGAGGACGAAGATGATCTCGAGAAGAACATCGAAGAGATGACCAACTCCGAGATGCACATTCAGTCAGACATCAAAGCCTACATGGACCAGATGGACAAAGAGCTGGCCAAGACCACCATTGGCAAGACGTTTGTGAATACCGATGAGAAGCGTCCAAAATCATCCGCCGACGATGATTTCGACGACATTGAGTCCTTTAAGCCCATCGACATCAACGTCAACACACTGAAAAACATGATGGACAGCTACAAGTCCCAAGTTGGTGGGCCCGGCCCGGCGTCCAACCTGTTGAACGCAATGGGCGTGGGAATGGGAACCACCGACGGCCCCAAACCCGACGCCGATTTGGCTGAATCGACCGTGTAAAGGAATGGCTCTGCAATTGTACTTACTAGGAAGGTTTCACAATGCATTTTACAAATTCCATTTCATCACAGCACACATACAAGTAATCGAACACAGGAATAGCTTTAATGTACTTTTTTTATTTAGTTTCTTCGTCCATTTTTTTTACTTCGTAACAATCGATTCAAAGTATTTCATTTGTCTTCTTAATAAGCAATAAAAATCGTGAATTCCCAAGGTCGCCTTTATCATGATTCGTTGTTCCATCGTCCACGAGAGTTGTGATTTCGATGGTGGTTCCTGTGTCCACCACGATAGTCGCCATACGGTCGATAACCGCCTTCTCTACGATCGTTGTTCCATCGGCGATTGCTCCTATAATCGCCTCCATTGTGATGTGAATTTCGGTTGAATGGTTTATTTTCTCCCCAATTCTGGACAACAGGGGGATCCGGTAATCCCTGGGAGCAATGTTTCATGAATTCCTCGTCTTCTTCGGTGAAACGGCTGGCAAACTCTTCTTCACATTCATCCAGGAACTCGATGTCCTTATCAGTGAGGCGATTGATTTTTCGATTAGGATCCACCATTTTATATTACTTTACTTTCTTTCACTTAGACTACTGGATTAAGTTTGGTTCTAAAATAGAACCACGAAGGGACAAGTACTGAATGGGAGGCTGAAAAATATTGAATATGTCAACATTAATTACTTGTCATTAGAGATGAACCATTCACAATGCACGTATGTGGGTAATTACTTAAGGGTGCAAACGCAATGGCTGAAGCGGTAATTGTATACATTTCGACCGGTTGGATGTGGAAACGAATTACAAAAATTCCCCATTAATTATGCATTATATGCAAGTTCAGATTTATCTCAATGCAATGAAAAAAGGAGAAACATTTGTTTATACACATCCGAAACTGCACACCATTGCCCATTGTTATCTCAGCACAATCTGATCCAGTCACAATGTGACACAAAATGACAGTCCATCAATCCATGTGTAGATGTCACAGCCCAGCGATTAAAACGTAAACAAAGACTAAAATTCCTCGGTTTCTTCAATAAATCTCACAGAAATGTTATCAAATCTTGTGGTAGCCAATCAAAAATTTGTTCTTTTCATCGGTAAGTGGTGCCCGTGAAGTCATCCTCAATCGCTGCATGTAAATTTTACCTTTCCTCAGACAATGTTGGGCTTGAAAAAATCGCATCGAAAACAATTCAGGGTCTACTGCAGGAACAAGGGCAAGGTGATAGTGTGAAATTGTGGAAAATTTCACTTTCTAATCCATCCATTGAAACGTCGTACCAAACATTTTTAAAGGAATGCACGGATAGTGAAACTAAATTCAATGTTATTCTACCAATGCTTAGCGATATTGGAATATATAATCACAGGATTTCGGAACTATTTCAAGTGATTCATCAGCTCAAGCAGAATCGCAATGTGAAGCAAGTATTTCTGTGGGCCACTACATCGTACCTCTTCGAAGCATTCACTCTCGCATGCCTTGAGTATATGGCGGACATAGTACTCACCATAGAATCTAAGACAAATCTATCAATTTTGAATAGGAAATCTGGTGGAACAGTTACTAATAAAGTGAGTTGACTGACATTCACAGCTCGCTCGATGAACACAAGCAGCTAATTATTCTCCCTTTGCACAGCACTACACGTACACTACAACCAAAGATAGTTTCAAAGTGGAACCATTGAAGTCAGCGACCAAAAAGCCGGAGAAGCAGCCAGTTAAGCCCGAACTGCTGGGAACGTTCAAGATTGAACTGGAAGAGGATGAACTGGTTGCGAGGAATGCCCTGAAAATGCCATATGAAAAGTAAGATATTACATTATTTTGAAACAGTACCATGCTCAGTGAATTCTCTTGCAGAACAAGTGAAACCGAAGTTAGTGGTGGCGGCAATATAATCTACACTCCTGACAAGGATGATGATTTCGACGAAGAAGATCCGGACGACGATTTGTACATATAACGTTCATCTCGCATGTATCTAAGGCATGCGTTTACCTGTTTGTTGTAAATAATAAAACGAATCGTGCGCAACGAAGCAAACGTAAAATTTTCATTGTGTTCTCTGCTGTGTGTGTTAACTGAAGCTTTGCTTATGAGATATGATGGGAATGCCTGAAAGTGGCAATCATGGCCTTGCAGAGAAGGAGTGCTTCTGGCATTGGTGTTATGAACACTCGTTTGTGCCTGCTGTTTGGCAGGGATGCAGCTGGCTCATAGTCACAAAATTGAATCACTTGTTTGGCGGTTCAGGTTTGCAAAATGTGAACACAATCAAAGATGTCTGCAATAGAATGCAAGATGTTAAGGAAAATTCTTTCGCTAACCAGATTCGAAGCAAATGACACCATCGGGACATGGGGGACGTCTAACTGAATCGTTCCGGCAGAATTAAGAAATAAGTCTCTCAAGAAATGTTCAGAAGGCACTTCAATAGAAAGACGATAGAGCAATCGCCAAAACTGGTAAATTCTCACGGACCACTAAAGATGCAAGGATACCTCAACCTCCAAGCAAACTGATCGTTCGGGGTTGGGTTGATAAAACAGAGAACGTGTACTCTTTAAAGGGAAATGCAACACAACTAGCAAAATGTAAAAACAAAAAAGCTTAGATTAAACATAGACTCGCCAAATAACTTGACGGCATTTTGCACTAGAAATGATTGTCAGCTTTGGAACACTAACGTCACTTTGAGTCGTCGAAAGTGCAACAGATCAAAGAACTCAATGAATAATCAAATTGTGCTCCAAAAAAATTAGTTCAACCACGAACAGCAAGATTATAGGATCCAAAGTGCCTGGCTGGAGAGGTACATATGTGGGGTGAGACCTATTTCAACAAAGCTAGTACATGTGCAGGAATTTAATTATACATAGAGACCCTGTTCTGATAGCCCTAGTTTTCGCAGGAGCTCCCTGAGTCTTCAATGACTTGTTAGGATACGGAGTTGATTTTTGTTCATTTTGATAAACGCCTCAAGATCTTTCCAGTTTTCTGCGAAGTTCTTTCTTTCCATTTCCATGAGAGGGTTTCGATGTTCCGTTCCTAGCTAGGGAGTTGGCTATTTCATTGAGCATTGACTGTAGGTGTCTATTCCGAAGATCATAGCACTGATGAATCCATGCAACTCAAGCTAGTCTCTTAGGCAGAAATGATAGCGATCAAAAACATACCGTCCTGGCTCATGACAGAGATATTGCTATCTGTTCAGACACCCAGTCAGCGATTAAATTAGTGGACATCGTCATTTTCTATTCAAAGCTACCCTAGAGCAACTGCGAAATGGATGAACTCATTAGGCGTGTTGCGGCCCCTTCCCTCTCACCAGGAGGAATCCGGCCACCTATCCATCTCCGTACAGCTTACCATCATTTAAAGATGTACACAATCAGTGAAGAGGAAGCGACTAAGAGATATTTGAACACGAATTAACCTCAAAGGCTCTGCTTGTCTATTCAAACTGTGTAAGGCCCTATTCAGGACGCCTGCTCGTAGGATGGGTGTCCCATACAATGTATCACAGAGAATCTTCACGGCTGAGGAGGAGGTCGCATGTCAATTCGTCTTCTAATCCATCCAAAGGAACAATCAATATGTACTATGAATAACTTTCCAATTGAAGTTGGAGCGAAATGCCGAAATTCCCTGAATCGAACTGACTATGTACACGAAGGTCTTTCGACCGAAAACGAGCGAATGAATTGATGCCAGACAGCAACATCTAAAAGTCAATAGACTCGCTTGACCAGCAACGTATTTTGTCATGTTTGTCTCTGTTTTGTCGCAATTTAAACAAACTATGCTCGCCCGCAGGAATGCTTATAAATTCACCCTCAAATCTATTTTTGAACACAGTAACAGGTTTAGAGCCTCATTTATTAGCCGCGACGTACGACTATCGATCATTTTCAATTAAGGGCATTCGTCAGCAGATTGGACTTCGGAAATGCATACGCTGTTATAGAACTTAGTGAAACCAAATAACAATAACAAAAATAACAAGAGACCTCTGACAATGGTGCAAAGAAACAAGAGGCTTTCTTTGAATGTCAAGTTTTAGAGCTCAGGGATTTAACAGACGACGATGTCTCTTTTGAAGATCACGTTGTGCTTAAGCCACACGAAACGGCCACGATCGACTACTGTACTATAAGCAATATTAACCGTCCGTCGAAACAACAAGGATAAGCTTTGCCCTCTTCTGTTGTATCAGTCCTTCCAGGTATCATAGGGCCTTATTGCTAGTGTCATCTAAGCAGACTGAGTTTGGTATTGGTCTACTACAAGGACTCATTCTCCACAATATATTCTGAGGATGCTAGAATGACCACCTGATTGCTGCTGAGTAGTGGTTATCGATTATCGATTCTTCTTCGTCTTTTCTCGCCGCATGGTTCAGGGGTCACTACAGTTTTTCGGAGCACTCGATCCTTCGCTATCAACTCTACCTAAAGGGTGATTTTTAGCTATTACCTTTTTGGCAACACTGGCTTAAACAACACTGTTTTGTTTCACTGTCAAACATCTTCAGTTTGGTCTATAATTTAACCATGAATCGTCTTACAAACGAAATGCGTGCTCTGTTAAGAAAGTTCATCGCGCGCTTCTTCCATTCAGTTCCAGTTCAGCGACGAAGCCCATTTTTCGCTCAATGGGTACGTAAATAAGCAGAATTGTCGACTTTGGAGTGAATATCAGCCAGAAGCATTGCAAGTGCTACCAATGTATCCAGAAAAAGTCACAGTTTGGTGCGGTTTATGGGCTGGTGGCATCATTGGACCGTACTCCTTCAAAAAGAAGATGCGAATCGTACCGTAACAGTGAATGGTGAGCGCTACCGTGAGATGATATGCAATTTTTTTTTTGCCCAAAATGCAAGAGCTTGACTTGCATGACATGTGGTTACAACAAGACGGTGCCACATGCCACACAGCGCAACAATAGACTTATTGAGAGGCGAGTTCGGTGAAAATTTGATTTCACGTTCGGGACCGGTCAATTGGCCACCTAGATCGTGCGATTTAACGCCTTAAGACTATTTTTTTCGGGGCTGTGTTAAAGCTCATGTCTATACAGACAAGCCGTCTTCAATTGACGCATTGGTAGACAGACGGTGGTGAGATACCGGCCGGAATGTTGGAAAGAGTATGCCAAAATTGGACTGAGCGGATGGACCATTTGAGGCGCAGTCAAGGTCAACATTTGCATGAAATAATCTTCAAACATTAAATTATATGGACCGTACTATCGATTCAAATGAAGATTTCATGCATTTTTCTGAATTTTATGATTTTTTTTAAAGTATAGCTTTGAAAAAAACACCCTTACGTTGCTTCAATCACCTCGTCCTTGGTCTGCCAAGGGGTCGCCTTCCTGATAAAATCGCATTTAAGTCACGCCTCGAAAGGCGTGGTTATGGGGACATTCGTACACGGCGTCCAAACCATCGAAGCATAGCCCTTAACGTTCGCAGAAACAGCTGCTCAACGTTGAGTTTCTCGCTCACTGTCGTGTTTCTCATCCTGCCTCGTGATCCCCGGCATCTCAGCTTGCACTCGCAGCCTTATTCTGTCGGTCACTACCCAAATTTCATGACCATAGTCTAGAGTTGCAACAAATACTCAGCTGAAAACCTACAACTGGGGTTAAACTCGGACCTTCTGATTCTGTACTGATATTCCAATTTTGATACTTTCAATGATTGATCACAGTCAGATCCGGAGAGCATGTTGGCGCAGAGATTTTCCTTGAAGATAGAACGAGACGGTGTCGGATCGGTTTCTTGATTAAGAGTGTCCACAATAAATTCTTCTTTAAACAACAATTGCTTTTAAATCTTCACTGCAGTATTTACAGGTTTACGATCCGACCTTAACAGAAACCTATTGTTTACTCAGACCTCGTTGCAACGTACACAGTAGTGATGGGAATTATCGAATGAATTTCACTATCGAGAGTTAGTAACTGAATGATTTCAACTATCGAATAGTTTTGTTCATTCATTCATTCATTCCCATACTGGGTTGTTAAAAACCTATGACCAGGATTTGGTGGGTGGGTTTCCATCATTATGAACGAATCATTCATTCAGTGAAAAAAAAACATTCGAACTCATTTCCCAACTGAATCGAACTTTCGACTCGAACCAAACCATATACGTGAACAATCTGTCATGCAATGTATACATACACAAAATTCTCTCTAAGAACTTAATACATACCAATTCTCTCTCAGAAAAGCTACAATAAACATTTGACTCAGTCCAGCCAGCCATACAATTAAAAACAATTGAATATTTGTTTCGTTCAATTGGATAATTGAATGATTTTCGACAATCGAATAAATGAAAAGTTTGCAACTATCGAATAACTAGATAGTTTTTATTCGATAGTTCCCATCACTACTACACAGGTCCTCTAAATTCCTCTTTCTATATCATCATTTCATGATATGTCTTATCATTCCAGTGATGCCAGACTTTATTTATTTACAGCAATGACGAAAAAAATACTTTTTCCTACGCAGTTTTTTAAAAATACCCACTGTATTACCCACGAAAATATACACACAAAAGAACACACAACTATTGTATGAAAAAACAACAAAAACAAATTCAGTCTTTTAATAACAAAACTAGGAACAATGAAATAAATGTACAAGATATAAGGAGCAGATTACAAATATATGGTCATTTGCATAAAAACAAAGGTAGTTTAATTTTAGAGTTTAAGATTAAATTATCGATATTCAAGAATACACATTGCTTGAATTGTGTAACAATATGTGATCCTCATTCACAACTAAATTGAATCAAGTAATGTCTTTCGATTGGAATGCTGATCGTATTTCCTACAAATATGTTGTCTAAGGCGGTCATAACATGTGTATCTAGATTATGCAATACACTAAGTTTAGCATCTCATTGAAGGGAAAAAAGTTTGGATTTATGATATTTCTAGACAATTTTAAAACCTTCATGTGCTGAAATAGCTCGTTAAACTCGTTAAAAATGGAGGGAATATTTAAGGAAATAAAAATGTGCCTTATATTTTTTTGTTCTAGGTCTTCCTGAATTTTTTCGGCTTTTTTTCGTTTGTCGTCAAATGAAGCTATTCGAAAAAAGGATCTTAATACATCCCAATTTTCAAGAAGTCTTTCCACACGATGATGAAGTGAAAGCCAGCGAGTACTTGCTGGTTTCAACATTTTCTTCACCTCTCCACCAAAATACTCTCGGAATTCAGCTAAGTCTGCTGAGCTTTTGGCACTTTCTGAAACATAACTTAAAATTCCTCGCACGAGTTCTTCACACTCTTTTGGTAATTGTTTGCAAGCGTATGAAGCAACTAGTGCCGAGGAATGACAAATTCATTTCATGAGGAATATATTTAATAATATAATATGGGTGGCGCTACAGCCCGTAGAGGGCCGGGCCTAGCTTCTCAGCAACCACTAGTGTTGTGCGTGCTATTGTTCTCTCACGAATGGAAGGGACCTACAGTTTTATGCCGACTCCGAACGGCCAAGTTTGAGAAGCTTTTTCTAGACAGGAAATACTCTTTGAGCATTGTCAGTGACTCGAAAGAGGTGGGGTCGTGAAAATTATTTTTGTCGCTCAGAGCTGGAATCGAACCTACAACAACGAGGTTGGGGTCGACGCACATACCCACAACGCCACGGGCCACCACAAACTTATTTCAATTTAGTGTAAAATGAATTTCGAATGCCTATTATAACGGAGGCATTGTCTGAAGCCATACCAGTAACATTTTCCAGTGATATTTCTTTTGCAGCCATTAATTCCAAAAATGCATCAAGTAAGGCATCTGTGGTAGTATCCAGTGCATTGATGTTGAGCATATCCAACAGTTTTGTCACGACTTATCCGGAAACGGAGTAAAGAAATCGAACCGGGCAGCATAGATGTTTAAAGTTTGTTATGTCGATGCTTTCATCAATCAATATTGAAAAATTAGTTTTTTGCAATATACCGACCAACTCCTTCTCCTCCACAGCAACAAACACTTTTTGTGTGCATCTTGTTCGCCCTAATATCACACGCAAAAAAGTTTGCCAATCAGGGAAAACATCTTCTTCATCTTGCTTCAGAGTAAAGTTTTATTTTATCATTATTTGCATTGATTTCTAGATAAAATAATGAAATATTTTGGAGAATTGAAAATACCCATTTCTTGTTCTGGTTGGTGTGAAAATACCCTTTCGCCCTATTAGCTCTTTTTGGGAACGAAAATACCCACAAAATGGGTAATCACCCACGATATGGCATCACTGTATCATCCACGTAAAAGGAGATGCAAACTCATTTGCCGAATAATACCGACTCGGTATTACCGAATTCCGAATGGCGTTGTGGGTATGTGCGTCGACCCCAACCTCAACGTCGTAGGTTCGATTCCTGCTCTGTGCGACGAAAACACTTTTCACGACCTCACCTCTTTCGAGTCACTGACAATGCTCAAAGAGTATTTCCTGTCTAGAAAAAGCTTCTCAAACTTGCCCGTTCGGATTCGGCATTAAACTGTAGGTCCCTTCCACTCGTGAGAGAACAATAGCACGCACAACACGAGTGGTTGCTGAGAAGCTAGGCCCTGGCCCCCTACGGACTGTAGCGCCACCCATATTATTATTATTATTACCGAGTTCCAGCCAAATGCACAACTTCTCCAACCTAATCTCAATCCACAGAGTAAAAAACCACCAAGTCAAAAAATACATTTTATTTCTCTTTACGTCGTTACTTAAATATTTACAAACAATTTTAAAAGTTAATCTATTTTCAATACTATACACTTCAAAGAATAACAAGTGAAAATTACCCGTCAATTTATCAACAAATGTATACAATTCCGAATTCTAAAGGAAAACTTAAAAAAGAACTAGTCCAGACTGCGGCTGAACGAATGCATGTGGTGCTCCTAAAATATGAAGAAAAAAATGCTTAATTTACTTTTCGTCAGATATCTGCTAACGTTTGGCTTTCCTTAACAACTCCTTCGTGACTACCTCGTGCGATTTCACGAATAAATGAACAAAAAAAGGATACAAATTCTAAGGTTATCCGTAATAAGAAATAATACATCATGCAGGTTCGTCTTAATTGTTTCGATTTTCTTTTCCGGATTGATTAGTTAAACGAGTTTATTATACGTTAGGCTACATGAACACACCGTCGTTCGTCCATCGTGCTCGAGAGTAATGATTGAAAAATGCGTTTTATTCACGTGAACGTCTATCTAGATTACAAATACAATAGGTAGTGAGTGGTTAAAATGTCTAGAAAAAAACGTCTAGGATAGAATACATTTAATTGAATGTACATACGTATGTACATATACATATTAGTATATATCACATTATAAGACCACATGGCAGAGGAATCGGCAAACAAACAGGTCCTTGTCCTTGTTCACGGCGACGAGGACAATTACATTTCGCGTCGCCAATCGCCAGACGAACCCCGAACCCGATTTCTCTGCCATGACGTGTTGACTTGTTACGCTTTCCGTTTAATTTGTTTGTTTGCTTCTTCTTGTGGTATTGAATAGCGTGTTTAACTGTACATGTTCGGTTTGGTTTTCATTTTAAATATTTTTATCAAAAATAAATACATTGCGCTTCGCGTGCAAACAAATGCATTGTCCTGTTTTCGGTTTCGTTTTGTTTCTTATCCTCTAAGGGAGGTGATTATGTGGTGCTTTATACAAGGCCAAGGAAGAATAGGAGGAGAATAAATATACAATGACAAGTTGACTACATAAATAGAGGAAAAAAAAAACTCAAACGATTCTAATAAATAGGCTAAGTATTTGGCTTCTTGTCCGTTCCCAGTTGAGTTCTATCTGCGGCGATGAAGTAGCACATCGACATCGCTCTTTGGATCGGGCGCAAGTGAACTCCAGGTGGTGTCCTTGCACGTGGGTAGACTTGACGCTGCACCCCCGACAACGGAGCACGTCTCACGGATGAGGAAGAATTTACCGATCAGATCGTCCGCCCAGTTGAGGAGACTGCTGCCGGAGCGTTTGGCATTCACGTAGGTCAATTCTTTCAGTATTCGAACGTCCTCGGCGGGCGGCAGGTGCTGTTGCCACTCCGTGGGGTATGATATGTCTTGAGGGCTGCCCAGGTGCAGGACTTGCGATCGGGCGTAGCGGATGTCCTGGCCGTGCTCGATCGTGACCGGCGACACGAGGAATTTCGTTTGAGCGTAGATCGAGGAGCGGCCAATCAGCTTGACCGTCCATATGCCTGGGGTGAGCGGGTGCTTTAGGTTGGCCTTGGAGAAGTTTATGGCATCCGATTGAGTGTCTTCGACGTGGATTTCATTGAAATCCTGCAGTGTTCCGAGGGGATCTATCCACAGGACCGTTAGGTTGTACGAGTGATTGTTGTCGGTCTGGGCGGACCCGGCGAAGGTGAAGCTTAAGACTATGTCCGACGATGGACCGAGAAATTTGGCAAAATTCCGGGAGATCTGCTCCTTCTGATCGAAGTCTGAGCTAACCTCGAAGTTGCGTACGCGTTTGGCAAACTTGGAGGACTTTGCAACTTTTGGGTACTGTGTTGGCCGGATGCGGGTCTCGAGCTCCACGGTCGCATTGGACGCCGTCATTGTGGTGCGGTAGCGCAGCAGGAATCCCTTGTACTCCTCGTTGCTGCGAAAGTTCGTGATCTCGAGGAGGGTGGACTTCGTGTAGTTCATCTTCCGCGCGTTTATCCGCAGCAAGCTGTTGCCGATGGTCAGGTGCAAGTCGTCTGTGGGCGATCGCTTGTCCAGGTGGTGGTACAGACTCTGCCAGTACGAGTTCAGGTTCACGTACTCCGTGGTGTACGGGCCGAAGAGCCACTCCTCCAGCTGCAAGAGAATCGCCTGGTTGATAATGGGCTCGAACTTTCTCGCGAAGAACAGCATCTTCTGTTCGGTGCCTTGCAGACGCGGCCAGTCGTCGGGCTTGAAGTCATTCGGGCTGCAGCCGCACCAGTCGACGACGTGTTTGTATTGGCACTTGCACCCCAGCTTCCGCTTCCAGTTGGTCACGTGCAGGTTGTTGTCCACGTAGGTCTGACAGAACTGCGAGTTCCTCAGCACTGTGTGGAAGAACGACTCGGCCGGCAGGAGTGTGTGGCGGAATATTGTGAGCAGGCCCTCCAGGAGCTCGTTGCCTTCGTTGGCAGTGACGTACTTCACAAATGGCCGCGATAGTGCGATCCAGTCGCTGCCGCCGTCCACCTGAATGCCCTCGGGCAGGGATCGATCGCCGATGCGCCACATGTGAGTGTCGCACTCGACGAACGTTTTATCCAGACCTTGCTTCTGAATGAATCGCTGTGTCTCGCGGCCGTGGCTCTTCACGAAGTTTCGGTTGCGATTTGCCGTGAGGAATTTGACAAGCTTCTCGACCGGCTTCACCGGGAAGTCACTCTCGCTGAGGTTTATCACGAAGTCCCACTGCCAGCTGGACTCCAGCAGATCCCGCATGCACTGCATCAGCATCGTCAGCAGCGAGGCGCCGCCCCAAATAGTCGAGAAGCGGTTGCGGGCCAACCGAATGTTGCGAAACTTCGGCTCCAGTTCTTGCAGATGACGAAACAAGTAGTCTTGACGCTGAAACGAAACAAAAAGAAACGATAAAAAGTTAGAAACTTCTCATGGAAATGCTGGAGGACGTTGTATGTCGTCGCAGCCGCAGTCCCCCCACGAGGCAGCAGCGCCTGAAGTGTGCAAACAAAAACTTATAGAAGTCAAACAAGTTCGTTTGATTTGTGCACTCGACTGCGGATGAGGACATCAATGCCGAATTACGATACTTGTGACATCGCCCGCTAAGTGGTTATCTCTGTTGTTTGCCCCGAGATAAAACTCATTTCGAAAGCGACACCGCAGCACAAGGGTCCTTCAGTCTCTTCTTGTTTGACCTCTCGTCGGTGGTCTTGATGAAATTATAATGTGCACATGGTCGGGAACGTTCCCCGTCATGTACGCCATCAGCGAATGTGGGACACGACCCGGTTGCCGTTTGCAGGGAAACATTACATTCAAGTGCCGCCGTGTAATTGTGTGACCTAAATTGCAAAACGATTGAACCCTGCATCACGGACGGCAGTACATGCGAACAAAGTAAACTCTGCATCGAGACAGCGGCGGGAATGGTCGTACGTGGAAATACAAGGGCAATTTATCGATTTTGAAGCTTACGAGGTAATGGGGATGCTGTAGTCGGATTGAACTGCCATGTGGATGGGGCTTTCAACATGCGACTCACTTCAAGGAGGCGAGGGCAAGCACGGCGAAGCCAGCCAGACAAGTGTCTACCGCTTGAGAGGTTCTAATGTGATTGGCAACAGGACCAGCACTGAATTGGGTTGGAGGCGAATGTCGCAGGGAGACAGGCGAAGCGAAACAGGGTCCATTTGTGTCCATGAATTAGAAATGACGATGATGTGGAAACGGGTTCTGCATGGCCAGTCGATAAAGGGGAAGTTATGAAAACATCATTGATTGACCCGACATGAATGCTTCCGGTTCCTGTCTGCTTTTGTTTCTTTTTAACTCCTCCTTGCTGGCCGTCAATTCCGGGCTCACATTGAATTTGATAAGGGTTGCTGCGGATGTCCTTAGGTGGCGAAGAGTTGGTGGGGGATTCACAGGCGCTTGTGTCTGGACAGGACAATAACTCTTTGAAAATTTGATTCGGTTCTTTGCCCCCAGAAGTGGATCTGGAAGCACAACAGTCAGGTGAAGCGAGTACGATATTTTGATCAGTGAGTCCAATTGTTAGTGTCACGAAGAAATAGTTGGATGGCGCAGTTGGGTGAGTGCCTGCTGTTGGTTTTAAGGGTCCCCGGTTCATGGATCGTATCGCAATGGAGGGACAATGGTCTTAGTGTGGTGGCAATCTCGCTGGCAGCCCAATAACTTAACCTAACCCCAGAATCTTCGAATCCGACCCTGTCACAACAGAGGACGCCCGCGTTTAAGGTGGCGCACCCAAGTGGAGAGGGACCTCAACCACCCTCGTGTGCAAACTGTAGGCAGCTAGCCAGAGATCGCGCCAGTTGGAGAGGCTTGTTGGTTGATGCCCAGGCCCATCGCGAACTGTAGCGCCACACAAAGAAGAAGAACCTAACCCCAAACCCGGAAGCCGTCTGTAGACTCGGGTCAGTTTTATACCTCCTTCATGTGAAAAAGCAAGGCATTTTTCATATCTTCAATCCCACAATAAAACTGCAGTCAATTAATCAAGCTAGATTCACATTTCTCCCCAGCAGTTGAAAGTGGAGGAAAAACCTAAGTGGAAAGAAAGTTGTCGATCTAAAGTTGATCCTATTCTCCAACAGGAGGGTTCTGACTTAAACGCGTTAAAGTTTGAGGTGAATCTACACAGCTTCTACAGCAATTGTGCATGCCTAGACACAATTCAAAGCTTCGCTTAAGAAAGAATTGTGTGTCCTATTTCCAAATACTTGAACAATCTGACGACTATCTGACAGGGACCGTGGTGGCCCGTGGCGTTGTGGGTATGTGCGTCGACCCCAACCTCCACGTCGTAGGTTCGATTCCTGCTCTGTGCGACGAAACAATTTTCACGACCCCACCTCTTTCGAGTCACTGACAATGCTCAAAGAGTATTTCTTGTCTAGAGGAAGCTTCTCAAACAAAGCTATTCGGATTCGACATTAAACTGTAGGTCCCTTCCACTCGTGAGAGAACAATAGCACGCACAACACGAGTAGTTGCTGAGAAGCTAGGCCCTGGCCGCCACCCATATTATTATTATTATCTGTCAGGGACGAAGGGGCGCCACTACACTTGCTACCAATAGACTTTTATGAGAAATTTTTCTACCGGAAAGACGGTCTTGAGAATCTATTAATTCAATTCGCTCAGGTCCCCGCAACCGATTTCTTGTACAAAAACATATTTACCGACATCGCTGTACTTAGTGCCATAACCCTTTCAGACCCCACTGTTCTATGTTCCATATTCCACACGAAAATGTCAAATAATTGTTTTATATTTGCGTCATCAAATATTTAGTTAAATCAGGAGAAGACGAGATTATCCCACTTCACAAAAAACGAGATTTCTGTTCATTTTTGTTGACTTCAGGTTCTCGCCTTGATGAACCATGCAATTTAAATCGAATTGCTTCAACTCCCCGAAACAGTGTGCAATATCTACATATCAGTTGCTGTAATAGGCGATGCTTCGATCGTCGCGCGGAATCTCCGACTGTGCTAAGTTAACAAACACATTCAGGGTCAAGGTCTTAACCTGAACTCTGGCTTAACTGATGAGTAATTACCGCAAGTGAATGTTAATGTTCAGTGTATGGTGTAGTGACGAACAGAATTATTTATGCGACGCTATGGTTTGGGGAAGACCTAAGTAACAAAGCATTCGAAGGAATAAAATGATGTTCTGATTACTCTTAAAAGGGTTGCAATTTAAATCATTACAGATACATCATGTCATTTAAGAGAATGCGGTACCCAGAAGCCATCAGAGAAGATGACAGTAATGTGCCGGATTATACATCAATAAGAAAAGGCACTGATTGGTGCGGGGTGACGGGTTGTGGGACACAAGACCGGTGAACAGTGGAAAAGGCCTCAACCAACTTGATTTGAGCAATAGGGAAACCAGCTAGGCAGAGATTGCGCTCACTTCAGAAGTTTGTTGGTTAAGATCTAGTTTACAAGAGAATGTTTACCATCTTCCGGGTACACATGATTGTAATTGAAATCTGGCTCTCTTTGCCCAAACAATTGGGATCTGAACTCTTTACTCAAAGGAGCAAAAACGTAATTAACTGACTGAAAGAATAAGACCAAGAAGCATACTTAACTTGCATAAGACAGCTTACGCAAATTTAAAAAGCAATCTGTCATTTATGTACGTGGAGAATGGTTGTTTCCGAATGCCCTTAAATAAGAAAAAATGAACGAAACTGAACGAAATGGTAATAATAATCACAGTGCTCTCGACCACCTTACGTTGATCATCATGTTTCAAAGCCTTGAATCGATTCAGGTCGGAAAATAGTTGCAGTAAACAACTTCTCAACGACGTCCTCGTCTAAATAGTGCTCCCAAGTCGAACAATAATAATAATAAAATGGGTGGCGCTACAGACCTCAGAGCTCTTCTCATCAGTCACTTGTGTTGTGCGTGCTATTGAGAACAGGAGTGAAAAGGGACCTACAGCTTTATGTCGACTCCGAACGGCCAAGTTTTAGAAGCTTTTTCTAGGCTGAAGTACGCTTTGAACATTGTCAGTGACTCGAATGAGGTGGGAAGGTGAAAATTATTTGTGTCGTACAGTGCGTTCAAGTGCGTTGAGGTCGACGCCACAACGCCACGGACTTCCACATTGTCGAACGTTATATGTCCGAAATTCTGCAAGATTGGTGCAATCTAAGCATCTCAGAATTACCACAATTTTGTTTGTTTGAATCGACAAATCGATAGCTATACAATTCGTACTTGAAATCGACTTCATTGGCGTCAAGTTAAAATTCTAAAGTTAATAGTTTGTTGTTTCGGAAAACTTCTGCACACTGTTTCTATGGAACTGCATGTTTAAACCAGCGTTTGATTGCTTCAGTCGAAGTAGCAAAAGTTGCTTAATTCATTGCTTTTCACTTCTTTGACTGCTTTCAACTTTTTGTAATGAACTCTGACTGCTGCAGTTTACGCTTTGCTATTGCTTTCGGTCAGCAGCACAATTCGAAGCAACAATGATGTGTGACGACTTCTACATGGATTGGGTCATCTAGCCATAAAATGTGAAATTGTAGGTTATTGGTGGCGAGTTGGATTGACTTGAATTTACATGTAATTTACTTAGGACCCAGGAGGAGATGAAAATCATAATATCAGCGGTGCTACAGTCAAAAGTCTCACCTAGTTTCTACATCACTACATCAGCAAGTCGCATGGCGCGTTGCACTCCTCTTCTTCTTTAACAAGAGCGAACTTATACAGTTTCGTTTTGACTTTAAATGCCGAAGTTTGAGAAGCTGTTTCATATAGATTCTGTGGGCTGTGTCAGTGACTCGAGGGAGGTCTAGCTAAAGTAAAAATAAATACGAGACAACAAACCTTCAAAGCCCTCCACGGGGTCCCGACTGAAGATAATTGATTTAAAAATACCGTCGAGCAGCTGGCGGTTTCTCCTTACTCCATGACCCTGTTGACTACAGGGCAGACACGTGCAGCCATGCCCCGCAGTAGACTACACATGTGACCTTCGTACCGCTCTTTATCAGCCATCATTACGACAAGCACCACACAAATCCGTCCGATGACTGACACAGATTCAATCTAAAGTGCTATTGTGCGTACAGACAGATCATGAGTGAAGATTTCGCATTTGCGGCGCTTTGAATGATCGCCTATCAACGGATCAAGAGAACCCTAACCAAGTTCAGTGAAAACTAGTTTCCGTTGGTAATATTGACTCTTCTCGGCTCGTTTCAAAGCAAAACGTCCGCATTCGGTTTTATAAATGGACAGCAAAGTCGGACAAACCCTTTGTTGCCGTTTGACGCATGACGGGATACACATCTTTTACAGTCAACTCGGAAACACGCTTTGTAACTACCTCCTCTCGTCAAACTTGAACCAGAAGAAGGAAGCTATTGTGAAGGGTTGAACATAAATTTACAGGGAAATCTTAATCATGCTTCCAACCGACAGGCGATGGCGGTTTTTCTTTTCGTAACAAGCGTCAGACCACGCATGAATCAGGAAGTGGTTAAGTATACGACATGAAGTCCCTCGTAGATTGCAGACAAAGTGTGTGCGGAGTTCCTTGCATGTTGCCGAGGACGCGTAATGTGCTGGCGACTTCAAGTACGTAAACGCTTCCTCCCTCCTGCGAGAAATAAATTCACTTCAGTTTCAGTTACTCACAAACCGCAACAACCTAGCGATTACGCTTACATAAAACAGCTAAACGACATTGCAGCCATAATTCGGGGCACACGCGGCCAGTATTTGCATATTCACCACTCTCCAGCGCCGAGACCGCACCAGTTCCTGACTCACCATACGGCTGGTCTCCATTCAGACAGCTGAGGGCGTTTAAAATACACCTCCTTCAGTCAACAACGGACTGGTAAACAGCATGAGATAGCTCTATTTGTTTAGGTCTCATAATTCGATGGTTTGGCTCTGAGCCAGCGGTTATACACTTTCCATCACTCCAGTCGAGTGTGCTTTCATAACGCCGAGATAAATATTCAAGAACTTGTTTTTCCATCAATATACTCCACTCGATTTTAACCTTGTAACGATGGGTTTTAGCCACGAGCACTAGGCTGGAGCTGGGTCTGGGGGGTTGAACTGGGTCTGCGGCGCACTCCAGCACGCGGCGGCCTGGTCGGAGTGTGTAGGTGGATTTCATTGTGTATCGGGGCACAAATTCGAAATCGAACAAAACAACCCCCGGTTGCTTGAACAAGAAATCCGCTTGCGTATGCAATTTCGTTCGATTCGATTTGTGTGCCGTTGCCAGCACGGTTCCCATGACAGATTATCGCCAGCCCCCAGCCTGGAAGTTGTCTTCGCCCAGATCAGGCTATAAAACCCGAAGGTAATTGTATTTCATTATGGTAATGAAGACCGCGTGTGGGGCACAGTCAGAGCAGCAGCCCTCATGCAGAGCAGCGCAGTGAGACAGGCATACCGCCGTAATTTCGTTACTTAATAGCTTCCACGACAATATGCCACCACTTGACATAATTCCATTACTAACCCAGATCGTGGGGGATTTACTCAGCTAGTGTGTGCATCGCGCATACCCCCGCCTGCTCAGTCTATCCACTCAGCCGACGGATACTTGTGCGTGGATGCATTTCCAGGGGAGTTCTGTGCGTACACATGTACCGCTGTGTAAGTGGCAATCTCCATTCAGTTCATGATACCCCGAAAGATACGAAAAGATACAACGACGTACTTGATACTTACCGAATCCACATGGATGTAGAACACATGATTGGGTGAGTAGAGCGCTTTAATTAGACGATGCACTTGACGCAGTGCCCGGCCGTTCAGTGTGAGCAGGAATGCGATTCGGACACGTTCGGTTTCCGGCTTTGGAACGGTCTCCGCAACTTGTGGAACGAACTCTGAAAAGAAAGCAAAAAAGGAAAATGCAATTAGATACGTAGATGCAATTTGGATGCAACGGGAAGTCGAATTGATTTATCTCTTGTTTGGGAGAAAATTTCATTAAATCGTTGCATGACTCGAAGAATTCAATGGCCATTCAGCCAGCCATCACGGAGAAGAACTTTCCAAAGACACGGGTGCTGGGGGAGGCGGTTACTGTGTTGACTCACATGCATATGCATGTGCATCTGGGCGCTGTCGTTGGGGTATTTATTCGAATTACGGTAAAAGTTTGCCGTTCTCGAGTGCATAAGTGAATTCAGTCATTAATTGCATTTACACATCTCTTTGGCTGGGAGTTGAACTTTTCGAGACGGAGTTTGTCATACTCCATTGGTTCTTGCAGGCGCTACATACTTCACAACGCAACAACTTGGGCCTCAGCCGAAGCGTCGGTCGTGCGGCGTGCAGTTGACAGGCGGTGGTGTACTCTGTGGGAAGGAAATTCGTCGTGGGTTGCCTGTGGCCTTCGGTGTGGTGCGGTGCGATGTATACTTTTGTGAAGTGGGCTTCGTAGCTTTAAACCAGTTTTTCATGATGCATGAGTCTGATTTTAAAGGTGGAGCCACGGGCTTAGGTACGCTAAATGTTCTACATAGCAAGCAAGCGAAATCGAAGCCTACAGGCGAGAGAATCAATGACGGTACTAGATTTGTACTAGACGTATTAGATTTTCACTATAAAACGATAATAATTAAATCAGTAATTTAGGGTACGATTTGAAGGAAAATTCCACTTGTTTGTAACCGTTGAAAAAAGGTTCAGGGATTCCGCCTCAGTAAGGGGCACTTTGGGGAAGTAGATTGAGCAAATTTCTCATTGAGTTGGAAGCGCCGCGACAATTTGAACTCGACAAACGAGTAGCGCTAGAAATAAAATAGGTGGATTGGTGGGAAGGATTATTCCAACTCAATGAGGGCACATGACACAATGAAGCATGTGCATTAGCTGTCCTCCATCGCTGAAAACATGGCACTATCCCGAAGATTAGGTGCTTCTATCTTTGTCGAATGAGAAAGCTCGCTTACGAATGGTTTCTTAACTGAAGCATTGGTGTTCGTTCGCTTGATGTGGTCGAGCCAGTACAGATAATAAGTGTTTTACGTGATCTCCTGCCGTTTGGCCTGTATCACAAAGACATTTAATCTTTTTACCATTTTACGACGCTGAACCAGACACCTTCACCTTCTATTCTTTTGGGCGTAGCACCCGGTTGTTTTCTACATAGACTTGGATCAATACCTTTCACGTCGAAGAGTCGCAAATGCCCATCGCTTTAATAGACAATATTAACTCCCAGACATGTAGGTATATCTCCACTTCTCCCAGCGGTTTTAAACAAAAGCCACCAGGATGCTCCCACTTGGAGGCCAACCTCAGGTAATCAGGATGAGACCTATGCGGGTTTCACGGGCGTAAGCCTGATTTTCCGATGCAACAGACTATAGCCTCTGGTCAAGCTACCAGTAGCATGCCATAACATCACCGGACTGGCTGCCGTTGTTATAAAGCCGAAAACTTATTGTGCAATATCTATAAGATAAGGCACTTACCATTTATTCCTTTGCTTGCGAACTTAAAACCATCATTATGACAAGCAATGGAGTAGGTTATTTCCTAAATCATTAGATTTTAGCTCAGGATTTTAGTGGCCTTTTAAGACAGGAATGCCTTGCCTCGGGTATATTCTACGACAGTACAGTGATAGTTTGCTTCGAATTTTCGGACTCCAAGTACCAGGACTGGCCAAATAAGAAGTTTGAGAAGAGAAGAGAAGAGACCGCAGCTGTTTCCACAAACTCAATTAGAAACGACATACTCCAGAAAATGGATTTGTAGAGTTCATGTTACCTCCAGGAAGGCAACTTCCTACAAGTTGGAGATACTGCTCATGTTGTCGATGTGATTTTATTTTGTCTCCATAGACCTTAAGACCAGCTCGCATAACCATCATCATCTACCGAAAGCCTCTGCTTGATTTATTATCAATTTGGCAGAGCAGAAGCCGCATTGCTGTGCAAGATGGAAATAAACGAAACTGAGATAGGTTCGCCCTTTTGGCGAGGAGCATATGAAGCACATATTCCAGGCTTTCGGCATTTTTTCGTCTTTTGCAATTGAACTACATCGACTTATTCCAAGTTATATGGCAAGACTGCGCCACCCTAGAGGATGTCAACGGCTTCTTAAAACTTCTTGAGACACTGACAATGAGGAACCAAACGGACATTGGGGGAGAGTACGTTAACTTTGTCTATCTGCAAAGCTAACTATGTAAATATGTATTTAAAGAATAGGTTTTAAGCTTTCAAAACCGGTATAGTACATAATTTTAAGTGATGCCGCAATTTTTGAATATTTTTTTTTATATTATTAATTGCCCCAACGTCCTATACGGGGCGAGATCGACTCCCCCTACCATTGTAAAGTGCTTATTTTGAATCCCTCATCAAAAGTTATCAATTTTTAACGCCAATGTTATTGCACTCGTGCCGGGCAGACATATGACACACCTCACTGCTCATCACAATCCTCCATTGTTACCTCTGGCCATAGCAGCTCCCTTAAGACCTCTACCCTCTCTTGAGCCAGACGACAATCCTACAAAATTTGTTTTTCATTTTCGTCTTCTGTTTTACGACTAAGCGCGTCTGCTGTCTCGAAAGTGAATTCCTTAAGTTCTTTACCTTCAGCTTTTTCTTGGTTGCCAAGCTTTGCATTCTGTCTCTGGTTCCCAATTCTACTTCGTTTCCATCGCCATTAGCTTGAAAGTCATCAAGTAATTTGGAGCCTCTTGACAAACGGCTTCGTAAATACTGACCACCTTTGTTCATTCTTTTGGATTCCATCTTCTAGCTCAATGATTATAATAGACCACTTCAATTTTCTATGCAAAAAAATATCAGTCTCTAAGTCGAACTATTTCTAAGTCGAACACATTTTGATACCCCGTGACAATTAGACTTAAGGAGAGGCTACTGTAAAGTTATTGTGTACACTGAACGGAATCAAAAAATTATCAAGACCATTAGCACAGTGATGGTCCTGATAGCCGTCAAAAGGAGAGTGGATTGGTTTACTTAGCATCCGTTGACCCTGTCATTTTTACTTGGCAGGCTTCAACTCTGAATTTCCCTGCTGCCAAATAAAGATTTGGATTCGTTGTTTGATGAGTTTCTTTCTTTATTGCCTCTGCCTAAGTATAATCTTTAAAACCAGCCTTCTATGAAAACCAGTTTCATTTAAAACTCACTTAATGGCCCGCAGTTTTTTACTGACTCTCAGACGACAAAAAAATAAACCAAATTCCAAGTACCTAGAACCCCATTACTTGCTTTGCAAAATTGCGTGTGACATTACTAATTGTTGGGTGCTCCTAAAAAGGAAACGTCGTAAAAGTTCCCCTCGGAAAAGAATTACAAAACGGTCGAGTAATGAAGAAACACCTCGTGAGACCATTGTCATCCACTCGAGTTATTGCTGTTTAATTATGTGCAATTCCAACCAACCAACACGAGCGCCGACTTCGAAGAACTGACTTCAAGTTTATGATTGCGACGATTGATGGAAGACACGAGTTTTTCGTAAAACTGGCAAATTGTCCGTAGATCGCTGACAACTTCACTTTGATGGAATGACCGTGTCCAAATTGATTTAAGAGTTCACTTACCCCCGCGCAGTGTACGCAGTGTTTCATGGGGAGAGACTAACCAACGGGTGCTATCAAATTCAAGGCACAAACTGTGAATCGTCTGCCACCCAAACCTGAGAGCCGGTCAAGAACCGATAAACATCAAAATTCGACAAAAGAGGAAAATACATAATCATCCAACGGTATTCATTCGTTCAAAGCAAACAGAACAGACGCGGGTGCACACAGGATGTTATCGAGGTAAAACTACAGATGAAGATCTGAAGTGGAGACGCTTCAAAAGGAATTGATTGCGAAGTAGGGACCAGCATTCATTAAAGGGGAATATATTTTAGTTTGAATGCATTTGCAGCATCGTCTGTGAATGGGAGAGTAGTCAAAAGGTGGAGCATTACAATAATAAATTGGGTTAGGTACAGGCAGACTAACTTTGACCAAAGGGACTCCATTGTGATTCAACCCGAATGAGAACTTTGAAGAGCATGCCGACTACTCTCATAGGGAATACGTGATGCTGTGATGGAGGCAATCAGCGCTGAATTCTGGTTGAGGTTAGTTTTCGTCTGAAGTTTCGGTTTAAATCGCACGACTTATGATCACCGCTGCAGGCGAGAAGTGGAACACTGGGACAAGGGACGGTATTAGTGTCGACAGCAGGAGATGGAGAAAAGCATGATATCGATCAAGGTAACGTTTTTATTTCAGCTTGGGGATGAAGGACAACGATGTGCTATGCTGAGATGTTTAGAGGAGTGGCTGAAAAATGGCTGCAACCAAAGTTACAGCATTTTTTTATTCATTAATGACAAAAAGTTCAGTCATTCAGCCAAACACCTGTGACAGATCTCATTTTTAAGAAGCCTGATCCATCCAAACTATCACCTGAGCATATAGAATTTGAGAGTTCCAACGTCACAACATCACGCACCTCTTTCCACTAGAGAAACATCTTCAAAAATCTTCAAAACTTTAATGTTCTAGGTAATATCTATCGAAGCGCAATAGCAAATAAATCCACATTGCTTGTCTAACAAATTTTACGATCACTCATGAATCTCTCGTGTGAATGTGATCTTGGACTCGTCCCAAATAGACGGCCTATGGTTCGATGCCGATAACTAAACGCTGCACAACACGTGTGGGGCCTCTCGCTGATCTGTGTGATCTTTCACAGCTACTGTTTATAGATACATTGTGGGCAAGGTAAACATTTAAATGAGCTTCGGATCATTAGTAAACAGATGAGTCAGTCTGCAGCATAAACACATACTCGACTGAAGGTTAATTTCTTAGTCGACTATCGGTAGTCTGTCAAGGGAAATCGTTAAATTCGTTTACTTCGAAATCTTATGTATATTACTGAGAGGATAGTTAAACAAACATAAAAAGCCCATAAACAAAAATAAATTTATAGGGATCAAATGAGTGTGAGTGAGTGCGAAATGAATGACTTTATGAAAAGGGACAGGATTTTGTAGTTCTTCGTGGAAAGACCTGTGACTCTCGTTGTAGAATCTCAGCATCGTTTGCTCAACGGTAAAGAAAGGAGATCCTCTAAACTGTGCCAATTTTAGAGATATAAGTTTCCTTAATACATCGTGTATTTTCTTCTATGACGTCCTGTGTAAGGGCCAGAAACGCTGAGCCAACCGTTAGCGAAATCCACTATTGACCAAATATTGACATTACGCAAGCATCTGGAGACCCAGGAGTATCAAGTCGATACCCACCGTTTATTCATCAACTTTAAGGCCGCGTATGACGGTAGGGGTTTGAGCCTCTCGTCTCAGATAACTAGGGCACGTAGAGCGAATTGACATCAATGCCCCGTCCTGGAAAGTTTTCAACAGAGGAAGACACGACCCCCGTGGCGTACGCAGCTTGAAGTGCTTGGCTGGAAGCAAGAAGTACAATACCGTGCTAGATGCAGAGGCATGTTGGCTAAGGCCCAGGGCAACCCAGGACTCGACGAAGCAAAGAAAAATTTGAAGATAATGAGTACAATTCGATATCAACGAAATCCGAAAATTTGTGTTAGGTTCCAGTCCATTGTGAAAACAAGTCTTACTTAGCAAACCTTTTCAACTATCGCGACTTTTTCAAACTGGCTTACAAAATCCCTTAAATGAGTTGCTCACGGCTTTTGCACCTCACATTATCTAGCTATTGTCCTCCGCAACAATTGTGTCAGGAACTAGGACTCAAAGTTAATTCGGGACAGTAAAAAAAAGCCCACTCATTCCACATGGCCCAGCAGTCGTAGGCATTGGTTTCATAGGTGTCTTGGCATACTCATGTCATAGACTTTACTTGCTTTTGAAATTGTCCATTCCCAAGCGTTTTAGAAAATCCGGTGATGTCTAGTGCATTTAGCTGATGTCTCTTGTGAGCCAATTGACACTTAAGACGTTCAGCATTTAATCGCCGTACAATGTTGAATATGTGCCTTCCCACGATAGGACTGTTACAGACATGGTCATTTTACATCCTTTATTCAGATCAGCACATATCGTTTTTTCTGCTAAAACCATTTCATACAGCTTCCGTCTCAATCCTAGAAGGTGCCTTATTGATGGTTTCCTACTTAGTGCCATTCACGTCAATGTCATCAGTCAGTATGCAGTAGATGAACTTCGTAACTGGACACTGAAGGATGCGTGTCCCACGATCTTTGCAAAAGCTTCATGGATCAAGACGACGTACAAACTAAACATTACAGTATCTACTTCTACAGTGCTCTGGGTAGTCATTGATATTAACACGTACGTCCCTACTTAAAGCTGTACGTATTAACAGCATCAACAAACAGTTTTGGTACGAGTACAAGCTAGCTACACCGTTTCTTCACAAGCATCAGTTTCAAGTACAGGATTACGTACGTGACACTTTAAAGGGGCTAAATTGGCCGACGTGTGACTGATGGGAGGAGCCAGTAGGCCAGTAGCTTAACATCTGAAATCACATGACAGGGCGTTAGATTGTCTAAAACTGTTTACGACATTGAAGTTCGGGATGAATTTTTCTGCAGATACAGATGAGTTTGGCAGGAGTGTCAATAGCAGACGTGGAGGTGGAGAGCTCTCTGCACTCTGTTATCTGCAGCCTTGAAATCAATGAATAGATGGTGAGTGTCGATTTGCACTTCTTGTGTCTTTTTCGTGATCTGTCGTAGTGTGAAGATTTAGTTTGAGCTTCCCTTTCCTGAAACTACAACCTATAAAATTGTCAATGAACGGCTCAGGAGAGTAGGAACGCAGAAGTGCTGGAGAAGATCGTACTAAACTCACATACCGAAAACTGAAGGCGCGATCTTTCAGAAGTCCGTACAACTGTTGCTAGCAATGAGACGCTTTTTTACGGCTTTGAGACGGAAGCAGCTAAAATGGTTCCATAGGTCTTCAAGAAAAGAAATAGAACTTCTACGTTGCGGAGAGAGCGTCACATGGGCAGCCTTAACTACTGCTGCTTTCAAATCTGGTTCAGTTGCTATTTGTCATTCATCAACGGCACTATCACTCGACGTGGCCATGGTGTTACTAAATCTTGTCGATCAGTTGTACTAGTCTGACTACATGTATGTATTACAATGGACCAAGAGGATCTAAGTGTTAGGCAGCAACTTAGCTGGCAGTCCAATAACCTAACCTTACCTTAAAAGTTTTGGCCCGCGTCTTATGCGGTGCGCCCAAGTGGAGATGTACCTAAACTAATTTGGAGTGAGAAACTAGAGACAGATAGCCAGAGACCGCGCTAGTAGTAGAGGTTTGTAGATTATTGCCCATGCCCACTCCGTCATGTAAAGAAGATGGTGATCACATTTCAAATTGAAATCGACAATTGATAAGCATCAAATATTCTCCAGAACCTGCAAAGAAGTTCTGGTCGTGACTTGAATTCAATGATCTCAAGCCTAGTCCTGCAAATTATCAATGAAGAAAACTTGTGACAATGCCAAACATCAGAGATTTGTCAGTCATACTCTTCTGTGAGCTCAACAAATTTATCATGCCTTCAGAACCGATTTGCAAATAAACGTCTCGACGTGGCCATGGTGATACTAAATCTTCTCAATTTACGCTAAATAGAGATGGCAATAATGTTCACATCTGTATGACAGTCGCTTATGATCACGAATGCGCATAAAATTCACATAACGATGTATCCGTTACAGACAAATAATGGATTCTACAGAAAAGTGGAGTGAAACCCAAAATGTTGCACACATGCGTGTGCCATGTGCTTCGACAAATTCTACGTATGTCTGGAAATCCCTATTGCCACATCTGGACGCACAAGATTAGACAAAGGGTTGCAGTAGTAAAGGGACTGTCGATGGTTTTTCATCGAAGTTAATGATGACTGCTTGACTGACTTGATTAATGATTTATATGAGCGCCAGTGCATTTGCTAATGTGATACGAATAATTAATAAGTCATGCTTCACCCACATAACGGAGAGTCACGTAGAATTATTTTTGTAAATTTACAACATTCCATATTGAAAAAACTTATGACGCAATGATACGTATGCAGAAAGCGTTAATTAAGTCTAATACCGACTTCGTTCAATTATCACGATCTAGTGTCACCGGCCTCTTCCAGTAACCAAATCGGCTTAAATTAGAATCGTTTAAAAACCTGATCGCTATCGGCTATTTTGTTGTGGGTCTGAAGTATTTTTTTGTTGTGTCTTGACCAAATGCTCTTGATGCCATAATCATCTAAGTCATTGAATCCAGTCAACTCAATGATTGATTGTGTGAAGATTTATTGCCGTAATGCCTGGGATTAGATATGCTATAAAAACATACATTCCGTATCACCCCTCGGATTGGAACCGGGTGTCAATTCCAGATAAAACCAAGCGATGGAGGGAGGGGTGAAGAAACACGAAAGGGAGCCACTTACCGTTGACTAATAATATACCACCTTTTAAAGTTAACAACAAACTCATCTCTAAAATACCTTATCGTTACCTGCACAATCTTATCGCAAACACTTCGGACGCAGTTGGAATTCTTTCAACTTTAATTTAAGAGATAACAAAATTTGACAATATGTACTTACTTGCAATCCCCGTCTCAAACACGTTCATGCTGAAGTATCCGCCGCAAACCTCCTTCGCATCGCCAGGACACTTCATGTTACAACTGGAGTCGGGTAACTTTGCGGCGGAGGGTGGCAAATCGGCTCCACAAAAACACTCAGTCCCATACTGAACACCAGCGTAGGGGAATCCCGATTGAAGGCACATTTGTATGCATTTCTTTGGCGAATTGTTTCGTTTGAAATTGGTAAAGTATCCCGACAGCAAGCGGTACTCTTTTTCATCGCGATAACAGCCGAGTGGCTTATCCGCTGTGTAATTATTATTGACACAATAATTGGGCAAACGACTTGCATAGAACTCTCCCGATTGTATGGCACACGCGACGTCGGCGATATGCTTTCGACAGTCTTTCGTTTTCGCTCGATGCAGAGCGGATATCGCCTCTTTAGCGGCAATGTCACACGTCGGCTGGAAACCCAGTTGTTCTATGTTCAAATTACCACTATGACCGCCGGAATTAACATCGCGTTTGGCTGGTCCCCCAACCAAATCCTCATCATCAGCGACGGAATTATGACCCGGATTTCGGCGAGCCTTTGCACTGCTATCCACAGAGGATGAGAAAAAATTGCTACCCGAACTGAAGCTTAACTCCGGAATACCGAGCGATTTGTAGGCGAGAAATACCTGCAACACAATTATGAGCAGACCGATGAGAAAGAAAAACTTGTAGCGACGCATCCATCGTACGGCAAGATTATCCGACATTATAGTAGACACGACAATGAACTGACAAGGGGTGCTGCACGTATTTGCATGTCAATTGGGATGTTGTAGGCTACGAGGTGCAGAACACAAAGATTACACACAAAACAAATTGCACCATTCAACCTTGAGAGCGTGGGAGGGGAGTTAAGATATATGAATGGCGATTCTTCTTTTTGCTGTTTCACGTTTCACACCACACATTTGATCATTGTTGCACTGCCTGGAATTGCTTTATCGCGATAACAATCGTCAGTGAATACAGATAAAATTCCATACGCGAATCGCTACCGATTAACGTACTCGTTTTTTTGCAGAGAGGAAATATCTGTTGGATTCAACTGCGCGCAGAAAAGGTTCAGAAAAAACTGAATGAGTGGGAAAAAAACAAAAAAGTCAAGTGTCAGGTGGATGTCATGATGACAGCTGCAGTTGTAGTTCGTTTGATTTTTGTTAGATGTCATGTGTGTTGCTATGGCTCATTCACAATATGGATTATAATTTAAAATGTTTGAAATACGTAACCACGTGAAACGTAACAAATCTCGTTACATTTAAGGAAACTTGGGAATGGTTAAATAAAACATTATTTTCGTATAACATATTAGTGATATAATGACTTATAATATGAACAACAACGGAAAATGTTTGCTGACTTCCTTGACCAATTTTTGCTGTGCAGCCAGAGTACTTATACAGAATTTGTTCATCAATCGTTACTACTAATGGCCATATTTCAGACTTAAGCCTTGCAGATTAGTGACAACATTTTGGACAGAGCTCTACGACATTCACAGAGTTTTTACGTGAATCTGTCACCATACCAATATTCGGTTAGCACTCCCGTTTAGGAGTACGGCCAGAGATTCGCCGAGTCTGCACGAAACCTATACAAGGCTCCTTCTTCAAGACCCATACAATAGCAAGGTGTCTTTCTAGCAGCCTATAGACTTGTGACACGAAGTCTAGCGAGAAAGTAGACCTCGAATACATTCACAGAGTTTGCTTATGAGTCTGACATCATCCGGTCATAGACTCTAAGCATTCCCATTTATGAGTACGACCAGTGAATCCTCGAATCCGAACAAAACCTGTACTGGGTTCCTTCTTTAAGACCCCCAAGGTGCCATACGACCAGCCTATAGACTTGACGCGGCATCAGAAGCATATGAACAACGAAAGTATAGAGAGCAAGTCCAACATGTACATCGGGCCAATGTCTATCGAAACGCTGCCCGACTCAAATGATATTTCTAAAATAAAACAACAATTTCCGGCTTGTGACCAAAATATATTCATCGGTGTTCTTGTGTTTGCATAGTTTTACAAATATATTAAGCATATCGCTGTAACGTATGTATGTATGTAAGTTCACTAGAATATAATTTCCCTAAACTGTATTGCACCAGATAAATCACTATTCATTAGTTGTTCTTACAAATTACGTAAAATGTATAGATACTTTGTAGTTTTTTGTTTTTTTTTTCGTTTCGTGGTATAATTTAAAATTAAAAAATAAATAACATCTTCAAGTTTGCGTTGCCATTGTAAATAAACTATTGGGGGGAGGAGGTTTGTGAGTGTTGATGAGAGGTAAAAAATAACTAAAGGACTAGCTCTATTCGAACTATTGGAATACAAAAAATAACACAAAACACAATCATAAGGACGTTGAGTGTACACAAAAAATTGCCCCTCGCTGGCTGTTTACGAGGGACAATCCAAAAGCGTTTCACTCAATGCCCATCACAAAATCACAGCACCACAGTGGTTATAAATTATGCTATCGGTTGCGCATTTATATTCGATTGCAGAAGGTGTACAGCAGATTTCTGTCTTCGAAGTGATAGACGTTGTTGATGTGCCTCAGGACACGTCCGTCCACCAGATGCTTAGCGTAATGGATAGCTTCGAGGCGATCCTTTGCCAGACCGACTTCGATTAACCAGCTGACGAATTCATTGCCATAGAATACTTTACGGTAGACTTTTATACGCCACCTATTTGGGAGAGAAAGGAATTTAGTGCCCAAGTTTTGCAGAAACTAAAGTGTAATCTCACCTCTTGTCAGTTGCTAGATCCCGCTTGCAATTCTCAAGATGGTGGTTTCGGAACTGCTCACAGATGTGCTTTGTCTCCGAAGTGACGGCGGTCCAATGAGGCAACGTCAAAAGATTTGCGCCGTACCTTTAAAATAATCCTCAGAATAAATGATCTCAACTAAAGTGCTCTTGACTTACCACATCCTTCTCCAATATTTGCCAAGAGGAATGAGCAATTCACTGGAATCCGTAATGAAGACCGCAAGTACGATCAGACTCTGGCCGAAGTTGAGGAATGCGTCTAGGAAGCTGAGTTCCAAGTAAATACCTGACATGCCCTCCATCACCAGCGTCCAAATCGAAACAGCGAGACTCTGAAAAAGGATTCTCCTGAAAACACACTGCAAACGAGGAAGCCAATCCGGATAACTTACCACAAACATGGAACACAGCAGGATGATCAACAGCACGGTGTGTTTGAGTGTCTGATGCTCATCAGTGTCCCCGGGAAACTCGAGGGGTTCTAGTCCCCTGCGTGCATGCTCCTCATAGTGCTGTATAATTGTCTGGCAATTTTGCCGTGATGTTCCGGCGCAGTTGAACGAAGGACTGCACATGTTTGCCCGTATATTAAAGGTTCTGCAAAGACTTGCTGAGTAAAGGCTGATGGGAGAGAATCGAGTGAACAAACCTATTTTCATCAAACTGATCGTCCTGCTGTCGTTGTTGGTCCTTCTTACTGCCACAGGCTCCTCCTCCTCCGCCTCCGGCTCCGCGATTGATTAGGTCTTCAATGTCCACAACAGTGGTGGTGTTTGTTGATGAGGAACAGCAATTTCCGTTTTCATTTCCGCAACCATGTTCGGCCTTGACAATGTCTTCGTCCTCTGACGAGGAATATGAAGCGTTTCTTCTTCGTGAAATTCCATCCGTCTGTCTGTTATTTTGATCGGCAGCATTTGAGAGCAAATCTGCTGTTGATACTGATGATGCAATCATATCGGATTGTTCTGCAAAGGAAAGGGTTAGGTTTCCACCAAGCGCATGTGACGTTTTGAACCACTCACCTGAATCTGGATTTGATAGTTCCCTGGTCAGTGTAAGATACTTCTCGAAACGTCTCTTGTACCTTTGATGCATTACCAAGCAGCCAACAGTAACTGAAATGGAATGATGAGATGTGTGTGTTAAGAGGCTTAAATTTGGGACGAGGAGCAACGTTTGGAAGAGGCTCAGATTGAAAACTTAGTCGTCACTGAAAAACTCTGCACACCACTGACTCAAGCAGTCGAACACAAAAATTGACAAGCTCGATGATGCTCTTTAACGAACGATTCACTCGAGCGTCCAGATTTGGATCTTCCGACTACGAGTCAAACGAATGAACCAGAGTTTGTCATAACTTGTCAGAAGTATTATGCTGTCATCATTTTGAAGATCAATGTGCCAGCTGTGTTTCTGCAGACTTACCAATAAAGCACATGACCAGTGTGAAGACATTTATGGCCGCCTGCGCGTTGCCATACTGGAATCCAGGATTGTGCCTTCCGCCCGTGAAGACGTTCTCGTCGAAGGCAATCAGAAGTCCAGAGATAACAGCCGGAACTCCCCAAGCAAATATCATCTACATTCCCGAAGGATCTCCATTAGATACAGGTCAAGAAAGGAAAACCAACAACATTACCATATACGGCCACAGCTTGAGGACAAAACAAAGACTTCTGCATTGCAAAAAGAGCAGGCTTATTGCAAGTATAGCCGTCCAGAGTCGACTGCTGTACGATCCGATGTTGAACAAGAAAAACTGCACATACATGATCCAGTTGGTGACGTGCTCAAACTTTGACCACAGAATGACGCCAACGCAACACGACATCTGCAAGAAGAGCACTCATTATAATTGACACTCGCATGCACCAACACCAGCTAACCTGCGAAAGGACTAAACACGCTGTTATCCTATGCGGCATTCGTCGGAGGCGTTTAGTCAGCGCCAGGAGGAGAATTATCCAAACACACGC
The DNA here is from genome assembly GCA_916610145.1 of Eristalis arbustorum. Lineage (NCBI taxonomy): Eukaryota > Metazoa > Arthropoda > Insecta > Diptera > Syrphidae > Eristalis > Eristalis arbustorum. Next base: position 12,658,891 of record OU744318.1, read on the forward strand.
CACAACTCCAGTCACACTGATGTCGAACGAGAACCCATCCAGCTCGTGCAGGTAATCCGCCGGGTTGAGATTTGTCAGTGAAATCATTTTCGCTGAGATAAACATCAGGGGCGCACTGATGAACGTACAGGCCACCATACTCTTAGCAATCTAAACGAGAAACGATTCTCTTAGCTAGAGACCAAAAGTACCTACCAGTCGACCTACCAGTTCCACTTCAACATTGTATTGACTTGCTATAACGAACGCTCCAGGAGCCGCGGGAAAGGTTCCATACAGAAATCCGAAAGTGCTCAGTTCAGTGGTTTCATTGAAATCCGATCCGGCCTGCATGATGTTCACCGTCTGGCGGGCAACAAGGGGCAGAGCAAGACTGAAATAAAAAACAGTTATTCACTTCAAATCGTCATCACTAATCAATGACTTACATTTTGACCAGAATCAAAATTCCAGGAAGCAAAAAGCCCGATCCTTTGAAACCAGTTCCCTGTCCGACAATTTTTAATCCCAGCAAGAACAGTGCTGTAGCGGAAAACGAATTGCCCAGCACACGCAGCACACCAGCTACAATCTCCGGCAGTCCGTTTGGAAACGCGATCCCGCCCAAGACGCCCAGAACCGTCATCAGAAGCATTGGATTGAAGAATATAGATTGCACGGTTCTCAAGACGGCCAGCGTCTTTTCATTTATTAAACAATTCCTATTCGGAGGCTGTACCGCTGGACAAATAGGTACGGAGCGCTCCATTTTCTCCTTGGCTTGGATTTTCTGTGAGATCTCCATTAGGATGTAACCAACTGGGTTAAGAATGGCCAACGATATTGGCGCCATCAGATACAAATAAGCAGCGTATTCCGGATGAGTGTTTTTATAGAGAGCATCGACTGTGAAAAATTGCACATGATTAATACTACTGACTGATTGTTCTGATGGAAAAACTTACCAATTGGATAGCCAATCGCGAAATCATTACTTTGCGTGCAGAAGATTGCCAGCAATCCAGCACGTCCATAGTTCAAGGGTCTCGCAACCAACAAGGAAACACCGATGACGGCAAAGAACACGATCGACTTTGAGACAAGTATTGACAGAAGGAACGTCCAGTTAACTGTTTCCCAATTCAATTCAACCAGTGAAAGAAATATGAGGGATGGCAGAGCGAACGTTCCCACGAAGGTGCCAAGACCTTTGGTTTCTGCATTTGAGATTATTTTCAATCGTCCAGCGATATATCTGAAAAGGGAGAATGGATTCAATTAAATTTATTATGTTGGCAGGTGTTGGCAGTATGAAATATAAAGGAACTTTGACAGAAACATTAACGGGTTAACAGTTGTTTGGGGATGTAGACAGGTGGAGGTGTTCGATTTAGTTGTTTGTGCGTTCAAACGGGCGAGGTGTTCGATTTGGTTAACAAGGTTTGACATATGTTGGTCCATTTCAGACATAGAATACAATTCGAACTATGAGTGAACAATTGTAAACATTATCTACGTCTAAAACAGCCCAAAACCCAGGAGAACAGCGAGAGTAACTCTCGCACAAAAAGGTTAATTGACACCATTCCCACCAGAAAATAATCCATAAATCAGCCATTAATCATGACAGTTTGATGGCTCATAACAATTTAGTCATGCTCGTGTCACACTTTTGCAACAGATCAATCATCGGAAGGTCAATGCTGTGCCGAAACAAAAAAAAAAACGATGCTCAGCATAAAATGATGGAAATTAATTCATGGGTCAATATCCCAAGACAAGTTTTTACATAGCATTCATAATCAGCCCACTGACAGTTCAACGCCAACACGTTTTCCAATTGCCAAGGTCAGTGATTAGATGCTAAGACCCGGCACGGATAAGTACGATGTTTTTACGACAGCGATTACTGCGCCACATTGCTCCCCACAATGTACTTGAGGTACATATGCAACTGCATGTCTTGGCCCTCCTCGGGGCGTCATTAAATCTTGCACAACCGTTAAGCACCTTACGGCCGATTGCAATTAAATTACGGAATTATCATATAATTTCGATTTACTGCTCGATATGGGGAACAATCACGGGACTACGTCGTCGTCTTGTCACACAGATGCCACACACCCTGCAATTGCATTGTCAAGTCGCGGGAGATTACCAGCGAATTAGATGCGCATCGGAGAGTCGTCAAACAAATTGCTCGCATATGCTTAGCTCCTCATACCCCTCCAGCTTTCGCATGTCTTGTTGCGCTTCCTTGTGGCCACTTTTAATTGGGATGTGTTATCGTTTTTGTGTAATTTGTCCAAATTTAATTGTTTCAAGACGCCAATTAGGTACCGGGCATGGGATAAATTATTCGTTGTGCAAGCACTTACACTGCGGAATGCAACATTGTTTGATTTAAAGTAACAATGCAACAATTAAGTGTTGATGAATTATTAGTGGTAAATAAATCGCTACATCTCACCTAATGCCACCATTAATGGGCGGCGGAAAATCATATCGCTTGTTTGTTTTAATTTGCAAGATTTTTTTTCTTTTGAATTTTAATGCAATCTGGGGAAACTTGTGAAGGCCGGAGAAGTTGTTTATAAGAAATTCTACTTTCGCTATGCATGAGTGATAAGGAATTCAACGAGCTACCGTCAATTAAGTGTAGTCATTTATGGTCTCAGTTAATTGTTTAATTGGCTGAATTTTTTCTTGCTGTTATTATTAAGATACACAGGCTGGGTAATGAGGATGCGTTCAACAGTTCAGCGTGTGATGGGGGAGTCAATCAAAGAGAGGAGGAAGAAGTAACTCATTCCAAAGCAGAATGCAGTCTTCAAACAAAGAAAATGTATGACAGGGCCTATAAGCAGCAACATATTGAATACCCAATGAAGACGTAAAGAGGTTTACTTGTATCGAAGCCTTTTCACGAGCGATGAGAGCATTTCCTCTAGGAGTAGCCAAGCTGATCAGTAATCAGAAAGTCCGGGCTTAGTGTCAACTGACATACTTATTCCAAAGCTCATCTGTAGTGATGAGTATGACAGTACCATATGAACTCAATACTGGCTAGCTACTTCTTCGGACAGAACGGGCTATGCTTTGATGGTTCAGGCACGCGTCGGAAACGTCCCCATCCTCCCGTCTTCCGAGGCGTACCTTAAGTTCGAATCCATGACAAAGGCGAGTGCTTGGCAGACCCAAGACGAGATGGTTTAGGGAATAGCTGAGGTTCAAGTGGCCTGAAGATCTCTACTCTACCACCATTCACTTGACGTAACGTCCTCAATTAAATCTTAATTAATATATAAATTCAATTTAACTATCGCGTTGCAGATTGTATGCACAGTTGCCAGTAACCGAGAGTTTACGTCTTTAAATGGCTGGACTTGAGGGCATTATATTTTTAGCCCAGAACAGGGACAAGCAAAAACTGCGTCAAATTTTAAGATCTGTTCCAATTGATTTGTGCACAGAAATTCGTAGTTGATCAAATTGTCAGAAGTGGGGGGTAAAAATCTCTCTTTAAGAGAGAAACTGTGCACAAAGTTGTGGAACGAGTTTTCGTAGAAATACACAGAATTCAAGACACGTCAAAAAATCAATTCTGAATGACCTGTCGTTTGTTGTTTTTATTTTGAATTTGATAGTCTTCAATTATTTGCCCACAGAATTTTCTGTGGCAGAAATTCGCAGTGTGGGGAATTTTTTTACTCTCTCGTGTCAAAAACTACGAACAAATCACCAAATGGAACGGCTTTAGACATCTTTCCTGCGATTTTCGGTGAATTTCATAGCAAATGGAACAGATCTTTAAAGTATCTAGCGTTGCTTCTGATTTCTGTCAATTACAAAAGCATCAGTCCCCTGAACATAGGACACACGATCTTATCTGCCATATTGTGTGAACGGCTGACACAATTCGTCAATAATTTGATTGATTTCTATCAGTGCGGCTTCCTGGCAGTAAAGTCCTCAGTCGCAGTTCGACACCATCAGTTTATCACACACTTGCAAGAGTACGAGCTGTCAATTGTCAATTATCAAGTGTTTTCTTAAAACTCATACTTGAATATATTACTATCAATTGTGCAAAATTCAAACGCAAGCATCGGATACACAATTTTTCAATTCGGTGGAACTGCTAGCGTACGTCGGTGACATTACAATAATTGGCAGAACACAGCGGGCCGTCACTGGAGCTTTCGCAAATATCAAAACGGAAACTGTGAAAGTGGGAAGTAAATGAGAGCAAAACCAAATACCAACAATGTATATGCCGTTAACAAGAAGAGGTACACAGTATCGACAAATTGAAAAAAAACATCGCAAGCGGCAGCTTTATGATTAAAGCTAAAGGGGTAGTAAAGCTCTACCTGGTGGCTCGTGGAGTTGTAGGTATGTGCGTCGACCTCAACCTCGACGTCGCGGGTTCGATCCCTGGTCTGTGCGACAAAAACAATTTTCACGGCCCAATCTCTTTCGGGTCACTGACAATGATCAAAGAGTATTTCCTGTCTAAAAAAAGCTTCTCAAACAAAGTCGTTCGGAGTCGGCATAAAACTGTAGGTCCCTTGCACCAGTGGCAGAACAATAGCACACACAACACGAATGGTTGCTGAGAAGCTAGGCCCTGGCCCTCTACGGGCTGCAGTGCCACCCATATTAGTGTTATTATTATTATAAAGGTCTACCTTAACTCCGCTATAAGCTCTTACAACAACACCTCGGAAGAAACAAAAGGAAAATGAGCTGAGAAGGCAATTGAGTAGTAAGGTTCTATTCCAAACAACTATTTTGATTATACAGTATCGGACAAAACTAAAGCACCCAAGGACGGATACACAATTTTCCATCAACTACATCGACCGAAATCGTGTTTTATCTGTCTTTCGGTTCACTAAAAATTGTTTACCTCAAATTCTAAAATGCAACCAACTATTGTGACTTCCATCAATGAAAAACTTACTTCTCAATCGATTACTTTTTAAGCTCAAAAAACACAAAAATTAGAATATCCAGAACCTAATACTAGAACTCTACCATCGAAAAGAACCTGTCTAGACAAATCTCTACGTCTACTGTCAAAACGGTCGTTCGTAGATCGATATCTCGCTTAAATTACCTACTTCAGGCTTGTCACACATCTTCGTGCATCCAGGAAATTAATTTTTTCCCCAACAACCTGGTTTACAACCACTACTCTTAATGCCTCTCAAAAATGTCAACAGCGTGTCGTGTCGTGACAACCATGTTACCGTTGATAAGCATGTACTCTTTGCCACACCGAGACAATCCGAATTGTTACATTGCACGCAATTTCCTACAAGATTGCATGTTTCCCTTACCGACAGTTACTCACCGTTAAGCACCCACCTCAAACGTGAAATAGCGTACGATCGCAAAGTCTTAAATCAATCCATAGTTTGTTTGACATCAAGACTTTCTACACGGCAATTGCATCTGTTTGCATAAACTTCTCAATGCATCTGGCGAACGAGACTCCAGCACTCCTTCTACAGTCGATTTGTTGTTCAGGGCACTAACTTCGGAAGTGAATTTGCATAAGATGTGTACGGAAAGTGCGCTAATGTCACTCGAATGAGCATGTTCGAGAGTTGTTGTGATTTCTAACGAGCCCCTTACAGTTGGATGTATTGAAGTACTTCACAAGTGGGATGTAATTATAGCTCTTCATGCCGTGTGCTTTATGTGCTTGGCGAAGTGGAGGAGGCAAACGGGAGGAATACGCTGATAGTGTCGTGCATTGAAAACGTGGTGATTAAGTTGAATTGAATTTGAGGTTTTCTTTTCTTACATTTAAGTCGGATGTAACAGCGATCAAAATAATTGCTGTTTTAGTGTGCATTTAGAAAACATTTTGTCTGGAGTGATCTGGCATTTAAATAGTTAATGAGTACATAGCTGCAAACCACGCGACCGCAGTAGTAAAAAACTGCCCCATTAGATCGAACATAATTAAAGAATACAATTTGTTTACATACGAAAATACCTAAGCTATGGACATTCGAAATATGCTGTATGTCGCATTTAACTATCTGTCACTTTGCTCACCAGCCTCATTGGATCATGTCATTTACTGACTTCACTTCAAAACAAATGAATTTTTAAATGGAAAATAAAAATACACTATTGTGAATACATTTTCTGCACAAGTCTCAATGGACTGACGCACACATTTTTGAAGGCCCTTTTTTCGTATCAAAATTCTATTTTTGTATTTTCATATCTCAATATGTATTTTTTAATTGGTTTTGTTGACACACTCCTTTTCTTATCTGCGAAATACTTTGTTTAACTTCTCTGGATGCTGTGAAAACTCCTTCCACTCATTTTTGACATTTACTTTAGCCTACTTTAGATACTGTATGTATACAGCAGTCGTCAACGCAATCCTAACATACGACAAACTGACACTACTAAAACAAATGATCTCGTCGGGGATCTCTTTTCGACTCGACTGTCTAACGACTGCAGTGTATTCCAGGCAAAAGATAAAGCTATCCAGACTTAACCACTTCTGCAGGGATGAAGTAGAAGTAGACACCAGACACCACTGCCTCGGCATCTTGCCAGCCCTTGCAACAATAAGGAAAAGTGAGCAAGGAAACTAACTATACATTTAGTAGCCTAGAAATAATGCCAAACACGAAGATTGTGAACATAGCACAAATAATCAAAAAAACAAGCTGGTTTTAAGTGAGATGTCAGTTATTTCTCGTGGATATTGAGGAGCAGGGGTTGGTGACAAATGGTTCACAACTGATTAAGCTGTGACAATCACCCTTACCTAACTTCAACTAACCCCGGACTACTTTTCTATGTGAAGTGTGTCCCAAAGATAAAGCAGGATTTGAGCTACATAGAAAACACAGTTTTTAGTCCTTATGTTTGTGGTAGCGCTGCCCGTACTACCTTACCGTCTGAACACCTACAACGGAAACAACTTCACTCGCATGAAAGACCCAGAATCTTGCATTGGGTTGGTATAAATTGGTAGCATAAAGCAGTTCTGTCAATGAACTCCTACTCTCACCTCCCGTGGTGAAATCCGGGAGCCGAGCACCTTCGACTGAAGATGGGGTACCCAAACCCCGTGCTATGTCATTGGCGGCTGCAAACGAGAGAGGGGGAGAGTGGATGAGTCTTAATCAGGGCGCATCTTCTTTACGGATGGCGGCGGAGGGGCTTATCATCAGATAAGCCAACGGCGACATCCAGAGCTACCTGGTACACCCCCTTTTAGAGCAACTCTGACATATTCGGAGCTCAGATCTAAAAAGTTGCCTTCAAGGTTATATCGGGATTTTGGAGTAGAGTAAAGAGTCAACGGCGGCACTCACAACCTCAGCGGATTACCGATACCGGAGTCGTCCGGACCCTTCGCCCAAGGGTAAAATAAATGGGCCTAGTCTCGCAGTTGGGGGTGGAGCGTGGGGTTAACGCCCTCACCACGTAAAAAAACAATATGTTCAGAGATACTAACTAACGGATACTAACAGATTTACTGTTGATGACCCCAGCAAACGAACAAATGAACATGCTTTTCGGTTCTGCACGTGGAATGTGAGGTCTCTTAACTGGTCCCTTTGTACACAGTTGATGAAGTTAAAATACTATAGATATCCAACTTTAACTACCCTCTCTCCTTGATTACATCTAACAGCGTTTTTTAAGAAATTTCTTTGCTAAAACCATTCTCGAAGTGAGAAAGTGAATCTATGGATCTAGTGACAAAATGTGTGAAGTACAGGCGTACTACTCTCTACATTTTCGTAATCCTTGAACCTTTTTACCAATTCTAACCTATCAGCTGTTTTTTTTTTTTATTTGAGTGCTGGCAACAATCTACTTCAAAAATGGCAATTGTTGCGTTAATTTGTAGACATCCCTCATTCCTTTGAAGTGAGTAATGACCTCATATCTAAACAGAACACCTGCCTAACTAAAGCTAACATTCCCAAGTCCCAAGTCATGTGATGCCTCTCTCCACAAGATAACACAATTTATATAGTCTTCGATTTGAAGTTCATCAGAAACTCCGGGAAAGTACAAAGATGCTTTACAGACTTATCGTCTCTTCCACTATTGATGTTGATTACCATGCGCATTCACTGATGTGGCAGCTGCTATCATTAACTCTGTTCTGTAGGCTTTATCACAGCCAACAGCCACTTGATTAATTTCCGGTTCTTAACTTTTAAATGTTACTTGTACACAATTCCCACCACCAACACGCCGGCGAAGTGGTGCGGACGATCTGTAATTTATCGCGTTTACGAGACGACAATTGTCGCACACTCATTTTCTGTGCCGGTCAAATCGTGATTAAGGCAATGAATGTAAATTATTTTCAATTTATTTCAAGTGTAATTCACACAAGTAGGAGACGAAATAGGTAAGTAACACGTGCTCGTGAACGTGTGAAGGATGAAGGTGTAGAGACGTGTGGATGGTTGGGGAGAGGTACTCAGGTTAACTAATTTTGTAAAATTCTTTGTTGGACTCATTTGCGCGTGTGGAAGAGAAGTGGTTTTTTGCCTCCAACCACAAGACAGGTTGAAACCAGATATCAAACATTTTCAGCTCTGATTTTCCCCTTTTCCACAATTCTTTAATGGTAGTCATAAACTGATGTAAATAGAATTTTCTAGTTGGTCCGAGAAAACGTTAAAAAAGACGGTCGGCTTCCGTTGTTTCTATTCTTATTGAAACTACCAACAAGTGACAACGACTAACTTTCTGAGATGAAAAAAGGAATTACACACCAAAAGAATCAAATCTCAGAAGTAGGCTGAACTTTAAAATGCACGAAATATTCATAAAACCAACGCCCACAAGCCCACAAGCCCACAACGCAACGTGCCACTTGGATTACTAAAAGAAATGCAAACATTTTAACTAGATTCCAGTTTACAATAACGCAGCATTATAATTAAATCTCAATATACCGTTTAATTACTTGTCATTACACAGCATTTCTCTCAAGCAGCTACTAACAACTTGGTAATAAATTTGTTTAGTTTAAGCCCTAAAGCGAATCACGAACCGCTCACAGGCCTGTCACGGTGAGTAGTTTCAACTCCTGAGGCTTGCCTGCATTAGAAGACAGCCGTTACTAGCTTATAACCTCGTCTCGCGCAAATGCTAATCAAATCAATGTAAAACAGTTTCCGTTGACTTTGTTAACACAGCTGTTTTGGGGCGTTTTCGACAAGTGACAAGTGCCAACGTACCACTTAGGATTATGCCACTCCAGGCATGGCAATTTTAACCTTTTCCACACCTAAACGAAGGTCAGCCAGTGATGGATAGAGTTGATAAAGAAATGCTAGAGTTCCTTGTGGTTGGTGAACCAGTCCCACGCCGCTTAAATCGTGAGCAGCGTTACAAAAGGTGGGACCTCACCTTTGCATGCAGAACAACTCACAAGCCACAGCGCCGTGCCGTTACAAGCGGCTTTGATTGGTTTTGTAAAATGCGTACGAAGCATTTGCCGGCATTTGGAATGAATTAAGCATTATTTCCACGTGGAGAGTACCATTCACAAGGGAAATTCTGTGCGATAATCAAAATTCTGATGAAGACACGTCGAGCGGAATTTATTCATAAACACAGGGCGTGCTTTTTCGAATATTTTGTTTGTGTTTGTCTCAGATATGCTGCCGGCTAGTTTATTTTATCATTATTATTTTATTAAAGTACTGAGTGGATCATTTAAGCACGAATTTGTCTTCAGGTGACAATTGTGGAATTTGAAGTGTTGCTCATTGTTGATTTAAGAGTGCGACCATTTTGCTTGCATTTACTGGAGGATTTTTTCTAAAAATGGGTGTGATTCAAAACCCGACTGACATAAATACACACATATTTTTTCAGGACAAATGGAACAGTAATGAAATACAAAGTCATTGAGTCAAAAAAAAGTGAACGATACTTAACGAAATGAAGGAATCTGGTTATTATGGTGTTTTTTGAATTGCCTTTTTTTGTTCACACTGCACAGAAGCACTCACATTAAAAAACTGGTCCAATTTTCTACCAGACAGCAGCCTATACTTGCAGTAATTTCATGCTCTAGGAATACGAGCGGGCAAGTTTTTACAGACTTACAGAGATTTGGGAACATGATTCTCCGCACACCATCTAGTCCAAACCATAACAATCGAAAGCTACAGCTTCCAGGTAGTAAAAGAATGTGTCAAACATAAACTCCGCGAATGACAACTTAGTGGAGATCCGACGTAGAATCGTACTTTGCAACGGGTGCTACTTCGGTTTTTCAAATCAGCTGGGCTCGAAGTTCCTGACTCGAAGGACCAATTCATGCTCTACAAAACTATTTTCTTGCCAGTCCACCGAGCGTATGGACAACAACGGTCGAGCAAAGAGAGTCTTCGAATCCGAGTCTAATGGTTCGAGAAGGAGAGTAAGACCGGATGTAAGACACCTTGGCCTTGATAACTAGAAGCAGCACGCGCAGCATCGCAACCGATGGAAGACAGCAATTGCTCAGACTTTGACTCTTCATGGGTCGTCGTCCTGATAAGTAAGTAAGTATGGAACATAGGTATGGCCTGGCTACATCTGTGAGAGTCATCCATGGACGTGAACCAAGCTAACCTAACCAAGGATATATAGTCCCAATTCAGGCTCAGGTCCTAAGAATACGTCCTCCGATACATGTCTAGCAAGTTCATCGGTAATCGTATTTCCTGTGATCTCGTGGTGGTCCTGGACCCAGACAAGTCTTAGCAAATTTAGAAAATACTTCTATTCCTGAACTATTCTGAAAGTTGTTAAAGGATTGAGCAAGGGTTTAAGGACGGCTTGGCTTTCGCTACAGTCATAAATACTCCACCCCTCCCCACATTCTTCAGTTAGTCGCTCTTCACGAAGGCGCATGCACGAGACCATTCCTTGGTCTTCAAGTTTCTCGATTGCTTTGATGACATAAAATTGTAAGTCTTCGTAGGCCCATTATTAAATTTTTGACAAAAGCTATATTCACTCATTATAGACAAATCTGTGGCATTTTGGTCTCCCAATATCCGAGACTTGTTGTGTTCCACCTCTCCATTCACAATGACTGACAGTTTTTTTTACGTTTATTGGCCTGGAAGGCTGTGCCAAAAGGTCACAATAACGTTTTAGTTTAATTTTTTTCGTCATGCACTTAACGTGACTAAAACTTAGTTTCAGTAAGAAAGCGGCAATGCATTCTAAAGCTGATGAGTAGCCCTATCACTTAATCTAAAAATAGTGTCAATTTGCTCAAATCTCGTGACTTACAATGTTAAGCATTGTCAATGGGCTTTTGTTGATTATATGGTCACGACAGCCCCACAAAAAATTTTTGCGCGGCATACGATATATGGTAAATACAAGTGAAAGATTTCGAAAGCATACCCGCAGAGGGTGGTGCCTATTTGTAAAAGTTACCATTTTGAAGTATTTTTTAAGAATGCTTTGTTCAAGAAAAGATAATCATTTCTAAGGAATTGGCCGTGTCTGGTTTTTTATATTTCGTAAGGAACATTCAACACAACGAATGGTACATCTGTACCGACATGACATATTCTCTTTTGCCATGTGTCGTAATTCTGTAAACGAACTTGGCACTGTTACTGATTGAAGAAAAGAAGATAATTCAGAGGGAAATTGTTGAGACAGGTTACTTTTGGATGGAGCTATAGCCCGAGTCGGATCTGGAGCTTCGACAGCAACCACTCATCTCGAGATAGTGAGAGATGCCACTTGTATGCCAAATCTGAGCACTGACGTTTAAGAAGTTTCTATTAAAACAGGACTTAAGTCAGAAACTTCAGTGTAGGAGTCGACCAATTGTATCACTTCGACACGGCAGCTCTACACACACCTGTGTGTAAAAATCATCAACAGCTTTGAATTTCCGCATGCGACAGAATGTATCTCGCAAAAAACTCCATCACCTATCAGATCAGATTGATGAAAGTGAAAGCCTCTAAAATGAAAACAAATACCTATAGGCATTCCTTGTCCACCCGAAGGAGATAAGCCTAACCTTAATGATGTGCCTGCGAATACGGTTAACGACTAGCTGGTCATCGCAAAAGCATAAACTCCCATTCACAGAAATGAACCGCCAGAATATCAAATTAAGTCTGCTGCCCCCAGCCATCGACGAGCACGAGTTTTACGAACCTCGCAGATAAAAACACAATCATTTGCATAAACGTGTTAGTCACCGAAACAAATTTCAACTTCATATGATACGCCGAAGCCATAGCCGTGGGAAATTGATTTGCATGAGCCATTACCCAATCCATGGGGTTTCGTCAGCAATCAGTAGTTATCCATCCTCGGATGGGGAGAGGTATTGACGCAGCACATCACCAGGACGACGGCGACGATGATGATGATGATTTGCAATGTCAAGTCAATAAAGCCAAGCACGTCACAGCCATGTAATGCATGCAAATTACGTGATGTACGATGTACCATCGGGGCACGACATCGGGTCTCAAGTGCCGAGCTAACCGCAATTCGTCATCATGTAGCCACATAAGCTTGTTGATGTTTTGCATCACAAACTGCTTCCACTCCTTTGTCTGGTTGGAACAAAAGACCAGATAGGGCAAGCAGCCATCACCGCCACCGAAGCAGCGCTTCACACGCCACCAATCGACTGATAATTCGATCTACTTAAAAACTTAATTGATTGATAATTGAATTGATTGCGATGCACAATCGCCAACGGCAACGCCAGAGAGCACACATCAATCAGTCGGACTGCTGGCTGCCCATCAGCGACGTCGCGGTTTACTCACCCGGACACCCGCAGACTACTTGTTATCAAATATTAAATAATTTCTCGCTGCTTATGGTGTGTATTTCGTAACCAGAGACACGAGATGCGAGCAGTGAGCTGAGGAGACAAGCGCCTGTCTGGGGTTAAGTGGAATGTATCTTCGGTTAGAATAGGGAAATCGTTACACTGTTGCCAATTGAGTCGTACGAGATGGTCTGATGAATATGCGATCGTATAATGCGCTGTGATTAATTAACCGGAGAATTTCAGTAATGCCTCACCACACATGACTTTGCTTGATTCTACGAGAATTCTTTGAATATTCTTGAAGTTATTTTGACGTCTCGATGTAATTGGTCAAAGTGGGAGACAACAATGTATGCACATCAGGAGTGCAGTTGCTGTGATGTGAGCAGTCAAGGAACTGACAGAGTCGTGTTTCTTTGTGCAGCGTACTCATCAGGATTGCAGTTGCTGTGAGGTGAGGAGCTAAGGAACAGCTCAGATGTCTGTAGCTTATCTGGCAGACTACTAGTCTGCTGCTTATTGCCGTTCATCGGCTGTTGGTGTGGTGCGTCCAAAAGATCACTTGGCGGACATGTGATAAGCTGAGTCCGATAACGTTCCATCAACTGGTATAAGTCTCTTGCATCAACTGGTGTTGATGTGGTAACCCCCTCAGAGTTGTTTCTTAGAGCTGCAGCCTGTACTTCCTTAACTTATCTTAACTGTCAATAATTTATTTCATTTCAAACCGGTATCTGAATTCTAAATCATTCACAGTGAATTTAAGCGGAATGGAAAATTACTCCGAGGCTTTTCTCAAATCGAGTTCCTATACATGAGTGATTTTTAAGGACGGGTCTCCCCATGCGTACTTTGTGTTTTAGGACTAAAAATAAATAAATGACAAGAGTGTGGAGAGAAGGATATGCCTCTCTAAGGCTGCTTTTACACACGCTAATTTCGACAGCAATCTTTTCCATCTGGCCGGCAAGGGAAGTGAAACTCTTCTTTCTTTACTTTGCAGTAAGTAAAGTTTGGAAAAGCTTGCTGTCTAAATTAGCGTGTGTAAAAGCAGCCTTAACTGATCATGAGGCGCCCTTCCTTCCACCTTCTTTTCCAACCTCGGTGACTTTCAACTCGCCTTCTCAGTTTTTCGAATCAAATTACCGCTTCCAATGAGTTGCCACTTCTAGAAGCTATTCTCAGCACGTGGTCCAACACAAAAGCTACTTAAGTGAAGCGTAGTTCCCTAGAAATCTAAGGCATGCAGCTACAACTGACATTTATTTTGATTAATGCAGCTGCAAGGTATTTAGATAAAAAATCGTATTACCTCCTAACGTTATAGTCAGTAATTAGCTCAGCGAATGATAGACGATTGGAGAAATCAAGGGTGGTTAAGTCGTTAGCTGGGGATACCGATCCGTATTGGTTGCAAATTACGTTGCAGTATCTAATCGGTGGGGTTCACATTACTCAATCAGATAGTTGCCGATGTACTTAAATCTTTCGTAAGTGATTGAAATGGATTAAGATCTTGTCAGCAATCTTAATAAGTTATGGAGTACTAATATTGAATATTTACGAGATCAAAAATGTAATTTTTTCACACATTACATAAGAAATTAAAGTCTCCCATCTGGGTTCTACGATAATCGAATACGACGTAACAGTTGGAGTTGTTGGTAAACAAGGTAGACAAACGCGAGCAGATCATTCCATATTTTCTAATGGAAAACTACTGCCAACCCTTCTGATACGGGATTAGAAATTTAGAATACAGATTGGGTCATCTAGTGTTTTGTTTATAAATCATATTTTACACTGACAGCTACTTTCCGCTCGAAATGTTGACAGTTAATGTGTATCATACCACAACACTACGAAAACTTATTTTCAAAGTGAGAGCTGCCCAAACAGTGCGTTTTTTGTTTAAAGAAGTGTTGGCCGAAATGATGCACACACAGCGACTGCTGCAAGTTTGTGCAAAAAGTCCGTGAGTATACTGGATACGCATGGTCCCTGTAGTTGTGAGCAAGTTAGTGCGAAAATAGTTTGGATGGCGCAGTTGGTTGAGTGCCTGCCCTTAGTTATAGGGGTGCCAGGTTCGAACCCCAGATAGCAGTTAATATGCTTTTGTCTGGTTTTCAAATCTGGTCCAGTCACCATTTTGTGTGGGATCAAATGAACGGTACAGGGTATCACAATGGACCAACAATTGTCTAGGTGTGCTGGTATTTTCACTGACAGCCCAATTACCTTACCTTAGGTTAGGTTAGGTTGTAGTGGCTGACTGCTGCAGAGCAGTCACACTTAGGCCAGAGTAGGCCCATTGTGATACCACGCGGATTGACTTCTCCTAACGCTGGAACTAGTTGGTGCTGCTGATGAACCGATTTAGTTGGCCAATGCTGGCACTTTTTAGCTCGTTACGGCCGCTGAAGTAGTAGGCTCCTAGGTGAAGGGACCTACGACTGGCAAGAGCACTGCAGGAGCAGAGAGGGTGATGCGTGTTCTCTTCCTCCTCTTCATCCATGCAGCTTCTGCAAAAATCATTATATGGTGCACCCATCCTGCGAGCATGAGTGCCAATTACACAGTGCCCGGTTATGACTCCTATAAGGGTCCTTACTGAGGGCTTGCTGAGTCCAAGTAGACTGAGTGACCGTTTTAGGTTAAGTGATGGCCAGATTTCTTTTGTTTTAAGGCAGGTGGTGCCTTCTAGCCATTTGTCATTGGTGGTTTTAATTGTATGAATCTTTAAAAGATGATAGGCTGTAGCGATCGGCATGGAAGGTGGTACCCCTTCTATCGATAGGGATGAGGTTGTACCACACCTAGCGAGTTCGTCGGCTTTGCAGTTTCCTGGTATGTCACAGTGTCCCGGCACCCACATGAGGTGAATGTTAAAATGCTCGGCCATCTCGTTAAGAGACAGCCTGCAATTAAGGGATGTTTTTGAGTAGAACATGACATTGTTCAGGGATTATATTTTTTTTTTTACCTTACCTTACCTTAGTGAGAAAGTTAAGATGAGAATTTTGCTGCTGAGGCGGAGAGAGAGTGCGAGTCTCAATCCACGAACTCCATTTTTTTCGAAAATGAGGCTGGGAACAACTTTTCTGTCAATGCTGGGCGTTACAATTAAACAGTCATTTTTTACCATAATAGAAGACATAATTTTGTATCACGCGAAATGCCACACAGCCCATGCCATGCCATGCCATGCGACCATGCAATTTGACATCTTTGAACTTTGTTGCTTTGGTCCGATGTTATTCCAACAATCAGTAAACGATTTAGGCAAGTAATCGTTTATTCAATCCGTGCGATGCAGCCCGAAAATTTGGGTGACAGATTGCGCTACTGGGAGCTGCTACCACTTAAACGACATTGTACTTTATAATTATTAGGGATGTTTGATTTTATTAACAAAAATTAATCTTGTTAATTTTATTCCATTTTCAAAAAAACTTGTATTTGGCCCACTCTTTATACTAGAGCTAAGGTTTTCTGAGGCAGTAGGAGACTAAAGCCGGAGCGTTTGATTGCGTTCCGTTCACTCTGTACTACGTGCAGTTTAACCGGTTCGAACTATGGCGTTGTGACGCTTCCTACGATTATCTATTTGACGTGCGAATGGAAGTTCAACACTTGCAACTTTTTTCCTTCGGTCGTCCGCCACGTAGTGCAATGTGAACAATAGTTGTACGAATGCGAAATTAATTCACGTTTTGCTTGCTAGGAGTGAGTATCAGCGGATGAATAAAAGTGGCATGTTTTTTCGATAGAGTTATTTTAATTAGGACATCATCATCACTGAAAGACGAACGTGGGCTTCGATGTTGATGCCACGAAACTGGCCTCACAAATCAAGTCTGTCCAGCGCGTAGTACAATGTGAACGCAAAACATTTTTTGGTCGTACGATCTGGTTGAAATACATGTAGTACAATGTGAACGCCCCTATTGATTTGGACTACGTCCTTAATTCACTACTTATAATGCATTTATCGCGATTAAAGAGGGATAGCGGGTGTTACACAGAGACGTTTATGGTATTTGTTTCAAATAGACCTATAGAGCAGCAAATGACTTAGATCGGCCTCACACCCTACCACGGTGGAGGAAAATATTCCAACTGCAAGCCGGTGGTTCAGATAATTGAACCTCTCGTGATGTAAGTCTTGTATTGCTTGTATTGAAACGGAGGCGGCAAAAATGGGTTTAGCGGTGAATGAGAGCAAAACAAAGTATATGCTGTCATCAAGAAAGGACACACAACATCGACGACTCGGTCAGAACTTCACCATAGGCAGCTACAACTTCGAGGTAGTAAAGGACTTCATCTACCTTGGCTCCCAAGTAAATAGTGCAAACAACATCAGTACCGAGATTAAACGCAGAATAACTCTTGCCAACCGCTGTTTCTTTGGGCTCAAGAGGCAATTGAGTAGTAGAGCCCCCTCCCGGAAGACCAAGCTCACATTATATAAGACCTTGATCATCCCTGTCCTGCTGTGTGGCGCGGAAGCTTGGACTATCTCAAGAGCGGATGAAGACGCACTTGGTCTCTTCGAGAGAAAAGTTCTGCGTTCAATCTTTGGTCCTGCTTGCGTTGAAGGTTCTTGGAGAAGAAGATTCAACCACGAATTGTACGGGCTGTACAGCGACATGAGTCTAGTCAGGCGTCTACGGATTCAACGCCTAAGATGGCTAGGCCATGTTGAGCGCATAGACAACACTGCTTCAGCCCGAAGAGTCTTCGACTCCGAACCAGTGAGACAACGCAATAGAGAACGACCACGAACCCGATGGCGCACTCAAGTGGAGAAGGATCTCAACCAACTTGGAGTGCGAAATTGGAGGCAGCTGGCTAAAGATCGTGCCAGCTGGAGAGGATTGTTGACCGAGGCCCAGGTTCACCCCGGACTGTAGCGCCGCAAGAAGAAGAAGAAGATGTAAGCCCAAGATCTAATTACTATTCTGTTCTATATTATACCAAAATTTGACTTTCACATAAAGCATTGGAACCGCCTCACGATTGAGGTATTATTTTCGTTACCCTTTAGAGAATGCACATCAAAGAGAACACATTCGTTATTGATGCTTTTATTAGCTTAAAAGAAATGTGCGCACATTTTGAGGACATCTATAACAGATGAAAGGAAGTGCAGTACATTCTTCTTGTCCATGGCGCTACAGTTCGGTGTGGGCCTGAACCTTAGTCAACATTATTCTCCAACTGGAAGTACATTCTGCGAATTCCATTTAATCTCCTTCCCAACGAAAGTAATCCTAACCAGTAACGAACGCAATACCAAGAATCATTGAAGGAGCCAAAAATGAATCCAACATAGCTAAAAATTGGTGAAGTGGTTGCTATGTATCATTTGCTTGCATTAATCCTCTTTGCGCCCATCTTTAGCCTTCAGGTGGACGTTACAACAATTAATATACAAATATTATGCAGACCTACCTATGTTAAGGCGTTGTAAGCAAATGCATCGACTTGTCTGTAGAAATCCGTAATTAAACCTTCGCACGGCAATTCTCAGGGCGTCTGCATCTCCGCCTTTGGAATCAGCATAAAAATGTAAATTCCTCCTCACTCGTCAGAGAAGCACGCATAATGTGATAAGTTGATGTAATAACACTACCTGAGCTTTCTATACGTTGTTTTTTTTTTTTAAATTTATAAAAAAAAGTATTATCTCCCATTCCAGCTCAACCACCGTGACAATGAATTACGGGAGCATAACCCACTGACACCTAATGTTCGGTTTAGTGTTTCAACAGTATCACATTCTGTTTCTGTGGTTGTGGTTGATACTGAATTTATCAGGCACGCGCCGTTGCTTCCACGTATCGAGTGCAATTTGTTGACCTGCATTAACCAGTGCAAACTGAATCAGTAATTGACGCCAAGAGTGCACTCTAATCTACAAAAGTGAGCATTTGAGTGTTTTGCAAACACATCACTTACGTTCTAGATTCTCTAGACTAAATTAATTTTCATTTAATTTTTCAATTAACTGATATGTAATTGGAAAGCATTGATTTTAGAAAAACAAAGTTTGGCAACGAGGTTGAGTTATCAGACACTGACCAAATTCAAAGTGAGAGAGACAGACAGGGAGTTGTATGTTCAGTTCAATTTGGTCGGCGATTTTGTAGTTTTATTGTGGTTTATGAAATTGAATTTCTTAATGCCGTCTGGAGGATGAGAGAGTGCGACTTTTACTACGGCGATTGCTGCAGGAAGGACATACAAATGAAACCAAGATCATTCTAGGAGATCTCAACGTACAGTTGGACAAAGAAGAAATCTTTTCTAGTGTTATCGGAAAACAAGGCCTGCGTGACGTTCTCAGGCTGGTAAATTTCGCCTCGGGTCGTATATAATATATAATATGGATGGCGCTACAGCCCGTAGGGGACCAAGGCCTAGCTTCTCAGCAACCACTCGTGTTGTGCGTGTGTTGTGCGTATTGTTCTCTCACGAGTGGAAGGGACCTACAGTTTTATGCCGGATCCGAACGACCAAGTTTGAGAAGCGGTTAACCGATCAATCAATCGTCAACCAGATTGATCACATTAGGATCGACTTCTGTATTCTCAATGTCCGAACGTTCCGAGGCGCCGAGACATGGACTCGGACATTTGCTTGTTGTAGCCAAGGTAAGGATGAGGATGTCGAAAGAACTACGGAGTCGAGACAGAAAACCACGGTTTGACGTTGGAAAGGTACATTCGCAATCCACCACTAGAAACTGTGAGGAACTGCATGCTGCAGCTCATCTGTAATTCATCGTCGAACTAAAGCAAGCGCAATGAGTGGAATCTCAGTTGCGTTTGTCCGGCCCACAAGAAAGGAGACCCTTTAGAATTCGGCAATTATCGACTGGTGCAGTCTCCTTAACATCGGGTACAACATCCGTTCTGCTGATTTGTGTGAACGTCTGACACGATTTATTAATAAACTGATACGTCCTTATTGGTGCCATTTGAGGCCGGGGAAGTGACCGCTGAAAATTTTACGAAGTAGAGCACAAAACTCTGGTGTGAGTCTGCTTTGATGGATCTATATTTCACTTATTGATATTGTAGTATGACTGAACATCATTATCCATCATATCCCTTCACGATGCAAACAACCAAACTTTTTGATGTGAACATAATCTGAGAAAGGGAGCTTTTACACAATAGCGAGTGAAGTATCCACATTTCCATCAGAGAACAAGTGAAGGAATGCCCAGATGTGGCATACCCCTTAGTACAGGTCAGAATCACTGAGAATTGATTACTGAACTGAATTGTTGATTTTTTGTGGCATTGTTCTTACTCCTTAGGGATAAATAATAAAACCCACTCTGAGAATACATAAGACTCTTTCAAGGAAAAGGGGGACATGAGACTCAGACATTTATTTCACCCCATTAATTTGGCCACGTAGGCATATGTGCGTACATGGTCCATTGTTCTCCAAAATTTCGACGCAGAACAATAAACCCGTTCAACCGGTATTTTCGTACGACTCCTTCGTGTGTGAAAAGGTATACGGAACGTAATTGAAGACGCAGCAAGCAGCACAAAAGCTATACGTATTAACGAGCAATACTGCTAGGAGAAAAAGATGACAGCCAAGATCAAGAATAAATCTCAGAGTCTTTCAAACCAGTGAGTCAACTTTCATTCTCGTTTTTTTTTCTTCTCCAAGCCTCACCTAATGCCACTTTGTCTGCATTTAATAAAGCACATCTAGAGGGAACATCAATTTACGAGATAAATAAGTACTTAAATAAATATTCTTGTTGCTCAGAACTGTTGCGCTACCAACGTACTTGTGCGCACATATGCATGTACGTCACATGAATTCAATACAAAGTATGGTGACGAATCAATAGACAGTGTTTACTTGAAATACCACACAAATTATTGATCTGCGACTTTGTACAACAATCGCCAGCGCGTATGTATAGCTTAGCCTTTGAGACGTTTGCCAACAATTTGTTTTTGTTTTCAAAGGAAGCAGCAATCAGATGGCAAATTACCGCATCGATCGAAAACAAAAGCTTATCGACGAGCAAATAAGGTGGCGGTGTTTCGTTTGTAATTAAATTGTAACGCCGCGCCGCGAGCTCTTATGTCATGCAACCCAAACATTCCGGCTAATTGAATAATCCAGACTACGGCATAACATTTGACCCTTCGCATGATATCATCGCGTCGTGGCCACAAACAATTTAACCTCCTTTTCGAGGAGGTATTTAATGTCAAATTGTGCACTGTCTGTCTCCACCCCTCTGTATACGCGGCGGTCGGCACAGCTATTCATCAAATTCGGCTGCATGCGGGGCGAAGATGGGCAATTTGTTGGCTTTCAGACAACCTATATATTGTGCGTTTCTTTGTGTTGGCGATAAGGTACACTGCCCACACGATGTTTTATTATCTCTGTGTATACGGGAAGAGACTATTTTGGGAGACTACAAAGCACGAATCATTATCAGCTGAAGATTAATGAGGAAATCGTTGTGATGTTTTGTTGAGTTCACAAACCAACCCATCCAACACGACACATTGCTTGCGTCAGCAGCAACAGACAACCAGAAAAAAAAGCTCAACAAATTATACCAAAGGAAAAGAAACAAAAACACAAATAAACGCTTACCCACAAATGATGATTCCGAAGCACTGCACCAAAGCTGGATAGAAATTGTCCATTGAGACCGCAGGTGTGTCAGGATTTGGATCCTCTGTCGTTGATGTCGTCGACGACGACGACGACGATAATAACACTGCCAACATCGTTGAATTCTCAGCCATTTTCACATAAAATTAATCAAACTAATTGCGAAGCACTTAACCCACTCGAGATCGGTTAGGTGTAAATATTTCTTTTTGATATAATTAATTTGCTTTCACCCGCACATAATACCTGTATCGTGCAATGCACCTTCAGAAGAGGTTTTTCCCCCCGTCACCAAGGACAGAGAGTTATCGACTTTCCACAGAAGTGGTTGCACTAGATTTTCTGTTCACTTTGCGAGATATCTATAAATAGTGACAAGGTGTTCTGATATTGATTTTCATTGCTGCGAAATTTCGGCAAAATTGCCTAGAGAATATGTAAACGTTGGACCTTGAACACGGTCAAGGATCCCAGGAAGCCAACCGCGTCGTACGCACTGCAATACTTTCCCTATCAGGTAAGAACTTCAAAATCACTGCAAATTTTCGGCGAAAAATAAATATATTTATAGGCGAGAAGTACGTTGTTGCCGAAACATTAGGGATGAATAATATACAAAAGGAAGGCAGAGATAAATGAGGAAAAACCGCACTAATAATATGAAAAATCGATCGAATTGCGAGACGAGTTATGAATGCCCGAAGTGAAGTTTTGATTGCGAGGGTATATGAACATTTTTGACATTTTCGACAGATGTTCACTTGGGAACAGTTTAGCAGGTGGTGTATAAGGGTGCGTGATGCGAATGTTATTAATTGAATTCGTGTATTTTTGACATATTTCCTTAGGTTTTCATAATTGTTTCGAATATTTCAGTAAAGCAATTTAACAATTTTCGTTACGAGTGTGTTACAAATTTTTCTGGCACTACTACACTTCCCGAATTGCCAAGATATGAAAACGGCATTATGTCGATCCTGACGAAATAAGCAGAAAATATCATAACTAAACATATTGACTAATCGCTTAGTTTAGGAGATATCGACGTAGGCTTCAGAATCGTAGTATACTTATTCCTCTTTTTTTTCGACCATCATTTTTTTTAACCATTATGTTATTCCATTCTTTCCTTATATATCAATATTTTAGATTGTAAGTCATGTATTTATTTTATTTTCTATAATTCCAACACAAGAATAAGCTGTACTAACATCCCTGTTCTCAACAAGTGCTGCCGCCGTTGTTGATAAGGCATTGTCTTAGAAGTAGAACTGTCAAAACACAAACAAGAAATTAGTCATCTTCACAATAAAAATTCTTAAGTCTCCTCAATTAAATAGTTTTGCGTATATCAGACAATCCAAAAGGCATTAAAATATGAATCGATTATTTGGCAAAGCAAAACCCAAAGTTCCACCACCAAATATCAACGATTGCATCAGTGGGGTAAGCATAAGGCCAGCACATCATTTCAGATAATGAAAATATCCAATAAGACTAATCATTTTCACAGGTTGATGCCCGAGCAAATGCAATCGAAGAAAAAATCACCAAACTCGAAAATGAACTTCGCAAGTACCGTGAACAGATGAGCAAAATGCGAGAAGGGCCAGCGAAGAATTCGGTGAAACAAAAGGCTCTGAGGGTTCTAAAGCAGAAAAAAGCGTAAGTAAATAAACACCACATCGCCCAATCGTAATGCATATCTCCCTATAGATATGAACAACAAGTTGAGAGTTTGCGGAATCAATCATTCACTATGGAACAAGCCAATTACGCTGCTCAAACTCTGAAGGACACCAATGCCACCGTAATAGCTATGAAAGACGGAGTCAAGCAAATGAAAAAGGAGTTCAAGAACATAAACATTGATAGCATTGAGGTGGAAATTATTTTTTTTTTTCTTTCACAACTCGATTCGATCGTTTTTTTGTCACTAGGATATTCACGACGATATGGCCGATATGCTAGAGCAAGCCGACGAAGTCCAGGAAGCCTTGGGTCGTACCTATGGAATGCCAGAGCTTGATGATGATGAGCTGGAGTCTGAACTGGAAGCATTGGGCGATGAAATTGCTTTGGATGATGACACTAGCTATTTGGATGATGTCATAAAGGCTCCAGCTGCACCAGACAGAGAACCAGGAGCAGATAGCATCAAGCCCACTGTGAGTTGCAGCGTACACTTTGAAAAAGCATTTTGTTCATTGCACATTGCGTCTCGTTTCAGAGTGGAATTGAAGTTGACGAGTTTGGCCTTCCAAAAGTACCAACTTCATTGAAGACATCATAAGACGTAAGAGATGCTTTCGAGATGCTGGATTCTGGAAATGTGTTGATTTCATTCGATTTATTTTAGCCAATGCGAAAAGAACTAACTTCATTACTTATGTATTAAAGCGTATCGAACTTTGTTAGCTTGGGAGTATTCGTTTTTTTTAACACTTAAGCACATCTTATACAATAAATACTTGAGTAGTTAATCATATGGGGTTTTTATTGAAATGACCTTTTTTCAGCTGGGAAAAGATATGAAGTTAGGGTCTAGGAACCGATGAGGTCATTCGTTGTATACGTTTCGTTCCAGGTGGAGAACGAGTGCTTCGAATGCTCCAATGGGGACAGAACTTATATATACAGTTTCCCACAGATCGGGTGGCATAAATAGAAAATGACTTAGATGAGATGCGAAGGCGTTAGTAACAAAATATAGTTTTACAGTTCTTGTTTCGAGAACACATCCGTCTGTGTAGACGCAACAAGGGCAGACGCGAGCGACTCGAAGTGGCTAGCCTGAAATCACTTTAGATGGAGACAACCTTCAGCTCGTCGACCAACCCACTTAACTTATAAGTGGCGACAGTAGCTTGGTGGATAGATGCGTCGACTCATAATATGCTGGACGTACATCAAATTCATCCATACGCAACCCACCCCTAGTGGCCACACAATGACCGTGTTATCAACCTGTCTCGCAATGTGCAACCCCTTGAATTTCTGATTGCATTTGATATGCCCGACGGTTGCCCTAACGACGGCGTTGTCCTGTCAGAATGAAAGGAAGAAAAAATAGGTTTAATTGTCTGTTTGCTTCCTTGTATCCGGAAAATTTAATCGGATAAATATTGAAATGGAGCTCTCTGAAATAATCTCCCTGGATCCAGCCGAACTCAATGAAGAGGCGAAGGAAGAATTGTTTGGTCTCCTTATTGGAATTCAAAATGTGGACGATATTCCGCGGAAGAGTTTACGTAAAACTCTAGCACTCTGCTTGGCCACGCTGAGGCACAAAGGAGAACAGGTACTACTTGTGAATTTCATACAAGGTTGTATAAATAACAAACTCTTTGAAGGTAAAGACTCTACGGGAGGAGCAAGAAACTAAGACACAAATTGATAGCAATGGTGGGTAAAGTGATTTAAGGATTTCCTTATTGGATTAAGTATTCTCTTTCACAGAAGATGATTCCCGCAATAGTAGGATACAAGAAGAAAATGAAAAACTCACACGAATGGTGAACAAACTGGAACAAGATAAGGCAACTCTGAAGAATAAATTGAAAGAGGTATGCAGAACAATTTATGCTCAGATAAAGGCACTCAAAGTGGGCTTTCTTTGCAGATGAGTGATGAGACGACACACTTGCAGAAGAGGCTTGCGGAGGCACTA
Organism: Eristalis arbustorum; assembly: GCA_916610145.1. Lineage (NCBI taxonomy): Eukaryota > Metazoa > Arthropoda > Insecta > Diptera > Syrphidae > Eristalis > Eristalis arbustorum. Next base: position 12,684,048 of record OU744318.1, read on the forward strand.
CAATCGAACGAAAGTGACAAGGACTCATCGGACCCCCTCTCCGAACTTGATCGAAAAGAGGAACTACTGAAAAATATCAACGTTAAAAATAAGCACATTAAGAGATTGCTTAGAGAAATTGAGGTGAGTTCCATGATGTTTACTAGCCCGAATGCTGCCATAGTTCTTCCCGTAACAGTGTTGTTTCATGATGTTTATGCCGTTAAGGCAGTTAAGGCAGTGACGTTGTTGATTCTCTTCGGAGCACAGCCGACAAGCCTTGTATTTACACAGGTTTAATTTGTTAATGTGGTTCAAAATCAGTATAGTTGATGTTGTCCAAATGACATTGCAGTACTTTTCGGAGCTGTGAGCGCAGATTCTGCTCCAAACCTCGCGAGCTCGTCTGCGGATTCGTTTCCTGGAAGCCTCTTGTGTCCAGGGATCCAGACAAGTTTCACTTTGTTGAGTTTGTTGTTTTTTTCACTGGGATTGAAATAAACTCGGTAAACTGCACCATCCAGCTGTCCTCCCTCGTCGATCGTCGATCAAACGTTTTGATAAATTGGAGCAAAGTTTGGAACAGATCTTGATGATGAGCTCAGGAGAACTCGACTCCATAGGTACAGTTTTTCTCGTGTTGGGGCCTTAGACGACTGCTTCTTTTGGGCATTGCGTTGAGGATACCGAGGTGACCCGTTAGATCACCTGGCTTATGCTTATATTCTATTTGGAGATTGAGCCATATCTGGCAGCTTTCTGAATAACGAAATTTGGTAAGGGGTTAGCATGACTATAGTTCATAGAGCTTCCGGTATAGACCTGGACCTCAGTCAGCATTCCTCTCAAATGATTTTGGGTTAGGCGCCTCCAGTTTTGTACACCCAGCTGTATAAAGTATCTTCCCAGAGGTCTTCTTCTACCGCGATGTCCCTTGGGGTTGGCCTCGAAGACTTTCCGTGCCGTAGTGTTAGTATGCATTCTCTCTACATAACATATCCATCTGAGTCGAGACAATCGAATTCGTTTGATTCGGCCAATGTCGTTGTACTGCTCGTAGAGTTCGTCGTTTAGTTAGCCTTAGCCTCCAAAATATTTCTTCGCAAACGAGCCGCATGTGATTCGACGGAGTTTGCTCTCTTCGCCCTCATTTGACATTGTCTATGGTTCTGCACAGTACAGCAGGACTGGGATTATCAAAGACCGAGACAGGACTTTATTTTTTAATTGCCGCCGAAGAACAAAGACACAGCGATTGGCCAGTGTTATCCTTCGTCTTATCTCCGTGGTGATGAGTTCCCGAGCACCCGTGGTCCTTTTCAGCAGCGCCGGTTTATATCTATACTGCATGTGCTTACCGATATTCATCATCAAACCATGGGTTGTTTCGTCCGAGCGGAGTGAAGGATCATCCGTTTCAGTTTGAGGGCGTCTTGCCAGTATTGCCTTTGCGTATTCTACACTCGATGTCGGCGACATAGAGACTTTCTGAGAGGCAAAGAACGACTCTTTCGGAAAGTTCTCTGTTTATCTCCTGAAATATGTAATTTTGCGATACTGAATTTCCTTATAGCACTGGGTTGGTTGCGTTTCGTTAGGAAAATCCTCGTTCGGAATTTGGCCAACACTAGGAAGTGATCCTCGGAACGTCCGACGTCCAGTCTGTCTTACGACAATCGCAAAATGATCAATTTGGTTGACCGTGGGTTGATCTGAAGATCGCACGTGCGCAGGGCACCTATTGCTTCCAGACAAGCAATTCGTTGTGGCTTGTGCGATCTGTCTGCCGTTGTCTGTTAGATAGTTTTTAGCCTTTAATCACTCATTTAACGCACTGCATAACAACTCCCATCTTCCAGGCACTGCAAACGAATAATATTGAACAATCAAAAACAATAATCGACTTGGAAACACGCTATCAACACGCCAAAGCGCAAATTCAAGATCTGGGTGCAAAAGTCATGACAGAAGATGAAGAAAAGAAGGCACTGGGTGATTCAATCAATGAACTGACTGCCGAGGTAACAAGACTCGAAGGGAACATCACCTACCTGGAGGACGAACGAGAGAAATCCGAAATGGATTTGAAGCGGCTAGTTGAGAAACTCGAGTCGGAGTCCTTGTCCTGGCAAGCGACAATCAAGGAAAGGGAAAAGGAAATCAAAAAACTCAAGGCGAAAGTGCAATCCTTCCGTGAAGTCACCTCTGCCAGAGAGGAGGACGAAGACGAGAAGGAGAGTGAAAGCGAAAAGGATCGCTGGGCTGAAGAATCCGCAAAGATGATGCATGTAAGTCTAGGGTGTGTATGCTCTCAGTGGGAGGCTTGTGACATGAGAGCTTTTTTCGCAGGCGATCGAGGTCCGAGACAAGGCAATCGAAAGGCTTGAATCGAAAATCAAGGCAATGGCGGATGAAATGATTTCCTCCACGCGCCTGATGAACAAACTCTCGGCAGAACGGGAGGACGAGCGCTCAGAGGAATCGAAAAGATCGCGACCGTGCTGCAAGTCAGTCGAGGAGGCGCTCAAATCCTGCAACGAGCGTTGTCGCAGTCTCTCGGAGTTGCTGGAAAAGTCTGAAGAAGACAACGTCCTTAGGTCACAGCAAGCAGCGCAGGCCATGGCTTCATTGGACGCCTATCAAAGGGGCGAAGATGGTCTGGCTAATGCACTGAGAAAGATTGCGTCCTTGGAGAAGAAACTGAGTGCACGCGAGAAGAATATACGCTCGTTGGTGGTGGAAGTGAACTCCCTGCATGAGGTGGCCAGCGAGAATGCCTTGCTTCGGAAGAAACTAAACATCCCCGATGACGTGGTTATCACGGCAAAGAATGCAGTGGCCAAGGAGAGAAGCAAGGACAAGCAAATCGAGCGCTTGACCCTCAAGTTGAGGGCATCCGAGGAAATGCGTTTGCAGCTAAAGTTGGAGAAGAGCGATTTAAGGTAAACTCTCAGCTTTAGCTAGGTAGTCTTCTCACTTCTCACCCATTATTCAGGAAACAACTGGTGGAACTCAAGGGTGGACGCAGGGTCTCGAGAGAGTCTTCCAACAACAGCTCCCCGATATCGGGGAAAAGTTCACCAAAGTCCGTCAAGAATTCACCGGAGAAGAAGACAAGACCAGAAATCTACTGCGATAACTGCCTTAAAAATATCCAAGTAAGTTGACGGATTCTCGAGCTTCCAGGATGAGTTAAACATGCACTTCTCTTAGTCTCTTCCGAACAAGGACACTGTGCTCCAGGACGTAATCAAGGAGTGGGAAGGCAAGTACACTGAAGTCGTCGAGGAAAATGAAAATCTTCGCGTGGGAATGCATGAGATCCTCGAGAAAATCCGCGAATACGATGGTAAGTGTAACGGCAGGTCCTCATTTTGGCAAAGCAAAACAAACTCTCTTCTAGCCACATCCGATCACATAACAATCGACTGCGAGATGCTTGAGCGGCTCCTGCACGCCCTAGACGCGCGTAGCATAAGCGGCTGGTATCACCCGGCCATGAGGATCCAAAATGAGCTGATCGCCCTCAGGGAACGGGAAATGGCACTTCGCGAGAAGATAAGTACCGTTGCTGATCCAGACAAACAGCCGTCACCACACGAATCACTTGGCGAGGTTCGCGAAGCCGGCGAAATCCCTGAGAGCCCGATGCCATCACTGCCAGTGGCCGCATTCGACAGTTCCACCAGACCGACCACACCCAATAAAACCCTCGACCAGTCCCTCTATCCGGTCATTGTAGAGGCAGACATTGAGCACGAATCACTGAAGACAGACTTCCTCAGGGTGCTGGAGAAAAACCGCTCCCTGCAGCAGGAAGTGACCAAATTGCAAATTTTCCAATCTCATTTCGAGGAGCTGACATCGCAGGTGTCCGGTTCCGAGAGCGCTGTGGTCAAATACTGCTCCGAGGTGGTGGAGAAGCTCTCAACACTAGAAACACAAATGAATGCAAAAAGCAAGGCGTACGACTTCCTCAAGGAAGACTTCGATCGAACGCTGACCGATTCGAAAGCCTTGGAGACGCGAAACATCACCCTGATCGCGGAACTGAAAAAACAGATAAATGATCGAAAGCATGACATAAACCTCCTGAAGGCTGACAATGAAAGCTTGTCCAAACAAGTGAAATCATGCAATGTCGAGGAGTACGCCGAGATGCGAAAGACTCTGTTCAACCTGCAGGCGCAGGTTGCCCAGATGATCGATGAGGTCTTCTCGGGAAAAGTGCCGGAGATCACCATCAAAGAAATAAGCGCGGAGTACGGGGTTATTCAGGACAATCTTGAGTTGGAGCTTATCACAGCGCTGGAGTACGAGGAAATGCGACGTGAGAACGACGATCGGAAAGAGAGGGAAAAAGAACTGCAAGTCAAATGTGATCGCCTGGAGAGTCTGCTGGTCATCGCGAACGAACAGGTGAGCACTACTTGCGATCCGAATCAGGGATGGTGTCAATCAATTCATGGAATTTACAGGTGGCATCGCAGCAGAGGCTGCTGACAGAGATCACCGACAATCACATCAATCTTCGACACCTTGTGGCCGATCTGCAAAGTTCCAGTGAAGACAAGTTCTTGATCGCCAAAATGCAGCGGGAATTGGACAGTGGTACGTATGGTCTTTTGACTTTGGTTGTTGTTAATATTACAGGTCGGGTGTTGGGGTCTGTGGCTGAGTTTCTACTTTCAAATACGTAACTTGAGGCTAGACCATTTATCTGCTAGACAATTGAAACAGAGCTTTATCTCACAACAGCTGAAGCACAACTAGCTATTAAGTTAAATTCTGTCTCGAATATGCGGACGCTATAGCGCATAATCAAGACATTTTGAAAAATGAATTTTTGAAATTGGATCCATCGCTGATGGTCCTGCACACGCTGCTTCTAGTCATCAAGTTGGTCTTTATACCGGAGGTACAGTGCTTCTCTGTCCCAATTTTTCTTCTCGAACCAGGAGTATTCAGATCAGGATAGATTCGAAGACTCTCTTGGCTCGAGCATTGGTGTCCATGAGCTCGATGTAGCCATTACAGACAGCAAAATGTTGTTTTGTCAGATTCCTGGTTTGGCAACCTGTTCTACCTTACCTATAGATCATGATATTTGGCCGAGTTAATTCGACAAACAGAAGTAGCACTGGTTGTCTAGGGTGATTCTTCGTCGAATCTGAACTATGATGTCGTTTGTTCAGTTCATAAATTGTATCTTCAGTAGTAAGGTTCTTCATAACCGTATCTCTGATATGATGTTAAATCATTGTTAGGTCATTACTAGACAAAAATGGAGAAAAAACAAAAACGATAAAAATATCGAATGAATGAACTGCGAGGATACTAGGTACTATCTTAAATTTTAAGCGTGATTTAACCAAAATTGAAACCAAAACACGCATGTAGGTTTTCTTCGCATATCAAGTTTTTTTTTCAAGGGATTTACCATTCTGTTCATTCTGTGGCCCGTGGCGTTTTAGGTATGTGCGTCGACCTCAAACCCGACGTCGTAGGTTCGATTCCTGCTCTGTGCGACAAAAATAGTTTTCACGGTGCTCAAAGAGTGTTTCCTGTCTAGAAAAAGTTTCTCAAACTTGGCCGTTCGGCGCCGGCGTAAAATTGCAAGTCCCTTCCACTCGTGAGAGAACAATAGCACGCACAACACGAGTGGTTGCTGAGAAGCTAGGCCCTTGCCCTCTATAAGCTGTAATGGCACCCATATTTTAACATTCTGTTCCAATTATGGAGACTATCGAGAGTCAACTGTTCAGACGTTGTTTTTTCTTACCAGCTCTATTTGTCTGTTCTTCAATCAATGTGAAAACTTTCTTTCCATGTCATCTGCGTAACCCAACAGTTGAACTGGCTTGCATAAGATTGTTCCTCAGGTCTTTACAGCAGCCGGTCTAGGTATCTTTTCCAGTATTAAATTGGAGAAATCACACTACAGCGCATACCCTTGTTGAAATCCGGTGCAGGTGTCAAACAGCTCAGAGGTTCTTGAACTGCACAGTGCATCAGGTATGTGCTAGCGTTTTGTGACACAACTGGATCAATTTCCCAGAGATTTGGATTTTGGCATCGAGAATCTCCTTACCATTAAAGCTGTCATACGTAGCTATAATATCGATAAAAAGATGGTGTATATTTAAATGTCCGGGATCAAGAAACAATACGGACCGAAGGTATAGAGGGAGAGAGGAAGGGCATTTACCTGTGCACATCGTTCTTAAACATCTGCGGATTGTAGTCTATGGCAAATATTGGGCTGTGTAGAGCAATCCATATGCGTGTAGTGCGGCTGAAAAACTAGTCTCTAAATTTCTCTGTGCGTCCGAAAGCAGTTTTAAGGGAAAACTGATGTGCATTCCTAGCGAGACGTATTCATGGACGCGGACGAATTCATGGAGAGGAGGAATGCAGTCCGCTAGACCGCTTGAGCATAGTTTGTTAAAATAACGATAAAACACGGACAAAGAAGACACGGTACGGTTAGAGCCAGTCTAATGAACTCGAGATGTTGTTGTCTCCTATAAGTCTTATCGCTCGATTTTGGATTCTGTCTAGTAGGTGCAGGGTCGTCTTGGAGACACCAAGCCAAATATTAGCGTTGTACTCAAGCTTAGGGCGTATATAATGAAAATGAAAGACGTGTAGCAGAGTTTTATATTGTTTTACTCTTTTATTTTTAATCTGTGCACCCTTCAGCTCCGATCGAAGAACTCACTACAACTGAACCTGCGTTGATCACAGACTCATTCATGCACTCTAAGATGCTCTCCCCGATACGTGATGGAATGTGCTTACACAGCATTTGCGCAATGATCTGCATTGGCTCTTGGAATAAACGTATGCATTGCAGAAATGCTGATGCAGCATTGAGCACAGCTATCCATCACGCCGGATCGAGACAATCTCGAATGCAGTGTTGGGCATCTATGTTGTGGGGGAATTTATGTTCTGTTACGGATTTTGTGGTGAGGGGAAGTTTATATGTGTCTATATATGCCTCATAGATTAAAGCCAAATCAGTGGTGGTGAAATATTTCTTGCATTGATTCAGGAAACCTGAACATTTCGCAGCATTTTTTGGCGATTTCGAATATGTGATCATTACAACTCGCTACTTCTGACTATAGTTTGCTTTTGTGTTAAGCTTCTATGACATGCTCACACTAGCACTCATCGATTAGTGCGATGCAATTACTACACCCTGATAACAGACACAGTTATCATCAAGCTACTCCGCTACACAACAATATCAAGATCTAAAAGTCTGAGCACAAGTTGTTTGCAAAGTAGGAATGGTATGGTGCTGCTGTCCGATGTGCACTTGGTGGATCTCAACCGTCAAGACACTCCAACTGACTCGGTTTCTAAGTTGGCTAACGCTGATGTTCTTTGTTACCTAGACCTGCTGGGCTAGATCTGTCCATGCTTTCTATGAGGCAAAGTAACTTTAGGCATTCTATCCGTAAAAGCCTCTCTAGACTCACCGATGTGCAGTATATTCGTGCTTCTTCTCCTGTTCCTAACAACACCAATGAGTACACTATTACTAAATTGCAGCAAAAGCAGATGTTAGTGCCCTCAAGTTGGACAAAGAAAAAATAGAACAATCCGAGGAAGCCCTAAGGCAAGACATCAAGGAGAAGGAAAGAGAACTGAAATATGTTTCTCGACGCTTCCAAAATGAAATACGAAACTACGAAGTAAAAAACAAGTTAGTTCCATTTCCCCAATGCCACACCAAACATACATTCTAACCAAAAATCTCTGCAGGTTCCTCCAAAAGAGTCTTCACGGCCTTCGTCAGAAGTACTTCAAATTCACTCCTCTAATCTTTCTCTCCAACTTTGTCTACGCCTACGCCAAGCACTCGAAGCTTTTACGAAACGAAGAGCACACCATGCAAGAGCGTTTATCCAAGTACATAGACGAAGTGATGTCTTCCAAGGTGGAGGCGCCTGCTGATGAAGATTCCGATTCCCAGAACCGAATTAAGGTGATTTTCTGATTTGCTCCCCCTCTCGACTTTTACTAACTTTTACTTGTTCACTCCAGTTGATAAAGACTGAGACGAGAGCTAAATACTTAGAGGATCAAGTTCACGTGCTGAATCAGAAGAATATTGCTCTTCAGACTGAAATCGATGAGCTGCGACTGTCGGCGGCAAACGATAGCGAACACTGGCGAACAATCGATGTCTTATTTGGGGACAATCTTGTCAGGACTCCGGTTGAGCAAGAAGTGCAAACAGAGGACAAAGGTAAGACCAATTTGTTCACGACTACGAAAATTCACGTGTGGTTTTCGGCTTTCAGACACAGTGGACTCGACAACGAATACTGATTCCGCTGCACCATCCGAGCAATTGGAAACCGAAGCTGTTGAGAAAGTTGACAAGAATGTATCCCCTATTGCATCGCCCACTCGGCAACTGGGTGAAGACAAAGTCCGCTGTGCAGAGACGCAAACTAGTCCGAAGCATGTGGCCAGCAAGCAGACGTCTCCAGTAGCCACGCCAATTAAGAAAGCGGACACTTCCGAGCTTCCTCCTCTGGAGTCACGAGGGGTGCAGACATCTTCAAGCCAATCGGACGCAGTTGATTCCCAAGTCAGCACGAACACCCAAGGCATGCAGACATCACCCACTGGATCTCCGAAACGACAGCTACCTGCCGAAGATGACCCGAAGATTGAAGAACTCGCGGCTCAACTGAAAGAGATGACTGCTTTGGCTGACGAGCGGAAAGCCAAACTTGAAACGGCCGAAACTGGGTAAGTGTCCAAAAGTGAAAAGTAGACTGCCTCTATACGTCATGTCTTCCAGTCTCATGGAAGCCCAGAAAACCATCGAAACCCTGGAGAAGAGGCTGCAGGAGCAGCAGGAAGAAATGCAGAAACGGAAGCAGTCTGACGCCGAAGAAAAGACAAACTACCAAGCTGGCATCATTGAAGTAAGTCCCGTCTGTCACCACAAGACGTGCCCTAATTGAAGGCCTTCTCTTTCAGAAAACGATTCTCTCCTTCCACACGCTGCTCTCGGAGAAGGATAAGTCCATCAATCATTACCAGGAGCTCCTCACCGGCGAGAGGAATCAGAACGAAGTGGTTTGCAGGAAATACGACAAGGAAATCGACCGCCTCGTTCAATCGCTCCAGGAACTCAATGCCAGTTCCAAAGCGAAGGACGAAGAGATCCTGGAGTTGAAAACGAAAATCGAAGCATCCGCAAGAACGAATAAGGAAAAGGTGGAGATGGCTTCTGGAGTGGATGACAATGGAGATAACAGTCTGCAGGAGATCTCCGATGAGAAGATCGAGGAGATGTTTAACGACGACGGGGCCAGTGAAGTGTCAGCGAGGAGGCCGCCAGAAGTGGGAAAGGATCTCTACCTGAGGGAACTGAAGAGTCGAGAGAAATTCTGGGAGAACACACTAAAGGTGAAGGAGGAGGAGATTGCTTTGGTCAAGGAAAAGTATGACACTGACTGATTGGTCTTGTGGAAACCTTATTGACTTATACTCGATTCTCTTTTAGGCTCCGAATGCATCAGGAACGGGAGAAGCTGGATACTGGATTGAATCCAGAAATGGAGCAGCTGCGAACGCTTCTGGAGGAGAAGGACAAGCACATCAATGACTTAATGGATACTCTGACCAACTTCCATGTGAGTTTTAAAAGACTGCTTGTGGATTACAGATTGAGTGTGATGAGAGCTATAACACTTACCTCATTTTTTCTCCCCTACAGGACGATCAACAGCGCTTCCTAACAGACTCGTCCACCTACTCCGCAGACCAAATATCAAAACTGGCCGCCAACCTCACCAGATCAGAGGCGACCAATAAGATCTACCAAGCACAACTTGAAGCCTTACGTCGTCAGCTGGCAAACTTGAATCAGCGAGAGAAACAAGCCCGCGACCTTAACAACAGCCTTCGCAATCAATTGATTAAGCGCCCTGTGGTCTCCATCAAAACAGAGCTGAACGCCCGCTTGAAGACGGAAAATCTGCAAAAGAAGGTCAGCCAACTGGAAGCAGACCTCGAAGACGCACATGTCCAAATAAAGCGACAACAAGCCGTAATCGATTCTAAGCGTGCTAGGAGCAACAATGAGGTGGGTCTGTGGGAGAAGCAAAAACGCTGGCAACAGAGTGCAGAGAAGTTCAAAGCGAAGCTAGAAGAAACCGAGGCGACTCTGGAGAAACATAAGCATCTGCTGAACTCTGCAAGAACAACTATAGCACGCTTGGAGAAGGATAAACAGATCCTTGAGGCAAGAGTTGGAAAGGGTAAGTTAAAAAGGGTTCCAGACTGGCGCATTTTTGTGAAATCAAATCTAGTCGGCAGCTCGCTGAAATGTTGTCGGACTCCATCGTGTCCCAATCTTCAAGGCACCAAGTACACGCCATCTGAGACTCCAGAGACGTACACAGGCGAGAGTGATTGCAGCAGCCCGGCGGGAGCCATGCACTTCATTGGCGGCAATCACAACGAACTGATTGAAGCCTTGAAAGCGCGGATAGAGCTACAGCAGAGGAAGATCATAGCCATGGAAATGGAAGGGAAGGGCAACAATGCCCTTACCACTGAACTCGAGAAGGTGCAAGAGAAATACTCGGCAATTGAAGCGCAGAACATTCGACTGGAAGCAAGAAATCTTCAACTGCAGCTGGACAACGATCTGCTGCGCCAGGGAGACTCAGGCGAGAGAATGCAGAAGAGAGTCAAGCACCTGGAGGAGTGAGTCCACATTCATCTTGGTGTTCCATTTCACAACAACCTCCTTTCCTTTCTCTGTAGTTACATTATTGCACTGAAGGAGGAGCTGGCTCAGGCAGAGGCTCGGCGGCAAGTGAATTTCGAGCAGAAAGCCGAGAGAAAATACCCACCTGGCCAAGCGGAGCAGACCATTCTCTCACTTAGGAGCATTATTGAAAAGCTCCGAGTGGAAAACAAGTGTCTCAGGGAGGGACGAAGAACTTGCGACTCAAGGGTGAGTAGACATCTTCAGATAGAGCTGGACCAACACTAAAGTCCTTTTTTCAGGATCACGAAACTCCGACGGAGATGAAGAGGTTGCAGAATATGTACACCGAGTCGCTGGACAAGATCTCAGCGCTTCAAATAGAGCTCCAACTGAAAGCGAGATGTCAGAATTGCGGAAATAAGGGGAGAGTAAGAACACTTTTTCGAACATCTCTTGTGTTGTGTCAGCAGTCTTCTTTTCTTTCAGTTGGAGGCCATAGTAGGTGAGGAATTGCAGCCCATCAAGGAACAGCTTCTCAAGAAGACACAGCTGCTGGAGAAGGCGAAGATTCTTTTGACTAGAGCGGCTGCAAAGGAGAAAGTTCTCAAGGAGCAGGTGAGTGGGAAAAGTCTAGATCCGTTGACTTGGTACAAGCGGCATTTTCTCTCACTTTAGCTATCGCTGTGGAAACGGAAATGTTCGGAGCTGCAGAATGTTCCGGTTATAGATGAAATCAGTGAATAACGAGGCTATAGGGGTATTTATGTAAATGTGTGCTCGGGTGGAAATAAACTTCGTAATTTATGAATGTTAAGCTAGCGTCTTTGGATTTTTACTTCGCCAAGTTGAAACTTCAGTTGTGGAGACTGGGAAGATTGTGGCATTTATTCACTTAAGCCAAAGTACGCCCACTGTGCCGGGGTTTCACGGTGCTTTTTCCACAACAAGAAAGAATAGAAGGGCAACATCAGAGGAGAAACACAGCGCGCGCTGTCAATACCCCTTGTTACAGCAAAGGAAATTCTCCAGGTCTGCAAAAGATCAAGGATAACAAATGAACTGTCATCGATAGGCTCCTTACCACTGTATTGAAAGCTGCCGTTAATAAGCGCTCACACATCATTGTAGAAGTTTAATATGCTTGCCTTCTGAAAGGAGTATCTTCTGAGCAATCGGCAATCTAGTGGCGTCTTTATCGAGTTCGTTAGCTCTACAGTTTCCCGGAATTCCACTATGGCCTGGCACCCAGCAACAGGCGAATTTTGAACTGCTCGGATATCTCGTTGAACGACAGTCGATTACTATTTTTGAGTTTATAGAGAACGATGCCCGTGGCTTTGTGGGTATGTGCGTCGACCCCAACCTCGATGTCGTAGGTTCGATTCCAGCTCTGAGCGACAAAAATAATTTTCACGGCCCCACCTCTTTCGAGTCACTGACAATGCTCAAAGAGTATTTCCTGTCTAGAAAAAGCTTCTCAAACAGAGCCGTTCGGATTCGGCATTAAACTGTAGGTCCCTTCCACTCGTGAGAGAACAATAGCACGCACAACACGAGTGGTTGCTGAGAAACTAGGCCCTGGCCCCCTACGGGCTGTAGCGCCACCCATATTATTATTATTATAGAGAACGATGCCAGGGACTCGTTGCCTGGCTATCCGTGAAGATACAGATATCTCGGGGAAATATTACATTGCACCTTTGCCAGGAAAGGGCTTCGATTATCGTTATTATTTCCGCTTTGAAGACGCTGCAGTGATCGGGAAGATTTTTTCAAACACCCTGAGAAAACGCCTTGAATCCATCTGTGTAGAAGTGTATGGCTTTACCAAAGGATGCTGCCGTACAAGAGGTTCATGCTGGAATTAGGGTTTCGAAGTTGCTTTCTGGGAAGTGTTGTGGTGCTTTGTAATTTAATTGGATTGTGGTAAAGTTCTGTTCGTATAGGATTTCGGCGTGTCCACAGTTGTAATTGCATCATTCAGAACAAGCCTTTAGACAAACCGTGCTGTAGGTTGCTGTTTGCTTGCCAAAGATACCCAACGGGGTAAAGTTTAGCAGAATTTTAAGCTCATCGGATAGGAGTTGTTTTGAGGGATCCACAGATGCAGATGCAGACTTGTCATTGTAGCCCCTTCAGATCTTGAGGTGAGTGCCTACGTTTAATGTGGACCACAACACAACCATGCTTATAAAAGGATGGATCTGGTAAAAGCTATAAGGTAGCTAAGCATTAATAAGATTGACGACCCATGTGTTAAGGCCGCAGTTGGTTTTCTTGCTCTTTCTTCTGTGTTGAGCTTCCAGTTTAATCTGGTACCTTGTATAAAGCCGAAGTATTTGGCTCGAGAAGGGGATACTTGTGAATATTATAATGGAGGCAGTGAGAGGAATTTTCGGAGCGATTTCGGTCTTCTGAGCGTTAACGCACAAACTATTTCCCAGTTGTTTAGTAGGTTGGGAACTTGTTGCATTATATGCCTGATGTCTTCAGGGTAAAAGGCTATGCCATCAACAGAGTTATGCCGACACCGAACGGCCAAGCTTGAGAAACTTTTTCTAGACAGGTGTACTCTTTGAGCATTGTCAGTGACTCGAAAGAAGTTTAGCCGTGAAAATTATTCTTGTCGCACAGACCAGGGGTCGAACCTATGACATCGATGTTAGGGTCAACGCACATACCCACAACGCCACGGGCTACCACGTCGGTTGGGTTTATAGTGGATCTTAAATGTAAATCACTGATAGTCTCTTAGAATCGTAGGATGAACGTGGGATATCTAAGAAACCTGTGTCTTTTTTTTAAATGTGTTTGGTCTCTGGATCAACATGGGATGCAAACCAGAAATATATGCTTCTTTTCAGTGTCGAATAAATCGTTCGCTTTTCATATGCATGAAACAAAAGGTGCATATGCATTAAAGTAGAATGACTTTTTAAGTCGATTTATTAAAGAAGCTTCTAACTGGAATTACATTTCAATTCATTTCGATCTCATTGTATGTGTATTTAATCTTCATAGTAATCGTATTCGGTGCAGTTTGATCCGCCACCAACAGCTCCTGGCCGTCCCTGAGACCCAGCTCAGACAGGGACTGAGTTAAATTGGCCCTAGTTTGTTGTTCGATACTTTTCACAGCGGACATATACAGAGTTTTGTCCTTGCCATTTATGCGTGCCGTGATACCTGAGGAAGAGATATGTGAATATATCCCCATCACGACTGACACTGAAACTACCAACCTGGACTTTTCATTTGATACTTCGGATCCTCGCACAGAAGTTTAATCAAGTCATCAAGGGTTGATGTGTTCGGATCGTCTATGCACACTATTTGTGGTACGTTACTGCATGCCAGGCAGTTATCCTTCTTCTCTGCCTCGTAGGTGTACGTGTAGATGCCATCCAGGTCGTTGAACACCATGTAGTTCTGCATGCTGTCGTAGCAACTAGTGGCGATCTTGAAAACCTTTCAAATAGAAAACCTGTGATGTGATCACGGAAATGGAAACAAGTTAACTATAAGCTACCTCTGTTGCACAGGCAGCTGCAATGATGGCATTGGTACTGGCGACCGCTGGAATAATATGCTTCACCACACCTTGAACTAGTCTGCAAATCGGAATGACAGGCTTGATGATTCGACAGTCTGTTACAAATTTAGCAAATTACCTGTAGGTGACTCCAGAAATGTTGAACTGATTGGCTCGCTCCAGAGCCCTCTCATAGACCCACGAAATGTGGTGCGGATCATCACCGTCCAATGGTGTGGAGAAGGGATTCTCCTTGTCCCACTGAATGATCTTTACATACTCAATGCAATGCTCCGGCAACCGGGGAGTGTTCGCAATCGTGCACAAAGGATAATTCACTTGCGGCGGGAATAGATCAAGAGTGCACTCTATACAAGCTGTGTAGCCGGGCAGTATGACACGAGCATTGCCCTTGAACCCCTCCGTGCCTCCATCGACCATTGGTATGAGGCTGGATGGATCGACGGTGCCATCCTCCTCGTACCTCAGCATTGAGATCAACATTCCGTTTATCCATCGACGAGCGACAATCGAATCGAGGCCACATACAATTACGTGAAATTGCTGATAGAACGACTCGTCGTAATCTTGAATCTTTGTGAAATGAGGTGTCACTTTGCAAGTGGGAATTCTAAAAGGAATTTATTTTTGATTTTGTACTGGTTTTTTGAGCTTTGAATCTACCTTGCGTTAATGAAATTAGCGGCACACTCAGCTTTCGACGAACCAATGTCCTTGCGTCGAAACAAGAACTGCCGATTCAAGTTTGACAACTCAATGATGTCCATGTCGATGACATGAATGTTTCCAAACCCCATCAGAGCGAGATCCTTCAAAAGCTCACATCCCAACCCACCGGCTCCTACAACGAGGTTTAGAGAATGGAATTCAGAATGAAGGGGAATATTTCCATTTCCTTACCAATGACCAAAATCTTGCAAGTGTTCAGGAGGAAATCCAGATTGTCTGTGGACGGAGTGAAGTCAGCCTTGCAAAATGGCCTTGGGCGTTCCAAGATTTTTCTCAAACTGTTCCATTTCTTTTCTAAATGCTTTGGGCCACTTGATGGGGTCGATGGAGAAGATGTTTCAGTAGCCATAGTGGTTTGTCCACAAAGCAAAAGATCCAGCAAAATTTTGGCACCGGCAAAACCAAAAACAGCTGAAATTAAAACGTCAATAACTGACCACTGTCAAATCATGACAAGACTTTTATGTAGTCTACTACTGCCGTGTACAGTCGAAACAAAAAATCGTGTCATCAAGAAATTTTGATCAATTGATTTAATAGCAGTTATAGATGAAAAACGAAGGTTCTAATCCGAGAGAACGAGTTTGATGATTTTTAAATTAAATGACAGAAAAGGAGCAATGAAGTACTAGTACTTTATTTCTGTAGAAGAGGTAGGTAACTTCATGGGTGTAATCCTCTTGCCACCGACGAATTCTAGGAATGTTTTCTAGTTATTAACGAATAATGGAACACTATCGAATTTTTCCGTTTGTAAAAAATTAAGGGCCAGAGTATGTTATAGGCTGTTTTCTGTGTCTCAAACACACAACATTTCTGAATCGAAGAATACGTTAAAGAGCGTTCTATTGAGAATCTTTACCGAGCTTAGAAGTAATTTCTCAAAACAAGCCTTTTGCAAAGCCAATCAAAGATTTCCACACAGAGCCCTCTATCACTTGGACCATCAAACAGTATTGCGCAATCCATTGAACTATAATTGCCAATCTCTTTTGTCTGACGTTCTCTTCTTGTCTTTCGTTCTTTCCTTCGCGCTCTGTGGTACCTTGCTTTCTTTTACTAAATACTGCTGCCGCGTCGCATGTAAAACTACAAAAAATTCCTTTGATTTTGTTTTTTCCCTCATCAACGTATTAATTAAGAGTATTCTTTTTTTATTATTATTATTTCATCGCGACGAAATAATAGAAAACAACATTTTCCTCATTTCAATATAATTTCGGTTTTTTTTATTCAATTTCGCGATTTGAAAAAAGAGCCGAATCAACAACAATGGCCGACGAAGTTGAAGTACAAGAGAAGACCATTGCAGAGGATTTAGTTGTGACCAAATACAAATTGGCTGGTGAAATTGTTAACAGTAAGTACTGCATTGAAAAAGTTCCTTCGATCGCCGTGAGAAGTCTCATTACTTAGCTTTTTTCCGCACAACATGTGCAACGATGCAATTAATCATTCCATTCTCTGCACCTTCACGTTTTCTTTCTTTTCCTCTTCGAAAATAGCCACGCGGATAGTTGCCGAATTCTAACCTTCAAACTTCCAGTTCCTTTATTCCTCTTTATTCGGCCTGTTTCGGAGTTTTGTGAAATTTCTTTTTCGCTCTGCTATTTCATAATTGTGGGACAACATGGAGGATTTGTGTAATTGATATTCCACGGGGGGATTGCTAACCATACACGCATTGCACGTATTTCGTTGCGTTTTGCATGCAGGGAATTCTAACGAAGGTAATCGGTGGCCCATAGATCCTATTCGGTTCGCTTGAATAGTGAGAGTAGTTAGTTCGCGGATGATCTTTAAGTTAGATTTGTCTTGTCTTAGTTACGAAAGTTTTTTTTTCTTGTGTTCTTTTTGTACGATTGTCAGACGCTAATCAAAAGACCGGTTCAGGAAAGGAAAAGTACGTTTGCCACGCGGCTAAATTTAGACTGCTTGTTAGCACGATTTGTTTGAATGGTGTAATCTTATTTCACATGCCATGCACATTTACCTTGTTGAGTTAATTAAGACATCTTTTGCGCATTCCGGGATAGATTTTCTAGTCAGTTCGGTGAGATGGAAGGGCAAAATTTAGCCGAATGGATAGGATAAGAGCAAAACCTAACCTATTTCCGACAACGATTTGGTACTACAAACTGAACCATGTTGAAGTGAGTCTTTGTGCATTTTTCCTATCGTCACGGATTAATACTAGGATTTCCAATAGCACATGACGAATGGTTTCAATTTAGCCGCGTCGACAAGCCTTCGTTCATATATCGATTTTAATATAGATTGCGGCAGATAAGTTAGCGGCGATAACGATGCTGCTAACGCGTCTTCTCGTCTATTGGCTGTCTTCATATCTTTCCAAGCCATGTTGTCCCCTTCCGAAAGCACTTCTCGTTCTAGACGCAAAACCATAATACTGGCGTGGAATGCAAGAATGACTTTCATATGACAGTAATGCTCCGCATGACGTTTCAGGTTATGTCAATGAATCGTGGCTGCCCTTGGTTCCCCTTTCTAAACATGTGCTGTACAGACATAATCCCATCAAAATCCAATTCTACACGACTTGCATCCTTTCTTACGTTGCATTTTCTTCTTTCTCCATTTAGAAACTTTGAAATCAGTCATCGATCTCTGTGTCGTTGATGCCTCAGTGCGAGACATTTGTACAAAGGGTGACAATCAAATCATCGAAGAAACCGGCAAGGTAAGCACTCCATTTCAGCCATGCACCTCACATCGCAAGAGATTCCATGTCCAATGATTAAAAAAAAGCGCTTGAGGGTTTGAAGTGACGACAAAATAAAGTGAAAGGTGATCCTCGACCTTCCTTCGGGGTGATGAGGTTAGAGGAACGCTCTTCGTGCCTCTTTCATTTTGGGCAGCACACTTTTGAGTTGGAGCGGATTCCCGGAGATTGTAAGATTATGAGATCTGAGGACAATTTGCTTTTGCACATTCCATCCACATCACAGTGATATGCGGCAATTAATCAGTTTCTCTTGCACTTACTCTGCCCCGTAGGTTTACAAAAAAGAGAAGGAACTGAAGAAAGGAATTGCATTCCCAACATGTTTGTCAGTGAACAACTGTGTGTGTCATTTTTCACCGACGAAAAATGATCCAGATTACATTCTCAAAGAGGGCGATGTTGTTAAAATGTAAGTACTCACAGCTCTTCTTCGTTTTCCTTGAGACACTGGAGCTGACATATGTCTTTTTTGTGTTTGTTTTGCAGAGATTTGGGTGCACATATTGATGGATTCGTAGCGGTTGTTGCCCACACGATCGTTGTTGGCGCATCCAGCGAGAAGAAAGTGACGGGCAGAAAGGCTGATGTGACACTTGCCGCGTACTGGGCTGTTCAAGCAGCACTCAGGCTAATTAAGGACGGAACTAGTGTAAGTATATGAATCAACAAAGGAGTGGGACGACGATTCCCGAAGCGCTAAGATTTGATCACTAAAATAGAAATATTTAATTTATGCAAGAAATCAAGACATTTTATCTCGAAACTTTCAAGATGAATATTGAGTTCTTGCGAGAAAAAAACTGGAGAGCCACAATGGAGAAATTCTAGTCAATAGGTTTCCCCCTAATTATCTCCAAACAATTTAATAAAACAGAACATTGGTTCTACCTGCAGGCATGTGCTTTGTGCATGTTTTGGTGGATGGCTTCCTGAAACTATGTTGACACAAGCCTTAGAGCAACTTGACAATAACCGTGAAAAGATTTGCAGTTCCCTCGGGCCTTTTCGTTAAATATGTTAAACAAATGCTCTTGGAGAGTGAATGCTTTTGTCATAAGGAGGCAGAGTCCTGTTAGGTTAGACTGCAGACTTCTGGTAGCAGCTGTCTCACTTAGGCCAAGTAGACCCTTTGTGTTACCTACGAGGATATCAAAATCTTAATCTGCAAATCAGATGGTGGTTTTGTAGCAAGGGAAATCGCTTAACTCAGTCAAGTTATTTATTAAGATTGTAGGCGTCTAGATGACGTTCCCTACGGTTGGAGAGATTGCTAAAGGTGCAGCAGGTGTGGTATAATATAATTTTGTTGTGAAACTGAATTCTGCAATGGGAAATGAACTTGATGCAAAGAATACAAGGTGATGCATTCCTTATCTGTCAAATCGCGTAACGTCACGTGTGCAGCACGAGTAATACTTTAGTAGATGAAGCTCGTTTAACGTTCGAATATGATATAAAACTGCCGGATTTAATGTAGAAATTGAACAAAAATATGGCTTTTTTAACGGTTGTCCACGTCTTTTCTTATCCTTTCTGCGTACGTATCCAAAAGATTGCCCACTTTGGCCGTGAAGCGATTCAAAGGGCACACAGCCAGATACTCTAGGGCGAAGTGTTTCATGTCTTCCATCTCATCTATTGAATCACCTATGTTCTCATCTAAATGCAACCAAATGGGAAAGATGATCTGAAGCGATAGTTTTCTTACCATCTGGTACCATCTCATTTTCGGCTTTCGAACCACTTACGTGTACATATCATCCAAAGTCTACTTCATTCTCACTCCCAGCTTTATTCCTCAATTTTGTGTGGCGTAGTACATGTTGTTTGTTGCACTGCACTCTTGTTGGTGTTCCTTAAGAACTTTCGAGTAGGAACCATAAGTGATTAATTTTTCTTGTTCCAGTGCTGAAATTGTCTCTGCAACTCTAGCTCCTTAGGTCTAAATGTGGAATTAATTAAGGTTCTTTTTTCAAAAAGAGTTTTTAAAATTAGCATAGGCATAACAAGAAGATAACCAGACTGAGTGCATATTTTGCTCAGTTTGAAGACAGTTTGACACCGTGTCAAAACCCTCATGGTCATTTGCAGCTTTCAGCTGGAAAGAGTGGAAATGCCATGTATTGGCCTGCATGACAGTGAAATGTGACTGCAATAATTTTTTTTTGTAGCCCGTTAATGAGGTTATGCGGAATGACATCTGACACATAGCTGAAACGAATGGCTTGGTAGTTAAATTTATGATCGCAATGAAACCCCTAGGTTACATTTTCAGTTGCATCTGCAATAACTAAACACCTGACTCCTGTTTGAGATTCGTCTATTAAATGTAGGTGAAAGTAATAGTAGTCGATTTATTGAGAGTGAAATAAAAATTTTAGTGTTCTGACATATATTCTTTTTCCATCCATCAGGGGTGCACTGACAAGTGTCTACCATTATTTTAAACACTAATTATTAGGCTTACTTATAATATTTAATAATAGGAGAAACATCAGTCTCACTCTGGGCTTCACAACGGGTCCACAAAGGCATAAGTGCGGCGTGTCCCTGCATGTCTACCTACCTAACATACCATACCAAGGTATTCTCACCAAGGTTATAAACGGAGTTTTTCGCAAAGATAATTACGCTCACGTTGAACCAATCGACTCTGCGTCCAGACACTTTGCAAAAGAAACTTTGAATTGGTTATATGATTGTAGTTTACTACGATCTTAAACATTGAAAGATGGTCACGTACCTCTTCTAATAAATGCCCATTCATACACACATCTCGTCAAGGAAGATACATCCTGTATGCGTGCATCTAAATTTTCAACAATTTATTTTTTTCTTTCAGAACTATGAAATCACTGATGCTGTACAACAAGTCGCTGAATCGTATAAGTGCAAGCCCATCGAGGGTATGCTCAGTCATCAACTGAAACAATTCAAAATCGATGGTGAAAAGACGATCATCCAAAATCCAAATGAGGTTCAACGTAAGGAGCACGAAAAATGCAATTTTGAAAAACACGAAGTGTATGCCATCGATGTGATTGTGAGCTCCGGAGAGGGAGTTGTAAGTTGAACGAGATCAAACTGAATCAAACTCCAATGCGAATAATTCTTTTGTTTTTGGTCTAGGGTCGCGAGAAGGACACAAAAATTGCAATCTACAAGAAAACCGATGAAAACTATCAACTGAAATTGAAGGCATCAAGAGCACTCCTGGCTGAGGCAAGTTGCACATTTCCTATTTACTGAAAAAAGCATTCATTTCGAGAGTAGCCAATGATTAAAAACACGCGCTTGATGGGTCTTGTGGGTGGAGATTGAATTGGTTGGAGTTCTATGGAGAAACACTTGTGAACTGATGACATTTCTGCCCACGTGCCTTGTGATTGCAAGATTATGAGATCTGAGGCTTTGGATTGTTTGACGAAAAAAAGGGAAACCTTAACCCGTAAACTTGTGACTCACATTGTTTCTTGCTTTATGTTTGTAGGTTAAGACGAAATATGGAAATATGCCCTTCAATCTGCGACACTTTGACGAAGAGACCAAGGCACGTATGGGCGTCGTTGAATGCGTATCCCACAAAATGATCGAACCCTTCCAAGTCTTGTACGAAAAACCATGTAAGATTCAGCTGAATGACCGAAAGATGGAGTGAGTGTGATGGTTTTTTTCTCTTTTTCTTTTCAGCGGAATACGTGGCTCAGTTTAAGCATACCGTACTGCTTATGCCCAATGGTGTTAATCTGGTGACCGGTATCCCATTCGCAGAGGAGCTTTTTGAGAGTGAACATAGTATAGCTCAGCCTACACTAAAGGTAAGAATCAAATGATTTATTGATGAACACATGATGGGGCAGATAAACGGTTGCCTTGGGGGATTCCCACTCTCAAAAGCATCTCAACAGCTGCCTAAAGTAAAGTGTTCCTCAACGATGTATTCCAAGTCTCTGTCGCGGTCTTGGTTTCGCAATTTTGAGGAGCATACAAACGAATCAATTTCTATTGATGTCACTTTCGTTGTGCAGTGGGTGGTGAGGCAGGTTAGGTTATGTTAAAGTGATTGTCACAGCTGACGCAGTTGTGATCCACTTAGATCCATCACGGCCTTTCTGCTACTCTTAAAACAATTTGAGTTACTGACACCTGCTGGTATTCCAGTGGTCTTTGCTGATATTCATCTATGGTTAATAGCCTCTTAGTTTGACCTCACAGCGCACAAGATGTTGAAAGCTGTCTCGGTCGGTTAATCTCTGAATTGAATGATTGATTGTCCCATGCCGTAAAACCGACAAACTTTGACATAACCACTGTCAGTGTTTTTTCCCGATTCGTACTACAAATTCGATTTTAGTCTTATGGCACGCTTACGCTACTCAAATTCAATATTTCGGCAAAAAATTTCGAAATCCTATTTTGCGTTCCCTCTGGAACTTCAATATTCCAAAAGATACTAGTGTCAGCATTGATTACTGATGTTTTTTTCTGTTTAGAACTCAGATGTGGGTGACCCTATTTAGCTTGTTATAATTCATTTAAAGCTGAATTTATGGAGTTCGAGTTGAATCTTATTTACACTCTTGTTTTTTCTGTTTGTTGTCAGCTATTTTTTGTTTATGTCAGCCGTTCGTTTGTTCGATGTTAAACACTTGTACATGTACAATTGAATGAAATTCACTTGGGCTAAATTTGGGTGCGGTGTAAGCGTGGTGTTAAGTTGTCGGCTGTTAAATTTACTTTAGTGCTTGCATTTCCGGTGCATTTTATTTTATTGCTATAAAACATGCTGCTAAAAGTTATTTCTGACCTTCTTAAGCTTTAACAAGTGCATTTTCAACTTTTAAAAGACAGTTAAGATTTAGAAGATGCTCCAGTTAAAATAAATATTTTATTGATTTCAGTAAAAGTATTGCTGTTTGGTGACGTTTCACGAATCTATAAACAAATCACATTCAGTACATTCGATGTGGCAGATAAACGGTTGCCTTGAGAGATTCCCACTCTCAAAAGCATCTCAACAGCTGCCTAGAGTAAAGTGTTCCTCAGCGATGTATTCCAAGTCTCTGTCGCGGGCTTGGTTTCGAAATTTTGAGGAGCACACACAATGATTGATCATCGGTTCCACTTTTGTTGTGCCACGCTTGAACTAATGTGACTGAAAGAGAGGGCGTTAGAAATGTCATATCACTTGCCACTTGTTTCTTAGGCTTAACCTCAATGCACAATCAATTTGAGACCTTAATCAATAATGTTTGCAAAGATAATTCCGCATAAGTTTTTTCGATAATTTTTGCGTCCAGACACTTTGCTAGATCAAAATTTATGAATTGATCGACTGTAGTTTACTGCGGTCTTCAAATCTGAAGGATGGTCATATGCCTCTTCAATGTTTTATCAATTCAAACAATTGTGATATCACTTAACACATATACATCTCTTCCAAAGCAAATCAACTCTAAACCATACCCATCTTATTACATTTCAGGAACTCGTCAGAACACCAATCAACCCCGCTAAAAGTGCCAAGAAGGGCAAGGGTGGTAAGGGTAAGAAAGCCAGCGAATCTGAAGCATCATCAGCGAAAGTTGAATCGACACCAGCCGTTGAAACAAAAGCATAATTGTTAGAAAGTAAAAATATAACAAATACTTATGCATAATAACAAACAACACACACACGTTTTTAACACAGTTTGTGCGAGGAATAATTTGAAATTCGATTTCTTTTTCTTCATCGTTCACGATTCTTCGATTTCAGCGAATACTCTTAACCAATAAAAGCAAACAAAAATTGATACTTCCACAGTAATAAAAAAAAACAAAATCCACACACGGTCGGCGACGAAAAGTTTTAAACTTTTATAAGATTCAATGTGCAGCAAGCTCTAAGGTTTATGAACAAACAAATAAAATCAAGTTATTTGAAATAATTAAAAAAGAGAACGAAGAAAAAAAGAAATAAAATCAAATCTGGAGTAATAAACCGAAAAAAATGTTGAAACATTTTAAACTTTTAATTAAAGATTTAAGATTTTAGAAAGAAAAAAAAGCAATCCATTTTTTGTAGAATAGACATTTAGAGAACATGAACAAAGCGAGAAAGAGAAGATGGAACAATGCATGAAACGTAACCATGCCCAATCGATTCTTTTTTTTTTATTAACATATGTTTTTCGCGTAGTTTTATTGGATTCTTGTATTTTGTTTCGATAAATATAGGAATTTAATACGAAATTGATGAGGTTTGCAATTTTGAAAGTATTGGGGGTTGTTTGCTGACGCAATGAGTGGCCAGTCAGGTGTCTCTCTGAACAATGTTCGACATTATCTAGTTTTACAGACGTTTGCAGAGGTCAGTCAGTGCAGCGGGTCTTATACAGTTCTACAACTAATGTATGCCCGATTTTCAGTGCATCGCTAGAAACTACAGAAATTGAAACGCGTTTAATAAGACAATGGTTGACTGCCGTATTCTAGATCGATTATCAAATGTATCCACTACACAGGCCAAGAAACACGAATTTGTTACCCAACATACTCATTCATAGAGAGCAAATAAATGTATTTGTGCAGGCAGACCTTTCTTAATAACCATTCCGTAGTGAACCAGTCTTAAGCAAGCGACATCTCGAGTTGGTGGGATATCTGACTGGCTATATCCAGTTCTGTATGCTATGTTCGCAGAGGTCCCTCTGCATCTTAGACCGGAAGCTCTTTTACTTCTGCTCCTGTGTCCCAGTCGAAAACACTTCTGCCCAACACTAACTAGTCCATACGCTTACATGGAGCAACCATTCTATCCCTAGTTCAGACTTGTGTCTCTGACCGCCCTTCTATGGTTCAGCTAAGCTATGCGCCGATTCTACAAAGCTGGGCAATGGCAAAGCAGTTCCTTCCTTGTCGTTGCAGCTGAGACAGAGATCACTTCCAATTCCGGATCATTGATTGTCTTGTAATCACTCCGGCGGCTCGAGTTTCGGTCTAAAGCCAGAATCTTCATTGTTTTGTCGTATTAAGCTATGGCCACGCCGATCTTGTCGTTTGATAGTCGCAGGCCAGGACGGGTTGAATTCTTTTATTGTGGTTGGCTTCTGATCGGTGGTTGCCGTCCGCAGATGTCCATTTCAGATCCCTGTCGGACCAATTCGCTCGCTCTTTCGAGTTTGGCCTTGTAGTATCAGCCTTTGATTGTACAGAACATTGACTTCAGTGCAGCCTGGCTGTCTACAAAGATGGTGATATCCGCTTGTGGGATATTGGTATCTTGTTAGTGTTCTGCAGCTTTCTCTGTTGCTAGGATCTCTGCTTAGAAGACGCCACAATGGGAGTCTAAACCATTCCTGTTTATGCAAAGTGTCCGAGTAGAATCCGTCCCGGTACCTGTGTCCAGGACATTTGGAGTCGAGAATGATGCCCAGATATTTATATTGGGTTGTATATATGATTGGAGCACCACACAACACAACAGAACAACCTCAGTTTTCTGAGGGATTATACTCAGATCGTTTTGTCTCGATTTAATTCAACGCAAATTCGCTGACAGCTGGTAGAAATCTATCTTTTTATTAAGATAACTACTAGGTCCTCTGCAACGTTATGATCTTTGTGCCTTTCGCCATAAAAACTAAAAGGATTTTGTTAACTGTAAACAGCCACAGTATCGAGTGGAGAACTCCACGCCGTGTGTCACCCTCTAGTTATCACCTTCCTTATAGAGCTGTAGCCAATGGTTTGATAATTCTGCTGTATAACATTTACCAGTTTAGAGTACAATGGATTTGTTGGATTTGGCATCTGCATTCAAAATTCTCTTCTTAGAGTGGCACTACAGTACTACAGTTCAACATGCCTCTTCAGTCAGCACGATCTTTTGCCAGTTGCCTCCAATTTCGCACGCAGGTTCTTAGATTTATTCATGTGTGATTCTTCTGCCTGAAAAATACCCCCAAAACCAATTTGTTTGAGCTTCATGCAAACAGTGCGTGTCTTCCCATTTAAAATTAGGTTTGTTTAAAAAGACGCGTGCTTATCCCAGGTTCCTGTCCACAGCAGACATTTCATTCCTCTGTCCTCAGTCACTTGTTAACCCATCAACCACATTTTCCCATTTTCAATTTATTACCCGTAACGGAATCTACACAAAATGACTACATTTAATCACAAATATTTTTTATTCATTTAAATCAATCCGAACGGGGCACACAAATGCAGACACAACAGAGGGATGACAAAACATTTGAATAGCCTCATTTATCAACATAGAACCCATCAACATCCATTCAGCATGCTGCACGATGAACTTCTAGTTCGATACTTTCGATGACTCTAATGCTTTGTCTATCGCTTGTTTTCCCTTCTTTGCCAACTGGCCAGCATAGCAGGGTGACATTTTAATGAACAAAAATGTGTTCTTAACGCCTTGATTGTAATAGTGCTTCGCCAGGTACCGCATTTCACCAGTTTTTGGCAGTGCAGGAACTTCAAATGGCAGCTTCTTCTTCAATTCGATCACATGTGGACAGGCTGCACTTTTCAGTTTGTTGTACAGGGCCTCCGATTGCACACTATTGCCCCAGACACCTTGGCTGCAGGCGTAGTGTAGAGCACCATAAGCCAAGCCAGTTTTCACCGCGAGTCTGTGGGAAAATATAGAATTGGCTATGGTCAATTGGAGAAGTTACGTAAAAATATGATTTTTGAAAGATGGATCATTTCTAGTGGTGGGTGCTTACTTTACAATCATATCGATGCGTTAATGTCGTTTTGGTTTTCGTAAGTACTTAGGATTCGGTTGGCAAGGGAAGCCAAAGACGTATTTGCGGCCGAGGAATTAAAATTGCCTCTCGTTTTTTCGCAAATCCTAAAAAAAGTTAAAATTGACAATTGACAGAAGCTTCATTTTTGACAGGTAAGCAGCTGGTCGATTGGGGGTGTGTTCAAGTGTGAGGTGTTTTTATTTTTAGCTTTTTTAGAAGTTTTCAGTGAGTGTTGTAACATTTTGAATGTGTGTCTGTTGCGCTCATTATTTTAACATTTTAAGACTCGCTCGAGGCTTTCGAATGAGATCGATATATTACGCAGATGGAGCGCGCATTTTCGACTTGGAAGACCCTGTAATAAGAAAGGTCGGGCTATTGGGCTCGTGATGATCACAACCTTTTGTTGGCTTGTGAGTTTTCCACGATATTCTCAAGAACGAGGTTAAAGGAGTCTTGTGACAGCAAATAGACTGGTCGCAAACATTGAAGGTCTCGCAGAGCCGTCGGTAATGAACGAAAGAATGGCATCGCGAACACAAGTTGCCGACATGAGATTTTTTTGCGCTGTTATGGGCACTTCGAATCCGAACCTTTCTGGCAACGCAACAGAGGAGGCCTAAGTTGAATGCGGCGCTCCCCGGAGAAACGCATCAACCAACTTGGCTTGCGAAACTGGAGCCGGAAATCGCGCTGGCTGGCAAGGCTTATTGTTTGAGATCCAGTTGCATCCCGGACTGTAGCGTCAAACAAAGATGAATACAACTTCATGAAATTTAGTTTTCCAAATACAATATTTTATTTCTAAATAAGATTAACATTTACAATCTGAATGTGATCGTTTCAGATGTAATGGCATTGTACAAAAATGTATTATCAACCGGAATATACTGCTTAGTTATAAGTTTGATCACTTCCTGTGCAACACATCCACCTACACGATTGAAAATAAGCCACATTACAAGAGAACCCCTGCAGAACTCTCAGTCTGAACTTACCAATAAATGCTGAGATCGTATGAACTTCCGAGCCTCCATAGCTGCAGATCTCGTGAATCAGATCATCGCTTATCTGGGTGTGTACACCCCATTCGGAGAGCAGTTTGTTCGCAATTCCCTTAAGCTTCGACGTGTCATTCTCGACATAACACTCGCCAGGAATGTTGCCAAACTCAGTTTGATACCGTTCGTAGGCTAGCAGTCCCACATAGTACTCAGCCAGAGTGCCTTGCGTTTCGAATCCATCCACTGTGAATGGAAAAGAGAAATCGTCTCGTTATTTAATCTCCCAGTACAGTAAAGGCGGCTAGTGAAGTTTACCAATAGATACAATCTTACTCGACTTCTCGTATTCGTCGGCGAGCCTGGTGCCACGAATCACAGCTAAACCCGCCGATTCACGACAGAAAAGGCGAACTTGCTTCTCCGATATGGTGTCTGGCGGTAGACCCAGCTCCTTGAGAAAGTGCTGACACTTTCGGTAAATGTTGTCGGCGTCGTGCAGCGCTTGCTGACGGTAAATGTTTTGAAGACTTATATACGATTCTGTGTTGGCTGTCATATCGGGCAGAACGCCGGGCAGTGGAAGGTAGCCATCGTTTTCGTTATAAATGAATTCCCTCAGGGCCTTGGCCATTATCCAGAAGGTGTTGCTCTAGATGAGAGGGGGTTGAATATAGTGAACTTGGGATGACTGACTGAAAACCAACCTGCTTGTTCAAGTTTGCACTTGAGCTGTCATCCAGAATTGCCTTGATTGATGAATTCACTTGTCCAGCTCCAAACGCAGTATTGACTGCTTTGATGGCTTCCTCATAGTTTTCCTCATCAGCAGACATTCCTTCCCATACATTTTGGAATAGTTTTAGAGACCAATCGTGTTTGCATAATGGCGAACTTACCGTTTCGAATCATTTCCCTCAACGCGGTCTTCTCCTTGTACGTCTTGGGCAAGTGGCCTTCATTACTCTCCTTCCATTCGCTCAGGAATTTATTCAAAACCAATAGCCACGGCACTTTCGAAGTAATCTCAGTTGCCTATTTGAAAGAATTCGTCACACAAATTCCTGACCCATGCAACAATCCTCACCTTGAGATGTTCTTGCAGCGACCGAAACGGTTTCTCTAACCTTAAATCATATTGCCTGTTATCAGGATGGGCTTCAATTACGCAATGCTCTTTGACTTGCACCCGAACTGAACCAATGAATCCCAGTGAACGGCAATAGATGAACGGGATGTTGATTTCCCACATCTTATTCGCGAGATTCAACAAGGTTTTCTCATTCAAATTCGACGCGATTACCACATCAAAGGTGTTAAAGAACTCCGGACGATTACTAAGTATGTAATCAATGCTTTCATCCACATAATCACCGTTTGCATCTGGATTGAGTTCCTGCAAATACTGCATACATTCGGATGCCTTCGACTGCCCTTCGCTGGTTTGTTCCAGGAAGAAACTGCAAATGGGAAATATCCACTTTGGCAACAACTGAATCATATATTTCTTTGCTCATACTTTGTTGCAATGTCATCTTCAGTCACAACGGATCCATCGACTATGGTGAATCCTCCGACACCTGGCAGTACGAGTCCCTTCAGCACTTCACAGCCCAGTGCATTAGCATTCACAACACAGATTGTGGCATTTTCAAGCAGACTCTGACCGTTCTCACCCCAAAGTCTAATAGACAATCGATGTAGAACATATTGAATAATGCGTTTTTAATTTACCTAATTTGACGATCGTATTTTTTGCTTTTATCCGATAATTCCGGTGATTTCGGTGCTGGAGAAGACATTTTCCGGATTTAATTTGTTGATGATCACTGACAGCTGGCTGTCTGTCTTGCTAATGACACCGGTTCAAATCTACTACAGACATTTCTACTACTCTTCAATTGCCACTCTCAGCAGTGATGCCAGATCGTGAGTATCACACACCGTTCAGATGTGTTGAAGTGACTGTAAATTGCCTGATTATTATTATATATTAATTATTATTATAATTTTTTTTACAAAATTGATATGCATTCATTAAATTTGGGTAAATTCAACGCAACAAATTCATGTATAAAATAAATTTCTTAATTATGCACCAGTGTTCAGTGCAACTAGTACAATCCTAGAACCTTCACACATCACCATCATCAAATAACCATTAAAACTGACACAACTGGTTTTTCTGTGTGGTTCTTCCAACATCTCGCAGCAACAACAGCACCAAAAACAGAAGAGGAACAGAGCATACGAGGTTGGTTTACCATTTTTTTGCCAACCGAAGTTTTTATCGATTTTACTTAGAATTTTCCTTTGTATTTCTTATCAATTCGTAATTGCATATTTATTTTACATTGTGCTCAAATTGCATTTTCATAGTTCATCCCAGTAGAGATGTCGTCGAGGGTACTTAAAAAATTGCAAGGTGACAATGATTTGGAACTCCAGCCAGATGATGGGATCGAAGATCAGGGATCCGACGATGCGGATGAGATTGATTTGGCCGCCTATGATAAGCGCAGACAATTGAATATGAATCCCTTTGATTTGGTGAGTAATCAGTGAAATGCTGCGTTTTCATATTATCCTGCGGGGTGAATGCAAGTTTATTTGGGTTATACAACCTCAAATGGCCTCATTTTTCGGGCCACAAGTACCTGTGGTGTGAGCACAGGACGCACAGGAGGTGGACGAAATGATACCATAGCAGTGTATGCGGTGTATGTACACAAACATAAAATGCGACTTAACCTAGTTCTGGTTATTTCGCATGCTCCAGGATCGCCCATGGATATAAATAAAGGGAGAGGGAGGGAAATAAAATGAACACAAATCCTCTATGTACACAGCGGCACAACCTGTTTATGCAGCTGGTGGAAAACCAATTGTCTGGGAATTTAATGAATTTCGCGTAGAAGTGTTGTTTATTGTTTTCTTTTTGTTTTGTTCATGTGACTGCAGCTAAATCAGCAGAGTCCCTCAGAGAGCGAGGTCAAGGAGGATGACAACGAGACGGAACACGCTTCGACTGCAGCAAATCTACCGTCTGGACCGATCTCGAAGAAGAAAAAGAAGAAGAGGAAGAAGAAGAGCGCAAAACATCATGGCAACCACATAAGCAGTGAGGATAACGATGTAAGTGTTTTTCTATTCGGTCGGTGACTAGGTGACCCAGATAGCGGCTTAAGATGAACCAATACGTCTGTGTCCTGAATTGGGATGACAGTTCTGATGAGTGCACTCTTAAGTGGGTTATAATGAGTTTTTCACTTTCCACACGTGGCATGCGGTGGAGATGGGGATTAGATGCGTCCTAATTGTTCACCGCTGCAGGTGGAAGCTTTTCCGCAAACATTGCCGCGGGGGATAGGGAATTCAATATTTTGTACAAGGAGTGAGGATGCACTCTATCAGAGGATGATGACACAGTGAGCCATGGATGACTAACACTTTTCTCTCACAATATGTTTTGACTTTCCAGAACTTCGTGGTGGATTTATAGACTTTCTGTAAATGTGTCATCTGGTCAGAAGATGCTTTAGACACCCACCTCGCGCACTCCTAGTCCCGATAGCCATTCCCTTGCACTGACTTACACACGCTCTTTCTCCTTTCAGCTGACGGATAAATATCTGAGCGACATTGATTCGTTCATGGGAAAGGTGTGCGATTCGGGGAATACAGCAACAGCCACCCGGGTCGATCTGGACAAAACCCTGCTCAGTGTGGAGTTGAAGAATCTACAGCCACTAAATGAAATGCGCCGTACATTTGGCAAGCGTGTCGTCAAACTTGAGTAAGCATCCAATATGGTCACAAAATCGTTCACATTTTCATTCCCACCGTTTCCACAGAAACAAACGCGGTCGACAGAAGCACACATTAAAATCAACGTACCTGGTGACAGCTAAAGAGAGTTGGCCAGTGCTCACAAAGAACATCATCACCATGAAACCCTGTGCTCCGCCAGAGAACTATGCAACTCCCGAGGACAAAAGCCAATGGTTCGCATTCGAGCACAGTCAGTTCTATCAGGGCGTGCAGAATATGTTCCTGGCAGCTCTGGAATCGACAGACTCAGACCAACTTGTCAACTTGTTCACACGTTGCTCTTATCACGTGGACACGTTGATTCAATTGAGTGAAATGTGTAAGCCAGCCAAGGCACTCAACCTGAAGAGGTGATTAATTTGTTGATTGTCTCTGTCGATCTTCTAGGTAAGATAACAGATGATGCGGCCATGGCATCCGATCTCATTCAGAGGGCATTGCTGGTGTTGGAGACCTCCCTTCATCCCAGCTTCAGTCTTGTCTCGGGCAATTCCCGTTTGGACTACAATCGCCAGGAGAATCGTGGCTTTTTCATTGTCCTCTTCAAACAGGCGCAGTACGTGGAGGCGAAGTCCTGCTGTTGCACAGCGTTTGAGCTGTCCAAACTGATTCTGAGCCTCAATCCCGATGTTGACCCATTGGCGATGCTGCTCATCATCGACTACTACGCCTTGCGCAGCAAACAATACGCCTGGCTGGTGAAATTCTACGAGGAGTGGGACGCAAAGAAGAACCTATCACAGCTGCCCAATATGGCGTACTCTTATGCGTTGGCATTGTTCTACTTACTTGGAGGTGAGCATGTGAGCCAGTGTTTCAGAAGTTATTTCATCCTTGTTTTGCAGATTGTGAGAAAGCTGACAAAGCCTTGCAGTACTCGTTGCTCATGTTCCCCGGTGTGTTGAGGCCTCTTTTGGATGAGCTCTCTGTGCAAACAGATTCACGGGTTGTTGCACACACATACTTCAATTCGGGGGTCTCCGGAAGGTAAGAGGACCTGTTGTATCAAAGAGATCAGTCGTTTCAACGTTTTCCTTTCAGTCAATCACCGGCTTTGCATCAGTTGGTGTCACTGTACGTTTGCAGAGCAAAAATTGTCTGGCGCGACACAAAGGTGTTGCAGTGGTTGGAGCGAAATGTCAATGAAGTCCTGGACAGGGTGGACAACAAGGATGAAGTTATAAATGATTATAACGCAAAGCGATCACAAAGGTAAGACTGTTCGCATTGATGTTAAGAGGGAAGTATTTCTTGGTTGTGCTGCAAAACATTCCGGCGGACATGTGCAATTTCCAGGTTGAGCTCGCGGCAAATGTAATCTCCGCAAAATTACATCTTAGTGGAAATTCGAGGTAGAATCGCCTTTAGCAGCCAAGGACAACTTGGATAAAAACTCTTGAGTAGAAGGATTAGTCCAGGCGGTAAAATACAGATTCCAGATCGAATATGTGGACACCACTAATCCAGCAAAGAGGACTCTTGAATCTTAGCCTTCAGTAGCGGGAGGTTGTTGAAGACCTATTATTCCGATTTATTAAGACCTAATACTTGCGGAGCTGTTATGGACGAAGTAGTGCGTGATAAGATGAATATGCTGACGATCATGTTTCAGAGTACTACTGAGAATTCAATCAAACATGAATTCAATAACTTCTAAAAACAATCACATTACGCACCTTCTTGTCCTCTATCAAAAGCCCGCTAAAGATTAGAATGTTTCTTTTTCTTTGTGTGGCGCTACATTCCGGGGTGAACCTGGCCTCCAACCAACAAGTCCCTCCAGCCAGCACGATCTTTCGCCTGTTGCATCCAGTAGCGCACACTATGTTTCTACTACGGCGCTTCCTCGATTGTGGCGACATCTGCTTTACGACAATCGAAGGTCTCTGCGAGTTCTTCGCCTGTTAAGAGATCTTACATATCATGGGTAGACCTTAGATCGTTTGCTGTTCTCGTTAGCTGTATGAATTTCCACATTTGAAGTTAGTAACGTCTTTGGACCATAACGAATGGGAGTGACTACTTGCAACGACTTTAAAAACAAGCTCTTTTTGGTTGCATGTCGGGCGATGTAACCGTTGTTCGTAGCCACGCTGAGACTGTCAGTGCCGCCATCGGACTAAGGAGATGTATGAATCAGACGGCATGTGCAATCCTTCGACCACAGTACCACGCGTAAGTTGCTACTTAACCCTTGGTCAGTTGTTTCTCCGATAAGACACTCTTGATTTACATCTGTCTTCAACTAGCTTAAGCCTTGATGAAACGTTCGAGATGTTCTTCTATACCAACATTCCCTTATTTAATAATAAAAAATATGGGTAGCTCTATAGCCCTAAGAGGGCCAAGACCAAGTTTCTACAGTAGCCACCTTTTGCCGTCTTCGAATGAATAGGTTTGAGAAGCTCTCCTAGACACTCTTTTAGCATTGTGACACGGAAGGGGTGAAGCTGTGAAAACACAGAAGTTTCAAGTGGTTAAGAGCCGACGCAGAGACCCACGTCCAATTCATTGCTTCATCTGCGGAACGAAATCCTTTAATCAACCAATTTCGACGTAAGAAGATCTAAGTCTCATCCAGCGAACAGAACAGAAATGATTTAGACAACACTAATCACTACGCTAATTTCGTTAAGTTTCGTTCATTTTTCTCACTGCTGTGAGTATTCTCCACGTTCCTAGATGAAATGTCGGACAATTTCTCAGAAGCATTTACGGGCAGATTATGAATACCTCGGTTTACTTTTCGTTGAGTCGCAGTACATGTCTAAGTATACTCAATCAATTATGTTTAAGACCTCTTAGACTACTACTTAACTTCCATTGACATGGCAGACACTAATTAAACTTTATGAGTGTAGAATAAAATGCGATCTGGGTAGTGGTTAAGTACCTCGCCTAGTTGTTCTTGGTCTACATCAGTGCAGCAGTAGTGTCTTTATGTGTCGTTTATAGTTGTCTTGGCGTCACCGTCTGCCACATCGTCGGGAAAGTAATTAGGTTGGGAATTCGGAAATCGGTAATTACGCTATATGTATCTCTTCTTCTTCTTCGATTGGCGCTACAGTCCGGGGTGGACCTGGGCCTCAACCAACATGCCTCTCCAGCCAGCACGATCTTTCGCCAGCTGCCTCCAGTTGCGCACACCAAGTTGGTTGAGGTCCTTTTCCACTTGTGTGCGCCATCTAGTGCGAGGACGTCCTCTGTTGCGCTGTCCCAATGGCTCGGTGTCGAAGACTCTTCGGGCCGGAGCTGTGGTGTCCATCCGCTCTACATGACCTAGCCATCTTAAGCGTTGGATCCGAAGACGCTTAACTAGGTGCACGCCGCTGTACAGCCCGTACAGTTCAAACAGGACCAAAGATCGTACGCAGAACTTTTCTCTCAAAACAACCAAGAGCTTCTTCATCCGCTTTCAATAGCGTCCATGTCTCTGCGCCATAGAGCAGGACTGGGATGATCAGGGTTTTATACAAGGTCAATTTGGTGTTTCGAGAGATGGCTCTGTTACTCAATTGCCTCTTGAGCCCAAAGAAACAGCGATTGGCAAGAGTAATTCTGCGCTTGATCTCGGTACTGGTGTTGTTGTCCCTATTTACTCCGGAGCCTAGGTAGACGAAGTCCTTGACTACCTCAAAGTTTCTGCTGCCCAATATGACGCTCTGTGCCAGACGTCGGTGTTGTGCGTCCTTTCGTGATGACAGCATGTACTTTGTTTTGCCCTGGTTTACCGCTAGACCCATTTTAGCCGCTTCCGCTTCAATGCCAGCAAACGCCTCATTGACGGCTCGCTGTGTTCGTCCAATCACGTCAATGTCGTCCGCGTATGCAAGCAGTTGAACGGACTTTTGGAAGATCGTGCCTCGGGTGTTGACGTTAGAGTTTCGCACGATCTTCTCAAGTATGATGTTAAAGAAGTCACATGACAGCGTGTCGCCTTGCCTAAAACCTTTTTTGACATTGAAGGTCTCGGTGAGTTCGTTACCGACCTTGATGGAGCAGCGAGAGTTCTCCATCGTCATCCTGCACAGCCTGACGAGTTTGGCAGGAATGTCAAAACTAGACATGGCGCTGTATAGCTCGTCTCTATGCACGCTGTCATATGCGGCCTTGAAATCGACAAATAGGTGGTGGGTGTCGATCTGCATCTCTTGAGTCTTTTCCAGGATCTGCCGGAGTGTAAATATTTGGTCTATTGTGGACTTTCCTGGCCTGAAACCGCACTGATAAGGACCTATCAGGTTGTTGACAAAGGGTTTCAGGCGTTCACACAGAACGGCAGAGAGTATTTTATAAGCGATGTTAAGGAGGCTGATCCCTCTATAGTTGGCGCAGTCAAAGGGGTCTCCTTTCTTGTGGACCGGACAAACGACGCTGAGATTCCACTCATCGGGCATGCTTTCCTCCGACCATATCTTACAGATTGGCTGGTGCATGCGCCCAACCAGGTTATCTCCAGCTGCCTTAAACAATTCCGCGGACAATCCGTCCGACAATCCGTCCGTATCTCACTTTCTACTTAATTAAGTTGGGCTTTATATACGCATTTCCTATTTTTTATTTCATTCTTCTCATTCGCTGCGCCTTTGTATTAGCTGTATAAAGGCAGATGCTTAGGCCCGCTATACACATACGTCACTTCGACGCGCGGTATCATAGCGACACCGCATTTGCGTCTTACAGTACTCACAAATGAATTGAGTGGTGCACATACACCACCTGCGACGTTTTGGGGTACTGCGTCAAAATAACGCATGTGTGGACCGAGCCTAAGGCACATATAGAGGTGCTTTTGCGGTTCACTTAAACCAATGAGATGGATACATTGTACACCCTTTTTGCTAAAACAAACTGGATTCCTTTCTGAATGTTACTTTCGAAGAGAGCAACTAAGAGACGGCTACAGTCTCTTCCAAGTTGAAATGACCGCGAATGCCTAAACAGCATCCGAGTAAGGGGAACTCAGTATAACCAACATCAAATCGGTGTAATCTTAGCATCAGACATCTTGGCGTCGACTAGTCAGGTTATGCAGACAGTGCGCCAGTTGTTATATCCTTGGCAAACACATTGATGGAGAAGTACCTTGACCAACTTAGCGTGCGAAACTGGAGACTGGCGAGGCTTTTTGGCTGACAGCTCCGTTCACCCCGGTCTCTTGCACCATTAAAAGAAGAAGGAGGAGGAGGAGAAGAAACACGGTGGACTACGTTGGGTAATTTCTAGATACCAAAGCACACTGCTTGTGGATAATGGCACAATACCCGGTTATGACACAAATAATGATTTTGAGGCTGGGTCCATCCCATGAGGCACTTTGTGCGAGCTTTCAAGCTTTATTAGATGTTTTGCAGCATGGATGCTTTGTCTCCATCAGGAGAAAGTATAGAAATAGTACCCCTTCTATCCAGGTCGTCTGCTTCACAATTCTCTAGAGGGTCACAGTCTTGGCACCCACATAAGTTGGATGCTAAAGTACTTGGACACCGCGTTTAGAGAATGGCCTCAAGGGAAGTTTTAGAGTTCAAAGCGACTGTGCTCAGAGATTTGATCGCTGCCTGTCTGTCAGAATTGATGTTGATATCTGTGTTTGATATTCTGCCCTATCACAGAATCCATAAGTACGAACTACCAAAAAACTACATCACACAATCCGAACGGAATCACAAACACCGACGGAAATAACTTGTAGAAATACATACACATTTTCGTTTTATTCGTGATAGCAGTGATAGCCACATTGCAAATTAGCTGATTTTTCACTATGATTCTACTACGAATGAATTCTGTAACAGATTTTCGGAGTTCTTCATAGGGTGGTAACATAGTTTTTTTTGACCAAGACAGAGCTTCCTTAATAGCTATAGTTTCTGTCTGAAAATCGTTACAGTGATTTGGTAGTCGCAATGACAATTGAATCCCTGTTCCCACACCACCAGCTGC
Organism: Eristalis arbustorum; assembly: GCA_916610145.1. Lineage (NCBI taxonomy): Eukaryota > Metazoa > Arthropoda > Insecta > Diptera > Syrphidae > Eristalis > Eristalis arbustorum. The sequence continues at coordinate 12,721,338 of OU744318.1, forward strand.
TGTTTAAAAAATTCTTCTCTTCTCGATATAAACCTTCTAAATTTCACTTTTCTTCCCTTCTAGGTACGTTTCCCCGCCAAGAGCAATCCTCCGGCATGTAATACTCTCCGACTACGGGAAGAAAGTTCCCCTGGCACAATTTGTGGCAGGCGAAAAGGAGATAAACCTGTACGATCCACTGCCCCCACTCGAGTCAATTAACTTCTATGAAAGGTAGGTTGAATCACATTACGATTTCCCCAGCAGCAGCTCTCAATCACACTTGTTACAGAAAATCATCGAGTAGCAGTCCGACAACAGACAACAATCGTTCAATTTCGATGTTTTTCCAATCGATCCTACCATCGTTCCATCTGAGGGGCCAACCAATCCCACCAGGAGCTGGTGGAATTCAGCTAGCAGCCGGTGGAGGAGCTGGCATTGCGGCCGGAGACTTCGGTCTACCCGCCGCTGGACAAATGCCTGCAGCCGCCATTGATGAGAATGTCGCAGAAATCAATCACGACCTTGACGAGATGAATCTGCGAATAGACAACGCCGCCGCCGGTGAAGGTAAGTCATAACCAATGCTTGCATACAAACACTGAACATTTGGATTTGCTAACTTCCCAAAAAAAAAAAAATAAAATAAACAAAAAAAAAAACATAACACAAAAAATAAGGTGGAGCAGGTGAAGCAAGAACTATGGCCTCTTACCGGGAACTTACGCAGTCACTAACTTCACTTGTCGAGGTAATGAGAGATTTTCTATCCAATTTTCGTATCACAGAAAACCAATCGCAGAATGCCGACGTCGAGGAGAACGGCAGTTCGGAGGAAGACACAAGCGATTACTTTGACTAAAAAAACAAACAGAAAAAACAAAAACCGGCAACACACGTGGAATATATATATATTTTTTAATTTTTTTTTGAAAATTTTGTATTCTTAATACGTATACAATAAAATCTATTTTTTATCACTGCACTATTTGAAAAAAGAGGAAACAACATATTTGTAAAGCAGACATCTCTTACACAAATTTAACAACAAACAATTGAAGAGGCAGCAAATGGAGATGCTAATCAGTTTTGGGTTTTTAGATCGTAGGCGTTAAAGAAGTACATTTTACACTAAGAATCAGTTTAGTTGGGCATTTGCCACTAGTGAAATTTCTATTGACATTTATTATCAATATGTATCTGATATGTATCTAACAATTATTGAAGCATGTATGTATGTACACGTGGTTATAAAGATGTTGAGGGAGAATGAAAAAAACAAAATTATTGCAAAGGAAACTTTATTACAAACAAATAAATTTTATTGTTGTTTATTCAGAATATTAAAGAAATTCGCTTTTAAATGCTCTAACGGTGTGTTGTTTTCATTTGTATTGGCTTCAGTGCAACAGTAAGTAGTCTCGAGATCGGAGTCTAAGACCGAAGACCGGTTGTTTTCTGGGCTCTACATAGTTTAACTATTTTTGCCACATCGCAGCTACATGTTTTCAACAACGGGACTAGCGACTCACTGAGGTCTATCTAAGGACCATCAGACACCAAACAAACTCAACTGGGTCGCCAACCACAGTTCAATCGCAGGGAACGAAAGTGCGCACGAATTATCAGGTAGCAGATATTTGGATTTCGAAGCGTTGACAAGCGACTTATGCAGGCACAGGCGTCTGCACTTAGCCTCTGTCAATGAACTCCTACTCTCTCCTCCCCGTGGTGAAATCCGGGAGCCGAGCACCTTCGCCTGAAGATGGGGTACCCAACCCCCGTGGGACGTCATTGGCGGCTGCAAACGAGAGAGGGGGAGAGTGGATGAGTCTGTATCAGGGCTCATCTTCTCTACGGATGGCGGCGGAGGAGCTTATCATCAGATTAGCCAACGGCGACATCCAGAGCTACCTGGTACACCTCCTTTTAGAGCTACTCTGACATATTCGGAGCTCAGATCTAAAAGGTTGCCTTCAAGGTCATATCGGGATTTTGGAGTAGAGTTGGCGGCGGAGGAACCCTATCGTGTAGGGTCAACGGCGGCACTCACAACCTCAGCGAGGTTACCGATACCGGAGTCATCCGGACCCTTCGCCCAAGGGTAAAATAAATGGGCCTGGCCTCCCAGCTGGGGGTTGTGCGTGGGGTTAACGCCCTCACCACGTAAAAAACAATATGTTCAGAGACGACTACTTGCCTCGGATACTGACCGATCTACTGTTGACGACCCCAGCAAACGAACAAATGACCATGCTTTTCGGTTCTGCACGTGGAATGTGAGGTCTCTTAACAGGCCACGTGCATCCGAAGAACTCGCGGAGGCCCTTGACTGCTATAAAGCAGATATCACCGCCATCCAGGAAGTGCGATGGAATGGGCCGGGCAAGAAGAGGATGAAAAATTGCGACATCTGCTACGGTGATTGCAGCAGAGAGAGGCGCTTATTTGGATGTGGATTTGTTGTTCGATGATTTGTTGTCTTAAGCTTTGACTGTAAAAGCGAACGCCTCATAACAATCCGCATCAAGGCTACATTCGGCAACATCAGCCTGATATGCGCCCACGCCCCGACAGAGGACAAAGATGATAGTAGCAAAGATGACTTCTATGATCTCCTAGAAAGAACATACGATCAATGCCCCAGCTTTGACACCAAGATCGTTCTAGGAGATTTCAATGCTAAGCTGGGTAAAGAAGAAATCTTTGCTAAAGTCATAGGGAAACACAGCCTACACGACACCACGTCCAGTAACGGACTAAGGCTGGTGGACTTTGTCATGGGACGTAACCTCTCTGTTGCTAGCACGCGGTTCCCACACCTCAACATCCATAAAGGGACATGGCGGTCCCCAGATCAATCAACCGTCAACCAGATTGATCACGTTGCGATCGACGTCAGACACTCCTCCAGCATTCTCGATGTCCGAACTTTCCGAGGAGCCAATGTTGACTCGGACCATTTCCTTGTTGTAGCCAAGGTAAGAATCAGGATATCACGAGAACAACGGAGTCGAGAACGAACACCACGGTTTGACGTCGCAAAGCTACAATCGCAGCGGACTGCCAGGATGTTTGCCGACCGAGTCTCCCAGAAACTCTCTGTTAGTTCGACGCCGCCTGCACAAACCATCGAAGAAGAATGGAGTCGTTGTCAAGAAGCCATCAAAGAAGCTGCCACTGATGTGCTAGGTTTTACGACACCACCTAGAAGGAACCCATGGTTTGACGACGAGTGCAGGCAGGCACATGCAGCCAAACAGGAGGCCTACAAGGCAACGCTGCATCGAACAACGAGGGCTGTTCGTGAGCTCTACGAACAGAAGAGAAGGGAAGAGCACCGGCTTCTCAGAAGAAAAAAGAAAGAGCATGAGAAGCGCGCGGTCGAGGAGATGGAGAGGTGTTATGGCAGGAATGACGTCCGAAAGTTTTATCAAAGGGTAAAACAATTATCCAATGGATATAAAACTCGGACAGAAGCCTGTCGGGATGGAAATGGACATCTGGTAGTAGAGTCGCAGTCGATACTGAGAATCTGGAAAGATCATTTCTGCAGACTGTTAAACGGCGATGAGGACCAAAATACCGCTGTCAGGCAGAATGTTCCACTCAATCTGGACGATGACAGACGTGAATACAGTCCCCCAGGCTTAGACGAGGTCATGGTAGCAATATCAAGACTGAAGTCTAACAAAGCTGCTGGAGCGGACGGTTTGCCCGCTGAAATATTTAAGGCAGCTGGAGACGATCTGGTAGGGCGCATGCACCAGCTCATCTGTAGGATATGGTCGGAGGAAAGCATGCCAGACGAGTGGAATCTCAGCGTCGTTTGCCCGATCCACAAGAAAGGAGACCCTTTCAACTGCGCCAACTATCGAGGGATCAGTCTTCTTAACATCGCGCATAAGATCTTCTCTGCCGTTTTGTGTACCCGCCTGAAACCCTTTGTCAACAACCTGATAGGTCCTTATCATTGCGGTTTCAGGCCAGGAAAGTCCACAATAGACCAAATATTTACACTCCGGCAAATCCTGGAAAAGACTCAAGAGATGCAGATCGACACCCACCACCTATTTGTCGATTTCAAGGCCGCATATGCCAGCGTGCATAGAGACGAGCTATACAACGCCATGTCTAGTTTTGACATTCCTGCCAAACTCGTCAGGCTGTGCAGGATGACGATGGAGAACTCTCGCTGCTCCATCAAGGTCGGTAACGAACTCACCGAGACCTTCAATGTCAAAAAAGGTTTTAGACAAGGCGACGCACTGTCATGTGATTTGTTTAACATCGTCCTGGAGAAGATCGTGCGAAACTGACACGCCAACACTAAAGGCACGATCTTCCAGAAGTCCGTGCAATTGTTAGCATACGTCGATGACATTGACGTGATTGGCAGAACTCAGCGAGCCGTCAGTGAGGCTTTTGCTAACATTGAGACGGAAGCGGCTAAAATGGGTCTGGCGGTGAATGAGGGCAAAACGAAGTATATGCTGTCCTCAAAAAAGGACATACAACATCGACGTCTTAGACAGAGCGTCACAATGGGCAGCTATAACTTCGAGGTAGTCAAGGGCTTCACTTACCTCGGCTCCGGAGTAAATTGTACAAATAACATCAGTACCGAGATCAAGCGTAGGATAACTCTTGCCAACCGCTGTTTCTTCGGGCTCAAGAGGCAATTGAGTAATAGAGCCCTCTCTCGAAGAACCAAGTTGACTCTATATAAGACCCTGATCATCCCAGTCCTGCTATACGGCGCGGAGGCATGGACAATCTCGAAAGCGGATGAAGAAGTCCTTGGTCTCTTTGAGAGAAAAGTTCTACGCACGATCTTTGGTCCTGTTTGTGTTGACGGGTTCTGGAGGAGAAGATTCAATCACGAACTGTACGGGCTGTGCAGCGACATGAGCCTAGTTAGGCGTCTACGGATCCAACGCCTACGGTGGCTAGGTCATGTAGAGCGTATGGACACCACAGCTCCGGCCCGAAGAATCTTCGAATCCGAACCTGTCGGGCAACGCAACAGAGGACGACCGCGCTTAAGGTGGCGCACGCAAGTGGAGAAGGACCTCAACCAACTTGGTGTGCGAAACTGGAGACAGCTAGCGAGGGATCGCGCTAGTTGGAGAGGCATGTTGGTTGAGGCCCAGGTCCACCCCGGACTGTAGCGCCACACAAAGAAGAAGAAGAAGAAGAACTCCTCCGGCAAACTAATAGATTCCAGTTAATGTAGGCTGCTGCCTGATTGCACAATGGACCAGTTTGTTTTTTCAGTTTCAGTACAGCGTTTTAAAAACCTACGAAAGAAAAATCCACATTTTCTTCAATCGGTCTAGAGTGAACGATCTCCTCTTCACCTTTCTCTGTTTTCACCGGACCTCTAACAATACTGGCCAACAAAGTCCTCCTTAATGTTCAATAATCCATCGTCGAGTCATACGTCCTCCGTTCTCCGTCAAAATCATCGACAGAAGACTACTCCGATTCCACAACACCTTTGTTCGAATATTCCTCTCAGCATCCACAACCAGTTGTCACAAAAAAGTGTTGCTCCTCAGCTGTATGCCCCTTTGACCAAAATGAAGCATTTTATCGACCAATAAACCTTTTCTGGGAACCGCAATCTTTAGCTGGCACATCTAAATGACCCGATGATTCACCTACGTCAGCTGCAAAGCCTAAATCCAAACATCGTTACTGACGATGTTGTGGTTTCCGAGACACACTCTCGTCAACACCAATCAGTGGCGGCCCGCCGCCCACCGGTCTCTCGGATGATTTAAGGGAACCTAACTCCATAATATCCGGTTACGCCGTGCGGATGGATATACGCTTACGTACGTACAACAAAGTACCCCCTCCAAGTTACAATGTAGTCCAAAGGCATTAGGGTCGAGTTGATTAACCCCTATTCATTGCACCGACAATATAATGCCACTGGGCCACAGCGGGGCGTGGGGCGGAGGTTGGAAAGACAAATTGGTGGTGATTTTATGGTTCCCATAGATCGCCGCAGTCCTTGCCAGCAGATTCGGTGTGAGATTAATGTTTGCGTGCTTAAATTTTACAATGCCGACGAGCAGCATGGAGGGCATGTCGAGAGGAAGCCAGAAACAAGAGAAGAAAAAAGTAGGAATATCGATTTCCTCGGAGCGGATTTGTTACGTGCGGTGGCATAGTTCAATTTAAAGTTCCTTGCTGGGTTCAGGCGGTTTGGAACTCATTAAAAACTTTTCGATAGTTCAAGTGATTTGAAATGGGTCACACACTATGGATTAGTGTAGCATGTGTGGCGGCATATTGGTAAGGTTTTGCAGAGGAAGCGCTTTAAAATTGCCTTTTCATGATGCTTTAAGGCGGTGCGCTGGACGGAGGCGAATTTAAGATGTTTGAATGGGAAACGGTCTAAGCTGGGTTAAGTAATCGCGATCGTAAATATTTGGACAAGTTCACAGGTGTTGAAGACCTTTGGTATTTGGGCTTGTGCTAGGCTATGTTACCACCTCCAAGTGTTGCAAACTTTAGGATCCATAATTACGGCATTTGTGCTGCTTCCAATAATAAGTAAAGAGAAGAAGAAGTCAACAGGTTTGGAAATAATTATAGATCTGGTGATTGACTTCTGACAATCGATGTTTCCGTGGGATCAGGAAATTAAGACTAAGCTGTTTCCTTCGAGCTCTTAATTGTTAGAGTCTCAGTTTAGCAGTCAATAGCATAATAAGCAGCACCAGATTATTTTCGAAGAAGTCTCCACGCTGGAGCAGCGTTCGATAACAGTGATCTCCTCTCTTTCTAGTAATTTTATCCGGGTAAAAAATCGCTGATTAAAGCTCTTCTCTGGGGCTAGAGTTGATGGTAGATAGTATGTTTGTCCTATAGTTTGTACTACTGGCCACATTGTTAATATGGCACAGATGCATGGTCACACGTATATATAAGCCTCTTCTCCGAGTCTCAGGGCCGATGAGCTGCACTGTGGTTAAAGAATTAATTGTTGTTTATGTAATTAAGCGTGTTTTTTTGACTACTCACTACTGACCAGGCGTGTCAGGCGTGTTTTTTTGACTAGTCAGTACTGACTACTGATTTCTTGACTGGTCAGTACTGAGTACTTGTGAGTCTAGATCAGGGACATACTATACAATCGTGTAGATACTTACTGTGGCAGCCGTATAAGATGAGATGGGCAAAATTCTACTAACTACTGGGAGTTCTGCAAGATCATTGTTGAGAAGCAATCTAATCTTTATTTAGGTGTTGTATGGTTGGCCGTCAAGGAGGCGCTTGCTAGGAATAGTATGGAAACGGCAGTACAAAATACGATGCATGAGGATATGCTCTTGCACCTGCCTTCGATATTTGATTTCTGTTATCGTTGAGTTCATCTGCAGGAGAGGATTCAATTACGAAATGAGTCAAAGTCAGTCAGGCCTCTATGAATCCAACGTGATAAGTGTCATTTATACATCATCTAAAAACTGGCTGCGACCCGAAGAGTCTTCGACTCAGAGCCTATGACACAATGCAGGTTAGTGCGTCCGCAGTGAAGCTGGTGCACACATGTGGATAAATTGAGTAATCAGCTCGAAGACAGTTTTCTACAAATCGCTGAGGGCCACTCATGTTCGCCACTGCCTGTGACGCCACATAAAGGAGATCGAAGCTCAAGCTAAACATGTGATCCTTCGTTCAGGACTCGGAGGCTTGCTTTTCAATAGGGAATCCTATTCTATGTGGCCATTGAACAGGTGTGTGATTAATTCACCGTTTTTACTTTTAAAACCTGTTTTAAGGGCCTGGGCCATCAAAAGTAAACACAGTCCGTTCGATAATGGATTTGCATTAACTTCGAAAGGAACACCCCCCACGGTCCACACACAGCAGATCCTCCGGTGATTTCTGATTTAAAACCCTCACAACACTGAAAGTGTTTACCATCAATCTACTCCGAAACGCGTTCTAAATTGAATCGACCCATACCTTTACTCCTTCGCATGTTTGTTTGCGCTTCCTGCTTGATGTGTGAATAAATTAATACGTGAGCCGTGTAAGCAACAAGATGTCTTGTCTGACGTGCGCTCGCCCAGCCACCCTTTTCAACAAAAAGGAAGGATGTGGTTGCGAACAAAAAATTTGCATTGTGCCTGGTTTTCTCATTAACTGTATCTTTCCCTCCCATCGCACAGGACGAATAAATTTACACGAAATCATATTCCTCCCCACACACAGTCGGGTCCTGGCTTCTTGGGGAAAGCCCAATTCTCGCTCTCCCGACTCACCTTTCCGCCAGCGCACGGGAATAATGTGCAGCCCATTCGGCTGAATCGCGTATTCTGTTGGCTGTAATTCATCATAGATTCCGCTTAATTTATTTAAATTTAATTAATCACTTCACGGATTCTCTTTCGGCACTTGCCCGTGAGTGCCTGTGACCGTCGCGGCCAGGCGTCCTCCTCTCGCTCGCTCTGGCCATCAGATTGTTTTATGAAATTAAATAACGAAAAATTCAATTCCACTGACCTTCGGAGCGCCGGTAATGTTTGAGTTTAATTTATGATTCAAGGCTGAATTAAGGTCCTCATGCTGGTCCCGACTTTAATTTGGCCCTGCTTACATTAATTACTTCTGTGTTGAAATATAAATCAAAGCTAGATACTTATACTTTCCCAAGTGTCATCCATAAATTATTCTCATTTGGTTATCAAAGACGTATTTGATTTGCCGAATTGAGTTGACTTTTGGGCCACGATGTGTACCTACGGTAGATGAGGACGGAATTTAGAATGAAAATTTTGAAATTGCCAACAGCGTCCATTGAGGAATGGTGTTGAGACTCAGGGACGAATGTTGGTAGCTGCAATGAATTCTGTGAGCTTGTTTCCATCTTGAACCCCATCGATTTTCAAACATTGCCCCGTTAGAGGCAACCAATGTTGCCCCATTAGAGGTAACCAATGTTGCTGTTTATGGTTTGGTAGAATCATTGGTCCGTATTTTTTAAAGCGGTCAGTGGCAGATGCTGTCAATGATATCGAAATTTATTTGCGCAAAATACAGGAAATGGTGGTGCGGGGAATTGACGTTCCCTGTGTAAAACTCGCAATAGTTCAGAGACGGCAACAAGCCTCGGATACGGATGACCCTACTGCTGACGACCATGGACAACGAAATAAGGACAACGATTTTCGGTTCTGCACGTGGAATGTGAGGTCACTTAACAGACCACGTGCAGCCGATGAACTTGCGGAGGCCCTAGAAGCCTATAAGGCTGACATCACCGCCATCCAAGAGGTACGATGGGATGGGCCGGGCAAAAAGAGGATGAAAAACTGCGACATATATTACGGCGATTGCTACAAAGAGCGAAGGCAGCGCTTGTTTGGATGCGGTTTTGTTGTTCGAGGCAGACTTAGGCAAGAAGTCTTAAGCTTTAGATACATAAGCGAACGCCTCACAACAATCCGCATCAAGGCAACATTCGGCAACATCAGCCTAATTTGCGCCCACGCCCCAACGGAGGACAAAGACGATGATAGCAAGGATGACTTCTATGATCTCCTAGAAAGAACATACGATCAATGCCCCAGCTACGACACCAAGATCGTTCTAGGAGATTTTAATGCAAAGCTGGGCAAGGAAGAAATCTTTGCTAGAGTCGTCGGTAAACACAGCCTACACGACAACACGTCCGACAATGGACTCAGGCTGATGGACTTCGTGACGGGGCGAAACCTCACTGTAGCCAGCACGCGGTTCCCTCACCTCAACATTCACAAAGGGACCTGGCGGTCCCCTGATCAATCAACCGTCAACCAGATTGATCACATTGCGATCGACGTCAGACACTCCTCCTGTGTCCTCGATGTCCGAACGTTCCGAGGTGCCAACATCGACTCGGATCATTACCTTGTTGTAGCCAAGGTCAGAACTCGGATATCGATTGTACAACGGAGTAGAGCAAGACCAAAACAGTTTGACGTTGGAAAGCTACAATCGCAATCGACCGCTGGGAACTTCTCCGATCGAGTCTCCCTGAAGCTCTCAGAGAATCCAACCCTGCCAGGCGAAACAATCGACGAACAGTGGAACCGTTGTCAAAACGCCATCAGAGAAGCTGCCTCTGATGTGCTGGGTTTTAAAATGCCACCTAGAAAAAACCCATGGTTTGACAACGAGTGTCGGCAGGCGCATTCAGCGAAGCTAGCAGCATATAAGGCGACGCTGGATAGAAGGACGAGAGCGGTTCGTGAGCTCTACGAACTTAAAAGAAGGGAAGAGCACCGGCTTCTCAAAAAGAAAAAGAAGGAGCATGAGAAGCGCGCGATCGAGGAAATGGAGAGGTGGTACGGCAGAAATAATGTCCGAAAGTTTTACCAGCGGGTGAAACAACTATCCAAAGGGTACAAACATCGGACAGAAGCCTGTCGGAACGAAGAGGGACAACTCGTAGTAGAGTCGCAGTCGATACTGAGAATCTGGAAGGATCACTTCTGCAGACTGTTAAACGGCGAAGAGGACACCAATACCGCTGTCAGGCAGAATGTTCCACTCCACGCAATGGACGACGACAGAAGAGAATTCCGTCCCCCCGATCTAGACGAAGTCAAGATAGCGATATCGAGACTGAAGTCGAACAAAGCTGCTGGAGCGGATGGATTGTCCGCGGAACTGTTTAAGGCAGCTGGAGATGATCTGGTTGGGCGCATGCACCAGCTCGTCTGTAGGATATGGTCGGAGGAAAGCATGCCCGACGAGTGGAATCTTAGTATCGTTTGCCCGATCCACAAGAAAGGAGACCCCTTTGACTGCGCCAACTATCGGGGGATAAGTCTCCTTAACATCGCATACAAAATCTTCTCTGCCGTTCTGTGTGAGCGCCTGAAACCATTCGTCAACAACCTGATAGGTCCTTATCAGTGCGGTTTCAGGCCTGGGAAGTCCACTATCGATCAAATTTTCACATTACGGCAGATCCTCGAAAAAACCCAAGAGATGCAGATCGACACCCACCACCTATTTGTCGACTTTAAGGCCGCATATGACAGTGTGCATAGAGACGAGCTATACAACGCCATGTCTAGTTTTGACATCCCTGCCAAACTCGTCAGATTGTGCAGGATGACGATGGAGAACTCTCGCTGCTCCATCAAGGTCGGTAACGAACTCACCGAGACCTTCAATGTCAAAAAAGGTTTTAGACAAGGCGACGCGCTGTCATGTGACTTCTTCAACATCGTGTTGGAGAAGATCGTGCGAAACTCACACGCCAAGGCAAGGCACGATCTTCCAGAAGTCCGTTCAACTGCTAGCATACGCGGACGATATTGACGTGATTGGCCGAACTCAGCGAGCCGTCAATGAAGCGTTTGCTTGTATTGAGACGGAGGCGGCAAAAATGGGTTTAGCGGTGAATGAGGGCAAAACAAAGTATATGCTGTCATCAAGAAAGGACACACAACATCGACGACTCGGTCAGAACGTCACCATAGGCAGCTACAACTTCGAGGTAGTGAAGGACTTCGTCTACCTCGGCTCCCAAGTAAATAGTGCGAACAACATCAGTACTGAGATTAAACGCAGAATAACTCTTGCCAACCGCTGTTTCTTTGGGCTCAAGAGGCAATTGAGTAGTCGAGCCCTGTCTCGAAAGACCAAGCTCACCTTATATAAGACCTTGATCATCCCTGTCCTGCTGTATGGCGCGGAAGCTTGGACTATCTCAAGAGCGGATGAAGACGCACTTGGTCTCTTCGAGAGAAAAGTTCTGCGTTCAATCTTCGGTCCTGTTTGCGTTGAAGGTTCTTGGAGAAGGAGATTCAACCACGAACTGTACGGGCTGTACAGCGACATGAGTCTAGTCAGGCGTCTACGGATTCAACGCCTAAGATGGCTAGGCCATGTAGAGCGCATGGACAACACTGCTCCAGCCCGAAGAGTCTTCGACTCCGAGCCAGTGGGACAACGCAATAGAGGACGACCACGAACCCGATGGCGCACTCAAGTGGAAAAAGACCTCAACCAACTTGGAGTGCGAAATTGGAGGCAGCTGGCTAAAGAACGTCCCAGCTGGAGAGGATTGTTGACCGAGGCCCAGGTTCACCCCGGACTGTAGCGCCACAAGAAGAAGAAGAAGAAGAAGTCAGCACACGAGAGATTATTTATTTAGCATAGTTTAGGCATGACCTTAAAATGCAAACTTACTAGATAAAAACTAAAAACTAGCGTAACAATCCACAGATAAATTCGGACAGGGGTGGAAGTCAGATGATCATATCCAAGGGGTCGCTCAAGTAACTCGGAGTGGTTTTAGACTAAAGGTTTTTCTTTAAAGCACAAATAAAGTATGTCAGCGATTAGTCATAACATAAATAAAATAAAATATGGAATAAGGCGTTTCTTTACATTAAATTTATTAAACCGATAACGACACGAACAAACATTCACGGTGGCTCCATGCGAACTGACTTGACGTTGACATTTTTGGTGCTAGACCATCGTCGTCAGTGTTGCCGTTGACATTAGTTTGGTTCTCACATAGCCTGCTGTGGATATGCACGGAAACAAGAAAAAGGACAGCATAATTTGTACAGTGACAGGCTAAATGGGAAAGCTCCACAACAGAAAGACGGACCCACAAACTCATCCCTTATTGTAAGGTGGACATCAAAACCAAAACGCAATTGGAACTATCACTTTACAGAGTTCCTATCTGAACACGGTGGGTACCGAAAATACCTCCACAGGGTTGGAGGCTTCGCTGATGACGGAGAGAGCTTGGCAAATTCGGTGGAATTCATATGCTATATGCTATTTCATAACAAGTGTGCAGAACACACTAAGAAGAGATCAAGAGGCAGCCTCACAGACTAGAGCATAACTGCCAATTAGCGCCAGTGGTTCCTTCGTAGGGGTATTCCCAACATTTTTTTTGAATTTTGCCACACCCTTAGACGCAATTTAAAAAAAGGATGATCGGAAAAGGGGAGCAGACCTAAAGCGGAATCATTTCCAAGAGGGCAAGCGGGTCGGTTTATTTAAGCTTGTTACAAAAATGAGATTTCAGCAACGGTATTTTTTAGGAATCTGCAAGCCGATTAACGATATATGCAGAGTGGCAAAGTAAAGCTATCCGACGATTTAATACAAAGCGTAGGAACGATTTTGGACTGTTTCAGCACGGAGTCCTATGGCCGCTGATAACTGTCAAAGTTTGCAAATCTTTATTGGATTCGCCTTTAGTACTGCACCTAAGCGAGTCTGTCGGCTTCGTAATTACTTAGTGCGCCACTATGTCCCGACATCTACATAATGTGTATGTTTAAAATGCTTACCCATCTAGTTGAGAGACAGCCCGAATTTTAGATGTTTTTAAGCTGAAGATGGGACTTAATTCCGTCTTAGCTGTGTGAACAGATGATGATATTCCTTTTGAATGTTGCATTGAGACATGACAGTGCTGCAATTTGTTCTGCCAGAACTACAGTGGTCAGGGGGCTTCAAGAAGACAGCCGTTCGTCTCCAGAGTCTGATTGTCTGACAACCAATCCGATCTACAAGCAAAGCTCGCGGAGAATTTCTTCTCGAAGACAAAACAAATGACTGTAAATGCAAATTGAAAGGCCCCACAGTCTATGGTTGAAGTTCCCTTTGTTAATGGATAGTAGTTAGACAAAGAGACTGTTTTACAACAGCCAACTCCATGCGAGGATGAGGGTGATCTGATACATGACCTTTATGCGGCCAATGCTCACCTATGGCCATCCCGTGTGGTTCGACGTGAGTGCAAGCCTGATGGACAAGATTCGGGGTCTTAAGTTGCCTTCGCCTTTACAAAACGCCAGAGTCCCAGTACAGAGAATTCCACTCCAATGAGAACATATACAAGAGGTCGAAACTGAAACGAGAGAACAACTTCCTGATGAAGTTAATTCAAGGTAATACTGCCAGAGCGATGATCTCGACCGTTAATTTCCGGGACCACCCTTTGTGGCTACCCCAACCCACAAAGGCCAGTAAGTTAGTTTTTTTATCAAATTTTTCGTGATTATTTCTTTCTGACATTTGAAATTTCTGTTTTTTTCCTATTTGGCGATTATGGTATCGAAAATTTGGCGATTTTCATTTTTGATTTGGCGATTTCTCTATTTTAAACCTGACAACCCTGACCATATCATCCAAATAGGCAAATTGTTCTTGGCCATCCAAACGTTGCTGTCAACGACGATCGATACACAGAAATGGTTATTATTTTTTTTGTGCAAAACTAGAACTCCGGCGGCAACATTTGATGTACAATTGCCACATGCGTCTGATGTAGTACGAAGAGTACGTTTACAGTGGACGCAAAAATTACGCTGTGTACTGCGTCAGTCGCGGCGGTCACATTCCTGAAATCATATTCAAGCATGAATTTAAAAAAAGTATGAATAATTTAAAGCATCATGCTTTTGATTCTCTGAAATTCTGATACAAAAATAATATCCCTTATTAAACAATCGTTTGAAGAGTCTGAAACACAGCCAATGAGCGCCCGAGCATCAATCATTTACGTCGAATGATTAAAGTCATTAAAAGCGAGCGCGGGTGTGTGCCGTTTTCATCACAATTTCCCAGCCGAACACAGCACACGACCAGTGATTTGAATACATTTAAATATTTCCTTAAATTCCCCACTCCAATTGCGAGAGGCAGCTCATGAAGTTGAAATGAACTGAAATCGTACCCGCAAATGGAAAAGTTTCCTGTTGCCGCGAATCCGGCACTCCGGTGCGGATCTATGCGAGAGTGCCTGGCTAATGGAAAAGTGTAAATGTTGACGAGGCAAGTCTGTCAGAGTGAGGTGGCGGGGGGCGAGAGATGAGAATTTCCATTCATAACTGATCTCATACGAATGAGTGTAGCAATAACTTTGATATTGATTTTTAAGTAATCCGAGATGGGATGGAAGTTATTTTTTTCTTTTTTCATTCCTCAGCGCTCAGAGTGCGCATCATTTTGGAAAATATCCTTGAATGGGAATTTTCGAAATTCACCTTGAACCTGGATTAAGGTTGGGCGAGGATTTGCAATTTGATGAGAACGGAATGCGCTGACGGGGTGCTGAGATAGCATGGGAATCTGTGGAAATTTAAGAAGGTGTGCTGTACTTGACTCGTGATTCGTTTTGGTAATTGTGATAATTCTGTACTTCTGGCTACAAATTGGAAGTGAGACGAGATGTTGAAGTCTTTTTAATTTTAGAAATTAAACTGTGTCTAGTTTTGGAGAAGGTTTCGTCGCAAAAATAAACTTAATTCTTTTCACAATTTAATAGCAGCGCTTTGCAGGGATTGCGCTCCGTAGCTCTTTGCTTTCTACTAGCTCCCTGCCGTCAGTTGAGTTACCATTAGCATTAACACCAGTGCCCGTTGGGCTTGGGAAAGTGATGTTATTAAAAAAATACTCTAGAAGTTTTGAAGAAGTAAAATAAACACCCAAGGAACACCTCGACTGCTGCTGCGGTGCCATGGTTTACAACGACTCACTTGCGGTAATATGACTGACTCGCACAAGGTTTTAGCTCGGCACTGGACGAGAGGACGACTGTTTGGTTAGGGAAGCATACGTGGCACATGTCCAGCATGTGAGATGATCTTTCCGACACAATCTGAGTTGCATGTTTGTCTCGAAGGTGCGTTTGAATATGGCGTTTATCTCTCAATATTTCGTGTCGTTACTAGAAAAGGGATGGAGCACTCCAATCGAATGAAAAACGATATTTTTTCCCACAAAGCTTGCGAGAGGTATTTTTTCCATTTTTTTTATTCATAATTCATAATGCGGGTACTCTAAGCTAATCTAATATATTTATTAAATGTTTCTTTCGGTTTAAGCACGTTTTTTTTAAGTACGGACATGTACGCTGTGGTGCACCTTTTTTGGGTTTTTGTTTTCTAATATATTGTTTTTTTTTTTCCTTCACCCTACCTTAAAAACCTATGTAAGTTGACTACCATAGTCAACTGCGGCGAGGACTGTTTTTAGTGTAACCACCAGTAAAACTGACTCACCTGTCTTGAGCAGAGATCGCTCTACTGAGAGGAAGGAGATACTGATGACTGCGAGCGACATTCCGTTCGTATTGAAGTCCACTGTTCGACGTATGAAATTAAAGATTATAGCACATCCGTGTGGGTCCTGTATTAGGCCAATTGTGTCGAGAAAAGAGGAACGCCTCGGGTGGAATAAAGCCGTTAAGGCGCATTCTCTCATGACACATAACGTTGGAGTAGCAAGCCTCAAAGATCGGACTTTGGGAAGAAGTCATAGCTCGTGCAGTATGCCTCTTTCTGTTCCAGTTACCCTCGTTCTATAGGACCTCGTAGGGATAGTACTTCTTGTACTCAGACCCGGGCTACGATACAAACAAAGACAAGTCAGTAGACACCGTTTCTCGAACAACATCCTTTCCATCTGGGAAGGAATTACATTGAACCACAGACGACAGCCGTACGCTATAATTGGCAGGACGAGGACCATGTAGCAGATTATCTTTCCCCTGGTATCAAGATGGCTGTTGTAAAACAGCTCCCTTGCCGCAGCAAAGCTTTCGTCAGGGCAATATCTGTATTTCGACCCTGTGGTTCAACAATGTCGAAATTACGCCAGTTTGTGCACGTACGCCATGATGCTATGTACATCGGGGTCGTGAATTGGATAGTTTCACACTCCAGTCGTCGCAAAATCGCTGAATTTGTTGGAAGTCACGTTGCAACGCAATATTTATTACTTCCACCTTCGGACCTGATAGTCGGCGTACGCAATTAAGTGCTGCATTGAACCTATAAGATCTGCAGCAAATATTGAAAACAAGATCGGCGAACCAACCGCTCTCTGTTGCAGACCATTTTTGGTGTCACACTATCTGTTATCAAGTGATAGATAATGTATAACAATGTTTTATTTATGCCAAGCCTGACTAGTCTGAGTAAGAGGACCTCCAACCAAACGGTGTCGAACGCTTTCTCCAAATCAATCATGCAAGCTCGCGTTGTGTTTTTATCTTCATTCCATTGAATGTCGGACACCAGTTTAGAAGCGGCATTTGTGGTTTCATAACCCGCCCTGTATCTAAGGAGAGAAGGGAGGTCCTTGCGAGAGCTAGTACTACTGTGGGTTGGAAATAAGGCTAAATTGGCTTGCTTCACCTGACAATCGATGTCTACAGTCAGCGTGTTGCAATGATCTGTATTCAAATAAATCGCACCGCGAAATGTTGTACTTGGATCTTTTGGATTTCGATTGTTAGTTCGTGTCATAAATGAGATATACCGCCGTACAAATAAGGTGTTGGATTGAGATGATTGAGACCCTTCCAACTCTGATAGTTCTGAATACACTGGGCACAACCTGCGCTCTTTTCTCTAAGCTTGCTCAAAGTAGAGCCATGTTGTACATTTTTTGGCTAAGACACATGCCCTCTAGGTTAGGTAAGGTTAGGTAATTGTGATTACCAGTGCAGCTAATTTGATCCCAACACCAAGTGGTGACTGGACCATATTTAAAAATCAAATAAAAAAATAAAAGCTTCCACTGGGATTCGAACCGGAGACTCCTATATTCAAGGGCAAGCAATCAATTACTTGCACTATTCAGCAGTCTCCAATACTTATTTCGGTCAGTTTCGTTGAGTTTCGTTAAATTTTGTTTACTTAATGGCAACGAAGGCACAGTTGTTTTCGAAAAGTTGTGTGAGTTTTTAATCAAAAAGTATAAGCTACTCCCGACCCCTTCTCCATTGAAGACCGCTGATCAGTTACAGAACCTTTATTTAAGTCCGATACCGCCAAGAGTCAGCATCAACAAAGTGCCTATTCTGCTGATTGGCAATCATAGAAAGCAAACCAAGATTAAGCTGAAAATTAATTGCATCCAAAAAAAAAACGAACCACTTAAAAGCGTTCAATTAAAAATAAAGGCGTTCAAACAGACCAATCATTTCGGGCCAACCATTCCCACCGACAATAACCGTTTCAATAAACCATCTCCCGTAAAGATCGCAATTACACGAGCATTCTTCGCTCTTCGTCCTTTGCTCAAAACAAACAGAACACAGTCGGGAAGAGGCCTGTTCGATAATTTAACATCAAATAAAAATTCACCTTGAAGTTGTCGAAGTGTTTCCGCCGAGTGTTGTGCGTCTCGAAATGCGAAATCCCATCCATTCCCCAAATTGCCATCCGCTATCGGATAGAGTTCTTCACCTTTTTTCCTTTGGTATCTGAGTATCCCATTATGCTGGCCATAAATTATTTATGGCCACGATAAAAGTGAATAAATAAACAAAATCTCAATTCCGGCAAATGAAATCATCACAATGTGAGACGTTCCTCGGCTCGGAGTTCGCCGTCGAAGGGATAGCCTTTCAGACATACGAAATCGATTAGTGTGCGAGTTCCCGAAACGGGCTGTGGAGGGAGGGAGGGAAAAAAAGGTGTAAGGACTTCACGGATGGGATTGGGACAGGACACTGATAGGAGACAGCGATTGTAACAAGGGATAACTGCTTGATATTCGTTGGGCATATGATATGGTTATAAACACGTGTTAGCGAAGTTTTGAAGAACTGAATCGATGAAATTTCCATGACAGTTAAAGGCTCTGTGACACATGGTCCGGGTGAGGAAGCGATTGACTGAACAGAATTTGAATATTTAAGCAATCACGTTGAGCTCAACGATTTGGCATCATTTTTGCGGCTCTGTGAGAAGATGCTCGACGTGGGTGGGAATTTTATTGATTTGTGATGGGGCGTGTTGGAAGTACATCACTGGTGGTCTCTTTAAGGGGATTTGCATCAAAGGGTTCCTAATGTAGTACAGTCTGTCGTGTCCAAGGACTTATTGTGACAGCTGACACAAGGATGAAACGCAGTAGGACTCGACCTCATTTGTACGGGATTCCTTGTGTTGGAACCAAACACTCCTGCGCCTACTCCACATTTAATCCCTGACCGGTCTGTGTACCTTACCACTCTTTTTGGGGTATAGTTCCCATTTAAACCGTTTCAATATTTCTGCCTGAAAAAAGCGTGCCGGAACAATACTGCTTAAAGTCATGGTTCAGCAATACTTCTTTTTCTTCATTTTGCGTCACCATATTCAGCGTGAAACGGAGCATCAACCCACAAGCTTCTCCAACTGTCACGGTCTCAGTCTAGATTAGTACAGTTTCGCATGCCTTGAGGGCGCCACCTTAGACGTCTTGTTGTTGTCCCTCATGTTCGCGCCTTCAACTTCGTCCAGTTGCCTTATGCGTTGTATCTGTAGAGGAGTGGATGAGCACATGTCGCTCTACAGGTTGCACATTTCGTGGTTCAAAAGAATGCGTACACAACTTTTGATGAGACCAAAGTCTTCTTTACCCGCTTTTAACATTGTCAATGCCTCTGCGTTATGCAGCAGGATTGAGCTGATCAGTGCCTTATATAAAGTTGACTTAGTTCATCCGGAGACAACCTTACTACTCAATTGCAGAGATTGCCTTATCAGAAGCAGGGGTTGGCAAAACATATTCTGCTTATGATAAAATACTGGCACGAAAGTAGCTTATGGTGCTTACTTAGACGAAGTCCTTAACTACCTCGAAGTTATAACTGCCCCTTGTGACGTTCTGTCTAAGAACTTGTTGTTCAATGTCCCTTCTTGACGAAAGCATGTATTTCGCCCTCATTCAAGTCTAGACCGCTTTTTCGTCTCAATGCGTGCAAACGCTTTACTGACGGCTGACTGCGTTCATCCAATTGACGTCCCACTGTGGTTGAGCACCCCACCTTCAAACGAAGGTGCTCGACTCCCAGGCGTTGAGGTAGGTAAATGTAGGCGTTCGTTAAGTAAATGCAGACGTCTGTGCCTGCATGACGCATCATATCAGCGTTTTGAAAGCAGCTTTGAGCATTATACTGCTTTGTATTCATCCCAGAACAGTACTCCAACAGAATGCTTGACGTGTTCACATGTTGCCTGCCATGACGAAGACGGTATGAAGGTGCACTGACTCTTACACCTGTGGCACGGGGTTTCAACACGAGCAAGTTTCATAATTCACGGCTACACTTCTTTCGAGTAACTGACAAATCCCAGCGGGCATACTTGTCTGGAAAAACCGTCTCAAACACCATCGTCGGTGTCGGTGTCATCAAACCGTAGCATATAGCAATGATTGCTGAAGATTCCCACGAATTGTGGAGCCACCTACATTTGTACTATTATTGACATGACAAAGAAGTTTGAGACTACAACCAGCTTAAAGGCTAGGGTGTTGACTCAGCAATAGGGGCCCAACTGATGCACATTGTATACTGTAACGCTTGGTGTGTGTTTTACAATGTCCAGTGCTAACATCGCCAACTTAATCTCGATAATGACTGCTATCACTGCTCCGGTAGAAGGAACCATGCTTGTTAGATGGCGTTGGAAAGCTCTGCTCACTTAACACACTAAGTGCGTAGATGTAGGGTTTGCCGGGGATTGAGTTCCTAAGGCTCCTGATTGCCTCGTTGGGATGGTTGCTGAAGTCTAGAAGCTGCTAGAAGTGCCACCATGTACTATTGCAAGGAGATGATGCGTGCTTCGTCGTAAAGTTTCTTGTTGCTGTGGTGCTGTCGACGGTGAGGCCAGTAAATATTCGAAAATGGGCAGCTTCTCCATGTAAGTCTTAGAACGTGCGTTAAGATCACACGTATTGGCTGCTTATAGAGCTACAGCTTCGTCCTCTGGCTTTATTCATTTTGCATACGCATCAAAGGTTTGTGGCGATGGAATTCTAGATCGGCATTCTTAGGGATCAGTTCCGAGAGGCTGTTAAATGTCCTTTCCGTGTGCACTATAATCATAAAGTCCCTATTTTCAACTTCGACCCGTTCAACACTTCATAGTCTCTCCAGTATAGTTATATTCCTTGTAGATGGAGAGCGACAGCCGCCAGATATCATTCGGTAAATTTACTTACTCATTAGGCCGTCGACCCATGGAAAGGTTCGAGCCTTAGCAATTGCTGCCTTCTATCGGTTACGGTCCTGAGCACGCTGCTTCCAGTCATCAAGGCTTGCACCCACTATGACTTAAGGTCTATACCAGATGTTCGGTCTTCCTCTTCTTCGGATTCAAAGACTCTCTTAGCTAAAGCGTTGGTGCCCATGCGTTCGATATGGCCGAGCCTTTTTAGCCGACGAACTTTTGCTTTTCGGACTACATCCACGTCCTGGTGTAGCTGGTAAAATTCGCGGTTGTGTGTTGACGGGACCATACATTCAATTAACAATTTTTCGTTCGATGTTGCCAAAAATCAGCTATCCAGCTTATCGTCTAGCTTTCAGCTCCATAAAGACGGCCTGTCAAAATAAGAGCTAATTTTGGTTCCCAAGGGTCGGTTCTACGTCGGATCTTCACTGTGATGTGATTTGTGAAGGAAAGCTTTGCTCCGAGGTACATAAACTAGTTTACTAACTCAAAATTATAGCTCTCGATTGAGATATATTATCCTAGGAAGTGTGTGCCAAAACGTCTCTCGGTCGACAGCATGTATGTACATATTTTGTTTCGTCCTCTGAACTATAGCCAACTCCGTACAACTGCAACTGAAGTGCCCTGCGCTACATCTACTACGTATTCTCCTTTAGTTTTAGTAAACGCGAGCGTTTTTTTTTGTCACATGTGACCAAAGAAAAAATGCCATGTTCAATGAATATATAATTTCACGTCCTCCATCACTGTCAAAAGTAATCTGCGGTCTTTAGCCAGTGCGCCTATATGTATACATCACTTTTGTAATTCTGGACGCTTCCTTCACTCCTTCCAGTCATTTATTTTCACCTTAGTCACAGTTTGTGACTTCAGACTAAGAAGTCATAAATGGCAAGCTTTTGGTTTGTGTGAATGGGATTGTCACCGCGTTCTGTTTTTTCTCAAGTAGGATAATCGCTTTGGGATAGACAATTGACAGCCTTTCTCGCCCAGAAATCAACTGGAACGAGAAGCTCATCACTTCAACTGATAAATATCACTATTTTAATGGCGAACGTGCACACAGCGTCATCGCAGCATGGGTATGGTATTGTCGGATGGACGGTGAAAGAGTACATTTCTTTAGGGAAGCTCTTAAACGAGATGCATTGGGAGTTGCATAATCAAGTGTGACTGTTATCTGTTCCAGGCTGTAGGATGTAATTCTTCCTGGGCTACAAAGA
Organism: Eristalis arbustorum; assembly: GCA_916610145.1. Lineage (NCBI taxonomy): Eukaryota > Metazoa > Arthropoda > Insecta > Diptera > Syrphidae > Eristalis > Eristalis arbustorum. Next base: position 12,743,551 of record OU744318.1, read on the forward strand.
AAACCTGACGAAACTTAAGATTGATGATAGCTTAAAACAGAATCTGGTCTGATTCTTTGCAGATAGTCTTGTTTCGATCTGAACGAGAAACATTTTCTGTATACATTCATGTTCAAACTAAGGCTGCTCTGTTACCTACCGCCACACAACTTTGATGAGTTGAAGGGCACGAGTAGAAGTTTGTCAATTCTCATGACATCCTCTGCCACAGCTTCTGTGGATTAAATGGAAGTCAATTTCGTATCATACGTCCTCTTACATACTCGGTACTAGCATAGACCAAGAATCCTTTCCAGCGCAATGCATTTTTAACGACGTTTCCACAACTAATACCTCAAAACGGCATTCGATTCCTTCCATATCGGATTTCCGGAATCCCATTAGTTTATGAATTAAGGCGATAACCTCCAATTGATTCAGTCAATGCAACTCCAATGCACTTCAATGCCCGTGCACAACACAAACAAAAACTACTATTCAATTTCAAAACACAAACAAGTGATTCTGTATTTCAGTATCTTCCTCCGTAATCCCATAAAATCACAAGACACACAAGACAGAAGACAGAAGACCGAAGACCCTACTGCCGCTTGGCATGGTGTTGAATCAAACTGCACCCCACAGCACTACAAGCAACTACAGAAGTCCTTGGTTTTCGCAATTTGTTGTCTGCTTGCATGCCCCTACCGCCCCCTCCCGATGGTTGTGTAAATCTAGTTCAACTTACCCCCCAGCATGTGGCCGCAAGGCATGAGTGCTTGTGTGGGGTGCGTCTTAATGAAGACAAACAGGACCATGCCACTAGTTCAATTAAAATTCTCAAGTCAACACATGGCAACCTCACGGTGTAATGGGGGAATTAGAAAATAAAAGCAAAAGAATAAATCCCCGTCGTATCGGAGAGGGTGTCTGCAATTTATCCAAGGAATGTCATTTGTACTAGTGTGTGCGTTTGCTTAACGGGTGTTTACTGCAAATGAATTCAGTAACTGAAGGTATGCAAGGAATCTTTGTCGACCAGATGTCGGATGGAGGCATGCAGGAAGTATTTTTGGAATGCAATTCAAATGAAGGTCCTCTATTCGTAGACTCCATTAGGCATCTCTCATCCCAAATGTGCAGAAGTAATAACTTTAATGGAGTACATCTACCAACTTAAGACTTACGCACCTAAGAGGCTGAGGACGGCTTAGACAGATTGAACGACATGAACGAATGATGGCAATGACTCACACATCAGCAACGTCGATTAGCTTCGTCTCGAGTCTATTTCTTATCCAACTGCAGTGTTTGCTTTTGAACGAAAACTCAGCTACACAGCCGTATATGTCACTTACCACTGATCTACCTAACGTCGGACAAAATATTCGAACAGTGTCACGGCGCGGTATCTTGCAGAAACAGCACAGTTCGGGCTTACAGGCGTTAAACTGTGGCAGAACCTTGGTCAACACCTGACACCATCGACGGAAATGGTGTCTCCTTAGAGATGATAAACCACACCAAACAGTCAATATAATGTATATTTTTGGATGCAGTGATGGATGCTTGGTCGAATACTTGTGTTCGCTTTAACTACTACAAATGGCTTATTGATAGAGTCGCTGAGCCACAAATGAACCTCGTCTAAGAAAATGCATTTTTATTCTCCAGCCAATATTTCCAGTGTCCAGTTATATAACACACGGCGTTGTGCACTTCAACTCTTGCGTAAACACACTTACTTATCTAATGTCGGCCTAACTTTAACCTCCAAGTAAGCCGGCTTGATTCCCAAGTGATCGCATTTTTATTCTCCAGCCAATATTTCCAGTGTCCAGTTATATAACACACGGCGTTGTGCACTTCAACTCTTGCGTAAACACACTTACTTATCTAATGTCGGCCTAACTTTAACCTCCAAGTAAGCCGGCTTGATTCCCAAGTGATCGCTTATTCGGCTTTCCTGTGTCTTCTTCGAAATTCGCCACTATGTCTCCTTTATTTCGCATCAATTTCTTTCTCAGTTTCTTGTTGGGGGCTTAGTGTCCATGCAACCTTGACAACGAATTTGCAACCTTGTAAGCTGTTAAGATAAGTTGTCTTCAGTCTTGTCACCCTTTACTTCAAAGATCAGGCAGTGCTGTCTTTAGAAAGCACCCAAAGCCTGACCCTTCAAGAATAAGAAAAGGTGGGTCTCACTCAACCTACAAGCAGTCCACTACTCCAGTTTTTATTCAGAACACCTTGGACTTCGATGAAGTTACAGCCTTGATGATTACCTGAAGTTAATGTGATATTGGTGTTACTTCAGGATTTCACTTTTATTGAGATTACATTTGGGAATCGGTCGAAATAATGCAATTTTAAGCTTGTCCGGTCCTTCATCTAAACCTGTATTGACTGGTTTTGTTACCACTCGTGATGGATATTATTCAAATTGATTCATCGTTTTTAGTTGATTCTTCATAGCTAATGTAGAGTTGAAGAGATTGCAAGTGTCACTCGGGTTGTTGTTATAAAGTTGTTTGAAACTTGAAGTCCATTCGCTTGATTCAATTAGATACGTCGTCATATTCAGTGACCAACATGTTCACTAAATCGGTCGCGGGGACAAATGACACACGATAGATCTCCAAGCAACTCGATCCTTATGCACACTCGCAAGCAGCTGAGTTTTTGAACATTTTTCCATCACCTCGTACTGGATTTGCTGGGATTTTAACCGGGAACCCAGGGCAAGCACTCAACCAATAGCTTAAGGGAACGCAACGGACCATGGACGGTCTGCTGCCTTCCATCGATGGTCACGGTTCTGGCCACGCTGGCTTCCAAGACCAACCGGTCGTACGTCCACGATGACTTGCTCTTTGTACTGAACGTTCAGTCTTCCTCTCCATCTAGATCCAGGAGCTTCGGATTTGAATGACCGAGTCAATAAAGTCGTCGGGATTTGTTTTTCAGACTACATGCACATCTTTGTACAGCTTGTAGAGTTCCCGGTTGCGTCTACTCCTCCATTCACCTTACATGCAGTTGGGACTCCTTTTTACTTCGATTTTTTTCTTTCTAACGCTTGGTACCTTGGTGGTACAGGCCGAGGTACACCAATTCTTCTGGGAGGATGCGAGGATTACTAGGTAATTTGCAAAAGGAGAAAAACATATCCTCAATGTTGCAGCAGGCTAAAAGTGTAGCTTCAGTATCGAGGACAGGACACGAGTGGACTAGACATAGAGAATGAGCTGGATCATAGAGGGAATCGAAACCGAGTCTGATGCTGACACAACATTAGTCCAGTCCACAATTGCAATGAAAAGCAGTGGTGACAAGACGCAACCTTACGGAAGTTCAATGCGGGAAACTCAATGTCTAACAGGTACGTCTCCGAATGAAAAGAGCTACGAGGACACTTGACACGAATGTCAAGAGATGGTTGGCCCAAGTCCAAAAACTTATTTGACTGCACCTGATCATAAATCCTGAGGAATTAGAGTCGATGACGGAGGATCGAGTGGCCGAGCCTCAAGTACGTGCTTTACCTCCGCGACACCTTTAGTGGATCAGAAGAGGATGATGATGATATTTATAAATGGCTAAATTAAACAAGAAATGAATAAAAATAACAATAAATAATTAAATAATCTTCTTCTTTGATTGGCGCTACAGTCCGGGGTGGACCTGGGCCTCAACCAAAATGCCTCTCCAGCCAGCACGATCTTTCGCCAGTTGCCTCCAGTTGCACACACCAAATTGGTTGGGGGCCTTTTCCACGTGTGTGCGCCGTCTAGTGCGAGGACGTCCTCGGTTGCGCTGTCTCAATGGCTCGGTGTCGAAGACTCTTCGGGCCGGAGCTGTGGTGTCGACCGCTCTACATGACCTAGCCATCTTAAGCGTTGGATCCGAAGACGCTTAACTAGGTGCACTAGGTGTACAGCCCGTACAGTTCAAACAGGACCAAAGATCGTACGCAGAACTTTTCTCTCAAAACAACCAAGAGCTTCTTCATCCGCTTTCAATAGCGTCCATGTCTCTGCGCCATAGAGCAGGACTAGGATGATCAGGGTTTTATACAAGATCAATTTGGTGTTTCGAGAGATGGCTCTGTTACTCAATTGCCTCTTGAGCCCAAATAATTAAATAATAGTCGAAAAAGTCTAATCGTATTTCTAATCAAACTTCAACCAATTTGTTTACCAGGCAGGTCTTGTTTTTAACCAGTTCTGGCCGTTTTTTTCGATTGCTTGCTTCATTCTCATCCGTTGTTGACATCATCCGTTATTGACTTTCGACCAGGCTGGAACAAATTATTGTGGATGATTCCTTTTCAACCACAACACTCAGCATTACCTTTCGAGGCGTCAATCCTGGCTTTGCGACCATTTGTTGAGCCTCACCACGCTTGCACCATGATTTTTTTTTTCGCACATTATTGTCGTATTTGATCCACTTTCCGTATCCTGTTACCATTCACTTCAGAAATGGTTCCATTTCATTTCGTTTCAGCAAAGAATCGCAGATGTTAATTCGGACCACTAAATTTTTCACAGACCGTTCATGTGGTACCCAAAGACCGGGCTTCTTTTTGTAGTCGGCGTTTTTTAAATGATTCAGAGCCGTTTTATGATGAATGTTTAGTTCCATGGCGATGTCATGGGTGCTTATGTGATGGTCCTGGTTAATCTTTTCCGTAATTTCATCGACTTTTTGAACAATATGTCCAGAGCGAGGTGCATCTTTCATATTGAAACTTCTAGAACGGAAGCGAGCGAACCATTGTTGTGCTACACGAACTGAGAGAGCATCGTCTCCGTAAACTTCAGAAATTTCATTGGTGGCTTGCGTGGCGTTCTTCCTTTTTTTATACAAAAATTTCACTCATTTTTGAAAAGCTGTACACTTTTTTCAACTTCTCCGAATTTATTATTTTTTTTTTTTGATTAAATGAAGCTTAAAATGTCACCTTTCCAACACCACATGGTATGACACAATGTGATTGGTAGCACTGGAGATAGACAACTCTAACGGCAATTATTGACAAAATATGAAAAGACTTTTTCGACTTCCCATTACATTACTTTGTGGCACCTGCATTCATTATTTCCATCCCCGTCCAGAGATGACCTCGGTCAGCGTGACACGACCAACGAAACTCTCATCTTTGAGGAAATCCTTAAACCCTCCTCCTTCAAAACATAACCTCAAAGCAAACTCAGACAAGAGAAAGACAACCATCGGAAATCGATAGTCGAGTTCATGGACATTCTTGGATTAGATGCTCCCGAAATAGCATCTTATCCCCCGGTGGTTTCCTGTTACAGACAAGCTCTACTCGGAGATTGGTCTATTTGCGGCAAGTCCCGCGAGTGAAGCGACTAATGGAGCACAGCTGTAGCCCGCGAGTTAATTTGATACTTGTGATGCAAATTGGATTACTGCGCCAGAGCCACACAATGGATGCTCAGGAAGAGCATTATCCGGTCCTCCTTGGTGTCGCATAATTTAAAAATTCAATTTCCATTTGCTCCTCAGCCTGCACAGTGGCACACGACAACCGGCATTGACCACCGCCGCCGAGATGCCTGCTGCCGCAGAGGTAATCATCATTCATCTCGAGTCTAATTACCTAATCCATTCGTGGAATTCATTATCAATCAAGGATGGTTTTTCTTCTTGTTCTTCTGAGCATCCAATCCGTCGGTGGGCCGCCGTCATTAGTCATTCCCTGCGGCAGATCATCGGTATGCCGCACGCCGCCGCTGGCTATATGTCATCCAATAATCTTTCATTATGTCCCGCGGCCGAAAGGGCTGTGGGCTGCGGCAGAAGTTCCCCAGCTGAAGTGCTGAATAACAAATGGCTCGCTCCGTCTGACAAGTTATTACGTCCGGAGGTGATAAATTTTACATCAGCATTGCTGTGATCCCACGGTCGGTGGCGGCGGGGCGCTACACTTTCTGACTTGTGCACACACGGCACGGCAGCGTGGAGTCGTGCAGTGAAGACGATCTCTGACAATGACAAAATAAGTCCTGAAGTCATCTCGGGACAGGTACCAGTTGCATGCTGCCCGTGCACGTGGGGATTTGCATGTAATTGCTGCCTAGGATATGAGAGGGATTTCCGTGGCGGTTGCTCAACTTGGAGAGTTACAAGGCGGATGTGGTTCAAAAGGATTAGAGTAATCCGTTGAGGGGAGTAATTGAAGCGACCTTTTGGTGAACGGTGAGAGGTTTGGACGGGTAATTTGTTGCGAGCTGACGTTAATGCGCAGTGTTTCACACAAAACGACTGCATTTGAGTGATTAAACAGCTGACGGAGAGGGACCTTCGTGATGTATGATGTCAAGTGGTCCTTGTGTAGGCGCTTAAGTGCGTCAAGACGGTTAATTACTTGGGAAAGGAGTTTGAAACTCATCACGGACTCACGGGAAGCACACGCAGTTACCCTCTCCCCACCACACGCACACACACCACCCCCTAGTTACGCGTGTCATAAACATCGCATTTTATTGATCACTCACCTCACATGCGCCCGCCATTTCGCAGGGCACTCACGTAAAACAATAAAGCCCAAAGTACACGGCATCCACTAACGCCGCGGTGCTGCTGAATGACAAATGGTTGCGGATATCAGCGGGAACGAACGTCCACGGACACGTAGGGACACTGGGAAATCCTCGCCTAAGTCCATCCATATTCTACGTGCAGCAGAGGCACCGCACCGCCAGTCAGTGAAGTGAACCGATAAAGGACTGCCGTGCCGTGCGGCGGCAACGGAAGTTCTAAAATCGAATTTATTCAATTACCCCATCCTCCGTCCGGCGGATAAGTGGATTATCCTGGCGACCGCCTAATGCACCTCAATTCAGGATCGTTTTAAGGACAAATAAAAAAAGCTGGAAATCACCAAGACGCCAACGGGCACAGACAAGCGTGTCAATACGAGGCACAACAAGTGAACGCAATCAATTGACATAACAGCCTGCCGTGAAGGACGGGCGTGAGGCGAAGTTCAAGGACACCGAATGAGGGGCGCAACGACATAAAGAGCCAACTCGGCCCTGTAAAGCCGTGAAGCCTCTCTGCTCCCCCAAGGCCTGCGGCCTGTGAAAAGTGAACTCAAGACACCCACGTCCCGTGAATTACGTAATTGATTGCTTTCATATCAACTGATTGCGTCGTCTTGTGGCGGAGGGGCGCATCCCCACATTCATTCCTGGCGGCGATAGTTTCCAAAAAAAACCTCTGCCTTTTGATACACTTCCGGGGAGGTTGGTGTGTATTTTTAGACTCCCATGCTTCCGGCTGAATGGGCAGCAGGGTGGTGCCGAGATTGGCGTCCCATTGAATATCGGTGCGTCGTTCTTTGGCTGGAAAAAAAATTTGCTGCCGGATTGTGCGGCGGTACGGTCCTTGAGTGGTTTCGGGATTTGCGGAGATTTTGTGATTAACACGCAGGAAATTGGAAGAAATTTGATTGAAGTGAATGGGCCCATGAAGAGGCCCATTCGAGGACATTTGTCTGCTCGTGGCAGACAGTTGGTGGCAGGACGCGGAGCAGAACTAATTTGGTTTTGTGGGATGAAAGCAGACGGGGGTTTTTGCGGAAGTCGAGAGATGACTGTTGCTTTGAATGGACTTGATTAAGAAGACACACGAGATTAAATTCGGGGAGTCTGTAGTAGATTGTTATTTAATTGAGGGAGATGATGATCGAGTGGTTATGAATGACAAGCGTTTAGTGGGGGACTAGGCGATGGACATCAACAACACAGTCCTTATTATAAATCAATCAATCCTTGAACACTTGCGTGTTCATCAATCTCCTTGCGAACAGCACCAAGATATTCACGAACATAACTAGGTACATAGACCACGATACCCCATCCACAAAATAGGCGATCCTACCTCTTGCAATAAGTATGGATTTATATCCCCTCTCAACGTCGCCTACAAGATCCCATTTTTGTCGTACAGACCAGATCGAACCTACGACGTCGAGGTTGGGGTCGACACACATAACCACAAACCATCGGCAATCTAAAGCCGTTCTGTGTCGCAATAATCGCCACTTACCAGCGCGGCTCCTGGCTTGGTAAATGGACTACATCATTCAAATTGGTATTCACTGTCATTTTATCGATCTTAAGGTCGCATACAACAGGACTCACCGCAAGGAATTATTCGAAGCGATGATAGAATTCGGGGTCCCGGGGAATTTGATCCGATGCACCGTGCATTTTAGAAACCTGCACAGAATTTTGGCAAGGAGATGTGCTGTCGAATGATTTCTTCAATCAGGTACAGGGAAAAATAGGGCGAAGGGTAAAAATAAACACTTCTACAAGTCATTCTAACTGTTAGGCTAAGCAGATGAGACTGGGATCGTCGTACGTTCCCAAAGTGCCATACTGCTTGAAGCATTTACGACGATTGAAGCACAGGCAACGAGTTGGTCTTAAGGTTGATGAGGAAGAAAAATAAAATACATGCTGAAAAAATGGATCTATCACACAGCACCTCGGACAAAACATTACGAAAGACAGCTATAATTTTGAGGTAGTGAAGGAGTTGACCTACCTCGGGGCAAACGTGAACTCCACAAATGACATCTTAGTGGAGATCCGATCATCTTAGGCAACTGATACTACTTCGGTTTGTCAAAACAACTGGTCTCGAAGCTCCTGACCATGTTCTACAAAACTCGTATTTTGCCAGTCCTGCTATATGACTTACGATGATTCTTGATGCCTTCAAAAGAAATAATCTACGTCGGATACATGGTGTTATCTGCGAGGAATGTGGAACCGAACTTAAGGTATAAAGACCAAGACATTGCAGACGAAACAATGAAGGGGGGCTTGCTTGATTGGGCCGTAGAATGCTCTCAGTTGTTGGAAGACACACTGACACACTGCCGCTGATTCGAGATCACACTAACAGAGCGAGGAACTCGAGATTACTATCTTTAGCCCAACATCAACAGTTATATGAACTCTCGGAAGATCGTCCTTTTAGTGTTGACTCATGATTTTATCACGATCTTCCACAGAATGGTGTTGAAAAGCAGGATGAAGGCCTCGTTAACTTTAACTGAAGACACGGAAATTGAATCTAATTTTAATTGGAGAAAATGGGATCTGCCCTTGTTGCATCTTTCTTAGGGTCTAACGCACTCCCTTATGGATTGCCCTGGCCTGCCTTCTAATAAGTTGATAAAAAAATTTCAATCGATCACGTAAGAAGTCCCTGGATAGTTTTCTCAGACAAAGGGAACACTTTGCTGAAGAAACGCCTCTTTTGAAATATTTTTCTCGTTGAACTAATCAATGCCAGTTAAAATGTAAGAGTGTCGGTCGCCCTTGAATTTTCTTCTCCTTCCACGTACATAATTTAATTTAATTGTGATTTTGTTAAATTATGACTTTAATTGCGTATCCTCTAATACAAGCCTACTGCAAAAAGTAAACTGATGCACGATACTCCGCCGTATGAAAGAATATCTTTTCAAACATAAATGATTTCAGAAAAAAGTCGTTCAACACAAAACCTTATTTCTGATGGAATATTATGACAATAGACAAAAGCCATCTCTACTTCCTGATAAACGCTGGAATGTATTCCTCTACAACAGCAGCACGTATACCCAAACTCGCCTCGACTGTCAATGGCTTTGTTAGGTTTCGAAACAACAAGCAACTTCCTATCGGACTCGACGTAACCGTTCGTCTTTTACTTCCACTTCAAGGATCAGAGTTCTTCGCTGAGGTGATGGAATATTCTTCAAGTCCTGCCAAGTTCCAGTGACATCCTTTGCATAAACTGACACAAAGGGAATTTTTGCATTTTCTCCAACTCCGACGTTTCGCCTTCGCTCCGTCTATACACCCGCGTCGGGCGTAGTGGCCACTCCTTGATGAGAACGCAAACTTAACAAAACCTATACTGGAGCAATGAAAGCCACATTGAATTTGAACAAATAAAGAAACCTTCGTTCATATTCACCCAAAGCAGCTTTCCCATCCTTAAATATCCTTGAGGTCGCAATTCTTTGGGTAAACTGTGACAAAGAGTATTCCAACGACATTCGCTCACATTTTCTCCAACTTATCCTATAGCCATAGAAGAAAGTCACTTCATTGTCAGCCAAACTCGCTTGACATTTGTGTGCGGAGAAAAAGGACCGAAAAAGGAGCCTCTACGTCGCGGAAGCAGAAGCACCCAGCAGCAAGCAGCCACTAGTTTGATATTGAGACCATCCAGCAGCTACCAGCCGCCACTTGAAGTCCCAAGCTTCTGTTGGTTGTTCGTTGTGAAATTTCTCCAGTTTAACGTGACTTTCACTTTCAAAACCCTTCAGCTTCTGGTTCTAGTTGAGTCTCTCAACTCAATGATCGATGGCTCACTCCGCAGACTTCCTTCAATTCCTCGAATCCACTAACTCCAATGCCTTGGCGTAGACTTTTTCAAACTTTTTTAGCGCATTCCACACGCCCTCCAAGAACTGAATTCCATCTCCCATCAAGGCTAAATATTACGAACGGCCCTCACTCCGCCATGAATGTGTGGTCGTGTTGGCTCGCCACCACTTGGATAAGATCAAATTCCCTTCATTGGCATAGACTTCGCTCTAGTTTGTCAATAAAACTACCAGGAGTCCACACATCGCATCACTCACTCCCCCGGCTGACGCGGAGATGAGCACAAGACCACGAAAGGATTTCGAGGGTTTTAGGGATTTTCCCAGCAGTGTGTATATCCTCCCCGGCTAAGGACATGCAGACACGAATGCGGTGTGTGTTCGCTTCGCTAGTGCGCGTAACAAGCTGTTTCTCCGATGTTTCGCAAGGCGGGCGGGGGGCCTGGAGGTGCCTGTGAAACGAAGTTGAAAATCGATTTAGGGGACTTAAGGGATATTCTCGGCGTTGTATCGTAGTTGGCGTAGCGAGCAGACGGGGATATATGGGAGTTTGTCGACAGGTTGACAATGGTTATTATCGGGCCATAATGAGTGTGAGGGGAGCGCAAACAAAGGGAACGCGGCTGTGGGCGTGCTGTGAGCTGAAGGGATTGCAGTGAATGTGCAGCGTGATAAGGGATTGCTCGGGAACACAACGAGCTTCATTTTCTCGATGCATATTTTAAGGACTGAAAGGATGTTTTCTTAATCAACTTTTAATTGGATCCGCGGATGAATCTACGAACGAAGGAGAATGCCAGTCACAATCTGGGCAGGTTCCCTTCTGCTTCCTTCAATCGAGTTTGCCATCCAACGTCACGCACTAATTGAACATCATTTAGTCCAGTCGACTGTCGACAGTCGACTGCCCATTGAAACACCCACCATCGGCATGTCGCACAGGAAATTGCCAAGCATGACCATGTCTCTGACAAAATGGCAGTTGGAGCATCCTGCTCACGCCCATGTCCTCACATCACTTCGGCAAGTCATCGGCACATACTATGTACGTAATTCCTGCGACCTAAACATCCACAGCCTTTGACAGTGGTAAGCGTCTGAAATGCCGGCAGTCGGAGTTCCGTTCAAAATGTCTGTCAGTTCCGTTTGCCGGGCAAAGTGAATAACACATGAGCCTAATGGAACACAAATTGCATGCGAAACGAGCCTCGAATTGATTTGCATTCAGTGCAGTCTGCAGAGCAGTATTGGCATCGGCATCGAGGATGGTTGGGGTGGTTACAAGGAGGGATGCGTTCGGGGGATGCATGGCGAAACGACGCGCAAATGTGCTACACGACTCCGTTCATAGGAATGTGTGGTGAAAGTGGCGGCATCGATGCGAGGAAAAATGGAGCGGAACACTCGGTGGAGTTCAACCACAGAATAACGACCAAGTTTAGTTTCATGAGGTGAGGTAGGTCCACAAATTTAAAATATCTCTTATGAGTTACAGCTTTAATAGCGGTTTTTACGCGATGTCACGATGGTGGCGACATCTACACGGTGTCGTGGCTGTTGGCTGTTGACTGGTGGCGGGCGGCTAGTGGCTGGTGGCTGGTGGCTGGTGGCTCGTGGCTGGTGGCTGGTGGCTGGTGGCTCGTGGCTGGTGGCTGGTGGCTGGTGGCTCGTGGCTGGTGGCTGGTGGCTGATGGCTGGTGGCTGGTGGCTGGTGGCTGGTGGCTGGTGGCTGGTGGCTGGTGGCTGGTGGCTCGTGGCTGGTGGCTGGTGGCTGGTGGCTCGTGGCTGGTGGCTGGTGGCTGGTGGCTGGTGGCTGGTGGCTGGTGGCTGGTGGCTGGTGGCTGGTGGCTGGTGGCTGGTGGCTGGTGGCTGGTGGCTGGTGGCTGGTGGCTGGTGACTAGTGACTAGTGACTAGTGACTAGTGGCTAGTGGCTAGTGGCTGGAGGCTAGTGGCTAGTGGCTAGTGGCTAGTGGCTAGTGGCTGGTGGCTGGTGGCTCGTGGCTGGTGGCTGTTGGCTGGTGGCTGGTGACTAGTGGCTAGTGGCTGGTGACTGGTGACTGGTGGCTGGTGGCTGGTGGCTGGTGGCTGATGGCTGGTGGCTGGTGGCTGGTGGCTGGTGGCTGGTGGCTGGTGGCTGGTGGCTGGTGGCTGGTGGCTGGTGGCTGGTGGCTGGTGGCTGGTGGCTGGTGGCTGGTGGCTGGTGGCTGGTGGCTGGTGGCTGGTGGCTGGTGGCTGGTGGCTGGTGGCTGGTGGCTGGTGGCTGGTGGCTGGTGGCTCGTGGCTCGTGGCTCGTGGCTCGTGGCTGGTGGCTGGTGGCTCGTGGCTGGTGGCTGGTGGCTGGTGGCTGGTGGCTGGTGGCTGGTGGCTGATGGCTGGTGGCTGGTGGCTGGTGGCTGGTGGCTGGTGGCTGGTGGCTGGTGGCTGGTGGCTGGTGGCTGGTGGCTGGTGGCTGGTGACTAGTGACTAGTGACTAGTGGCTAGTGGCTGGTGACTGGTGGCTGGTCTGAATCACAAAATACATAACTCTGCAAAAAACAAAACGCACCTCTGTCCCTTTGTTTCGATGAAATAAATGCACTCGCGTGCAAATTCTCACTGCGTGTCAGAATCCGAAGTGACGGAGACATCTCGAAATACAACGCCTGTGTCTTTCAAAGCGTATTGCTCCCATTCCACAAGACACAAGTTGTCTCTGTCTCGGCGGGAGATCAACGCCTTCAAGTAGCACCCCATTTCATGCGAATTTAAGTCCTTTAACCCGTCTTTTCATCTTCTCCGTCCACCCCCGGCATTAGCACAATCCGCCAGTCAAGGAAACTCAACCTCAGACCACACAACGACGGCAAACGTCTGCTTTGTTCGCCCCTTTGAACAACAACACTTTGATCTAGTCGCGCGTGAAGAGCTCCTTAACCGTCATAAATCTCTAAGCCACACACATATCACACACGTTCACCGTGCCCCAGCCAGGCAACCCTTGAACCTGACTCCATTTCATGCCACAAAACACAAATAGTAAATATTGACGCAGTGTCAACACGAAATGAGATTATTGATACATGGGATTGTGTTTGCTTGACTTCGGGTCGAAGGGCTGAGGCAGTCGCATGCGAGGAAGTCCGGAATTAATTGCACATGTCCTTGGAAGGAGGGACGCACAAGACGAGCATCCTCAGAGATTGCCTTCTTGCATCGTTGATCATGGAAATTCGATTTGACTTCTTACATTTGGAAGTCAGTGCCGGAGGCACCGGGCACCAGTCGCATGGGTTGGTTTCATGGGTCGTATGGATTTCACATCCGGCAGTGGCATCGATGCGGGGACTCCGGAATGGATTCTGCTGGGGAATTGTGCACTTGGAACACTAAGTCCATTGTGTGGCACATCTTGGATGGGGATTTGACTCCGAGCCGAATCCTGTTGCAAATAAAAGGATTTCTGTTTGGGAATTGACTTCGATTTTGGATTAGAATGGATTGTGTGTCGAAACAAGGATACATTTCAGATCTTCGATTTCTTGAATATTTTTCATGGTTGATTTTGTTGCCTAGGGGATGGATGCGGTTAGGTGCTACTCAATAAGGTATCAGAGGAATGTTAGATTGTGATGAAGGAACAAGATGGAAAAATGTTTACAGCTGCGGGTGCAGTCATAAGCACCATGAAGTGCACTTGTGCAGATTGTTAAAGAATTGTTTTGAAGGTACGCCCTTTAAAGATAGTGTTATTGTTTTCGACTCTATAGGGTGTGAAGACACTAGAACCACTCCCCACTCGTCTGTAGTTGTCGAGTCGGTCTTGCATATACCTAACGCCACTTACACATTCACCTGATCTTTGAACCAATCAAAATTTCTTAGACTTCAGGACATTTCCCCCATAAACTGACCACACCTTCACGTTTGGGTCTTATTTAATTTCTGTCCTACTCTATGCCATACTGTACAGACTTTTCTTCCTTCCTCTGTGAAGGGTACAAGGCAGGAGACAGAAGTAATGAAGGGCTGACGAAAGGTTGACGAACCTTTTCGGTATCAGCAGGGAGACCAATGCACTTGTGGGTATAAAACTCGGCCCGCTGACTAACTTCCGTTGAGGAGAAGTTGGCAAAATGTCTATAATGGTATCAATATTTTGTACACAAATTATTGAGCTTAGAATGCATGAAGTGATTATTTAGTTAAGGCCCACTGTTTGATGAACGCATGCTTAGGTTTATTTAAGAACTTTAACGAATGTCCATAACAGCCACATTTTTTATTAACTGCAAATTTTGTTTAAGTGTTTTTGTGTTGAAAACCTTCCGCACCAGAGCACAATGGTTGCTAACACCAACGTTGACGAGACTCCAAACCACCTTCCCCACATCAAGTAACAAGTGTTTTTTAAGGAAAAAAAAACCAAAGCAAATAGACACGAGCAAACTCGCACAGCGGCTTCCTCTTGTCACTCGCTTTGAATCCCTCTCAGGGCGACATCAGCTTCCACTTCCATGTCTATAAATAAACACGAAAGACGTCTCGACACTCGACATAAGCCACGTGTGACAGTATTCCCCCTCGCCCTTATTCGATTCTTCCCTCCATTGACTGATGAGTGGGCACTTCCTCCACCAAATTATCGACTGACGTTCGTTGTCAGCTTAAACCCACCATTTCTCCAGGAACTTTACTAATGACTTGCAAGCTTCCTAGCAATCGCTCCAATCAGCGACGGGGATGTGTGCCCACATCTGACCTTAATGAGCACTGATTGGATTACGTCAACCGATCGACGGATGAGACTAGTCTGGCACAGGTGTCGTCAATAATTGCAGTTCCACAGTTTCCGCCGAAACAAATGTCATCAGACAGAGGGAGGAGTGGCTTTGCGTCCCTAAACGGAAGTCAATTAAATCAAGACGCTGCCTGTGACTGGACTGGGAGGGAGTGAGTGAGTGGCAGCAGGCGACGATTGCGAAGGATTTCGGAGAAATTCTCCACAGTCCTTGGGTGGATGTTGTTTGCTTCGACTTTCATAGACTTGTGGTTGGGGCGAGAGAGGAGTGGAGGCATTCCATTGATATTTGCAGTAGAAATGTGGTTTTGCGTTTCAGAAACAAAAGGCTCAAGGTTGGCAGAGTGTCTTCGAATTGAGCTCTCCATGAATTCGAGAATTCTTTTGCATCAAAAGGTTGTTCAAAGAAGCGATGGGCATGTCAGATAATACCACTTGTGAAGTCGATACAGATCTCAGTTTGCCTTGAGGTGCTTCTCTTTTTCAAAGTGGTCTGATGATTATCGAAAATCACATGAGCCGGAATATGGCGGTCGGAAAATCGGTAGAAACGAAGTAGAGTAGCTGTTCGTTTTGTGGAAACAGAGCTTCATTTCATTGCACTTCAGCTTGAGCTTGTAATATGCACTTTCATAGCGCTTGTAAGAGCTAATCTATTCATGTAGTGTACACTGCACTGCTGTAGACTGCAAAGTCAAAAAGTGGTGCCTTTAGTAGACATTAGCCCGCAAGCACGGGTACCTGCATATGACGTGCAATTTTAGATTCCTTCTCTGGTTATGCAATAATTGAATATGAGCTAACCAACAACAATAAACATTTCACGACAATGGCTAATAATTGCACTAAAACCGATATCACACAGTTTCATCTGGTGCCCACATGGTAGACCCACTCTATCAGGTAACCATTTTGGTAGAAGCACGAAGACACACACTAGCGGTGTGTGTCGCCAACAATGGCAGTACTCCCGCCAATTTAACATGTCTAATAATCTGGCAGCAGGCTATGGTGCTGAATGCATTGTTTTAAGAATAATAGTTTTCCAAATCAGATTTAGTCTAACCGAACGAGTTGGTCGATAACAGTGTGCACGCATTTGGTGTGTAATATAAATGAGATTTATTGTGCATCCCGTCGACCAGCATATCCATTTATAAAATGCTAAGGGTACTTTATTTGATTTCCGCAACCCGAGTGGTTCGAACTGAAGCATGTGCTATTCACCGAATTGAACAATTCAACTGCTTGTCGATGGACGATGTTAAAACCAAAACTTAATTACCCACTATTTGGTTGATGAAATACATTTATTTTCTATTGTTTAATTTATATGAGAAGCTTGTTGACTTCATTGTTCGCTATTGAGTGATTTATGTGCTTTCGACGACAGGTTGCAATTTTTAGCAGTAACGTGAGCTTATGCTATTGCACATTTCTGTACTGCATACAAACATGAACATGTGTGCGGCGGGCAAAAATCAACACGAAACTATCTTCTACAAATCAGTCCAACTTTTGGGATATGTAGATGACATCGACATCATCACGCGTTCCCAACGTACCGTAGTGGACGCATTTACAAAGAGGCATTGAAGAAGAGTCAAAAAGAGCTGGTCTTAAGCTCAAAGGGGATAAAACAACTGTTGACAAAGAAACGTTCCGTCAGACACCACCTAGGACAAAATATCTCAATCGACAGTTAAAATTTTGAGATAGTAAAGGAGTTGGTCTACCACATGGAAAACGTTAACTCCACAAACGACATCACAGTGGAGATCTGACGTAGAACAACCGATGTTACCACCAAAATCAAGCTCTACAATGCAAATATTTAGCCAGTCCTGCTTTTGGAAGCTGAAAGCTGGACGATAAGCAAAACTTCAGAGCTGATGGATATTTGGTCCCGTCTGCGAGGAAGGTGCATGGAGGAGAACACACAAGCGCGAACTCTACCAGCTGTAACAGGATGTTGATGTAGTCCGGCCGACAAGAATCCGTCAACTACACTAGCTCGGCCACATCGAGCTAATGGACAACAACGCTCCAGCAAAGAGGGTCTTCGAATCCAAGCCTCCTGGTCCGAGGAAGAGCTGAAGACCGAACCTCCGGTATAGAGACCAAGTCGTTGTGGATGTAAGACAGATTGGCCTTAAAGACTGGAAGCAGCGCGCCCAGGACCGTTACCGATGGAAGGCAGCAATTGCTCAGGCTCGGATCCTTCATCGGTCGCGGGTCTGACAAGAAAGGATATGAACATACGTCTTTTCTTATTATCTGCGGTAAACAGAAATCCAATATTTTTTCCAAAAGATGGCTTGGCGATTACTATGGAGGGTCAATTGTCTATATATGTCGATATATGAACTCATGGAAATCGTCTAACTTTCATGTAAGCACTGCTGATTACCTAGGAGCGAAGAATGATAATGAAGCGAATGGTGAGTGGAGATTGCTTACCACACCATCAAACGGAAGAGGTCGGTCTATCTAACTAGCAGATAACCTTCATCCTCGCCCTTCCAATTCAGGCCAAAAATAATCGTTAATCAATCGCGCGATTACGCCTACCATTCACACTAATGCAGCCGGCACGCAAATTGTACCAAAAATGAACAACCCGAAAATTAATTCTTAAAGTTACCGTCGCCGACTTAGAATTTCCGTAGAACATTTTTATAATTTTCCAACGTTGCTCATTCATGTACTTCACCATCATAAAAATGTTGAGCTTACTGAATAAATTGACAGTTTGATTGTTAGTGAAAGGTCGTGTTCACACAATAAATCGTCAGTTGTCAAGTCCCCATTGGAAAACTGTAAACCCGCCCCTAGAACAATGACGCAAAAAGGAAAGCGTGTCCATGCACTCGAACGATCTCCGTTCTACATTGCTTTTCGTTCATATTATTAATATCGGAGCTCTACCGCGAGGTACCCAAGAATCGTAGCGTTTGTCCTATGACGATCCAAAGATGACTGTCATGGCATATCCACTGTGATTCATCCGCTCGTTGCCCACTCTCCCCTTTACTCAGGGGGGAAGCTTATGATGATATTTGAGTTGATTGAGGATTTTGTGCCTCGTGCAATATCGCTCAACAATAGTGCGACGTCATTCTGGCCCAATGTAATTAACTTAAAAATGTAATCCATGCTCGCTTTATTGATCGATTAAACTAAAGTTCCGATCGTCAAAAGCAGTCCCCTACAGGCGAGAAAAAGTCCCACGTATTGGCACTCACGTCAAAAGAGATTGCCGCGCAAATTCTGCAAAAGTCAATTTAAACTGCAAAAAATACCAAACGACCAGCATTCGGATTTGATCCTCCTGGAAAGTACACATGTCAACAGATAATGCCTTGCAGTCACCAGCAAATGGGATTTACCTGCAAAAAGTTGCAAAGAAATCAGCCAGCCACCAGTCAAACGACATTCAATCCCGCCAACATCAGCGAGTGCCGGCGGCTACGCGATAACTCGATTGAATCCGGGACCCAGTGTCAATTCCCACCCATCGACTGTTAGCGGATCACACAGAGATAAAGTGAATGCCCGCCATTTGCTGGATGCCCACGAACCGTGAAGTTTTTAATTAAAACTCCCCCGCGCACCCTGAATTCGAACAGTAAAGCATTCCAATTCCATTCGGGCGTTTTATTAATATTATCGGCAAAAAACGACCACAAAAGGGGTCGTCAGCGGGATTAAGGCTAACCCACCGTTTCGACGGAACTATGCGAAAACTATTTCCCTGACAGTTGTCGGGAAATAGTTTATGGCCCCTACGCATCGTGGGCGGCGAGTTCACAAAAAGGGATTAAGTGGAGGAACGCCGATGATGGGGCAGCGCGAGGCTGGATCCCTTTTCAAAATGTTCTTGAATTCCAGGCTCAAGTGAGTGTCCGCCATCAGGACGTGTGATTTATTGCAAAACTAGAATCATTCACCTGCTCACCGCTCGGCCTAAGACAAATGCCAACGTCTGGAATGCAATGCGAGAAGCTTTGGCGGCGAACAAGTGAGGCCGTGCCATAAATCATTCAACGGACTTTCGTCTCGGCTGCGTGGAATGATGGGACGGGCTTGCTTGTTCTATAAATCACGAGATTTGTTCGTCGTCGGTGTAATGCTTGAAGTTACTTACACTTCAAATCTTCTGGAGCCCATGGATTGCCAGTCTGTGACTGGGATTTAGGTGATAGTCAAGGACTTAGGTGATTTAAGTCAAATCGTGTGCGGGTATTCCAAGCAGGAGGTGGATTGGGATTTACAGAGGTTGCTGAACTTTTGCCCCACATTCTTATTCCCTTCACAAACGATAAAGGAGGTTCGTGACACCTGAAGATGCTTTGTTGAGGTCGAGGGATAAGAATGGAACGCACTGGTCTCTAATTTGATGTGGCGCAGGCAGCCAACTGCCAACCATTCATTCTGCATTGTAACTCTGATCGTACTTCATGCTCTGAGTTAAGGATGTAGCCTCGTTTGGGAAGCATGTGTTGTATTCTTGCCTTTGTGGCCAAGACTACATAATGTGGGCTATTCTCATTTGACGCCCTGTTGTTGCATTTGACATGTATTCTTCCATTTCTGTGTGACTTGCAAGAATGCTTAACACATAAGAGACTAGAAACAAATGTTTTGATTTGGCATTAGTTGCGTACGTGTATGTTGGATGAGACTCAGGCTGAATGGATGCAGTAACGTGTAGGCTGTATGTACAAGCTGTCCACTCGTTTTCGCATAGAAGAGGCTATGTACTTGTTTACCTGCTCCGTTAAGCATGGATACTGTGACGTATACGTAACCTTTTGCCAGCAATAGTGCAGCGCTCTCATTGGAGAGTATTATTTGGTCACCTATTCAGTTTTGATAGATTGTAGAGTGTTATGAATTGAAATTCAATGGCGACCATGTTAATTTAAATAAACTACAATTCGGAATTACGATGGGACGGACTATAAAACTGATCCGGTTGTGTCGCATCACGATCAACACATACGCGATGCACAGCTCAGTTCGGCGCAAGGTTTTCTGAGCCGTTTGAAACCTGCATGGGATTTCGCCAATTAAATACATACGCAGCCTTGTGATTTCTTCAATTTGGTAGTAAGGAGGAAAGTGCGGCGTACAAAACTCAACACGGAAGGCAATATCTTCTACAAATCAGTTCAACTGGTGGGACATACAGATGTCAACGACTTCGTCACTCCTTGCCAACGTGCCGTAGTGGAAGCATTTACAACAATTGAAGAGGAGGCGAATCGAGGTGATCTTAAGGTCATATGTAAGAAGTTCATCAACGCTTTCACTATACTGTTCTGGTTCGGCTGCTGCCCCGCGCCTTTGGTTATGCTATCTTCAAGATCGGTCAGTATGGTGCGTATGGAAAAAACTGGTCCAGGTTGAAGAGTCCAACGCCGCGCTAGTGGGACAACACAATAAGAACGTATATGTGGCGTATACACGGTGGACCAAATACAAGTTTCTTTTTAAAAATGCCATGTCCATGTTTTATGGCTTTATTAGTAACAACATTCCCATTAATCTTGAAGTGCAACACCGTTCAAGTGGCTGCCCCAATTACTCAAGACGTTGTTGATGGTTTTGACTGTAGCTCATAGATTGCTTGGATGATATTGATCATGCGCGCTTGAATTGAATGGTGTTGGCTTACATGGGCCTTTCACTAGTAATCACCAACAAAAGATCCAAAGAGGTCGCAGCTCTGAAGCGGCCTGGTGACGTCTCCCACACAGCTGATAACACGATGTGGGAATTTGGTATGGGCTTGGTGGAATGGCGCACCAACTTGTATGAATCAAAGATCGTCCAAAACCATGTCTTTTTTTAAAAAATGGATGGAGATGGAGACATTTTTGCAGTTTTTGCACGAACTTGCTTACAGCAGTCGCAGTGTGTGTTTCATTTCTGCCAAAATTTCTTCTAAAAACGCACTATTTAGGTTACGCAGTTATTTTTTTAAATGATGTTCAAGAGTAAAGTGACTCATTTTGCTGTGCGGAGGCATTACTTAAAAAATCGCTAAATATGCAAGCGGAACAGTTATGGCTCTTGCTACTGTACCAGATAGCATACTGGAGAGTTTTATTCAGTTTCATGTGTACCCCAACCAAAGCGCTATCGGAAGAGAAGGGAGAAAAGTAAGTGTAGTACATAGTGTGAGTACGCTGCTAGTCAAAATTTGGTTTGTTCTCGGTATCCTGATTAAATAGATTCTGGTTGATGCCGACAATTACTGCTCGGTGTTGTTTGTTCCCTTTTTGCGCCCTTTCAGGTCGGTCGGACTCGTTCAGTGATCAATCAGCCAACGATCAATCCACTGAAGGCATCGTTGTTGAGAAAAATCTTATGAGAAGACAGCTTGTTCTCCGACAAGATTCGGTAGCAGTTGGATAATCTTTTAAAACACGAGACACATTTTTAGAAAAAGCTATCTCGACAAGGGACGCTTTCAATCTACATGACCTCCAGTGTCATTTTTTTTTTACAGAAATTGCTCGAATATGACAATAGCTTGGTCATCGTCACTACAAAAACTGAATACAAACTGTTGTGGACCTAGTCCGGAAGCCAAGGGGCCGATGACATGTGGTACTATGAAGCTCATAAACATCAATGCCACTGTAAGACCTGCTTAAGTTATCGCTTCTTGGTTCGAGAAAATGTGAGAATTAATACCAAATCGTTGGTATTAAAAACCAGCATCGAGTGATATCAATAATGCATCAGATCATGCTGAAAGACACCATGTTAGGTTAGGTTATTGGGCTGCCATCGAAATTGCCATTATTCTTAGATCATTATTGGTCCATTGTGATACCCATAGTCAGACTACTACCACTAATCGACAACTTCAGTGATAGCGCCGTTAATTTGGTCCAAGCGGCAAATAATGGCTGAACCAGATTTGAAAACCGGATAAAGCGTATTAACTTTACTTTCACTGGGACTCGAACCAAGGACAGGCACTCAACCAACTGCTCCATCCATCTCACACCATGGTACTACTTATTCAAGAACAACAGGAGCTGCAACCTCGAGAGTCGCGAGGTCTTAACAATAAAATACCTGACAGCATCCAAATCCCCGAAAGTCGTGAGTATTCACCCCATATTACGGGAACGACTCATCGAATAGGCATACATTTCGACAAACATTCGACAGAAATAGTAGACAAATTATTCGTTTTTTGTTTTAATTACCTCAAAGTCATTGACTGCTAGCCTCAGTCCATTACCCCAAATGTGAAACACAAGTCAAATTACTCTTGCCTGCCAAAACCAAATAGCATCTCTTCTTTCTCACATCATATGAAGGAAATCTTCCATTAACCCTTGCACAACTTCTAACTTCTTGCATGTCCCGCACAAATACCCCAACCGTTCATTACACTCAATTTGAGTGCAGTTGGAAATGAATTGCTTTGATTAAACTTTAAAACCCACTCGTTGCACTCTCTGAATCCTAACTATCGACATCCTGCTCTGAGACATCCATTAATGCCCGTCGTCAGTCGATCTGTTGGCGGAATCGTAATCACCACGACTGAGATTGGACAAATAATCAAGCGACGGAAACTGCACAAGTGAATGCACTCGCCAGGCACTCTCCGTTTGTGTGCGACTTGAGTGAATGAATTCTCGCTTCCCACTGGGAGCTGCAAATGCATCGATTGAAGTGGTTATTGCTTCGTTAAGGACGACGAATTGGTTGTGTGGCACTCAAAGGAAATCGAAGGGATATTTTTCTCCTCTATGCTCGTTCGAGGCAAAGTGATGTGCTTGTTCAGTGCATACTTCTAGGCGGAATACACTAAGGAGTAGCAAATGGGAAAGCCAATGTGTTCAAAAGTGGAGAGTTCCTCAATTTAAAGTGGCTTTGAATTCGAATTCAATGGAAACGAGTGTTATTCTGTCCTTGTGCGTTGTTAGGGCAGTGGTGAGTATGGCGGTACGAATGGGTTTAGAAAGAGATGTCTTCATTTTGACGGCCAGTCTTGGACTTGCTGTGACTAGGTGGTTAGTTGCAGCCGGAATAAAGCGTTCAAAGCAAAATGCATTCCAGACGAGTGCTTGCAAGCTAATGACAGGTCAACGCACGCGTTGAATAGTCAATGTTGCAGCCTAGACACTTGAGAGGGCCTCCTCCTCCTTCTCCCCGCGCCACTATAAGTAGTTATTAAAATATCAATTAACTCCCACACCACATCGTCTGCCTTCGCAGTTGATTCACCTTTCGACAATGCTTCCGTTATTATTCATTAATATCAGACTTAAGCACGCCCAACACAACAGCCACTCAGGCAGCACAACAACAGCCTCTCGGGGGAATATTATCGCCGTACTCGCGCAGAAGCCGCAATTACAACAAGGATTTAATTAATCGCACTCAATGTCGTCGGTCGACCTTGTCGCTAGATGTTCGCCCCCACGCCGCGGGCCGTGCTGCTGTGTTCTTCTCTTGGCTTTTTTCCCTTTCAGCATAAAGAAGGAGCCCTGCGACGAAGCGCAGAGACCACAATTGAGGAATACGTTACAAGCTGTGATATCTTGCTTTTGTGCAGAGCACAGCACGTGCCGCTTGGCATTGAAGTGAAAATCGATTCAACTGAGAGCTCAGAAACGATACTAATTAAAAATTTGTTCTCGTTGCTGGGATGGATACGAGAAGTGTGGGAGGATGCATTGAGCGAGTGCTTACGACGAATCGTGTGGGCACCATCTGCTTAGTGGTCTGTGTCGCGTCTTCTTGCGAAATGGAAATTAAGATTCATCGTCCGTAGCTGGTTAGATGTTTAAAATCTTAAATTGTAAGCTGTTTAAAGGAGATCGTACGTGATTTAGTGTGGGAAATGTCTTGTTGAAAAGGAGTCGTTACTTGCTTTTATAATATAATGTAATAATATGGGTGGCGCTACAGCCCGTGGAGGGCCAGGGCCTAGCTTATCAGCAACCATTCTTGTTGTACGTGCTATTGTTCTTCTTGTTGACTCCGAACGGCCAAGTTTGAGAAGCTTTTTCTTGACAGAAATACTCTTTGAGCATTGTCAGTGTTTGAGCATTGTCAATTCCTGGAACTGGAAATAAGACGGTTAATATCAAACGCCGGAGCTGGTATGTTTCATCGCTCGTGGTAGAATAGCTAAAAAGCAATTCCTTCCTTTGATGGCTCGGTGCTGATGGCATGTACCCAAAAAAAGTTCATAGACCAGTCATTGACTGTTCTGAAAAGTATTTTTACTAGTTTCACTAGACACTGACGTGTATCAATTCAAAAATCAAAAATAGGTAATAGGGACTACTTCCTACTCTTTAGTCTAATTAGTCTAACTTCCTATCTGCTGACTGAGCCATACCTGTTCAAAGCTGCTTTGCAAATCCATCTTCTGTCTCACATATAACACGCTGATAAGCATTTGCGACCGTAAGGAATATGCGTTATTCATCTTCATCGATATAGGAACTTGTGACTGAGAACACGGAGAAAATATGAGTATTTAGTGCTGTTGATCAAATCAATGCAATGAGCAATGGAGCTTTAATTGTGGATAGTATTTAATGATCACCCGCTGGGAAGCGTCTTACCTCCTATATACTAACGTCAGTTCTATGTGGATGATGATTTGATAAATTCGCACCTGGGAAAGGAGAGTAGTCTAAACAGATGGCCAGGAGGCCACGAACCAAAATTCGAAGAATGGGCGACAGCTAGGCTGTGTTCAGCAAAGCCATGTTCAACCCTTTAAGCATCGCCAGGATAATTCATGAAAGTAAGTCTTTCCCGCGGAATCGCGGGAAATGAATATGACCCGAATCTGATTTGGAGCATCGAAATCACCCCGAATCTGCTTTGGGACTTCCCGCCTGCGCGAACCCATGAAATTTCCGCAGATGTGTATTGCTACCTGGTAATATAATGAACCAATTTCTCTGAGTACTCCAGTGTAGTGTTACAACCCTCCCACAAATAGAGAAAGTGGCATTGGGTTGGTAACAAACCTAGCTGCAAAGAAAACTACCCGGACACCCGATAGGAAGATGCACAAATGCGCTGCAGACCTTCGAGCGAGTTGGCGCGCAGGAGTGTTTGATGCTTTAAAGGACGTAGTTATAGAAGACATAGTTAAGTGAATAAAGAAGTTTCAATTTTGCTCGCGCGATCGAATGCCTGCTTCTTGGACGCCCCTGAACGTCAACAGTCAAGTAAATTAAATTTCATCCTCTGACAACAGGAGATCTCGCTCGTACTCTTAACATTATTTCAATTGGTGTTATATAAGACATACGTTTTATGGAACGTTCGTGGTCCTTCTTGGTGTTGCTACTTCCCTCCTAGTGTTCGTGACTTGGGTGGCTTGATTCGTGGTCTGTGCGTGTACAAAGGGGTGTACCTAAGCCGAAATGTTGAGATGCAAGAGTTCAGGAAGCATAATTGTTTTTAGATAAGCATGCTCGTCAGCTTCACAGTCTGAATGGTGATGGCATTCAAAACATGTTAAGTTTAAAATGTCCAGTCACCTCGTCTACAGATGAGCGTTTATCGGATATAATTTTACACATGAGGAAAACGTAAGGAAAGAGATTCTCAAGAGAAAGACATCCAGAGCTCCTTAAGGATGGTGGCGATGTTTTGATAGGAAGCACTGCGCTACAATAATAGCATGGATCTCCTTACTCATCGAATCTTCCAACAAGCTTCGAGAATGGAGTTGCGCTGTGTTGTAATTTCTTAACACGAAAGGCAATATCTTTTCCGAAATTAGTCAAACTTTTGTTGATTCAAGACAAGGGACTGTAGGTCGTCGTAGGACTCTGTTTTGAAGAAGATAGTACTTTGAGTGCTGCTACCTTGTCTGGGGAGATTGTAATTCTGGTGCTCTTAATACCATTAAATATATTGCGTTTGGTGCAAATCTCGATGGTGTGTATTTGGGCTTCGAAGACGGTAGTTCTCGACCGTTGCGCTTCAGCACCAGAGTCTAAGAAAACTTCTAGGCTCTAGTGTTGGGTCACCATCGGTCCATATCTAACAATCAAATATTTCAATGTCAAGAAGCCTTCTGAAACTATCTTCTATGGGCTACACAGATGATTGAACATTATTACGTCTTTCCAACGTGACCGGCTAGAAAGAGAACATTAATCAATTACTATTATTCCATTGGAATAGTCCAGGCTCTGAACTTAGTGTTACAACTACTGCTGACGCTCACAAGCATGACAGCTAATTCTAGTTCCTGTACACTGGGTAGTCTGTTTGTCAACATAGAGGAATGGAAACTTTTTGGGCATAGGACTGAGTCTTGTGAATTAGTTAAGCTGTAGACATGTCTGATGTACAGTTCTGCCTCGTCTAATTTAAGGAGTTTGACTACTCGGGTCAAAGGCAAATCTCCCTCCATAAGCATTGCTGCATTAGAAACTTCCCCCGCAGGGTTTTTTTCCCTCCCAGGCGTTCGATCGCCGGGTAGGGTGGGGCTCCTAGTTGCAATATTTTTTGCTATCATCATCGCACCTAAAGTAGACCATATTTCGGCGTCGATACGGCTCTTGTGGTCTTTGCAAAGAATCTGCATTCAGGCTATCACTCTGCCTGAGTTGATGAACAGACTGTATAACATACGCAGAAGAGGCAGTCTTTTCGTGGGAACCTTTCAAATCCTGCCAACAAATTGGAACGCCCTCTATTGTAAGGGCACACAAAGGACTCAGAAGTACTAATAACGCCCATTAGAGCTTAAGGAGCTAAGTATGTCCTGAGGAGCCTTCGCATGCATCACGCTCTTTCCATGCCTCAATCCTCCTTCGATGTCGATTCAGTTCTATTCCAAGAACTCGCTTTCAACTCCCGTCTCTCGGTGCATTGTCGATTTCAAAGCAAGGCCAAGTGTGGAATGCAACAGTTGTGCCATTGTCCAATTTTTCTCTTGATGCAGATCCTTTCAATTCCCCCTGGATTCTTTCATCCGAGCCCACCTACACGCTCGCATTTCCTACATGTGCTCCGAGCCGCTCCCCATGTGCACTGCCGAGTCGAGAGCACATCGTCGGAGTAAATATAACCCCTTGTGCTCTCCTGTGTAACCACAAACCATGCACCCACCCAGTCGCAATTGAAGGCATCCCGAGAGACACCATTATTATGACGACTTTCGTTTCGCAGAATTGTGTGACTCTGCAAGAGCCTTTGAGCTGTAACGACGTCTGTCACTCCAGCCCGCCTCTCGAAACCGAAGGAATGCCTTTGGAAGACGAGAACGCCGACACAATGGTCTCGTGTGACAATGCGAAGCAGGCCTAATGAGGCAAAACCGAACACAAAATTGTTGCCTTTGTGCGTCCGCACTTCCGTTCCTGGATGCCATTGTGAGCTGCAGGGCATGGCACTTGCGATCGGATTTCTTTTTGTGTCACACACTCGAAGGGGTTCGAACGGAGAGTGTGTGTGGCGCAATTGGAGTATCCCCTTTCGAGTGCGGGCACATCGGGCGTTGTCGCATAATTAAGGGATTATCCGCAAATCCTTGGCAGAGCACTGCGAGTGCGAGTCCCGAGCTGAGTGCAGCCGCATAAGGCCACCGACTTAATCGTATTTGCATCTTCTGAATGACAGCCATCCACTTATGGGTGCAAGCTCACTGGCGAGCGCACGAGTGCTGTGCAAGTTTGAGTTGTCGCGACTAATGAGACTTGAGGATGATTAAATCAGTTTACTCGCGAGGCCATGTGTGGCGTGTGTCGAACGGGGGAAAGTGCAAGTGCACTGGACGGCACTCAAGCTTAATGTGGTGATGGAGCCACTCCAAGGGCGGAGAATTCGTGTTCGATGATTGTGGGAAGCCAAAAACGTACTTGAGTACGACATGGCGAATGTAAAAAAAAACGAAAGAGTGAAAGAAAAGCTGAAGCCAGATTTGAACAGAGAACTTTGCAAACAAAAAGTGTAAACAAAACACCAACCAGATCCTCCAACGGAACGACAACTTTCAGGTTTTTTTTTTGTTCACATTCGGTATTGGTATGACATGGTTACATACAAAGCGTTGGATTATGGACTCATGTGGAGTGCTTGAGATACGTACAGGTCCACGAACCGACTGACAACAGTTGCAGAGCAGCACATTTCACCCTCCCACGGGTCGTATACGCAACATTATTGTTCTCAATTTTTCTGACGCCGACAGCGTAACGATGATGGCGGAGAACAACACGATCCTTGGTCCAGTTCTTGTTGATGGCTTTCAGAGAAGAAGATCCAACCTGCGACATCGGTCTAGCTAGGCGATTACGGATCCGAGGCCCTGGGAGGGTTAGATCATGAAGAGTGTATGGACAACTTGGTCCGTCCCGAAGAATCATCAAACTCAAATCTGTGCTGTCTGTGGGACATTGCAACACAGGACCTAAACCCAGAAAGTGGCACGCACAGGTCCTAGAGGGCCTCAGCAGACTTAGTGTGCGAAACTTGAGACATAGGGCAATGATTGTGTTGGCTGGAGAGCTAAGTTGGATAAAGCCCACGTCCATCTCGGACTGTAGCTCCCTAAGAAGAAGAGGAAGAATAAACTAACACTCGCTACTCCATGACGGTCGCTAAGGAGATCACCCATAGCACCAATATATCTTAGCAAGTTTTTAAGCAATGCCACATCTTCTGAATTTTGTGCCACTCAATGGTCCTTAAGAAGCTGACACTGACATGGTTGGCTGAATACATATAGCCATCCATAAAGCCTTTGCTGGCAATTGGATGATCTGCAATGGGCCCAACAGTAAATGAGAGAAAAAGATTCACGTGACGTGACACGTACGCACGTACTACATCAAATTCGTGTTTAACGTGGTCTCCTGCCATTAGGTTTATATCACGAAGACTGTTAGTCTTTGGACCATTTTTTGACACTGGATCTGACGCCGTCAGTAGGAATCTCTTTTCTTGGTATAGTCTGCTATTACACTTTGGGTCGTATCACCCAGTTGCTTCATTTGTATCTCCACTTGCACGTCTCAGAGTCGCATAAGCCCATCACCTTAATAAGAGCAAGATTAACTATCGTACATGAAGGTTTATCTCTTTATCTCCCCACGACTTTGAGTTTTAAACCACAGCCTACTCGACTCACAGTTCGAGATCAGACTCAAGGGATTACGCTGAGCCTTATGGGAGTCTCACGGATTTTTTCCTGATCTCCCGTGGCACCAGACATCCCAGGACTGGCCGCCAATATTATAAAGTCAAAACTGATAAAGATAAAGCACTTTCCATTAATCGCTTTGTTTTCGAGCTTGAAATCGTCATTTTTAACTAGCACTGGGGTAGATTGTTTCCTTAAACCTGTAACTCTTAGCTCTTTACGACAGGTATGCCTTATATCGATTACATTCTCCGACCCGTGCCCTAAGAGGAGCCTTACGAACAGGAGGAAAGAAACTAGTATGACTTCATCAACAGCTACAGTGGACTTAGCCAGTTCCCCAAAACAGTCTAGTAACGAAAGATGGATTTTCGTCTTAAGAATACAGATTGGAATGCTGCTGCACTTGGGGGCTTTAGATCCGACACGGTACTTGGATAAATATACAATTCTAAAGTTGGCTCGATCCTAAGCTAGTTAAAAATTGTAAAAAATAACAAAAAGTTCATTGAAAGCGTTTCAAAAACAAAACGACTCACTTTATATGCGGTTTTTTGGAGGCATACTTGTAGGTTGGTAGGTTGGTAGGTTGGTAGGTAGGTAGGTAGGTAGGCAATTTTATGCCCTTGCGACCTTGGGGCCGCTGCTTACTTAGATCAAGGAGTTGGGTCCATTGTGCCTGTGGTTCTATGTGTACTTCTACCAAGAGACCTTTGTTCTACTGAAAACATGGTTTTGGATGTTTTTCAGCTCTACACCGTACAAGTCTACCAGCTCTGCAAAGTAGTGTTTTCCCAAGTGCTGCAACCTTCTCGTTGCTATGATTAGACAGAGCATATGTTGGATAGATCATATTTCTTCCTCATCTTCGCAACCTCTCGTAAACACAAGCCGTTGTATGGTATTTTCGGCCGTGATGCATGCTTGCCTTTGCAGTGTTCGGCGAGGACCCCTATATGTGTTCGCACCTCATTGCGACTAAAACCAATCATTCATTTCTATATTTTTTTTTTTATTCGGGGATTGCCACAAGATCCTTGCTTTTGCTCTCGTTTTCAGATTGAACCATCGCGTCTTAGGCTT
Source organism: Eristalis arbustorum (assembly GCA_916610145.1). Classification (NCBI taxonomy): domain Eukaryota; kingdom Metazoa; phylum Arthropoda; class Insecta; order Diptera; family Syrphidae; genus Eristalis; species Eristalis arbustorum. The sequence goes on from OU744318.1 coordinate 12,773,975, forward strand.
CGTCTTCCAGGGGATATACTTCTTCACGAGACTATTAACTTTTTCGTTGTCTTGAATGCCAGGTGGCCAGGTTCCCAGGCCCTGTCACTATGTTCATCAAGGATATCTCACTGACGCTGTGTCTGCATAACCTAACAACCTTCGAAGTCAAAATGTCCGATGCTATGACTTTTATTGCTTCTTGGTTTTCGGAGCAGATAGAGATCGATTTGTTGGTTATATTGCGTTCTCGTAGCGCGAATGCTGCTTCGTGTGTCGCAACAACTTTAGCTTGGAATACGCTGCAGTCGTCTCTTAATGCCAGAGATTTGTTAAACTTGTCACAGAAGACCTCTGCGCCTGTACCCGCACTCATTTTTGAGCCGTCGGTATACAGGGAGAGTTTCGCATTTGCTCTTCCCATTGTTTCCAATTCCGAAGATGAACAGTCTTTTCAGAAGCTAGTGTTGGAGGCAGTGCTGTGCTGCTGACCAACACGTGAATATGGAAGCGTGACCATTTGACTTGTCTCTCTAAAGACCCTCCTCTCTAAGCGCCGAGAGCATACTTGTAGACATTTTTAAAGAAACGCCTTCGATTTGAGTTGGATCACTTGTTAGTAGAGCCTAATCAACAAATATTCGCCGATTTGTGACACAACAGTCCTTTAGACAACTAGAGCCTTAAAGATGTTATGGAAGCAGAATTCAAATACAACACAGAATGCGAATGACTTTTTACCCACTTAAGCAAGTAAGCAAAAGTTAACGAAACTCAACGCAACAAACCAATGTTCCGATTGTAAACTCAAATGAAACAAAGTATATACGTGATAACCGCACAAGAAGATGCGCGTTAGAGTCTGTGTTTTGCCGAGGACTCGAATCCTCTCAGGCAGTCGATAAGGAGATGTTGAGCAGAGAAATTGACTAATAACGACTTGACGCGAAGTCGTCTTCAAAGTGTTGGGATTGTTCACATACTCACAAAATTAGTTCGAACTGACGTCTGCAACTGAATAATAACGTCCGAATCAAACTTGTTCTTATAAATTAACTATTTGCCTGATTTGTGGATTTAAAAGCAAAAAATGATGGCAGGTCTGTCTGATAAAACTGCTTTTCGATTCATCTGCGTCATAGCCACAGATTTCTGTGTTTGATATCTCCATTCAACCATCCACGAAGCCTTCCGCTGATTCTCTATAAAATTTCAAAACCCTTCCAAAGAATTGTTTCAGATCAGCGACTTCGCGCTCAAAAAAACCGTGTCAATCCTTGAAAGACTTCGAGTTCCCCCATGAGACTCCTTACACTCTCCCTCCCACTCCTCCTTAAGTATGATAGCTGAAATTGGTTTCGAACTGTGCCGAGCACACAACTCAATTTCACTTGATATCCTCTTCAATTCTGTTTACCCCAGCTGTCCGGCGTCGTGTCTCGGCCTGTTGCTCACCAAACTCCGTCGCGGCACACACCGTGACCGTGGCAAATGCGCCCGAACTTGCGTGCCATGCAGTGTTCGGGGGGCGCAAGTAATTTATTTTCTAATTAAATTCAATTTTAGAGGACAATCCAGTCTCAGCGAAACTGGGACAGTTTACTCAAGCATGATGGACCCCGCAATGTACACACATTTCCGCACTTATCCGGCAGCGGATGAGGACCACCTCTTGGAGGCTGCGGCTCGTGGGGCTGTCAATCAGACTCCGGCGAGTCCTCGCTGTTGTCTGCCTGTTCACTGGGGGCGCCGGAGCAGGGAGATAAAAGGTTTTGCAAGCCAATTCGGCAGCACAATGTGTACCTACTTCGTTCTGGCTGGAACGGAATACTGTTCGCAGTCACTGGCAGTAGCTGGGATGTGTGGAGAGAAAAAGCTCCACGGGCGGAGCTTGCTCTCTAGGACCGATGCACTTGGCGTGCACCGACGGAGAGCGAGCAGTCCACCTGTTTGAATCTGAGTACATGCGGCGTTCGTTAAGTCAGCAGAGCCTTCCAAACTGACGACCGTGACTATAGGTTTTCCCCTCGAAGCCAAGGAAGCATACAATTTAATGAGCAGACAATAAAATTGATGAGGCCCCGTCAGGAAACTTGTAAACTTTTACTAACGTCCTATCTATTGATGGAGCACATGCCGTGTGGGCTTGAGGGCACATCAGTGCCTTCAACAGTTGATTGACTCCCATTTGGATGGGGTGGCGTCTATAAACCTTGGGTTGGAACTAGTCGATTAAATCGCTCCGAGTGCAGGGGGACCACGTCGTAAATGTCACAGCGACTGGGGGGATGTGTGACATCAAGTGTGAGGCGGTTTTTACGGCCGAGGTGGTTTATGACGGCGGATGTGCGCCTGCTTTTGTGGCCTTTCGGCCCGTTAGACTGTGATTTTCATTCAGCTCTCGCCTTAATGAGGAGGGGATCTGGAAAAAGTGCCTTGGACTGACAATTCTGTGCTGGCCGGTGGGGTAGGTCATCGTATAGTTTACTGTCTCTGATCTCTGGAGGGCATCCTCAGTGGGCTTTAAACTTTTCGGTGAAACGAAAAAAGGACGAACCTGTGGTCGAATGTTTTGAGAGTCGAGAATGCCGTGGCACATTTAGGCTGAAATAAAAGGACTGTAAAGGGTTTTACGCAAAATCCTTGAGAGGACAGATGTCGCCATAAAAACTTTTCATCAACTTTATCTTTTGTGCAAAAGTGATTGATGCTATTCCCATCTTGGATATAAATAAGGGCCAACTAGCGTAAAAAAGGTGGACGACAGGATCCTGAAGCTTAGAGAGCTCTATGTCGTATATTTCTATAATAACACGGTTGGCACGACGGTCTGAGATGGAGAGATGAGAATGGCGTCGAAGATCGACCAAGTGTTTGCTGACTAGTAAATAAAATGTGAATATCCTTCCTCTACGCTTGCGACGCTATGTGGTGTACAGGATACCTAGTTTTCCGGCATTGTCTCCTATTGGGTAGAGTCTGGGCAAACCTGCACCAATGTACGGACATCACGTCGAGTTCGATCAAAGAAAATCGTTTGTTTTGGATCGGTTGCACTCGGGGAATATGTTTCTTGCTGTAGCACAAATAGCTATTGCAAGAAAATGCCCAGCAGTCTTGACTGCATGTGGAATGTTCACCTCCTCTACAAGCGGGCACTGAAGGGCAAATCCTTGTCTAGGCAGTTCATGGGCATCCTCGTCTCCTTGTATGTCACTATGGCCTGGAACGCAGATAATTAAAATGTTTGGCTGGCCTACTAGTGACCAGCTCATAGTGAAGATCCAAGATCAGAGTTCAGATTGTTGCTTAGCTAACAGTACATATGGAAACCTTCTCTCTTGGCAGGATATTTGGTTGTATTTTAAATAGACGAAATGCTTCTTGGATTGCACATAGTTCCGCTTGGAATACAGTGGAATTGTTGTGTGGCTTTTACGTCTGCTTCATCACTGCAACTCTTGCATACGGCGTTGTATAGTCCTCCCACTCTTCCAGTTTCATCCACTTCGGATTGGTGATATTGGTGCCATCTGTAAGTTACATCAGCATGGCATCTCGATTTATTCCCAGTGGCAAGCTCAACCCCCGTTTTAGGTAACTCTGGCGACCCTTTCATTGCCTAAAATACTACTATGCCTAGAGACCCCACAGTGGGAGAGTTTACAGAGAACCCCCATTTCCCTTATCCAAAGGAAGTAGCTGTACTCTTCGCAAATGAAGGCGCCTAGTCCTCGTACATTGAAATACAGAGTCCATTTACCGGTCAGTCTAACTTAGATTTTATTGAAACCATATGCCACGGTTGTATGGTACTGCTGATCGATTGATGGATCGGTTATTAGATGTGCCAACCCGAAACTGTCTTAACTCGAGTTGGAATTGAAGCGAACCGAGCTGGAACTCGAGTTGACTAACTCGGTTTCACCCAATTAAGTATAGGTTTATTCCTTTTTCAGTCAAACTCATTCAAACCAAACTCGGGTTAGCTTTCAACACTAGCAGTATAATACATTCGCAATAACTCAATGTATTCTCTCTGTATAATACTATAAAAATGAATTGGTTTGAGATCCGTGTGGCCATAGGTTAAATCGTAAGTGTAAAGTAGAGAAGAAAAACAACCCTTAAGCAAAACAGCCACATACAAGTATGTACAGAAAGAAACAACGTGGAACAGCAGCTAGACTGGTAGACGAGGTGCCGCATTACACATGACCTCGTCCATACGTGTCTCATAAGAGACATAAGCCTCCACTTGATATCTTTATCTTAACCAACACATCACACCCAGTTAAAGTTTGCGAATGGTTTACAGATTTTTTGTCGAACATTCATTTAATCGTTTCATTCTAGTTTCAGCAACTCGGTTTGATATTAATTCAACTCGGCTCAACTCGGTTTGGACGTAAGTCGGGTTGACTCGGTTTATCAGCTTGAGTTGACTTTCTATAATCGGTACGCTAGTCTTAGTAAAATGAGTCTTGACCATTAGCTCAAGAGTCTCCTTGGCGGTTTCCGTCCATAGTTTTATCGAAAGTGGGAGCCGACTACAATCTCTGTGGTTGTCAATATTAAAATTACTATGCGAGAAATTCGAAGAAGTCACCGACTTACCGTGTAATGTTTTATTTTTATTCCAATTTCTACGAAAAATTCCAGCTTTCGTGTGATAATGGTGTAGAATGTGATGAGGTTAGGTTAGGGGGTGGCGGCGAAGTGCTATCCCTGAACAGAGTAAACTTACAAAGTTTTAGTCCACTGTAGTCTTGTTTAAGCATAATGTTCCCGTGGTTTTAGCAAAGTTTATGATATGTTGCCGTTGGCTAAGGTCGGGCAAAAACAAAGAAGATGCTGCGGAGTTTGAACCACCACTGCTTTTGCAACCTTTGACAGTTCAACGGTCAATCAACTAAAGCTGTTTCTTTTCAGTTTCTCCATCTGCTTCGTTGGGAATCAAGCCTAGTATATAAGTATGGTGACACAGGCCTGTAATGGTACCTTTTATTAAACTGCAGTCAATTCTTGGTAGTGTGATCAATTTTTTGGTTTCGAGTTAAAAGATTTGGTTTTTGAAGCATGAGCTAGTGTGTTTTTTTGCTATTATCAGTAGTTCATTGTCGAGTTCATCGCTGAAAAATGTTGTCGAAGATGCTGCACTTAATTCGCATATGTCCACGAACCCACAAAAGAGTTCTGCATTGTAAGTCCAGAGGTCCTGCAGCGCATCGAAGCATTTTAGTTATTATTATACTTCTAAGTGCTCCGAGCGTGGCGTTGTGGGTATGTGCGTCGACCCCAACCTCGATGTCGTAGGTTAGATTCCTGCTCTGTGTCAAAAAAACAATTTTCACGGCCCCACCTCCTTCGAGTCACTGACAATGCTCAAAGAGTATTTCCTGTCTAGAAAAAGCTTCTCAAACTTGGCCGTTCGGAATCGACATAATATATGTCCCATAGTTCCCTTCCACTCGTGAGAGAACAATAGCACCCACAACACGAGTGGTTGCTGAGAAGCTAGGCCTTGACCCACTATGGGCTGTAACACCACCCATATTACATTATTATTATATAAGAGCTTCGAGCGCTGTCCGTCTACAAAGATATTACTTTTGGCTCAGTTTATCAGGCTTTTTGCAGTTTTCTGGATGGCCACCTGCTCCGCCTGAAAAATGCTGATTCTTTCGTCGAGTGTGTAGCAGGTCATTGCACCGATGCCTTCACGCTGCTCCGACCTGTCTGGGTAGCCATAAATTGAGTTTCTCGATCCAGTGCTCTCCAGGCAGATTTATTCTAGCGAAATTAGGGTAAGAACTCATGATGGGCTCTAGGTAATCTGCTTTAATAATTGGTATGAAATGTGTTACGATGTCCAAAAATTCCAAATTTAAACTTATTGGACTTCTCTAGGCTTAGCCAATTTAAAATTTTTCAACATCGTCTTGGAGAAGCATAAGCCCAATTTTAAGCCGATTGTGACTGGTAACGAGAAGGCTATCGTCATCACCATCAACAGTCGCAAAAGGGTAGTAAGAAGTAGGTTTAGAATCATGTTTGTTTAGAATCATGTTTAGTGACGCTGAAGGTTTTGTTTTTAGAGCGTTCGTGCACATGTCCCCCACCATTTCTTCTTTAAAGTGGCGTACGCTTGAAAATACTTCTAACAATGAATTCCATGAAAAACAACTTTTCCTCAAGACCACCGACACCCTTCTTCAAGATCCGCGTTAAATGCAATTTCCAGTCGAACTGCATGTCGTCGTGAAACCGCAATCACGACAAAGTGACAAGAATGCCGAGAGAACGGCGCAAACAGTCAAGTCAAGAAAACCGCACAAATGAATTGAGCATTCTCGGTTTATGTGCCATTTGAGCGAAGGACTGCTGTCGTTAATGCGATTGCATCTGTCGCCCCATTGGGAACCGCACAAGCAACGACTGAAGTGGTTAATGCTGTTTTCTTGAAGAAAGTACGTAGAATCGGTTGCGTGACGAGAAAAACATATTTTTTTCGCGGGTGTCGATGGGGGGAGGACTGACAATTACGACTGAAGTGTAGGGTTTCCGTGGATTTACGTTCCAAATGTGCACTCGTTCGCTTGATCATGTGACAGTGTGGAGCTGATGGTTTCTCTGTTGAATAATTTAATTTACAAACGAAACTCCTTCAAAGCGACTCAAGGGACTTAAGCTGAACCAACGTATGAGCTACTCAACGCATTCATTTTCGAAGTGAGTTCATTTCAAAGTTAAAGTGCAGGCTGGGGATGCAAAAGCCCTGACCGATGAACGGCACGTTGCAGTCGTTCCTCAAAATCCCCCACAGAGGGAGAGGCAAACTTTTTGCCAAAGCAAATAACTTCCATCCATGGTAGACCAGTCAGAGATGGGAACATGATCTCCTTCCGCATGCATAGTCAATGGCCATCCACCCTCAGTCCCAAATTTGGTCGTCCAGCAGCACACTCGGAGTGGTAGTTTGCAAGTGAATCCCCAAGTGGTAGTCAATCCCCTGTCCGCTTCAGCGTCCGAATAGGAATCCCACTCAGCCGCAACGATTTCACATAATTCATCCCGTTCCCCAGCCGTTCCTGCGTCGGCACAGTTCACTCTCTGCAGAGTCCATCAACGGACCCCCATCAATGTCCACTTCAGGAGTTGTTTTTGAAGCGCACACGGCAAGTGTTCCTTTGGTTTTTCGGAAATCTACTGCCGCCGGCCCCATCGATCCAACTCAGTCGACTGTGCATGTCGAGCACTGTTGCTGGCTGCATATTAATCAGAGTACGTCTGTGGCAGGAGACGGTCGTTGCACTGAAATGGAAGAAACTTTTCCCGAAACACAGACCGCATTCAGACGGCCGCCACGTTATGATGGCAAAAGTTCCACAAACTCGACAGCCGTCCTGTCACTGGGACGTTGCTCGGCGGACGACTTGTTGTTTGCGAGTTCTGCGTAAACGCCGTCACCTGTTGCTAATGCTGTGGCGGAGCCTTTGATCTTCGTCGAGGGCGAGGACGACTAGGCAACGCTTGGGAGCGGCCCGAGCTGCTCGGCGGTGCTCGGTGGTGGCGACGATGATGGGGGCGTCCATTAGGTCTGTGGCTTCGGTGCCAGGTGCAGGTGGAGAACGCACTGTGAACGCCCTGGGGGTAATTAACGTCTTCTTATTATTTTATCATAAACGTCTGGCGGTGTGTGTACGGGAGAAGGAGGGCGATTTTTAAACGCTTGCTTGACATCAAAGCTGTTTCTGGGCACAGTGAACTGAAAAATTACTGCTTGATGGGTAGTTGCTGTGAGCGTAGAGCAGGGAATACCTCACAATTTGTGTTCATTTAATTTAACGGTCTTAACAGGCTCAGGCGCCGTTTGGTCGTTCTTCGAGGGTGGTTTTGGTCTTCATAAGGGACTCTGCTGCGGTTGTGATCAACTTGATGGGGCGTGGGGGCTTGGTGGAACTAGTTGCCTAGCCTTGGAGATGAGTGGATGCGTTTAAGCGATTTTTGATGAGATTTTCTACAGATTTTGTTGCAGTTTTTTTATCTTTGGGTGCGAGTAGACTGTGTTAACTGTTTTATGAGGCACTTTAATATAAATGTCTAGAACAACAGGGAAATGAGTGACCAACGATTTTTTGTAGTGGGAGCTTCTGAGAAATGAAGTGGTTTGCTGCGGTAACCACCGCCGTTCTATAGCCAAAAAATTCATGCATTTTTTATTCATAACTAAAGACTTTTGCCAAAAAAAAAAACAGTTCAAGAATTTACTTCACTTTTTATGAAAATCTTGAAAGTAAGACGCACAATCGCACATGCACAGTGTATTACTTGCACATCATTTGACGCATCTTCTTGAAGTGCATCGCTGTGGCTAGTCCAAGTGCATCGCTATTGGGAGCTTTACAGGCGGATTTCCTTGGCCACAGCTGGCTTATGCCTTTTTGTCGATCGGCCTCATAGGGTCACTACAGAGCCACAATTATTATCAGGTTGCTCAGGCGCAGGCATCATTCCCCATGAATAGTGCCTGAGCCTATTGACAAATGCTATAGACAGAGAGGCAAAAATTCTGCAATGTCACCGATGTGATCTTCAAGCCAATTTTCATTCCAATTTTAGTGCATCCATACTTTATAGTCTACTTTGATGGGTTTCTTTTAATTACATTGTTTCAAAAAACTCCGATCCTTGAACTTTTCCTCGTTCTTACCTTGCTCTGGTATATGGAGGGTCTGTAGTTGTTCTCAAGCTTTCGTCTCTTGATTATTAATTTTCGAATGACAATTTACGGGTAGATAAATATATGCATCAAGTCAATGGAAGAACATATAGGTTTTCTTAGCGGATTCATTAAAAAAGAATCGAGTTTCTTCAGATGTGGTGTGGAATGAGCTAATTGTTAATTAAGCAGTCAAAGACCTCTTCAATAAGACACCAATAAAGAAAAGTGATTAAGTAAAAATAAATTAAGCTAAGTTTATTAATCTTGTGGTATTATTTTGCACAGAGTGGTTCTAAAAGTTTATTTTAAACACAGAAAGTTTATTTTATCTCCGAAGAAAAAATGTACTGCAAAATTGTGCGGACTGTACACAATTGTCGAGGGAATCCCGCATAAAATGTCATTTGATGTACATATGACAGGAGACTGAAAACATATTGTAGGTTCTGTATTTGAGCCGCCGAACAAGAGATAGTGCGAATCATCGTTGCATTTTCACTTTACTTTAAACAAAATTTGTGTTTTTTTCCAAAAATCTATAAATCGTGAAGTAGAATTTTGCACATAAAACACAAACAACGACCTACTGCCTATCACTGCGGATAATATCGGCAGTTAAAAGTGACGACATTATCGCACGGTCCCAACGCGCTGTCGTGGAAGCTTTGACGGGAATCTAGGAACAGTCGAAACGAGCTGGCCTGAAGGTCAACGAGGACAAAACCAAATATATGCTGTCGAGCAAAAGACGATCCGCCGCACACCACCTAGGCCAAAACATTACAATCGATAGCGAGGTAGTAAAGGATTGTCATTCTTGGGGCAAGCGTAAGCGACGTCGAATCGCCCTCCTCAAACTTAGCTCGAAACTCCTGACTAGAAGGGCAAAAATCATGCTCTAAAAAACTCTTATTCTGCCAGTCCTGCTTTATGGAGCCGAAAGCTGGACACTAAGCAAGACTGCAGAGTTGATTGTTGGTGCCTTCGAAACAAAACGTCTACGTGGGATATGATGGCATGTGACTGGAAACACCGCGCCCAGGACCGTTATCGATGGAATGCAACAATTGAAGGGTCCAACCCTTCATGGGTCGTCGGCCTGAGAAGTAAGTAAAAGTAACTGCAGATAGACATTCGAACTCGAACTCTTGTTGGAAAGCAATTTTGTAAGTATAGGGTGAAATATTGGAAAGTTTTCCCACGCGGCAGTCAAATGAATTAAATTTCAAGCATAAATTCACCAATAATCTTCATAGACATGGCTGCTGTATTTTGTATATAACATTTTTTGAAGTATGAAATCAAAGCAACTGCGAATCGTTTTTTCCTTCAATCACTTCACTATCTATAGCGATACAAAAATGCGGCTAATATCTAAATTCACAAATTGACAGAAAACAGCTAATTCGAAATATTTTCGAAGCTGATTAAGAATTCCGTCAAAATCATCAAATCGGTCGGTCTAGAACACGAAAATTAATCTTAACTGATTTGGAACCCGCCTGTAATGTCTACAAATTTTGTAAACCTTATGATAATCTGGACCCTACACCGCAGCAACTGCCGGCATAAGTTAACACGCGAGGTAGTCTATCAAATGAAACCTGTGTTGGCCAGATGGGTAACCCTCATAAAAGGTGTACTTTTCTGAAACGACGGTCTGGTTGGAAGAGTAAATTCTGCAGAACTTTTAATCCTGCAGCCCTATGTGTTCGAGTTCCAGTGAGAAATATTAGAAACAGGGATATTCTCTTTGTTGTTCTCAGTGACAAGACAAGCTATGGTCTAAATGCGCCTGTAACTCGTGTAAAACAGATTTTACTCAAACCGATATTGTTGAAAAATAAGGACTTGTTGCTGTGGCCGTCCTCATGAATTGTTCGAACTAGAGGAAACTGAAACGCCAATCCAACACAGCACCAGGCTGCCCTTGAATCCTTATTTATTCAAGCAGGAAAGCATTTTGGACAGAAACAGTTTTCTTTCAGTTCTCACTGTCCCTCGTAGATAGGAATAACCGAAGAGAACACTGGAACCATCTTTTAAGTAGAAACTCTGTTAAACACCCGTTCCTTGTCACTTTTTAATTCAATAAGATGACATGCATGCACACTGCAACTTCTGGCTGAATTCCTGATCCGATTAAATCCAAAAATGCCTTGAATTTAGAGCCTCACCAGAGAGCGTCGACGTTACTAGCCCCGTTCCAACCAAATTATCCACGAACAAATTGAAAGACAACACAGACAACATCTACCAGCACATTCAATGGCCTTTGCAAATAATTGAAGCAATGACCTTTCGAATCGGCCATCGCTTAATCAGAAAGAAAACAAATCCCTTAGAGTAATATCCTCTCCAGCAGAAATAATTTTTCCAAACCAGCCAATCGACCCGCTTCACAATTAATGACCTCGATTATCTTTCCGATAAAATTAACCCAACCTGCCATTCCTTCTGAAAATCCGTTCAGCTCACCACTGGTCTGGAGTTCGGTCCACTGGTTCTCCTTTAAATGGCGCACCGAAGTCAGACAATGGCAACGGCAGATGCGGGGCGCTTTAAGACAGAGCACCCCTCCAGAAATCACTTATTCACAATCCAAGTGACCGTAATTGATTCACAGATAATAAATGCACAAAGTTTTTGAATTAATATTGAGCATCTTTTTGGAAGGACTGCTGTAGGCAGCCGAGCCACAGAAGATGTCCGAGCTCCTTTGACTTGGGTGGGAGCAGCAGCAGTTTGGGATATGACATATGGAGTGTTATTCACCGGGAGATGAATAATTTCACCCAAGAGAGAATTTGGAAACTGTGTGCTGAATCTTGTCAATTTGCTGCGAGGACGAGGTACTACATCATTTTTCCTTGTAATTGGTCGTATAAAGTTCGTAATGAAAATAGGACAGGAAAAGAACATCTACAAGGATCCTTGGAAGTTCACATAACTGTCCAGGAATTCATGTGTTTTGTGTTGTAAATTACTGTTGTAACTGCAAATGTCGCGGTAGAAGTTACATGTTTCCTGTTGTAAGATAAGTCATGCACGAAATGTGATGAATTGTGAGCCAAAATAAATTCTAAATAATATAGAAGCCGCAAGATAGTGAATTTGGCGCATATCCGCGTATTAACAATAATATAACAGCATTTGAAGCTAGCGTCAACTATCATATGCCGCATCCCTGCTCGAAGTCACCTACAAGTTTCTATCCACCTTACTGTGTAAACGTCTAATCCCACACTAATCAAAGCTATTCGAAGCGATGGTCGAATACGGGATCCCAGGAAAATTGATCCGGTTCTGTCGCACCACGCTAACACACACGCGATTCATCGTGTAGTTCGGTTCCAAAACCTCTGAACCGTTCGAAACCTACACCGGATTTGGGCAAGGAGTTGCACTGTCGTATGACTTCATCAATGGTACTGGAGAAAATAGTGCGGCTGGCAAAAGTCAACACGGAAGGCACTATCATCTTCAAATCAGTCCAGCTGCTGGTATACGACATCGTCATTATCGCGCGGTCCCAACGTGCCATAGTGGAACCTTTCACGGCAAACTAGGAACAGGCGAAACGAGCTGATCTTAAGGTCAACGAGGACAAAACCAAATATATGCTGTCCAGAAAGAAACCATTCGCCGCACACAACATAGGCCAAGACGTTACAATCGACAGCTACAATTTCGTGGTAGTAAAGGATCGTCATCCTCGGGGCAAACGTAATCTCCTCCAATGGCATAGTAGTGGAGATCCGACGTAGGGTTGCCCTCGGCAAACGATGCTACAACTTAGCTCGAAACTTGATCCAACTTGACCAAAATCATGCTCTACAAAACTCTTATACTGCCAGTCCTGCTTTATGGAGCCGAAAGTTGGGTAATAAGCAAGACTGCAAAGCTGCTTCTTGGTGCCACCGAAAGAAAAATTGTACGTCGGATAAACGGTGTCGTCTGCGAGGATGTCGAATGTAGGAGAAGACACAACCGCGAACTCTTCGAGCTGTACAAGGATGTGTACCTATGTAGTCAGGAAGCCAAAAATCCGCCGACTACACTGGCTTGGCTACATCGAGTGAATGAACAACATGCTGTCTTCGCCCAAAAAGTAAACTTCTAAAGAAAGCGAAGTCCTTTCCAAGACAGACCCACAGGAACAAATCACACTCTTTCTCCATGGAGTCCAACCACGCATCCATTCATCTCACTACTCCACGCTCAACTGACTGAACTCGTCAGCTAACGCCGTCGAAGCTGTAAATAAAGGCGCTCATTTGTCCGCACAAAACCCGGCATCGGGCTGTATCTGTCATGTCCCCGGCATGTGTGTGCTGTAAATAAAATTTATAGTCCTTCCTGATTGCCATGACGTCCGTGTAATAAAGTGGGAACTACCATAAAGCAAACACCTTAACATAATATTAACATCAATTACTTCCTAACTGGCTTGGTCGCCCGCTGCCCAGCCTGTTGCTGCTGCCGGCGTGGCGGAGGAGTGGACTCAGCTCCGCCGTTCGTGTCGACTGTGCGTGTGTGTTTGGCCGAGGACGTGGACGTAATCAAATTAAACTCTCAATAATGCGGACATGAGACCGTGCAACACTTTTATTGCGTCCACGTAAAAAGACCGTAATTGCTTCATTCTACTGACGACCTCGGACAAAGTGTAGTCGCCGAGCTAGAGGAGGAAAAGAAAGAAGAAGCAGAGTTCCAAGACAGTCGTTGATATTAACCCCAAGTGGGGCGGCAGTCGTTGATGTGCGAGCAAGCGAGTGGAATACAGTCACTTTACGGACGAGCACCGAGGTGGACCGACGACGGCAAGATGGAGTGTGTTTGCGTGCATTTTTGATTACCATCTGGGGATGATGTCTCATGAAAGATTCAAAGGATACGCATGAAGTAAGGAGTGAGTGGAACTCTATATCTGCACGGCGTCTGGGGAACTAATTTCCGATTTTGTTTGCGCTTCAGGTGGGACTGTGTATCCTTAGACGACGCGTGTGATTACACTCGCAGAGGGTGACGGGTTAGCCATTTGCGGTGAAGAACCAAGAGTCATGTTCGGTAATTGCTTGCCGGGCTTGTTGACTGCACACCTTCTCGTGCGAAGTGGCATAGTTCATCGCGCCTATCTCTGCAGGAAGGATGAGCGCGCGGATAGGTGCTCGAATAATCTATTTAGTTTGGGATTTCATTTGAGCTTCACACTTTCTCGTTTTGAGGGCGGATATCCGATCCGAAGACTGCGGTGTTGACGAGGCACGAGTGCGGAGTGATGGATGTCTGCGCGTGGGTTGGGCGGGGAATCCAATCAGTGGATTGATTACATGTCTCGCGTGAACGCAAAATAGGCGAAATAGATGTACCCCTTGTTCGTCGTGCCACAGCAGTCCATGGTGGAGTTTGGGCATAGTTCCTGCGGAAACTACACGTGTGGTGAGAGGTTTTGTTACATCGCGTGTAGAGAGTGGAGATGCGATGTACTCAGTGGAAGAATTGGATGCTTCGAGTGGAGTGATTAGGAATGCTTGCGTCAATAAATGCTACATGTTGCCCGCCCGGGGAAGTTTGATGTGCTTTTGTTAACCCTAAAATGCACACTAGTACATTCTGGGCACGCAATCTTTGAACAAAAATACTGTCCGACAAAAGTATTCCAAGCTGCATGCGAATAGTTACATTTCGTTCTTCTATACAAGAAGTGTCATCATCATCATTTTCTCAAAAGCATGTTCTACTAAAGTGCTGGGAGGGATCTGTAGACACTCAATCCTCCACCATCGACTCCAACTCATCAGAACTTAGGCCCAGGCGCAACAAAGAGAGTTTTTGGACTTGGCCTATCCAAATCGCCATGAGTCTGCCAAGGGGGTTTGGTCTTCTTGATCGGGTCGCATTTAACGCCTCGGAAGACGTGGTGATGGAGCAATCGTGTCACAAGTCCAAACCATAGGTTCAGCTGCTCGAAATTGAGTTCCTCGTGTACTGCCGTGATTTTCACAAAATCCCGGCGTCTAACTTTCACACCAGCACGAGCAACATTTCATCTCGCCAGCTTGTATACGCGGTCTTAGTGTTTTGGTGATTACACAAATTCACCAATTTAATTTGGACACCAAGCTCGGCCTTTCTGATCACATATCCTCCAAGCTCTTTCAATATTGATGCAGCTTGGCCAATCCTACAGGACAGATTAGCATGGCTCCTCCCATCACTCGTTGAAGAGACCGCGAGATACTTGAACTTCTCCGCCTGCTTCAATGGGACTCCACGTACAGTAGAGTGCATACAAGTGAGTTGCATCGTCACAAAAACTTTATCATGAGGCACGCGGTTGTATGCCTTCTCCAAATTTACAAAACAGCTGTTTATTGGTTTGGCATACTCCCAATCCTTCTCGAGAACCATTTTTAGAGTGAAAAGCTGATCGGTTGTGCTTTTGCCGGGACAAAAGCTGTTTGATTGTTTGATTCACAACAGGTGGTACTAAGAAAATTTCAAGTTCGGGCGTAAGGGTTCGACCCACGATTCTTAACCACTGCCTCCGACACCATGGATGTCTCCTATAGCATTTAGAGGCTTTCTTCTACCCTGCCCTAGTACCTCAGGCGACATTCCAAACGATGACCAGTCTGGGAAGAAAATGACACAAAAATGTTGCGTATACGCCACCAGTCGTTTCCATGTCTTTTCTCTTCAATCTCGTTAAATAAACCTGCCTCCATAACATCCATCTCAACTATTGCCCATCCAATAGGCCATAAAAAAACCTCAGAAATCAACTGCTGCCTGCGTTCCAAACCGCCATTCCAACGCTCAAACAGCATCAATTTGAAGCATAAAAGTGACAAAGATCACCATCGAAACACTGAATTACACGATTGCCAGGATAAGTACTTCAGACCGACAAACGACTTAAGCTATCGCAACGAAGGAGACCAACTCAATGTTCTTACACCGCCTTACACATGTCCATAAACAAGAATTGCCAAAGTTCCAAAGGCGCCCAACACCAACACCACGTCCGTTCGCCCACATGTGGCTCGACCGCAGAAGGCAAGAAACCATCGAAAATCAGGGACAAACTTCTCACGGACCACCCATCCCCGCCGGCCGACCACAAGCAACACAAACCACATCGTCGTCCGGCAGACCGGATGTGAGGGTAATGGCTGATTGGGGGGTTTTTAATCCAATTACGAACTTCATTCGAGGCGTAACTGGAAGTAGCCCTGTTCCGCTTGGTTTGTGTGTGTGGGACTCCATTGGCGTGGAGAAGGTGAAAGTGTTCTCCTCGTTATCGGGCTTTCGTTTCGGTTAACTAAATCAATTCCACCCAAGGCGGGGTGCGGTGGTATCAGGTTGGTCGCTTTGTTGGCAGCCAGTCATGCGAGTTGCTCCTGACAGTCTTGGTTTTGTTATCGTTACACTTCAATCCTTCGGCAATTCTCGGCTGCTCGCAACGGTCTCAAGGCATTTCACAGAGTCATTGTGATACCTTTCAGTGCCTTTTGCTCTCGCTGGGCGTCCTTTGTGTTGCGGCCGGGTATCTGGTTGGGTTTGTCTGTGAAACGATTGTGTAAACTGAGAAACTGGAGCTTTTGTTTTGTTCTTTCAAAAGGTTTGTTGCCACAGACACTTGGGGGAAAAAACGGAAGATGGGGCTGGGGGATGAAATTGAGACTTTGTCAAGCATTTACTTACACTTCAACGAGGGGTAAATGAGGGAAAATCCATCGATTTGGATATGAATTCTGGTGACTGACAGGCAGTCATTTGGGCTGTCGGGGGATGGGTCTGACGAGGAAAACATTTTGCGTCGTCTAGAGACGTCGAGGCGCCTTCGAAGTGAAATTTATTAAAGTAAATTATGATGTATGAGCTTGCTTGCTTTAGTTCATAGAGGGAGAAGATGAAATTTCACACGATGAACTGAAATCGGGGAAGGGAATTTCACTTTCCTTTTGGCTACCGACAGGAGAGTGGTTAAAAGCTTGTTAGTCAGTTCAGTCAATTTTGTCAGTTCAGTCAGTTCAGTCAGTTCAGTCAGTTCCGCCAGTTCAGTCAGTTCAGTCAGTTCAGTCAGTTCAGTCAGTTCAGTCAGTTCAGTCAGTTCAGTCAGTTCAGTCAGTTCAGTCAGTTCAGTCAGTTCAGTCAGTTCAGTCAGTTCAGTCAGTTCAGTCAGTTCAGTCAGTTCAGTCAGTTCAGTCAGTTCAGTCAGTTCAGTCAGTTCAGTCCGCTTAGTCAGTTTAGTCGGTTCAGTGTGTATATGGTCGTTCAGTCCAAAGTTTTCAATCCTCAGTCTTTCCTGAACTCAGTCTCTCCCACTCCGTCTCGTTTCCATCGGAACCGAAGCCCAAAATCAGATATTTCTCTGAAGTGTTGCTGCCAAGATGCTGAGAAGACTGAGTGTGGGAAATGTCCGTCACTTGGAAGAATCCCAGAGGAGCGCCCTTTCTCTATCCTCAAAGTCACTGGTTCGTGAATTAATGCGAAACCAATTAAATCTCAAGCATATTCCAAGTATTCCCTCATTTGTTTGTCGGTTCTCTATCTCTAAACCGGTACATGTGAATAAAGGTTACAGCTTCACTCAAACAGCAGCTGCACGAACGAGTTCCTTCCTGGAACTCTATTCAACTACGTCCCCTTTAAAGTGCAGCCCCAGCCGCCGTCGCTTTCAAACAGCATCCTCAATGAATAGACCAGCTCTTCGCATTCAACCTGCCGTCCGGAACAAGGGACGGCGTCTAATTAATTTCCCTTATCACTCCATTGCCTCGTCCATTATCTGATTCTCGTCCTCCTCACTGCCTGCAGCTTGTGATTCCCACAAATCAATTCAGAAATGTCAAACACTGACAGTTCGTGATGAACTTACTTTCTGCCAACTTTTTGACAGGACACGACAATATTTTTTTCCCGCGAACGCAACCCCAGACCGGGAGGAGGGAGTTCTAAATTGAACTGTTGGCCCGCAGGACTGAAGGGAAAAGAATTTATTTTCGCAAAAGTTCATCAGTGCGAGACAAGAACGGGCGGAGTACAATGAATGCTGACGTCCCTAACCTCAACACAATGCGATCAACTGATGGGACTTGCGTGGGTATTAAGGGTTGGGTTGTCTTTCAGTCGGTTTTTGACAGCAGGCATCATTCCTTGCAGTCGGAATCAGAGATTATGACGTCAGAAAGGGTGTGGACTTAGACGGGGTAGAGAAGGCTGCTCTGCAAATGTGTGCGTCTCCAACGGAAGGATATGAGTTAATTTTTAAAGAAGAAATCCGTTATCTGCGACATTTGCAAATGATTGTAAAAGAAGACGAGTTCATTTCGAATTTTCCCCGGAATCTGTCAGAACTTTAAGACGAAGTTGAAGTGGTTTCTGATTTGAATTTTAGGGGGTTCCGATTATTTGGGGAGACGAAGCTGATAATCTTATGTACATTAAAGAGAGACTGTGGCAAAGGGAATAGTCTTACAACTAATTTCTGTTATACTTGATTTATTATTTTCTTAATTTTCATAATTTCCGAAAGTAAACAGCTGAACAATTTACTTGTTTTTGTGACAAGGAGTCATCATATTCGCGGGAAATCCCAGTGGCGAGGCCTCTTAACACTCAGGTCACAGTAAGCATTTGGTCTCCTCTTGACTTCCTCTGCATAACCCCTGGAGCACCTATTGTGGCGAAAAGCAATATATGCAGCGAACGTCTTTAACAAGAGACGTTGAGCCATACCCTTCGGTCTATTGTGCAGACATCCACGAACCAGCTTGCCCAAGGAAAAATGTCTATGCACTAGCTAAGTGCTGACGGACCTGCAGGGTCATCACTGCACTGCTGTTTGACAAACTCCATTCTTAAAGTTGACGATTATACTTCTCCCAGGACAAAAGCCATAATGTTCATCCCTCATTCTAGACTCGACTATAGCTTGACATTAAAAGAGTTATGCCGTCGTAATTGGGGCAATTTCATTCATCCCAATCGCCAGAGAGCTATGAAGCACATTCTTTACTCATTGCTTCTGTTCGTATTGCATTCGGACCGACGGATTTGTTCAACTTCAGCGATTCAATTGCCGAAATGATAATCACCCTATATCGTGGATTATTATCCTCCTCCTCACTTAAGACAATGGGGCTGCTACTACAAATGGGCTAATACTCTAGGCTCAGCTCCGTCCATCCAAGCTCGTTCCATCTGCAACAAAACGCCCATCGCATTGAAATCCAATCACACCATCCTCGTATTTTGCTCCATCAGTGATCCATCCATCAGAATTTCCTCACTCAGAGTCGGTGAATAATTTTCCAGATCTGTGATCGATATTCTCATCGAAGGCGGAACTCCTTCCAGCACTGCTCTTCTCGCACCACCAGTTCATTGCACCTCAGTAAACCGGTCACGAGAAGCAGAATCTTCAAAGAGTCCCGCGCCAGCTGCCACTCGAACGCGCTTTACTCCACAAGCATAACGTGCAGAACCAATTGGTTTTGAATGAGGAGGGACTCGTAGAGTTACGAATAACCTCCACTCACATGTTTTGACAGTTGAATGTATCATCCCGTTCCCACCATTTTGATGTGAATAAGGATGAAATGTATTCAGTGGATTCGTGAAGAAGTTGGGTGTGCAGTGAACGACCCTTCAAGACATAAAGAGTAAAAAAATCTAGAGTATAAAATATACTTCGACCTATTAAGCGAGAAACCCAAAACAAGAAATCTTGAATGGAAGAACAACATTTCATAAAATCTTAACAAAAAAGAAGTGGCAAGCTGTGGAAGAAACAATTTAAACAAATGCAGTCCATTAGGCCGCTTGTACACATGTGTTATTTTAAGGTTGTGGCACCGCCTTTACGACTTACCCTTAAATAGTGCTGTTCCATGACGCGTCGTTAATGTAGTCAAAGGTCCACTGTAGTTTTCAAACTTCAACTTGGTTCACAGAACATTGAGTGTTCTCTATAACAAAAAACCTTCACTCATGTCTGCTTACTTGAAGGGTTCCCTTTGAGCCGGTGCACCCATGCGTTGTATCGATGTAGCCGTACCGCCCTTTTCGTCTTACCACTGGGCCTTAGCTTTTATTCACACCACCCAAGCGATGGGACAGCTTTAATTCGCTCAAACCTTTCCTATCTATTTGTCTTGCTACTCCTACCGTATGCAGGATACACGCAGGACACGTAGGAGTGCATCAGTGACGTACAACGTACACTACACCATGTGATAATCTGTTGACAGCTCACCACCCTCCATCACACGGTTGGTAGACCAATCAAAGACTGCAATATATGTACATTATGTCGTCAATCACCTGTAAAGTCCGCGAGTACCTGATTTTTACTTGCGACTTGTAATTCGCTTGCCAGGTTTGGGATGTGCGAAAAAACAAAAAATAGATTGGCACAGTTCAAACATGTTGCCAGCCCCTTAGGAAAAGAGTAAGCCTCTTTTTATTAATTGTGATTGAGGCTTAAACATATGGTGACTCATGCGACATACTATTACTTTTGTTGGATTCACATGTGAAGTATAATATCTCTCATACCCAAACCACCCAGATTCATATATGAATTTCCGGTGGCTCAGACCATCCCTTTTTAAGAGAGTGAAACGGGCGAAATATTGAATCGGAAAGGCTACAAAAGTGCGGCACAAGCTAGTTAAATTCTCATTTTCCAGTCAATCGGCAGACAACAATGCCATTTCTCACCTAAGTTATTTTATTTTGAGGTACAATACATGTACCCTTAAAATCTTAGCTGTTTTCTTTTGTCGCTCAGATCAGGGATTGAACCTACGACGTCAAGGTTCAAGTGCGTTAAGGTCGATGCACATACCCACAACTCCACGGGCCGTTGCATTATAAATTCGCTAATTTGAAATATGCAAAATCACTTGACAGACTCAAGAAAAAAACTGCTAAAAGAAAACGACCAAAAAATGAAACATGGACACTTGACATACCAAGGTTCAGTATAATAACAAGCGACTGAAGTGTACGTCTGAGTTTATTTCCATTCTCCGCGGTTTGGACAGTGAAACAAAGACTGGGATTATCGTTCTACACAGTTTTTCGTTGGCAGCGGGGGTAAGTACGTACATCATCGCAGCACTGTTCTTTTGTTTCACTGACGACGAGCATACAAGTGGAAATGTTTAGAAAATCGCGAAAGAGTTGGTCCGCATAGTCCGAGAGGATCCTCCACCGCCGTTGGCTTTGATGAACAATGGAACATGCTCTCGCATCATGGATTATGAGAAATTTATCCTTCATCCTCATCAACCTTGGCTATTTTTTCATTTTAATTGAATCGACGAAACAAAGGCTCCTCATTAGCTTCCATTTGTCTATTGGCTGGGAACAAATGAAATTTTCCGTATCTCCAATGTTTTTCTGCATGTTTCGTGGCAACACACACTTTATTCATTACCTCGGGGATTAAAGCGATTTTCCATGAACTGACTCACATGTTTCGCATCAAATAAAATCAAATGCAAACTGCAGGACTTCCGGCGGCGTTTATTTTTTCAGTTCACGTGAAATTCCTTTGATTTTGCTGAAAAAACCATCGATCACGAAACACTTTCACTCCGCTCGAACGCTGCAACACTGTCAAGGCCCACCTTGGCGGATGACTATTTTGCAAAGGAAACTACTAGATCCCATCAGGTTTCTTGATTTAATTTCCTCTCAAAGACTCCACCGTGCCGTCGCGCGTTCCTGCGGGCACCGTGTGCTAGGTCTCACGCAAAAGCACTTCGGGATATTACAAAGGATGACTCTGCCCCGCCTCCCACTCTCTGTGGCAGAATAGAGGGAAAACAAAAACCAATAAGTATCAACTTCTTGAAGGAGAGAATAAAGCATTTGCACCCGTCAAACACTAAGTTCGCACACAAAACAACGCCCACCTTCGCGGCGTCGGGTTCCAGCTGGCGCAACTGTGACTGTGACTGTGACTCCCACATCCTGTTTTGGTCCCCCGGCGTAAGCCGCTTCCGTCTGAACAGCACAACCCGTGCAAAATGTATCCTTCAATGCCAATAGACAACGAGAAGGGAATTTCCGTGAAAATGTTTCAAAAGATTCAATTATACCTCGCTCGGTGTGCCGCTGCCTCCTCAACGCTCTCCAAGTTCCCGTCGTCCTCGCTCCGTGCCCTACCAGGAATAACAAAGGCAAACGGTGTATCTGCAGGGTTTAATATCATCGTCCTCGTCCTCGGATTGTACGCACAACCGAGATAGCAATCTACAATGGAATTAATTTCCTTTTTTATTACTCGACAAGTGCGGGACTGCAAGGACGAGAACGAGGACAAGGACGAAGACGACGAGAGCGATCCCAGTGACAAAGGACGACATCTTCGTTGTCGTTGTCGTTTCGGTTTGTGGAACGCATTTGTGCGGCTTGTATCGGAATATTCGATGGAACCCTTCAGTATGACCTTTTACGAGGGCCGCCTCCTGGCCACGTTTCGGACTACAGGTGGCAGCTTATGAAACATGCAGGCGAAGGCTTAACCGAACGGAGAGTCGTTAGCAGACCCGAATTGATACGTTCCCTTGTGTGTGCTCGGAATTGAATGACGCGCACGTAAGGCTCGCATGTCGGCCGACCTAAAAATGTGCTCAACTCCTGCCTGCCTCCTGTCTCCGGCACAGCCTATACCAACGGCGCGGGGTGGCGGCCTCCACGCCAGCTCCTTGCTTGTTTTCATTTGATTGTTTTCATTTGATTTGCTGGTCAAGGCACTGTGATGGATTTGAAAGGTTCATTCAATTAGAAAAGGACTCTGGTCGCAGTCATTGAATTATGTGTGCTCTTTGGGGGGATGTGTTTGAAAGGTTGATTCGATTAGGGTCGGGTTCGTTCACGAAGGAACTTGTTGAGTGTCCGCCATTTAGATGGAATCTGCGAGACTACGCTTGGGGACGTACATAAATTGTTCTTTTGTTTTGCAAGGGTTCCCGGTGCTTTGAGGGCACATTCGGTCAAGGTGGGGACGAATTGGGTCAATGTCCTTCAATTTGAAGCCCAACGATTTACTTGCGGACTTGAGGGTAGAAAAAGGCATGATATCGCGATGAAAAGGGCTGGTAGAGGAAAAAATACTGCATTCAACCCGCCGCCGCCAGTCACGTTCGGTATATCGAAAGTCAAGCTAAAAATCAATCAAGTTTCGTTCACTTTTGCTTACTAGGAAATGGGAGCGAAATCAAGCAGAGTTGTGCCAGTGTCTATCATCGAATTAATTACACTTATGAAGTTAATCATGGTCTCTTGACATTCTTGTACAACACTTGCCTTGGAGGCAGCGACACTGCGGCCTAATGAGATATTTTGAATTGAAGGGTTGGAGTCCTACTACTGCCTTTATGAAAGATAGTATGTCCTTTGTAGAGGAAAATGAACATCTCCCTATGGAATATACGTTTCTTTAACCAGATTAGAGCCGACAATTCACACTGAACATATTCACACTGAACTCTCTTCGAGGCAAAGGCGACAAGCCTTGTATTGACACATGTTTAATTTGTTAAGGTGGTAGTTAAGGCTGCAGTGACCAGTAAGAAGTTCGTTAGCAATGGCATACTTTCGTCAATTCATTGCAAAATATTTAATATTATTGTGTCTTGACAGGAAATGTAGTGGCTCGAAGCAGCATTTGACAGTTTTATAGTCCCATAAGGTGGACGATATGGTATTGAGTGCTGCCTGGCAGTCAGAATATATTTGAATTCTGGCACCCTTAATGCCCTTGAGGAGATTGTGTTTGGCGGAGATCTCGAATGCGTGAACTTCGGCTTGGAACACAGATTAACTCGACCTCATAAGTACCGAGATCCTTATATTGGGTTCAAGGTCGCCTGCTTCTACTCCGGTGTTCATCTATGATATGCTGTGAGCCCTACCGAATTCTAGAGTCTATTGTGTGTACGGATGGTGTTCGGAGGAGGAGACTGAACGACGAGCTGTACGGGCTGTACAGCGACACCGACCTGGTCAAACGAGTTCGAATCTCTCGTCTCAGATGGCTGGATCATGTCGAGCCAATGGACACCAATGTTCCGGCCCGGAAAGTCTTCGACTACAACCCCGAGGGACAACGCGGTAAAAGAAGATCACGCCTACGGTGGCGCACGCAGCTAGAGGGGGACCTAAATAAGTTGAACGTGCGTGGCTGGGAACAACTAGCACAAGACCGGGCTAGAGGCATGTTGGCTGAGGCTCAGGTCCACCCCGGACTGTAGCGCCAGGCACAGAAAAAGAAGAAGATTGTGGAACCACCACCAGTCCAGTCTTAATGCTCCAATCTTATACTCTTCCACCCTGCACCTACTAGATAGAATCCAAAAGCGAGCGATAAAACTTATTGGAGACAACGATATCGCGGGTTTATTAGACTCGCTTGAACATTGACGAACCGTGTCTTCTTTGTCCGTGTTTTATCGTTACTTTAACAAACAATGCTCAAGTGAGCTAGCCAACTACATTCCTCCTCTCCTTGAATCCACCCGCAATACACGTCTCGATAGGAATGCACATCAGTTTACCCTTAAGCCTGTTTTCGGGCGCACAGTGAAATTTAGAGACTCGTTTTTTAGCCGCACTACACGAATATGGAATGCTCTTCCCAGCTCAATATTTCCAATAGATTACAATCCGCAGATGCTTAAGACCAATGTGCACAGGTACCTCCTCTCTCTCTCTCCCGTGCTGTGTCTTGACCCCGGACAATTAAGGGTATTAATAACCCCTTGAGCACGCGCAAAAAAAAAAAAGCTTGCCGAAACAGTTCTGCTTGACCATTATAATCATGTTCATTGTCAGTTTCAGAAAGAGTGTATATGTCTGAAATTGACTCCTCAAAGTAAGCGGTGAATGAAATATAAGTCCATGTTGGCTAAAGTCATCCGTTTCAGACAATATTCGACAGGAACTGAGTGCTGGATGTGCAAAACAAAATCTTTCTTCAATTGGAACGAACGTCTGATTCTTATTCTACAGGAAGGAAGTCGAGAAAGTTAACAGCTTTCCATATTTCGGAAGTGTGGTCTCGGCAACAGAATCGGGAAGGCTACAGCTGCGTTCGGAATGCCATCCACGATCTGGAAAAGCAATGCCATCAGCTTAAGAACCAAGCTACGACTGTTCCGCTCTAACGTAAAATCGGTACTGCTATATGGATGCAGTACCTCGAAAGTGGACACCATTACCACGCGAAAGCTGCAATCTTTAGTAAACAGATGTTTAAGAAACATCCTTAGGATTTTCTGGCCGAACCGTATCTCTTACGAACAATTGTACCTGAGAACGGGCCAGGAACCTATAAACATCACAATACGAAGGAGAAAGTGGCAGTGGATTGTACACATCCTACGGCGCGAAGACAATTCCATTGCGAAGTACGCCATGCAGTGGTATCCGCTTACGCAGGCATGCAGAACAGCAAGACGCCCTAGGCAAACAGGGCACAGAACAGTTGAAAAGGAATCGAATTCTTTGGGAATGAGTTGGAGGGAGCTCAAACGCGTTGCAAGAATTCGAATGAGTTGGCTGTTATTATGATTGTAAGAGGTAGCAGTTTGGTTTAAATCACAATCGATCGCAGAATAAGATTGCAGTTTTTCAATCATTGTGCACGAAATTGCACTTAGTGCTCTTTAGCTCATCTCTAGTGACAAATAGGAGGGTACGGTTTAACGCAGTTCGAACATGATTGACTTTAGCTTGAAGATGTCGTAAGTGGTAAGTCCATCAGTCACTTTTTATCACCAGTCAAAATTCATCCAATTGGTTCATACGATTTTTTTGGCATCCATTCGAAATTTCCTACTGTCCTTTTGTGCACGACCCACGCGAGAATACACACTAGATAGCTTCCACCACCATGCCCATGCCAAATGACTGCTACCACCAGCTATCTGCCACCAGACTGATGCAATCATCTGTCTGGGGAGAGTAACTGCCATTGATATCCACCCAACTCCATAATACAAGTGACAAGGATCAACTAAAATTTCGTTCATCTATAAGACGACTCTCAGACGACGTCGCAAAACCCATCGTTTGTTTGCAAAAAAACAAACGCGCATTAAAAACTTTCCTCAGTAAATGTCGGGATTAAGTCATGCGTCAACTCACCGCAGTCAGTGCTTCGTAAGCCGCTGAAGCCTGAGGTTAATCAGCTTATGGAAGTTTTTGAGTTTAATTAATTTCAACCCAGACAAAACAGCACCTCTATGAGGTGAACCGTTGACGGTGAACGGGGGACTGGGACAAGCACATCGGTCTGGGGTCGTGTCCCTTTTGGATTCAATTCACTTTGGGGGGTAATTAAAAATAAGTTGTTTGCAAAAGACTTCGACGGAAGATGGCCAGTTGGGTTTGGTGCGGTGATCCATTCATTTGATGCAAGGAAACCAGATGAAAGGTCGAAAAGTTTGGCAAGAATTTTGGTAGAAGAATGGGTAATTTGTCGAAATTTACTTCAGGTTTCCGGTCAGTTCTTGATGCGCGATAATTGTTTGCAGTTACCGTGGCCAGTGAGGTAAATGTGACGAGGTCATAGGATGTCTGTGGTGACACCGAGTATGTAGCAACTTATTAGGAGTTCCAAGGGATACTCCTTGATACACTTCCCGTCAGGAGTTCCACAAGGATCTGGATTTGGACTACTCTTGTGCAACAGAATGTATGACGGGGTTCTACGGCTAAACCAAGCCGAAGGAGTGCATGTGATTGGCTTTGCCTACGATATTGCTATTGTCACAAGGGCAAGACAAGCGACGCACGTTACGTGTAAGCAGTCCAACGTGGAGATTGGTAGAAGAGTGCAGGGTACGCATTCCCATAATCGAGTACTTACGCTTATGAATCGTGCATACTTATTGGCCGGACTATTAATATCATGCGAAGCTTGCTACATCCTTGGACGTAAACAAAACAAAATAAAAAACATCCCACCCGCCTGCAGTTTCTCACATCATTGTGGTCCATTCAAAGAACACAAAAAGCTCCTTCATTTCCGCCCGAGTTCTCCCTCGATATCCACTCGACTTCAATGTCAAACGGCCTTCCGTTGCCGCCGCTTTTTCTCACGGCACGACCACAATGAAGTCCTGCCACATCAAACAAATCGCAAATCCCTTTCATGGCACGAATCAATCAACCAGAGGTGAGCAATTTATCTTCTATTTTGAAGAGATTTTCCTCCAGTATTTCCCGGCTCGTCTGTCACTGGCAGCCACCATTCCGGGATCTCAGTAACCGCACCTTGATGCCTCTCTACCGAACTCATCCCCTCTTCCTCTCCAACACCAGCGTCATCGATCACGGCGCCAAGTGGCGTATTTTTCCGCTCAATTGACTGATGGCAATCGCAGAGAGATGTGAAGCGATTTTGCATTGCCCCTCGAGCCGCTAGGGAAACAAGGCGAAAACAACAGCAGGTGCAAATGGCTATTATGTAAATCGATTTGATTTAGTTTCGCGCAATCGGGGAGAGGGAGAGAACGCGACGTGATTTTGTGCGTCTACGTGGGCACTCGCAGTTTCGGTATGCTCATCGGAATCATACTTCGGTGAGGGTTGAGAGTCCTGTACTTAAGAGGCCTATGATGATGATGGGTCTTAGTGAAGCGAAATGGAGTTCCAATTTGTGTTTTAGGAGGACAGGGCAGATGTTGTCATTAAAAAAATTAAGTGACTTGAGCGGTATTTGGTGAGAGGTGACTGAATGACAATAGCAGTCATTCAGTCTTGTGCACCGGGTTTAAGTGTTTCCTATTGAGGCACTTTCAAATCCATCAAAGAGTGATTTAAGGAACACTGCTCATTTGTAAATTCGTGTGTGCAGAGCGTTATTCTTCACTGTAGGGTGTCAATTAACTGAAACGGCATAGCAGTGCAGGCACCCCCTGCAGGCCTTGACAATGAAGCCCCTTGAAGTCCAACATATTTTCTGCTAGCAAGGTGAGTTGCCTTCTTTTATTGTTGTGTGATGTATGATCTGGTAAATCAACTGATGTGTCTTCCTCGCTGATGTCAGAGCCTTGTCTGGCCAGTTCGTCCACTCCTTCATTCCCTTCGGGACCTTCGGGACCCAGCAGAAATTGAGCTTGTGGTGTCTGACGGATCTCAGTGAGCGGTGACATCTCATGACAGACTATGATTTCGTTGTATAGGATCCTATTGACTTCAGTGCAGCCTGGCTGTCTACAAAGATGGTCCTATACGGTTGTGGTACATAATAAGTGTTCGGCTGGTTTCCCTATCGTTAGGACATCTGAGGCTGGAAGACGCTGTTTTTCCTGTATTTTACTAGAAAAATGTGTCCTCTCCAGGTCATCTTTTATTAAAGCTGCATGTCTTTAGTTCGGTTGTTCCTACAAAGATGACTCCCTTAGTCTGAGAGCGCTTCTTGCGGTGCAGCCTTCCATCAGGGAGGATGAAAGAGAAGGAGAGAAACAAGATAAAGTATCATGTCATGTCGTTATACAAACAACGACTTTCCTTTGCACTTAGTTGTGCATGCTCATGTAGCTCTTGTGCTGCTAGCAGATTAGCTGATCTGATGATTGCTGATGGTCTGAAGGTCTTCTTGCAGGCTTAAAAAGCATTTTTAATACAGATCGATATTCATCACATTTTCATCGATTTTAATGCCGCTATACAGAGCAACTGTTGTGGTGGCCCGTGGAGTTGTGGGTATGTGCGTCGACCCTAACCTCCACGTCGCAGGTACGTTTCCTGCTCCGTGCGACCAAAATAATTTTCACGGACCCATCTCTTTCGAGTCACTGTCAGTGCTCGAAGAATATTTCCTGTCTGAAAAAAGCTTCTCAAACTTAGCTGTTCGGAGTCGGCATAAACCTGTAGGTCACTTCTACTCAGCAGAGAACAATAGCACCCACAACACGAGTGGTTACGGAAAAACTAGGCCATGTACGTCTACGGGCTGTAGCGCCGCGTATATTATTATATTAGGCAAAGCTTATATGGAGAAGTATATACTTAGGAGGAGTTCACTCAGGCCTTGACAAATGAGTCCTGGCTTCTTCTCGTGGGCTGCTGGGCAGGAGCTCTCAACCACCAAGGAGACAACAAAGAAGCTTTCGTCAAACCTACAGGCTCTGCGAAATGAGAACAACAACAACATTTCGGTTATGATCTCCATCGATATTCTCGTCAACGAGATGCAAAGTTCTAGCACAAGACGCCTTAAGACAGAAGTAAGGGAAACGTCTCTGTGGCAAGCCAGATTGCACACAACAACCACCGCGGTGGAAGCCTGGACATCGAGAACTCATGGGAACTGCAACTGCCATCTCACACATGCTTGTCGGGCCATGGAGGCTATCGGAGACACCGGAATAATACCAAAGGCAGACCCCTGGGGATTGT
The DNA here is from genome assembly GCA_916610145.1 of Eristalis arbustorum. Classification (NCBI taxonomy): domain Eukaryota; kingdom Metazoa; phylum Arthropoda; class Insecta; order Diptera; family Syrphidae; genus Eristalis; species Eristalis arbustorum. Next base: position 12,803,112 of record OU744318.1, read on the forward strand.
GATAGAAAAGTGCAGAGGTGTAGTTCAGGACATATGCGCGAGGAGTAAGGAGAATCGTGAGTCGTTTATATTGGTTGCCCGGGTTACCAGTATCTTGAAGAAGATTCCACATATATTAGCGCAAACCATAAAATAGGGGCCAACTTCTTGCTTGTTGACTGGATTTGATCAGCATCGCTTGCAAATGGATGACAAACTTTTTCTGCTTCGAAGTTAATTGATGGTGTATATGGAGCCTAGGTAATCGGATGCGCTGATTGAAGCTCCTCTCCGCTGCTAGGGTTGACATACATTTTGTGCTGCTGTCCACTTTGCTAGTATATCAGCGTGACCCGTTCGCTTCTCCAGTCCAAAATGGCGGCAAGAGGATGCCCTCGAGGGCTGCTGTCGGTGTTGTTCTAAGACATCTTGTATTATCTAGTCAGGCCGATTCTGGGTAGCTTTGTAAGCATACACTTCGCCCTTGAGAGATTGACAGAGCCTTTATGACTTCTTTATAAAACATTAACCGTGAGTAAACCGCCTCACAAATAGCGTTTACTTCTGCATTAGATTAGTGTGGTTACCGCAGCGGAGAGGTCCTTGAGAGACTCGACTAGTTCTTGAGCGAGAAGAAACGGCGGTTGGAAAGAGTCAGTTTGTATTTGATGTCGGTTTGGCAATCGAAGATCTTAACTATCTCGAGTTCATAGCTGCGTATAGTGAAGGACTGCTCAAGACGTTGACGCTGTATATTCTCTCTTGAAGACGGCATATATCCCATTTTGCCCTCATTCACCACTAGATCCATTTTAGCCGCATCCCTCTCAATTTTTAGTTCTGCACGAACATTTGAAAGATCCTGCCTCTTATGGTGGCGTGTGAGTTTTACTGGAACTTCTCCACGATGATATGTGGAAGCCTGGACTATCTCAAGAGCGTATGAAGACGCACTTGGTCTCTTCGAGAGAAAAGTTCTGCGTTCAATTTTCGGTCCTGTTTGCGTTGAAGGCTTCTGGAGAAGAAGATTCAACCACGATATGAGTCTAGCCAGGCGTTTACGTATTCAACGCCTTAGATGGCTAGGCCATGTAGAGTGCATGGACAACATACAAAACATCAGCCCGAAGAGTCTTCGAACCAGTGGGACAAGGCAATAGAGGATGACCACGAAGCCGATAGCGCACGCAAGTGGAGGAGGACCTCAACCAACTTGACGTGCGAAGTTGGAGGCAGCTGGCTAAGGATCGTGGTAGCTGGAGAGGCTTGTTGGCTGAGGCACAGGTTCACCCCGGACTGTAGCGCCATAAGAAGAAGAAGAAGACTTCACGATTATGTTAAAGAGCTCACGTCACAGCGCCTCGCCTTGTCTAAGACCTTTTGTGACATTGGAAGTTTCGGTGAGTTCGTTACCGACCTTTATGGAGCAGTAAGAATTATCCATCGTCATGCTGTTCTGTCGGTCATGCTGTTCTGGCAGCAATGTCGGGAACTAGACATGGCGACTCTAGGAACGTCTATGCTTGGAGGTGAAGATGCAACTAGAAGGTTGAAGGTGTTGATTTACTAATATTGAGTCTTTTCCAGAACTGCAGTGGAGTGAAATTCTGGTGAATAGTGGATTTCTCGGGCCTGAAGGCACGCACAACACGAGTGTTTGCAGAGAAGCTATGCCAAAGATATTATGTTAGTATTAAAATTGCTATAGTAATACCGGCTCCATTATAGATCCCTGGGGTACTCCAAATTTTGTTTCATCGCGGGCATTATGCGGCTGGCCTTGAGTCCTTTGCTTTTCAGACGATTTTCAAAACCAATCCAATGATAGCATGAAGAACATCGATCTTAGATCCACCTCTGTATGTTTGTGATTAATTGTCCTTCCAAATCCTCCTCAGTGAGGACTTCAACGTCGTAGTTGTCCTCCCACCACTCTCTCAACTTCCCACTTGTCACCAGTTTTTCGTAAACTCATCGAAAACCTACTAAATCACCTAAAAATAAAATGAACGCCATCCGCCGCAATTATCAGCGGAATCCTTTAAGTGGCACCTAATACCTGTCAAACCCAACTTGACCCGACAGCGAATCGATATTCCACGCACAGTTTAGAGCCTTCCCCCAGAATGACAACCGCATTACGCTTGATGGCAGCAAATTCAATTTAACCAATTTCCAAGCATCACGTCGCTGCTGCCACGACAAACTAAAAAAAAAACCTAAAAAATGAAGGCCAACCGAAAAACACAGCGAGGACATCATTAATCTACCGTGACAGCTTCACACAACGTATTGTTGACATAGAGACGCTTAAAACAACGCGACCGACCTCAAAACTGTCACAAGCCCTCTCAGTCCAATAAACTTAATTGGAACGCAATTTGCCGGTGGCCCCGCATGGTCTCTGGTCTGGGCTGAGAGCTATAGCCGCAGTGAACGACGCAGCTCCCCATGGTAATGGGTCGCTTCGAAAACAATTATACCGTCCCGTTGATTTGCGCGTCATAATTCGAGTCACGTGACCCATCTCCCGGCAGGACGCGGCTCCGTGACGGTGAGTTACGTCGCCGAAAGTCATTTGGCGAAATGAAAACATTTTTTCGAGGACTCAGTTTTTCATTTTCGACGCTTTCACCGGCCTCCCCCACCACAGGACAGGCTCTAATTTATGGGCGCCCACAGTCAACGGCGGATGCTAGTCAGCGTGCAAGTTCAAAGGCGGCTGGGGAGTTAAATTAAAATAACCGCGAGGAAGAGGAATTAAGTGAACTTCGATTGTTTTCGTGGCGCGGGTGGGAACACCACGGCCGAGATTTGCACGTTTTTATGGCTTTAAGGGTCGGCCGGCCGGTGGATTCGGTTAATTATTCCTCCTCGGCAAAGGGGTGTTTAATTAGTTTTCTTTTGTCAGTGGACCAGCGCGTGGAGCGGCCTGCAGTCGCCTTTAAAGCGGATGAATGGCGAGGAGAGATTCAGAAATAGCCGATGACAGATTTTCCACTCGTGTGAGCTTCAGGGTCAAGTTAAAGAGGGACCATTTTAATTTCAATCGATCAGGGTTGATGGTCTCTTACAAAAAGGTTCTGATCTCGATTGCGGATGTTTGTGGTCACGGAATGGTTTCGAGGGTTACGGTCAGTGCTCATTTGAGAGTCAAGCCACATCACCAAAGGCCAAGTAGTCGATTTAAATGCACGCAGCTTATGATTGTGGGTGATATGCCTAGAGATTGGGGGTGACATCAATTTTAGTATATGGTATGACACTGTCTAAGTGCCTGATGCACTTGGAGTCAAATTAAGTAGTTTCTTAAGAGTCGTCTCCACTTTGGCTAAAATGTTGCCTCATCCTTCAAAAGATCATTTTTTCGGGCTCTTTCCCTAGGGACCTGTCCCTTCTGGCTTGTGACTGAACACTCGTGGACTTAGGATTATACCAATCTACTCCATAACATATACTAAAAGCCGGTCAGTGACACGGCTCTCACCCAGAAAAGAAGAGCACTCACAATCGTTGATGACATATTTGATAACATGTTTGGCCCAACAAGTCACAAAGTTCTATGTGCGTAGTTATATCATGCGGATGAGAAGAGCCTGAACAAACAAAACAAATTTGTTGATTTGTCCCAATCTGGAGGTCTGTCTGCGAGGATTTCTGTTAAGGAAGTTCAATTGGTAAACCGTCTCTTCACCTTTACAGCAAATATTGGAAGGCAAAGTGATCGCCCCAGCCAATACGTCGCACCGCACTAAAGCAGTTACTCGTGTCCTATGTGCTATTGTTCACTCACAAGTGGATGAGATTTGCAGTTTGGCCGCATCTTTTGAAGACTTTCTTTTTATTGGCAAAATACGCTTCGATATTGGCAGTGACTTGAGCGAGGTCCACGACCCGTGAAGTATGAGAGTTCCTGAATTCGGTATAAAATAATTAGGGGCGAAATTGAAAGCGCTTTTACCCTTTACGTCGCGAACCTTTCGTACACCAACCATTTTCCATATCGATACATTTAGTCAACAATTCAAGACATGTGGTGACCAAATTCAGATTACTCGCCACCAAGGCACATGTATAGGCCTACTTATGGTCCCGTCGGAACATTAGGCCATAATTCACCGGCAATTAAGCATTCTTTCAATGACTTTGAACCTTATTTGCCAGAGTGAACCCTTAATATGCACACGAATCGATGGATGAGTTCAGTGAAAAATACCATATATCTCTCGCATTGAATTGATAAATTGATAAATTGATCGACAGCTCATTTTTGAAGTATTGCAGGACACAAGATGTCGGTAAATATGCTCGTATTATTCAACTGTGCTAATTGAACTTGATCGACTAGCCTGGCAATAAGACTTCTCTTCTCTTTCACTATTCACTAATCTAACGTAAACTTGACTTTCCATTTAAAAAGACGATTGGTGATTCTACACATCTTACCCGGATTCTGTGCCTGCCTCTACAAGCAATGGGAGAGTGAATCGGAATCAGAGCGGTGTATCTCGCACAGAGGTGCCTTGTCAGCCTGATCATGGATTGAGAGCAGGTCATAATTGTTTCGTAATGAGGCAGCCTTTTAAATCAGACCATATCCGACTAATAGTTTCAAACATTTTAACATGTTTTACAGTGACACAAATATCATTCCCCCTCTAAAAAGAGCGTGTGTGCCCTTTCTAGAGTGTTCAATAGCTCCACCATATTCTTTAGGTTTCAATTGTCCTGGCACCCATCTGATGAGATGGATGATCAGCCAAACAGTTAGGCGGTTATTCAGGAAAGTACTCATCTAAAATGTGACTGCAGGCTTAATCGTGAAGATTCTTGGAGAACTATCGACCGTTTTCAGTCTGACTGCTCCTAGTAGGGTCTGGACGGAATCCTGTTAGAGAAGGATCCTATTTAGCCTTCAGTCTTCAGTCTCCATTGTTTCCATTATCGTTCTTTAAATTGTCTTTCATTAAATACCTCAGGCCTTGGGTCTGTCCTTGTTTCTGTCAAGTGGCTTCAATTCCTGTGGCAGCTCGATTTGGATTTTTCTCAGTGTAACTGCATGGTTGAACGATTCCTACCGACTGACTTTGGTACTCCTGCTCTTCTTCGTGTAAAGCTACAGTCTGCTACAGTCTCTCAAGCTAACGCTATCTCTGGCTTACTGCTTCAAATTTCCCGCAAAAGTTGGTTGATTTCCTTCACACGTGGGTAATGGATTCCTTTGTAGCTATGTCCAACAGGTTCAGAGTCATAAGCTTGGGCACTCATTTAAGGTTTATTTCTGCCTGCAAGTTGGCATTTGTGGTGACCCGTGGCATTGTGGGCATGTGTGTCGACCCCAACCTCGACGTCTTAGGTTCGATCCCTGACCAAACGTCTTAGGTTCGATCCCTGACAAAAACAATTTTCACGGTCCCACCTCTTTTGAGTCACTAACAGATTATTTCCTGTCAAGAAAAAGCTTCTCAAACTTGGCCTTTCCACACGTGTTCCACGCGTGTGAGAACAATAGCCCGCACAACACGAGTGGTTGCTGAGAAGCTAGGCTCGATCCCCCTACGGGATGTAGCGCCACCCATATTATCATGATTATTATAAGTTGTTACTTTCTCTGTTAAAGGAGCTGACTTTCGTTGCTTTAATCATCTTAGCTCAAAATTTTATATGTATTCTGATTTCATTTTCTGGTAATGTTTAAGACCCTGTTTTTAACAACTTTGAACTGAATTTCGACCTCGATCCGGCTTCTAGATCCTCTATTTAATACTGCCCTAATTGTTGTAAGTAAAATAGGCACACGATTAATCGCACGGTAGGCAATTCAGAAGTCTGATGAAGTTTTTACATTGCTTTTGACTGACTCTTGAACTTATTTCCAAAACTTGCTCCGCTCCAAATCTGGCTTTTAATTCTGATGACTTTAATGCCCGTCTTATTTTTGGATATACCTAAACGTGGAGAACCCTTTTTACGCATATGATGAGTTGAACTTGACTACATTTTTTGGATGTGCCGCGCATGAGTTACATTGCATCTTAAGACTATTCTCAAAATCTTCATTATCTTCTACTTTTTCCAACCTCCTGTCAGACTCATATTTAATATGAGCATTAACTCTTATTTCGAACACTGCTTTTCTTATGATTTTGGTTCTGCTTCGGTTTTGGTTTATGATTTGGTTCGCTTGCGGTTCTGAATTTGTTTTTAGTCAATTGTCGGTTTATTTTAGTGATTGATCTGGGCTTAGTTCACTCTTGACCGGCTACCTGTATGAGCAACTATGATGCCTTTCTACGTACATACTTCTTCAGAGCAGCTTAAGCATAAATTATTTCCGGTTGCCACAAGCCCTGCACTCAGCCTTGACTTTGACTTCATTTCATTTCACAACATTTCAAAACTCTAGTAAAATTCCGCCGAGCTGGTGCCTCCTCCTCCAATTGTTGACTCCTCCAGCATGCCCTGACCATATTCTCAAACAAATGAATAATACCCCAACCCCATGTCTAAAAATAACGCACAACCTGACGACCACCGCCAGCGAATTGCAGGTGTATGCAAACAACCCCACTCGTCCTAAATTAACAAGTTCCACATACACACCACCCCAGACCGAGCGCTGCGAACAAAACAAAATTAATCCTTTCTGACAATTTGCAGCAGCTGGCAACGCTCGTGACCGTTGCTGCGGTTAACTGCCGACCAGTTTGTTTTTTATTGTTCCACCGCCTCCTCGGCGCGTCGTCGGCCGGCCTCCACCGCTCACTGGACGAGGGTTTTTTTCCGCTCCGTCGAGCGGATAACTTGTTCACTTATCGGATCGTTATGTTAAAGCTCACGGCTTTCGGGCAAAAGTAATTTTTTTCTTCCCCGCTTTCTGTGTTGGTTCGCTTTTTGATGTGTTTCTTGCTGGTCCTGCAGAAATTAAATAAACAATGACCGCAGCAAATGGAATTATTATCCGTGTGTAGTGCTCGGTGCCGTGGGATTTTTGTCCTTGCGTTGCGTTGCGAACTTTTGTGCGAGAATTGTTATGTTTTGTTGGTTAATTTATGAAATCGGCCGCGACTCATGTGTCCGCTTGTGTCCGGCTGGTGGTTGTGAGCTTCATTAAAGATTCACGAATGTACGTAAGAGCACGGCCCATTGGACCGTTGTGACTTAACGATTTCATTTACTGTTGACTGTTGATTGTTGACAGTTGACAGCTGACAGATTGAAATTCGTGGAGAGTTTGACACGCGGAAAGGGAGATCGGAGAGATTTAAATTCGAAGTCTGTCTCCTGTCAAGTATTGTGTCAAAAGAGAATTAATTGGAATTCATGATGAAGAGACAGGTTGTGGTTTCGAAAAGTACTCAATCAGAAACCACTGGCCATGGAGGTTTGACGGAAATTCGTTGACTTGGACGGTGGTGATGCAAGGGTGTTCAGTTATTGATTGATGGCGCATGGCCATTTTGTAGGTAGTTTGGTGGCTGGTCAACTGCAATATACTGATCCGCCAACGAACTTGCTCAGACCTAGTAGACCTAAGTAATACTTGTTCTCTTCAATGAATGTCCTCGAAACTTCCTGCGCTCGCTGATTCGAAAACCTCCTCATCTTCATACAGGTCCCACTACCTCTTGTTAGCCCTTTCGGTCAAATCAAATCGCTCCTGAATCGGCAACTGTCCTGGTATATCCTTCAAGTAATACCTGTCGCTTGGTAACAACTCGGCTCCTGTGAATTCGAACAAGAACAAGTTTTCTTGACTCACCTGAAACAAAATTATCGAAGCTCTACAACGAGAAAACTAACGACTGGGACTATCAAGGTCTTATATACGGATATCTTGGTCCTTGAGAGAGGGATTTATTCCTCAGTGGCCTTCCAAGTGCAAAAATACAGCTTGCTTGCAGTATGTGTCATTGCGGTGTCATTGCTTGTGTTAACTTCGAAGCCTAGTCAGATATAGTCTTTCGGTACTTCGAAGTTATAGCTGCCTATAGTGACGTTTTGTACAAGACGTCGGTGATTTTGGACGAGGAGTAAACGAAGAGTATTAAAGAGTAAAAAACACTACTTAGCCGAAAAATGTCGGGTTATAAGATATCTGGCTGGTTAGAACATATTGGTTCTCTGTCCTTATTTTTCCTGTTTCGTTCGCTATGGTTGACCCCTCTCTTTTATTTAATCCGCTTTTCATCGTTTTATTTGCTTGATTTTATATGTACTTATACTCTACGAATATTCCTATTTGGATTCCTCAGTCGATGTCGCTAAACAGCCCGTATAGCTCATAGTTATATTTCCTCCTCCGCTCACCATCTATGCAGTCGGGACCGAAAATCACACGAAGAATTTTCCTCCCGAAGCAACCAGAGCAGCTTCATTCTATTGACAAAGTCCATGCCTCCGCGTAGTAGGAATGGGACGATTAAGGTCTTGTAAAGCGTTACCTTTGTTGTTCGAGAGAGGGCTTTATGGTGGCTTGGGTGCTGTGATAATCGGGTAGGCACTGGCGTCAACCTGGCGATGCACAGTGTTGCAACTTTTTCTACATACCAATTGTGCTTATTTTACCTCCAACTGGTAGACTTCGGGTACTGGTTGTAGTTCACCCGAGCTTAACTTGCCAAACTTATAAGTGGGACCTCTTGTCTTAGGGGTAATAAAAAAGGAACTGGCCCTTCAGGTTGGGGGTTGTGCCGTCGGTGTAACTGCCCGGCCACACAAAACAAAACTATTTACGAAGCAACGAAAAGCCTCGGAAACGTAAGAAATTGAGCTGACTGAGACAAAATTGTTCGAATTGGATTCTAAAGAGCTACTTCGATCGAGTCATCACCTCGCATCATATCACTCACGTGCATTTCTTCTTGAATCGCAGGAGCTCAGTTACCACTTGTAGCCTAAAACCCCTTAATTGTTCTGCTTTCTCCGCCAAACAAAATTTAATAATTTGTTTCCAATTGCCTAAGTGCCATTCGCCGGTACATCTTCTAGATGTCGGCTGTAAGTGTATACTGGATTTTCCTCCAGAGCAGAATGATGTCTACTACGAAATATTCTTGTAGGTTTGGACGTACCAGCAGATGATCAGTGAATTCTTTCGAAGAAACTTCTGGTATACATTAGGTTCTGTACATTTTCTCTTTTAGTACTTGAAGGATAAACATTGGATTGAAATGCCTTTTTATTTGTGATTTGCAATATATAATAGAGGTAGTTTCAGAAATCGGCTGCAGGTGGATATTTGTTTCCGAATTACCATTTAAAACACGCCACTGATAGCTAATGATGATGTTGGAATCAATTGAGGACAGGGATGATTTTTATTTATATCGTTCAAGACCGTTCAACATCAAACTAAGTCGTAAGTGTATGGCTTCTTCTGTGCTTTATCCAAATGCTTTCTGCTTCTGCTGGTCGATTCCAATACGTTGCAGGACAAAATCACGCTTACCACCTATTTCCTGTCGTTCCAGTATCCAGTGCGCTCCAATTCTAGGAGCAGTCTATGCCTACTCCCCAGTGGTCTCGGTGTATGGACAAACACCAATTCTGCGGTGTTACCCTAATTGCACTTCTCGCCATGTTCGAGTTCCATTGAATACTTTTTGCCTGCTGCGCCCACACCTTGTCTGCTGAATAACTACACTTTGCCGTGCTCCAATTTCAAAGCAAATTTCCATATATGTACATAACTTACGTTACTCGTAACAGATACCTCTATTCAACGGACATTTTTGTCCGCTATAGAGAAGTTTCACTGTAAACAAGAAAACTAAGGAGCAAATGTAAGATTCTTTCCTGTGACTTGTGTGCGCCACAATTTTATTTTCGTGGAGATCAAATGCATTCGCGATTACAGGGAACACAGCCTTCTGAAATGTCAGACTGGGGCTAGTTCTCAACACCAGGGAACTCGATATCACCGAAAATATTCACAAATTCGCTACTCGACTCGGTCTACATACCGTCCTGCTATTTATAGTGGCTTGTTATCTTTGCGCAATAACACTGACACACAGTCATTGAGTTAACTTCAAAATTTCGCTAAAAGTGTCCCGTGACGAGGGATATCATTCGCAATGAATGTCTAATTTCCTTTGCACACTCAAAGTGATGCGCCAACACAACGCTCTTTAATGTTCCGTTCGACGTCAAGTGTCATCTGTCAATTGATTGCCGATGATAAATCCGAAGCGTCCTTTGATCCTTTTTGCCAAATGAATCGCATCTAAGTGTGCTTGTTAATGCATACTTCAGGATGTCCCGCTCACCAGCACCCGCCACCCAGCCAGTCCTCGGTTCGATGAATTTTCAATTTCTACGAAACAGGGAACGAGACGGTGACTAGGAGTCTCGTGAAACGATAAAATAAATTGAATTACACATCAGCACTCGGAGAATGGAACATCAAATCACACTTAAGCTCCAATTACCGGGGAGCGGAGGGCGAGTGAGATCGCTCTTATTGAGTTCCACATCGATAATTTTCCAATTGATTCCCACGCAGTCATGCAGCCAGCAGCAGTCGATGGTGCTGAATATGGAACATGTGTCGCTTGCGAGGGTTGTCGCTTGTCGGGGGAACGAGCGGTGAGTGTGGCAGATTCGTGTCGTGTCCATCTTCGAACCATTTCATCGGCAGGCCGCAACTTGTGTCAAATTGCCTGTCGCCCTGCAACCGAATTGAAATGATTTTTCCACACGTGTGCCAGGTGGGACGGGGCACCCCATCACATGTTGACTTAACAATTTCGCTGCGGTTGAGTAGTTTCATCGAGAAGATTTCCCCAAGGCAAATGTGGGCAGCCCAATCGCACGGCCCACTCGTGTGATTGATCATAAATAATGGAATTCCAAATGAATTTCCCGCCCGACTGGCGGCTGTTCCAGCGGGAACATGTGAATTGTTGATTTTCTTTCTCGATTTTTTAGATGGATTGCCTGAAGCGATTTCGAAATTGCAAAAGTTGAAATGTTCCACCGAATTGATGGTGGGGCAGCAGGCGCGGAGCCACTTGACAAGAGTTCCAATTTTTGCATATGTTCTGTTTAAAATGGATTGCCTGACAGTCGGCGGAATGATGACCTGTGAAGCGAAGAGTTGAATTTCCGCGGAAAAAGGATGTCGCAAAGGCCTAAGGCTGCAGAGCTACCGAAGATGCTGATGAGTCGGAAGATAACAACATTTGGACAACAACGTTTGGAAGGCACACGTATCGTACGTCCTTTCCAACGGCTTGGCTACGCATGTAGTAAGTCTACTAAACTGTAGTCATAGCCCGAATAAGAATGATAATGGCACATTCTGTTGGACAAAATATCACATGAGGATGTTGCTGGTGGCTTTACTTTCGAACTTTACTTTCTTAAATTAAGGGTAAGAGTGAGTTCATGGGTAGGTAAGTTGGTAAGCAGTGTAGAGTATAGAGTATGTATAGAGTAGGCCCATTGTACAGCCACGTGTGTAGTTAGATTTAAGATTATGAGAGCCAGCCAGTTTTGTCAACAAAATTTTGACAGAAATTTACTGGTTTATTGCTAAAATCGTTTAGGCGGTCCTAAAAGTATGAGCCTAAAGTGGCTTTTTTTCAGTGTTTATGCACTCACACTCATGGGCTTAACCAGAAACAAAGAGGCAATCCATCCATCACTCCTATCGGCTTCATCCCTCCTCTTTTACACTTATAAACCCAACCTTCCACATCCCCTTGGCCGGATCAAGGTGTTACGCGACCCGTGCCTAGGATTGACCAGGTTGTAGGCCCAGCAAAAATAGTCCAGTAGCGATCGTAAGCCGCCAATCGTATCGTATCGTTTGTCCGATCTAAAAGAAAGGAGACCTCTTTGACTACACCAACTATCGCGGGATCGCTCTGCCTTAACATCGCTCTGCCGTTTTGTGCACCTGCCTGAGGTCGTTCATTAATAATCTGATATGTCCGTATCAGTGTGGCTTCAGACCAGGAAAGTTCACAATAGACCAGATCTTCACACTACGAAAAATGAATACAGTCCTGCTGTACGGTGCGAAGGCATGGACATTATCGAAGGCGGATGAAGAAGTCCTTGGGCTCTTGGAGAGAAAAGTTCAGCGTGCGGTTTCTGGTCCCTTTTGTGTTGATGGGTTCTGGAGGAGAAGATTCAACCACGAACTGTACGGGCTGTACAGCGACATGAGTCTAGTTAGGCGTCTAAGGATCCAATGCATACAGTGGCTGCGCCATGTATGGCGTGTAGACAACTCAGCTCCGGCATAAAAAAGCTTCGAATCCTAACCCGTGGGGCAAAGCTACAGAGGGCGCCCGTGTTTTAGGTGGCGCACTCAAGTAGAGAAGGACCTCAACCAACTTGGTGTGCGAAACTGGAAACAGCTAGCCAGAGATCGAGCTAGTTGGAGAGGCTTGTTGGTTGAGGCCCAGGTCCGGTAGGACCGTACAAAGAAGAAGAAGAAGCGATCGTAAACATCCGGATACCAGGCACCATCCGGATTTGCCTACCTTACCAGAACGTTACAGAGCTCTGTATAGGCCAAGCTCCCTTCTTCATTCTAACACAAATAAATAAAAAGAAAACCAAAAAATGAAGCTCATCAGACAGTGTAATCTGAACCTAAAAACTGACGATTGGAAGATCGAAAAACTGGAGGAACCCAAGAATGAAGCATCTTATAAGTTTCTAGCTTAAGACGGCTATAAAATCAGTTTCGGCTTTAGGAACTTCACTGAAAGTTTTCGGGAAGGAAAGTGAACTGTCCACACCGACCACGTCAAAGAGGGTCAAGCAAGACCCGAACACTTACCCGGTACATTCTTCCAAACCGGCCACTAACCCTACATCCTCAGACCTGTGCACTCCACTGAGCTCGCAGACAGTGTCTCAATCTATTATCAGACAGACACGGACTTGGTAGATAAACTAGCAGGCAATGGATACCCTGTCAGTCTTCGGGGAGGTTGAAAACTGCTTAATTGGTGCAGATATGGTAGATATAGTAAAAGAGATGCTGGATTCCTCGCAGGAGATAGACATGCTGTCACGCTCTGGCGAAGCAAACATCGCAGTAGTAGAGGTGTCTGAAATCAACCATGCAATTGTTTCTTCGGATTAATTTCCGCTTAGGTTAGTCTTTTTCAGTGTACGCCTAATAAGCAGTGTAGGGGCAAGGTCTAGGCTACAAAGTGGCTGGAGTAAAACTTCCCATCGTTGTCTGTTTTCCAAATAGTTCCTAACCGGAATAGCAAAGTGGGACCGAGCGTTTTCATGATAGAACATCATTGCCTCGTGCCTGGTCGCTTATTCCCGGTTTTTTTCGGCTACTGCTCCCTTCAAACGGATTCATTGTGTTCGGTAGCGTTAGCCATTGTTGGTTTTACCCGGTTATAGCAGGTCATAATACAGCACACCCTTCTGATCCCACCAAATACAGAGCCCTACTTTCGCGCCATGGTTGTTCGGTTTTGCCTTTGGCTTGGTTGGTTGGCCGGTTTTCTCATAGGATTTTTTGCGCTTGGGGTTGTCGTAATGAATCCATTTTTCATCACCAGTTGTTACTGGATCAAAAATTCTATGCAAAAATGACTGCCTTTTGTGGCTTTCCAGCAGCCTTTCGACATCTCTCGGCTTGAGTTCACGAGGAACTCAATTTCCTTGCCTTTGAATATATTCAGCTGGTTTTAAACCTTTTTGAAATAGCTGCTTGAGTGACACCCAAAGATTCTGCGAGCTCTTCGTGTGTTTGGCAACAATCTTCAAAGAGTCGACTTCAGCTCTTCATTTTCATACTTTTTTGGCTGCCCAGGACATTCATTGCCTCCCAAGCCAAAATCCCACCACTTTTAATTCATTCAAACCACTTTTGGCACAATAGCGCAGCTTGCGCCTATTCACCATGAACTTCCACCAAAATACGATGACTTTCGGCAGAGCAGTTTGCTTCATACAAAAGAAAAATTAGACTACAATTAAATTGGACTGCCGATGCCACCGAGTGGCAATGCTGCCAAATGAAGGACTAGTCGAATCTTCTTCTCAGTCCGGCCAATTCGAAAGTCCAGCCGACCTCAATAGCTTGTGTTACGTCCAGAACTTGATCGCAGCTGTCATTATCACCTATCGTCACCGGCGATACCAACAACGATTAACAACGCCCTCAGCGGAGTCATTGTGTCCTAAGACAACTCTCCTCAAATTAAATCAGTAGGTTAACTCCAATTCCATCTGCGACGAATGTAAACACGCTCTCGGTGACTCAAACGATGATGCACAATGAGTGTGAACAAAACTTCGATCGTCTGGGTCGAAAAGCGAGGGAACGACATCTCAGGTTATTGTAAATAATTTTAAATCTTACGCAGATGGCGGTAATGAGTAATTAAGGAACAATTAAAAAATGAATACTAAGCGTTTTTTACATGTATATCACACGACAATCCATCTCCTCCCGGTTCATCACATACCATACAACAGAAACTCTGTTGGCTTTATTGCAAGACAAACAGACAGTCCGATGCAGTCTCAGAGCAGCACTTTTCTTTTTGTCAATCTTCAGACTCTGTCAATTTATTTGTTGCACTGACGACGTTATATTTCGTGTTTCCATACATTCCATTCAAAGTCAAGCTAAACTTAATTTTTTTCCCGCCAGTAACTAACCTCGGCGTCGTACTCACTTTTATCATTTATCGATTGTCCTCCTTACCTTGTCAGCACTCTGTAGCTCCCCACTGCCACCGCTCAGTAGCCAACTTACACAACATCTAATTGAAAGCAATTCAATACAAAGCCTTAGCCTGCCTACATCCCAGCCACAGCATCCTTCATCCCTCGCAACGCACCCCCATCCACCGGCACGACATCGTTCACATCGCTGGAAGATAAATTCCATCTTAAGTCAAGTGAACGACCGTAACGAAGCAACCACTAATTTTTAATTTAGCGAAAATTAACACGAAATCATTGTTGATGAATATTCATTTTCATGGTTGCGTAGGCACCGCGCGGCTTCCCGCCAGCCCCCCTCCGAGGACACAACACCTTGAGGCGCACTAAAGCAGCACGCTACCGTTAATGCGTATCCCCTCCGCCGCAGCCGGCCGCACGGAGGCATGGTGAATTTGTTTTTCGGACATTTTACTGCTCGTAATGGAAATTTATAGCCCATCCAGGATGAGCACATCCTTTCCTCGAGAAGCCTTCGCCGAGTAATTCCTCGAATTGTCTGGATTACATTGAATTAAGCAAATTGTAAATGAATATTTATGCTAGGCCCGTCGGACGCATGCCTGGAATTCGGAGGAGCCGCATGCACGTCTCGGCTCCGGCAACAGGTCGCAAATTGTTTCTGATGCGGTGTGTGAGTTGGTCGGTTATTAATCCCTTTTGCGTGTGCACCCAGGGACCGCTTTGTGCTGCTGGAGCGAGAGTAGGCACTCCACTTCACTGGTAGACGGACAAATCTGAGGAAATGAGTCGGGTAACTTCGTTTGTGTGGCACGATGCAGAACTAGAGAGTCCTTCACGTGATTATGAAATTCTGCTTGGCACGTGGAACGAGAGACGAAAGGATAATCGGTTTAAGTTGAGAAGGGACAAAGGAGCCGATAGTTAGCCAAGTGGCCTGGAATCAATTGGATTACTGAGGAAACAGATGCGAAATGGCGGAGTCAGTTAATCCAATTTTGATGAGGGGCCGGGACGGACTTAATCTCATCGGCAATTGACTTTGTATTCGGCGAGGGACTAGGTGGGAATGAGGTGCGTTCTTTCGATGAAAGGAGGTCAACCGTCTGTGACCTCATTGGGGAGGCTTTAAGTTCGATTAGGGTTGGGATTTAAGAGTGAAATTGATTTGGCGGCACACTTGCCTAGGACATTCAGCGAAGGCCATATTGATTGAATAAGCATTTGACGACAGGCAGCAATCCCTCTGACTGTTCAAGTGCCACAAACGCCCAGAAGGTGATGCGTGGATCAAGTCCTGTAGGATAAAAAGGTGAAATTAACGTGGATTGTAAGAGGCGCTCCGAGCAGTGGAGTGGTTCCCTCGGACCAATGCCCGTGACGTTGTCTTTTGCTGAAGTTTTATCATGTTGATAGTTGTGATAGTATGAGGGTAGGTGCAAGGTAACTAGGAAGCACAGCGTCCAACAGTTCCTGCAAACAATGGACCCATTTACAATTTCGGTTGGCAAAATTACAAAATAATATCGGCCATCAGTTCTCCAGTTGCGAAGTACATGCAAAGTCGATATTTGCTGCATTAGTGCTATGTTCTGGGCAGAAACTTATCCAGGAAAGAACCGTAGTCCAATCTGCGGGAATGGTTCCAAGACCAACAATAGATCTGGTACTGCCGCCTTCATGTAAAGAAAAAGTGGATCACACCCAGAATAGTTCAGGAATTCAGGACTTTTCTGAAATTGATCGACTAAGACTGTCTGGGCCCCGGGCCACCACCAAGGAAGAAGAGGCTCTCTTAAAACTCCAACCTACGTTTTGACTTTCCGCGTCCGTAATGCTATGATAGGACCTTAAGAGCACGACGGGTGGAGACATAAATTTCCAGGATGTGGACAAATCAAGCGCATGCTCCCAAATCTCTAATAGACTGGTGGCAAGCTTGCCTTAAAGCCTCCAACCTAAAGCTGCTGACAAGAATTCGGAGACTAGCATGCCTAGGTGTGACTGGAGCAATCTCTTCCACTCCTACAGCGGGCCTTGAGGTCCTCCTGTATGCAGAAGTCTGCTGCAAAATGTGCTATTAGGATTATACAATCCAAAAGTTGGCACTCATGCCAAAACGGTCATGCAAGCATCCTAGACAGATTACGTATAGAACATACAGTAAGTGATTACTCCTTTTCCTCCCTCGACCTCGATACGTGCTGACGGTGTTATCTCTCAATAAGAGGACTACATCTTTGTCTACACAGATAATTCGAAGATGGCCAAGGGAACACGCGCGGGCAATCGCCGAATGGACCGAATTGGTTAAACATGCACTGTTCGATCAGGTTACCTGACTACGGCATTGTTTTTCAAGCAGAGGTCCTGGCGGTCAAAGAAGTGGCCAAGATGATATCATTGTTGGATATACTACCGGCTGATATTACCATTCTGATTGACAGTCAAGCGGCAACTTCGGCTATAGAAATCAAGTCCAAGCCAGTTGCAAGCTGCCGCGAACAGCTCTCGGTTCGTGGCTCGCAGCATTCGATCACACAATGCTGGGTACCGGGTCATAAGCGTATAATCGGCCATGAGATAGCAGTTGAACTTGCTAGGAAAGGAGCCGAAACCGACCCATCCGAAGTATCCCCATACTACCATCCACAACTTGCTGATTTGAAGAGTAAAGTGGACAAAAGAATAATGGCACTAGCCAATGAAATGTGCGACTCTCTTCCCACATTAGCGACCACTCGGAGATTATTGCTCTATATATGAATAGTAGTGTCAAAACGGACATACTTCTTCAATGTAGCAAAAAGCTGCTGCGGAAGGTAGTCGGGACGCTAACTGGACATAATCGTCTGATCGTCTGAACAGAAATGGAACTTACCCATGATACCATGTGCAGAAGCTGTGGGGACAAAGAAGATATTGTGGACGCTTCGCACAACCTTTGTCGTTGCCCAGTCTTGGCATAGTGAGACAGCGAACACTGGGATATTTCTTCTTCCAGAACCTACAAGACATGGCAAATATTCCAATAACGTCTGCAGGTTTGTCAAGGCCACAAGATGGCTGGAAGGGACGGCACAAAATCTATAATCAGAAGCACTTATGGTCATTGAACGAGTAGGACAGAAGGTTTTCACCGCTATGGCCATAATAACGGGTGCAATAGGACTTAAGTGAGATGTGCAAAAACCGCGTCCAACCACGAATCTAACCTAAAATCCTCAAATAAATAAGACGACTAGACTACAGAGCACTATTTCTGCCACTGTACCGCCTTTAATCTGAAGCTTCTAAAATAAATCGTATGCTTCTTTATGTATCCTGGATCCACTACAATTCACCAGAAACTAAGGGCAATTAAAGCAGCGGACTTCTCCAAGCGAGCGTAGTGTATAGATTCTATTCCCGTCAACACTTGGGTAATCCACGGCTACTCCTACCTCGAGTAGGATCTTGAGACTTGCTCACTGTTTAGAATGTAATCTAACGCCTTAAAGCATTGCCACGGTTGCCTAATTTTCAATCTTGAAACCTCGTCAAAAGAGTCCTCATGCTAGCCCTTAAATCAAATTCGCAAAATAGCTTCGAGACCTTGATCGCCCAACAAACCATTCAAATCGATAACCCCCTGTCAAAATGACGTTTGTAACACTGAACATCAACCTCAGTTAATGGTGTGTCATAAAAATGTTGGCATCTCCTACGTCTTCATTAGGAAACAGCTCCAAAAACGGGGCACATAAAAGCAAAGAGGCCAGTAAACTCTTCTTGATGTCACTGTGTTTGTGGGTCGCATGGATTATTGATTTGACGCGTAGCTGACGTTAGCTCATGCTCATGTGGAATAGGCCTTCAATTTAAAATGACGGTTATGGCAGCGTGTAATGAAGGCTTTTTGATGCGCGACGCTTGTCATTAATGCCGTTAATGCGACGCTATTGCGTAACTGGTGTTCATTAAGAGAAATGATTCATTTGGATTTATGAATTCTGAAAGGATGCGTGGAGACGGTAAAATTAACACGAACTGGGAAAAAAATTAAATGCTGGCTAGAGGGGAATAAGGTACTCATCACTCATGTTATTAATTGAGTTTAAGAGCATGAACGTTGATGGCGTCTGCAGGAGAAGATTCAACCACGAACTGTATGGGCTGTACAGCGTCATAAGCCCAGTTAAGCGTCTTCGGATCCAACGCATAAGATGGTAGGTCATACTACGGCCCGAAGAGTCTTCGATACTGAACCATCGGGACAGCGCAACAGAGGACGTCCTCAACCAACTTGGCTTGCGCAGCTGGAGGCAGCTGATCATGCTGGCTGGAGAGGCGTGTTTGTTGAGACCCAGGTCCACCCCGGACTGAAGCGTCTATCCAAGAAGAAAAAGATATAATGTGTTGAGCAATCCAAAAGGTTTCTGGGTCTTTTTAAATACTAAAAGGAAGTCGAAAGACACTTTTCAAAAAATGGAGTTCGACCATAACACTGAGACATATGCGAGCTATTTGCAACATTCTTCAAAACAGTGTATGTTTTTCATTCAAACATTACCACACCTTCTTTGAATGAAGAGTAAGCATTAAATTAATGCCTTAGTCCTGGCTTATGCCGGGAAGATAAACGTAGACTAACTTGACGCTGTTCACCAAATACCTTTTTGATTCTGTAGAGTCAGGACATCAGGACACATTGACAATCAAATAAAGCCCGGCTAAAAATGAATGTCGTTAATCGCAACCAGACTACATCCTTAACTGGATTTGAAGTTGCGTTTAAATAGAACTCAAACAGTCAAAATTGGTCGTTATATCTAAATAAGTCAATGTTTTATCCGGAGTTCCCCAAGGTAGTCACCTATGGCCATTATTGCTTGTCTTATTCGTTAACATTATTTCGAGAGCTTTAAATATATTAAGTCTTTGATGTATGTGGATGATCTAAAGATTTTTCTGCATGTCGCAAGTTACTTAATGCTTTAGTCATATGAATCATCTAAAGTTAAAAATGTCACTTATTCTCTGTATTGAAGAAGACTTTACACAATTTTATCGAATTATCTAACTGATAGAATCTTCCGTGTGAAATATGCGAAATTATACTCCCTATTTAAACCTATGCAAGTTGGAGACCACAAGGAGGTGTTCTTGGTCCACTCCTTTACTTACTGTATAGCATGTGATATATCGCAGGTCGTGGGTACCGTGCTAGGCACATTTGCTGACGACACCGCTATTTTACTAACATTTTACTAACTGCCAAAACCGTCTAAAAATCAACCAGAAAATAGCAATGTGCTCCAGACCGGATACACGAATGGACGAACACTCAGCGAAGTACGTCGGAATGACTCTCAATGTAAAGCTTAAATGGAAGGAGTATGTCAAAAAGAAGCGTGAAGATCTCCAATTAATCTACAAAGATATGTACTGACTTATCTGGAAATATTCCAAGCGACATGCACACAGATCTTTGAATTCCATAAGTCCAAAATGAATTTTGCTCGTAAATATAAGCGCCGTCTGGAAGAGCACATTAACTCTGCTGTCCTGCCAATTATCGACGAAAGTAACACTTTCCGCCGTCTTCAAATGACTGAACCCCTTGACCTAGCACGGTGAATTCAACCCGCGCACAGCTGCGGTGATAGCAAGAGCTATCAATAGAGAATTTCTTGCCAAATGCGCCTAAGACAAGACAGTAAAACTGCTGGATAAGTGTAAGACTTAGTTGTAGTGGAAATATATTTTATTTGAAGATAGGTGTTTTTACTGAGTAAAAATTCCATTCGCTATGTGGAAACGGTCCCCATAGTTTTTAACCTACTCCCGCTAAAAAAAAAAACAAATTTTCTGTATTTCATATCAAATTCATAGCAATTGCCTTGATTATAACATAAGTGAGATGAAAAAAGTCCAAATGAAAGATCTCGACTTTTCCATACGAAACTTATGTTTTCATCCCATGAAATGCTTGGGCTTCTTAAACGTACATGTTATGAATTTTCAAATTCATCTCAAGTCCATCATAGCGAACCCTTCACCATTGATTATTTTTTCCGATTTGGCACTGCCTCTTCAGGCTTGCCGATACGCGTTGATCAGATTCAATGAGCTAACTTAAAGCCAATCAATATTTCGAAAACCCAAAGCTCTGTCAAATGCAAACAACATCTTGAAACAGATTAAACTTCGCCCACAACACACGCCCACTCCCCTCCTTATGCCATGACGACGAGTGAATTAATAAAGAATCTCATTAAAAAAATACTCACCCGAAGCAACTCCCCTCAGACGCATGTAAGCCCGCCGTTGCCAGAGGCAAACTGCGATCCATTAGCTGTACAGGGTCACGCTTGATATCATTACCCGCCACTATGAGGCAGCAAATTAAAACGAATGGAAACTTACTTAAGAAGCATTTCCCTCGAACGACCTCGTTGCCAGAGTGCCAAGTTAAAGCCATTTGAAGTGTGTCCACAACGGCCGTAGCTCTCGGCTGCTAGAGGGATTTTTTTTCATCATTCTCCTCCCCTCCTCGTGGGGCTTATAAACGCATTCTTTTTCAACCGTGTTGGCTTTAAGAAATTGCGTTTAATGTGGTCGTTGTGGTCTGCAATAAGGGAAGAGTGGCATCTGCAATTTGTCTGACTGTGTCCCCAGTAAACCCGTTTAATCTACTCCCTCTGATTCAGGAAGTGAATACGTTAAAGTGCCTCGCCTTAACGAGACGCAATTCATCTCAAAAAGCGAAAGAACCCAGTCACTGCCATTCGCCATCAATTTTCATTAATTTTCAAACGAAACAGCAGTAGTTCCACCGGGCAGCCTTGCGGAATGCCACATTAAGAGGTGAGCTCTTGCAATTCATTGACTCATTCAGGTCATTCCCTCTGCCCTAAGTGAGCCACAAAACTGTCACATTCTCAAGAAATCAGAAATCACCTGCCCCAGGTGGCGGCAAGTATCCTGGCTACTGACGTTACTTGTTAAGCACCCGCATGGGAGTTGGCCGGCACAAATTAGCAAACAGCAAGAGCAACAGTCGTACGTACGCACTGACCACTGCTCGTCTCTGTTAATTACACGACCGAGTCCACTGAATTAAGCCCATCAGATTGGCACATATTCGTTTGTCCCGGTCGGGCAGTGTGCGCCCTCTAATCCGCAAATGAAACTATAAATTGTGTGCTCGTGGCAAATACGAAATAATTGGATTTGTGCGGCCAACTTAACTACATTACGCCGGCTGTTTGCTGTGTGGCTTGCCGACGACAATGGCTGTGGCGGTCCAGCGCGTCCGCACACACATTCTTGCCTGCACGGACGCGTGTTTCGAAGTACACTCCTGACGCCGGACTCGGGCCCATCGGCTGGCGGCGAACGTTGCCAGATGGACTGACAGTGAATATTTAAAATTAATCTGCCTGCCAATACGAGCTATGATGGAACTGATTGACTGGAGGCATCTTGATTACCGACTGATGATGGATGCTGCTTCCCCGGGCAGTCCATTGCCCGGAGTGGATGTTGGTAGCGACGATGGATTGTGATGGAACATGTGAGTGTCAGTTTGCCGTTTGACAGTTCAATATTCATTAGGAATTTCTAGATCCACGCCGAGTTGATGGAGACGCGATTGATTGCCCCGTCGTGGGAAAAACGATGCCAAACAGCTGCTCGGTGTGCGAGCGTGTCGGGGAAGCACTTCCAACAAGTGGCATTGATTGGGTTCAGGGGGGACTTTGAATTCACTTGAAGCGTGATTGTCGAGTGACTATCCTTGGTGTATCAACAGCCGTAAAGTGACACGTGTAAACTAAAAAACACAGCTTTCTGTTAAATTATTCAAGAAAGGGGATATTTCAGTTTGATAGAGGCGACTGCAATTGAATATTTGTGTACACTTACTTACTAGATCTGGAACTGCCTTTCTCTGTTGTCATTCCCGGGCAGACTGCTTCAATTCGTCAAAGTCAAGCTGTCCCACGACTAAGATGATTGTCTATTTATGCCGTAGATTCAGTCCTCCCCTCCTTCTTCAGCTATTAGGCTTGCACTCTATATGATATGTGTGCCCAAACCAGTACAGCTCTTTTCCTTAATTCACATTCCTCGGCCCTCGATGGGTTCATACATCCGGTGAAGAATTTTTATTATGGTCACATTTTTCGAGAAATAATCTCGCTTCAAAATCGTCTAAAGGGGTGCCCAATGAACCACTCCACTAAGTTAGGACACTGGGTGGCAACTAGACTGCAAACACAGGGGTTGTGCGTTCGTAACCCGCCGATGTATTCGAGGAATTTTTTACGTTTGCTTTCCCTCTCAACGTGCCTTTTTTTTGTAAATACATAAAATAACCTAACAATAACCCGCAACCGAAGGGTACCCGGTATTTTGGTACCAAAGCAATAGCCGGGAATGTGGGTACCCTGATATGTCGGTACCAAGAGCTTAATACATACAGCCAGTCCGCCGTCATATGTAACAAGCATTCCACGTCGGAATTCGCGAATTCCACATTTTTGGCGTAAGCACATATGATCCTGCCGAGCTGGGCTGTTAAAAGGAATCATAACTAGAGCCCATCGTGCCAAAGCAACACAGCACTGCGGTTCACCAGCCAGCCAGGCAAGGATCGAGGTGGGGCTGATCATTGAAATATGGTCTTAACCAGTGCTTCAATCTTTTGAAAGGTTTATAAATTGCTGGCCCTTGTCGAGACTTTGACAAAAAGTTACTTATTGACCTATTGGCATCACGATTTTTCGCTCTTAGTTGGAACGACACCATTTTTTGGATTCTGATCAATTGGTGACAGATATGACTGAAAGTAAAAATAAATCTCATTTAGCCGAGTAGTTATGTGATTAGTGATTTCAATGTTAACACGCGTCTAATAAAGTTCATGGATGTGAGGGCAAGTAAATATGACAGGCAGAAGATCAAATAACGCTGTTAGAAATTTCTGTCAGTACAATGAGACCATAGTAAAATCGAAGTACAGTGTTTGTTATTTGGAGTGAAGTGCGCCTAGTTTAAGCGATGCCACCTCTTCTACTTCAATTAGTCAAGTT
Organism: Eristalis arbustorum; assembly: GCA_916610145.1. NCBI lineage: Eukaryota > Metazoa > Arthropoda > Insecta > Diptera > Syrphidae > Eristalis > Eristalis arbustorum. The sequence goes on from OU744318.1 coordinate 12,826,847, forward strand.
AAAGCGACATCGACACCCAGAGACGACTTACTTCTTAGCTTGTACTTAGTTGGCATTGAAGAAAATGAACAGGAAAACAAATCGAAGTGACATAATTTCAGCGACATGTTATCAAATATGTAAGCACGTTTACCATTAGACACCAATATTCTTTCATTTTTCATAAATTAATGTTGAAATCCCCTTATATCCTTAAACTCGCAACACATGTCTTTTATTCCATTAATGATATTCGTTAACGTGAATATCATTGTGGTGGCCCGTGGCGTTGTGGGTACGTGCGTCGACCCCAACCTCGAGGTCGTAGGTTCGATTCCAGCTCTGAGCGACAGAAATAATTTTCACGGCCCAACCTCTTTCGAGTCACTGACAATGCTCAAATAGTATTTCCTGTCTAGAAAAAGCTTCTCAAACTTGGCCGTTCGGATTCGGCGTAAAACTGTAGGTTCCTTCCACTCGTGAGAGAACAATAGCACGCACAACACGAGTGGTTGCTGAGAAGCTAGGCCCTGGCCCTCTATGGGCTGTAGCGCCACCCATAGTATTATTATTAATATCATTATAGTTGACGAAAACATATTCTCCCGGCATGCAATCCGCACCAAACAGTCATTTTGAGTGAATGAAGTTTTGATTCATGAAGCACACGTGGATTTTCATCCGACCAGTAAAGCATAATTTCCTTTTTATGATACCATTGAGCGAAAAATGAGCTTAGTCACTGAAGATGACTTTGCCAAGGTCCATAATGTGGTCTGAACGATGCCCAATTCTTGAGAATGTCGTGGAATTGACAGGTGCAGGGACAAATGAACGGCGGCGACATTTTCGACACTTTCGACACTAACGCTCTTAAAGTTGCGGTCACCGACTCCAAATTTCGGTAGACAACTTTTCTGATTTGCAGACATTGCTGGTCCGCGTACTTTAACACGATGAAAATGTTCAGATTACTGAAGAAATTGACAGTGACATTTCGATGGTTAGTGAAAGAGTGCGTTTACAAATAAATTCCCTATTGCAAAACCCTTTACCTAAACACCTTCAGTAATTTTGTCTCACATTTTCTAAGCAAGCACACCCATTATTACATCAAATATTTTTTTAGAAAAACCGAATTTGGCAACACGAGTTGCAACTCGGTTCGCTTCAATTGCAACTCGAGTTAACTCGATTTATGCCTGAAACACAATAGTGCGGTGGTGCATTGCGTTGGCTTTCGACGCACGCAATTCAATGGCCATATACATAATACTGCGGCGACCTACGTAAGTACAAAATAAGAGCGGTGAGGGCAACGTAACACGTAAGACCATCGCAAGTCATTATCGAACATGTTGACATTTTTTTTGACCGATTGGTGCGTTGATAAACAGCTGACTATGTTTTAACAACAAAATCAATTTGAAGTCGAACCACTATTGTGCTTCAGGCAGGTTTTGGGTTGGCACATCTCTAGTCTAAATTCTTAAGACATTCCCCATCTGTGTATAGTGCGTTGTTATTCTTCTAATGTAGATGTACGTGAGACAAATTCAATAATTGAATTTTAAACGTGTTTTGAGGACATTTGATTTATTCTCGACGAAGGAGGTTTTAGGTTGATCCTGTCCATTTATTCCTTGTAATAAATGTCCACAGATGAGTGGTATATTTCAAATTAAAAAAAACTCTCAAGCGAAAAATTGAGTGCACTTAAATATATCTCAGAGCAAGACCTAAATTTCGATGACCTATAAAATATCTGTCAGTGACAAACCAAATGAGAACAAACAACAATAACCACTGCTCTAGTCTCCACTACAAAACTATCAGAAGATCGGAAAAACTGTGTGTCGCCCATTTCACGGCACGGCCTCTGTTTTCACAGTGTGCCCGAGTAATCTGCCGAAAGATTTCGGGGACTGCAACTGCAACTTTTATCATTCGAAGACACCAAGAATCAGACCCTCTTTCGTGTTTATGGACCAGGAATGGCTGAAGTGAGAGTTTTGTAGACTTGGATTTTGCTGCTGTAACGTTAGATGGACGCGGGAATAAAATCCCGCATCACAGACCAGGCCAGGGAAAAGTTTTACCGCAGCCATCTTCGCGGTCACAGCGATAGAAAGTAAAGTAAAGACGGTCACTGAACTTAATCACCTGAGTCTCATTTCGAGATCTATCACTTGTTTTTCATTTCTTACAATCCGGAGTTTTGGCCGGTAGTTACTTAGAAAATTGGAGTAGAAGCGGGCGATTCTGCATCGAAGAGAGATTAGAATGTCTTTTGTGGAGTTCACATTTGTACCGGGGTCGAAAAACTCTCCTTAAGTAGTGGTGACCCAGGGAAGCCAGGCCCCGATTGTGGAGAGCTAAGCAATGGAAAAGCAGAAGTTTATTCGTCTCGGTTTCTTCCTCATCGCCGCAGCTCCGACATTTTTGGAGCATTTTTCCGATCGGACAGTGTTCTGTGATCACTTCGACGAGGATACGGTTCATGTTTCGGTCTTATGCCAGAATTATTTTTGTTTTGCCGATCTTAAGCTCTGTTCACGCTGACCTATCGTCTGACTGTCATTCCTTGCAAGCCAAGGCTGTTCTGGTATAATGCACTGATCAATGGTTGCGATGATGTGTCCGCTTCGCTGAAGTCCATTTCAGATTCTTGTCTGGCCGGTTCATCCATCGCTTTTCAATCAGTTCGATTAAGATGTGGCCTGGGACCCAGCAGAGTTTGCCTTGTAGTGTCTGATGGACCTCAGTGTGTCGGCACATTTCATGACAACCTTTGATTTCGTTGTACAGGGTCCCATTGACTTCAGTGCAACCTGGCTGCAAGGACAGTGATATCCAATGGTGGGATATAAGTTTCTTGTACGTGTTCGGCTGCTTTCTCTATTGCCAGGATCTCTGCTTGGAAGACGCTGTACAACTCAGAGAATTTGAGTGATTACTGTTCATCGTATCACCGCGAGCAGGCGAAGAATATACCTTTCTTAGTTTATTGAGACTGCCGTGCGTCAATTCACTGGGACAGTCTTCATGAACTCCTAATTTCTCCGAATTCCTTAGTCTTATCCTGTTTGGTCCCGCTGTTCTTATCTCCCAGGTCTCTTGTATTCCAAACGTCCCCCTCCACACAGGTTTTCGTAGACGTTACCTCAAATTCACTAAAAGCCTTCACTCCCATTGACCTATTCGAGTGACGACCAGAAAATACGCTCACCCACACCGGTGGCCGTGTTAACATCTGTTGTTTGATCTATTTGCGGCACACGCAACTTAAAATGAATTTTCACCGTGCCGTCCTTCCGTATGCCTCCGAGGAATCCAGCCCCACTCCCACCCTCGCCCAACACACCGAACAGCCGCGCAAAAACACTTGCACCTCTCTTCATATTCCATTCAGCAGACAAGCCGCGCCGCCGAGTTTATGACGGCAAAGTGGCAAATGAAATCGGCAAAGCAGTGCTCATGAATTTATAGCGCTTCCTTTAGTTCAGTCGGGGGACGTGGAACGTCACTCGCAAAAATGCTGTCGCCTAAGGATTCGCATTGTTTGCATAGAAGATCAAAACCCGATACAAGTGAATCTGAGAAAAGCTTGTGCGCATACATTCGCCCCCGATACGCTCGGGTTATGCCAGAGTACATATTTGCTCGACACCCTGTGCACGGGAAGATTCAATCCTGTCGAACGGTGATGGCGCATAATTTGGCACTTTTTGGGCTTCAAATTGAGACGTGGTGTGGGGATGTACTCCGAGTGCTGTGTGTGTTGAGTGATGTGGGTTATGGCGGGTTGAAGTGAATACATTCCCTTTGTTTGGATAAGACTGCGAAGGTGCGAAATTCAATTAAAGTCGAGACATGGGTCGCAGCAGAGAGCAGTGTTCAACGGCCTTAGTGACACCTTTGTGCTATCGGATGGAGTTTGATGACTTATGAGAGTTGGGGACAGTCGTTGCAGTGTCGAGGATGGCGCATCAGAAGGTGTTTTATGTCCTCTCACCTATACCTCACCAATTTACAATCAAAAATATCTCTGGTCTGTGGCATACTGGGAGTGGACCTAAGCGGCAGTGGGAAGAAAAAAAATACTACGCCAACACACCACGGGCAGCCAAGAGAGAGAAACCAGGAAGCAATATATCCTGAAGCCCTGTTCTTCTAGGCATACGCCCCGTATGGTAGCCTTCAGAAACCGGGATATCGATCCCAAACTGAACTTAATCGATAATTAGGCCTTTCTAAGTCTAGTCTAAACGACTCGCGGCCTCCCAGCATCGTGTGGCAATTAGGTTTGTCAAGAATCGGAAGATGTTGGCTCTCGTGGACCTTAGCGAAAGACTAAATCTTAATGATTGAGGAAACATAATGAGAGATTTCCCACTAGCGGAGATGTTATCCACAGTCTAGGTCTTACGTTGGGCGCCATATTGTGACTTAGCGAGGCTTAGCCTCGGAGTCAAGAGACCTGACGTACTGCTGACGTTTTTATAGTTGAACCTAGGTCAGAACTTTTCCGTAAAGCGATGCTAACCTTAACCACTGCCAGCCGTTAATCGAGATGTACCATGACCTACAAGATCCCCATCTCAAGAAGCTTATACTGATAAGCTTGCTGGCGGAATTAAGAATTGGATAATGCAGGAAGACCAATCGTTATTCTACTGACGGGAACTTCTGCAAAGGAGCTCTTCCTCTTCTTTATGTGGCGCTACAGTCCGGGGTGGACCTGGGCCTCAACCAACATGCCTCTCCAACTAGCGCGATCTCTGGCTAGCTGTCTCCAGTTTCGCACACCAAGTTGGTTGGCACCTTAAACGCAGGCTTCCTATTTTGCGTTGCCCCAAAGTCCTTCGGGCCGGAGCTGAGTTGTCTATACGCTCTACATGACCCAGCCACCGAAGGCGTTGGACCCGTAGACGCCTAAGTAGGCTCATGTCGCTGTACAGCGACATCCTCGACGTCGATGTTGTATGTCCTTTTTTGAGGACAGCATATACTTCGTTTTGCCCTCATTCGCCGCCAGACCCATTTTAGCCGCTTCCGTCTCAATGTTAGCAAAAGCCTCGTTGACGACTCGCTGAGTTCGGCCAATCACGTCAATGTCATCGGCGTATGCTAACAATTGCACGGACTTCTGGAAGATCGTGCCTCTAGTGTTGGCATGTGAGTTTCGCACGATCTTCTCCAGGACGATGTTAAAGAAATCACATGACAGCGCGTCGCCTTGTCTAAAACCTTTTTCGACATTGAAGGTCTCGGTGAGTTCGTTACCGACCTTGATGGAGCAGCGAGAGTTCTCCATCGTCATCCTGCACAGCCTGACGAGTTTGGCAGGAATGTCAAAACTAGACATGGCGCTGTATAGCTCGTCTCTATGCACGCTGTCATATGCGGCCTTGAAATCGACGAACAGATGGTGAGTGTCGATTTTCACTTCCTGAGTTTTATAGGATATGCCGTATTGTGAAGATCTGGTCGGTTGTGGACTTTCCTGGCCTGAAGCCACACTGATACGGACCTATCAGATTGTTGACGAATGGTTTCAGGCGAGTACACAAAACAGCAGAGAAGATCTTATACGCGATGTTAAGAAGACTGATCCCTCGATAGTGGGCGCAATTAAACGGGAGTGTTGCCCTATGGAGCGATCAACGATATTTGCCCACGACCATGTACATTTATTCGGAGGGTGTTGAAAAGTTGACTCATCAAGAGAGGTATAAATGGGATACCTTCTTGTCCTCTTTTTTTTTTTTGGCAGGGGGTCGACGCAGAGACTCACAGCTTCACGGACGACCCGTTCTTAAATTTCACATGGAACTCTCTGTTGTGAGTATTTTGGTAGCATACACAATAGAAGTTGTAGATGTCCATCTAGATAAACTTCTCAATTAGCCCTATCTGCACAAGCTGTTTCCAACACGAGTAGCAGGGCACACCTATAGAGATCGTTATTCTACTGACGTTTGAAGTTTGAAATGTAATCTGACTTGTGCGGAAAATTGCCCTTTTTTGCTACCCACAAGGACGCACCTGAATCACCACTGAGCGATGTGTATTTTATCCATTTCTCCTCGTTGACGTCTTCCCTTCAAATCGCCAAAATCGGAGAGCTCAGACGAAATTGTGGAAAAGGAAGTAACAGCTCTCACCACCTAAGCCCATCCCAATCCAAACTACATTTCAGTGGCTTCACGTCTCTCCATTGAACTCGAATTGCCCCATTCAGTGAAAGGCCACAATCTGTTTCCACAAATGACACGCAACCCCACATCCAGTCGTGAATGTAAGCCTAATCGATTGCCAAGCTACATCACTGGAGCCAAGAGCGCCTTCATCGGGCCGCCACCGTTGTCATCCACCATCCATCCATACATCCATCGGAACCAGCCGCCTGCGTTGCACACGTGCTGCCCGAATTGTGTTTTCGCTCGACTGATGCCAATGTCGGAGGAAGCATTGTGTCAGATGCCCCATTGAATCCCTTCGCCATAGAGCCGCCCCTCCAGTATCCACCAGTATCTAGGTTATTTTGACTGTTCGGATGAATTGGGCCCGCATGGCTTGCCGAGCGAACAACAAACTGAAGCAATATTGATGCGGAACAAAGCCTTGGTTGATCCCGTTGTCTGTTGTTTGGCTTCACTCAGACATTCCAAGGGAGCAAGGAAACGGGGACCCGCACCACCTACCTACCTAGATCATCGAGCTTCCAAGGGAAAACTGGATATGGTATCGAGAGATGCATTCTATTCTAAGGCTGAACGCAGAAGAGGGTACATTTAATAAATTTGATGCTCCCTTGTGATGCTGTTCAAAGTTAATTCCATTACCCCTTGTGAATGCCTCTCGGAGGTGGGTGCTGCACATGAGGGTGAGAGTGGCACTCTCTGGAAGAAGTCAACAGCGGTCTTGTTGATCCACGTTTGCCACGACTGCCTTGAGTGGGTCCTCAGACACTTGCTTGAGATCCAGTTCTTTTGTCTTCGATGCAGTTCACCTTTTCACGGCGACGATGGCGCACACCGGCATGCAGTAAATGCATTCAATCATTCATCGCCCCTTGGCGCGTTCAAGCATTTATTAAACAGAAAAGTCCTCTGTGGTGAGTGCGCGTTGCCAAGGAGTGCTAAAGCAGTCTGCACCAGGTGCACTCGTCGAGTGGCTTCGTAGTTTATGATGACTAACTCGTACGGCGGGTGATGGGCGGGCGTACACATGCGTCGGGTGCCACAAGGGATAGTGTTAAGTGTGATGTTAAACTTTGAGCAAGGATCTCCGGCTTTTGCAAGTCACTGCGAGTGGATGGAACACATTTTGCCGGCACTGGGAGCGTCGAAAGGAGGCGATCTGGTGTGGATTTTGCGCTACATATTCAATTGGCTTCCTCTGGCACTTTAAACGTATTCTCACGTGTTTGCTGTCGCTGCTGGCTCTTGATTCTGGGTCGACTGGGGATGGAGATGTCTCTGAAAAATCCCGTCTCGTCTGGCAGTCAGTCAGTTGGAGGACCAAACAAAGAGCAACAAAGGGGTCTTGCCACTCTGTCACCATTCCGAAGCTTTGTGAGCATCACTTTCCCTGCTATGTGAGCAACGATGTAGCTTCGACCGTGACAAAGATGTCACAACCCCTTGCCGCATCCATAAAACCAAGAAATGTGTGATTCAAGCTTCATGTCCTTCGAATGCCACGAAGTTGTAAGCATACGGAGAGAGCCATCCATTTGCTACCACGCTCCCACACACCGTTGCACAGCACGTCTGCCTTTGTTTTTCGTTCAAAGCGAGGTCATAAAGCGCAACACACCAGCGCACAACAACTTCACAAATCTCCGTCGGAATGTAGCGCTCCGGCGCTTCCATTCAACACCAAATGACTCCCGCCAGCCATTCACTCGAAGCAAACACCATCATTTCTGATTTCTAACCGCTCCCCGCCGCTGAAGCCACGGTACAGTCACGTCAAATGAAAACTACCAACCTGTCTGCTTTCAGTCACTCTCTGCACACACCAACAACTGCCTGCATTCAGAGTCTCGGGGGAGCCGTCAAAACAGCCCGAGGGTTCACCGGCGGGTCAGCAGCGCCACGAGCAAGTGCGCATACATCGTGTCTACGCATCCATGAAATATTTAAGCGGCCCGTCCGTCCTTTGGATTTAGCACTTTCAAATGGCTGCTGCCTCATGCGGCATTCATGAGGCGCCTCGGTCGATCTGCGAGGAAATGTGCCAAGCACCACCGGAAGGACTTATGAAAGCAAACACCGCACCGACTGCACTAGCCCCGGCGTAGTTCTTTTTCTTTCCATTCCGAACGCCCCGAGACTATGAACGGTTTTTAATTACTTTCTGCCGGCCTCCCAGAGCGGCGCGCGGGCTAGTTAAGGGTGAACAGCCGCTTAATGTGTATCCTGCTCATTCATTATGTAATTTCAATTACGGCAAGGACTTGTTGCCAATGCACGTCGGGGGAGGGGGCTTAACGTCTCCATTACGTAGACATGTCCTGTGGATGCCTTGGAAATTAATTCATGGGACATTGTGCGTGCGCGTGTGCTTGTGGCGGCAGAGGGCGCACTCCTTGGGGAAGCTGCTAGCAGATCATATGCTCAAATCCTGCTAATTAAAGGGCACATACGTTCGGTTTATGGTGTCACATGCCCATTACGGGCCAGGCGCCAGCCTCCCCATGCCTCGTTGGGCGGGTGGCAGTTGTAAACTTGTGGGAATTAATTATGTCAACACGATTCTCTCGTTAAGACCGTTAGTGGCTGGTGACTTGTGGCAAGCACGGAGGTATCGTTTCCAAAGAGACAGGTATCACCGGGAACTTGCTGATTTGGTTATTACCGAGCCACATCGACACCTAATGAAATTTGGCCGGAATTTGTGGCGCAGTGCACATGCTTATTGGTTGAAGGAAGACCTCGTGGGTGTTGTTTGTGCAGAGGAAGCGTGCTGTAACTGATACGAGTTTCAGGTCACTGGTTATACCGTCAGGTGCCTGCGTATCTCAAGTGGATGGACGACGTGGAGACCGCCCAGGTTGGGTACAGTGCCCAAGAGGAAAAGGACGTCGACCATATTCATCACAAGAAAGAAGAAGAGAAGCAGAAGTCCCTTATCTTAAGCCAGTGACTTAAAACTACTTCAGGTTGAATTCACACTTTGGCTCAACAAGCAAAAAAGGAGTACTCTCATCATAAACGTTAGGAGTCAACCTCAGGTTAGATTAGGTTGTAGTGTCTGACTGCTAAGGGCGGTCACACTTGGACCAGAGTAGGCCCATTGTGATACCACGTGGATTGATTTCTCCTAACATCGAAAGAAGTTGGTGCTTGTAGTGAAGCAATTTAGCTGGCCTATGCTGGCGCTGTTTAGCTAATTGAGGTTATTGAAATAGCAGACCCCTAGGTGTAGAAACCTACGACTAGCCATAGCGCTGCAGGAGCAGAGTAGGTGATGAGTGTTTTCTTCGTCCTCTTCATCCATGCAGCTTCTGCAATAATCATTATATGGGGCACCCGTCCTCCGAACATGAGTGCCAATTGCACAGTGTCTGTTTATGACTACAATGAGAGTCCTTAATGAGCACTTGCTGAGTCTAAGTAGACTGAGTGACAGTCTTAGGTTAAGTGACGGCCAGATTTCTTTTGTTTTAAGACAGGTGGTTATTGTTGGTTCTTAATTATGTGACTCTTTAAAAGATTGTAGGCTGTAGCGATCGGCATGGAAGGTGGTACTCCTGCTATCGATAGGGATGAGGTTATACCGGTTTTGCAGTTTCCTGGTATGTGACAGTGTTCCGGCACCCACATGAGGTGAATGTTAAAATGCTCAGCCAACTCGTTAAGAGACAGCCTGCAATTAAGGGATGTTTTTGAGTAAAACATGACATTGTCCAGGGATTTTATAGCGGCCCAGATGGTGATATCACGTTGTTTTTGACCCATGACAGCGCCTCTTTAATCGCTATGGTTTCTGCCTAAAACGCGCTACAGTGATGGGGCAGGGAGTTTCAAGGAGATACCAATGTTGAGATCTTGGGAATATACACCCGCACCCACTCCTTCGTTAGTCTTCCATCCGTCTGTGAAAATACGCAGAGGATCATGCAACGTCTGTCTATCAGACACCCTGTCCAATCTGGAGGGAATGCTGATCGAGAATTTCTTCTCGAAGATAGCCTGGGGTAGGGTTAGGCGGTCAGTGTCGCTAGGAAGGAAGTTAAATTTCTTGAGAATGATTGAGTGGATTGAGTTCTGACCGCAATCGGAGTGTTTTGAGTCTCAAGGCGGAGGAGTCGGCACATGTCGGTTCGTCAGTAAAGTAGGGGTTTCCAATAAGAACTTGGTAACTTTTTTGAATAAAACGCAAACAATTTGAGATATTTCAAAACGTTACTATCGTCGTGAAGTATAATCAAAGCATTTGTGAATGGAACTCGATTTCGATCATTAGACTACCGCGGCCACGGTCGATTTGTTGGACCCAATTTTTAATGACTCGGCCACACATTTGGGCGATGCGGCCGCTATTTTGCGTTCACTGGTAGCTCTGATCTCTTCCAACGTCTTGGGTTGGGTCGGGCCCCATTGAAAATAGTCAAGCGGCATTAAATCGCACTAACGAGGCGGCCAATCGACTGGACTATTTCTTGAAAGAACACGCTCTCTATACTTACCCTTCAATAAATCAATTGTAACGTATGCTGTATAGTTTGTGGCACCATTCTGTTGAAACCCCATGTTGTCCAAGTCCATTTCTTTCAATTCTGGCCAAGAGTAACCGGTAATCATGGCGCGGCCATTTACAGTAACGTGAAGATCGTTATCGTCAACGAAAATATATATTTTCGATAAGGTGGTGATTCATGAAGCACATATGAATTTTTACTCGACTAATAACGTATATTTCGTTTATTGACTAACCCATTGAACTCTTAAAACTATGGTCACCGAGCCCGAATTTCGCTAGAAAATTTGTATAATTAACAGACATTGTTCGTTTGTGTGCTTGACTATGACAGTTGACAGTTTGATGATTAGTGAATGAGTGCGTTCACAAATAAAATTCAAAGTTGTCAAGTCCTTTTTTCAGAACCCTTTATTTACCTTCACTTATTGTATATACAGACAATCACTTTTCTTCTAAGCACAAAAAATGGCGGTGACGGCTGCACACACAACAAGAGTGGCCCGGGTGCACATAGGATTGTGGCCATACTTTGAGACTGATTTTCGTCTCATATCGACTGCTTGCATTACCCCAAGTCTCAAGGTCGAGCCACCATACGCCAGACTTGCCTTCCACATGTCTCCTAACTCACGACACCTGATAAAACCGAGAAAATCAGAAGTGATGAGAATAATTTAAGTTCTGCAGCGAACTTGACTGTATGCGACCGCCACCGTCATCGCGGCGAATGATAATGAACGGTGCAAATTTACCCAGAAAGTTCGGGACTCCTTTAGAGAATGCAAATATTAGCTTTGAGTTACGTCTCACTTAGAACCTATCCAGAACCAACGGTGGCTGCTGAAAAGTTCACCGAGATGTGTTCATAAAGTTGTGCATTCTTAATGAAAAATCCAGATACGAACTGAGAAGTATTCGCGAAAGTTTGCCCCGTTTGACTGTGAAATTTGTGCCAATTTATTTGCATTCGTCTGTGCAAAGTACGAGGAGTCTATGTGACCTTTAAAGAGGGGCTGCTGCAGTGCTGCCGTGCTGGTGCTATGAATTATCAAGCGAAGAATGGAATCATTGCACGGTGGTGCAGTTGGAGCGTATAACAGTGTATCTAAAGGATGCCTTGCTGACATGCGGCAGGCAATCTTGCCGGGGGGTGAATTGAAATGAATTTCTTTGCGATGAGTACACGATGTCATTACTCAGAGCTTTTTTAAGATAGATTCTGGACTTGTGCATCGCAATAACATTGGTCCTTTGGCAGGAAGGGAAGGATGTCATGCGTCATCTTGACGATGGGAACTCAATCACCTGATCTCTAGCCTTTGCCAAACAAATTCTAGCTTGTAGAACCGACAAACCACGCACACCACAAATGTTTTATGTTGTTTTTCAAGCGCTTCAAACTGCACACGCGGTCCATGAAAAACACTCACACTCAACTTTGAATTGTCACTGTGGCCAATTGGCCTGACAGATTGACTCGATGATTGCTTTTCTGAAAGCTATGTTATTTTACTTGATCTCTGCATTCTTGTTCTCCTTCAGTTGTAAAATGAAAAAAACGGGCTTATGCTATGTTTCGGGGTCGAATTCTCCAGAGACTCTAAGAGAAATAGCGAACTGATGTAATCGTAGCTGGGGCTATGTCCCAGGACACAACAGTTCCAGGCAACGAAGAGCATGCATTCAAAAAGGGGCGAGTTTGACACTGGTTCAAAATCAAAAACACCCCATCCCACTGAATACAGTCAAATTGGTGCTTATGACGAAAGCAAATGACACAATTGTTCTTCCAGATCGTGGTGCGTCTTTGAACCAGAATGGAATGAACATAGTACTTTGGAAACACAATTTCCAAAGCTTATTTTAACACACTCCTCAGCTCAAACAGACCTCCCCGGACCTGCCATTCTAAACGTGCCGCCTTATTAATTCTGTCTGCTGCCAAGTCTAATTGCAGCCCGTACAACATCAGCAGCTCTTCCTCATCCGCATCGTGATGAAATGGGAACGGCATACATCCCCAGGACATTTCGGTGAAAATACCAATTTCCCCTCGTTTGGTCCGTATCAAGGGGATTCATCCCGATACAAATTTGATTTGATGTCTGATTGCTTGTGAACAACAGAATGAACAAAAAATTTGAATTAAAACGAGAACGACGAACGACTAGCAGGCACACACGCGCCAACACGCCCCGCGGACCGAACACATTGTCAGCTCGTGCCATCAAAGGATCCAAGACGTAAACATCGCTTTGCAGCAATTTCCGTAATTCAATATCCTGCCAGGCAGCAGCCTTGTGCAGTGGGGGCAAATGGAGCCGGAATAAATTCGGAAAGCCCCTTGAACCGTGAGAGCTTTTTCCGCGGATTCATAAACCGCCGCTCCTTTGAGATTTAAATGCAAGCCGACGGAGGTGACTTTCGGCATCTCAGTCGCAAGGACAAAGGACGTGGGCGAATATTTCCCCAAAATGCAGAAGGATCAGGCTCAAGTCCCCTTAATCCACTCTGGGTGTCCCGCTTTGTAAGGCTTAATCCACAAAGCAAGTGCAGTGGCAGTGGTTGCGCTGGTTAGAGCTACTCACTGCGGTTGTGCCTTCGTGCCGGGGCGCATGGCTTACCCCTTGGTCCCATCGGTGGCTTTGTGAAATGAGAAAAATTCAATTTGCTCCTGAAATGGCAGCCATTATTTACATCCCAGAAGGCGATGGGGGCCGCATAGCCAATGATTAAGAAAACCACATTCAGAAGCGGGTCAACAAGTGCCATTGTGTTTGTCTTCGCCGTTGTTATGGTCTTCCACCAAGCAGAACGTCCCCGTGGAACAACAGGGACATTATCAGATCGGAGACGGTGCGGAACTGGTAAACGTCGTTAATTGTCATTAATTGTTGTCATGATGCGGCACGGTGAAGCGTCGTTAAGTGCGTAGCTAATGAACGGGGGTTCACATCGATTTGGGACTTTGGGCAGGACTGTTTGTGGAGGTGGAGATTGCTCGTCCTTCTGCTTTGACCGAAACATCAGGTTGTGAGCCGCAATTTTTGGTGATCATGGCAACTTGGGAAAACATCCCTGTATTGCCCCATGGAACACCTGTTGCTCAACAATTTGTAAGAAATGGTGCGAGAGCTCACCTAAGGATGGTGGGCATGAAACGTACGCCTTTGCAGTCGAGTCAGAATATTCATGTGACACCTGGAGAAAGATATAGCCCCTTCGCTGTGCACCCTTCGAAAGATGGACGGTAAGCAAACTACCACAAGTGAAGCTTAGTGCAGCTTTGGTTCCACATGCGTCGAATGTAAAATAAAAAGAATAACTGAGAACCCTTTATAATGTACCAAGGTATGCATGCAGTCCGGAAGTAAAAAATCCGTCGACTCTACTGGCATGGCCACATCCTGCACACGGATGACATCAATGGTCCAGCAAACATGTTCTATGCCTTTGGTGGTCTACAAGCTTCCTGTTGTCCAATTTATTGCGGGACGATGACTTGGTCCTGATTACTGAAAGCAGCGTGCCCAGGACCGTCGGCGATTGAAGGCAGCCTTAGACTCTCCATCGGCCGATGAATCAATACGCACCTAACTAGACTCATGGCGCTGTACAGCCTGTAAAGTTCGTGCATTTTTTTTCATTTCCAGAAGCCATCAACGCAAAGAGGACTAAAGATTGAACGCAGAACTTTTCTCCCGAAAAGACCACGTGCGTCTTCTTCCGCTCTTGGGATAGTCCAGGTTTCCGCGCCATAGAGCAGAGCAGGGAGAGAGGGCTCTACTACTTAAATGCCCAAGCCCAAAGAATCAGCGGTTGGCAAGAGTTGTTCTGCGTTGAATCTCGATACTGATGTTGTTCGTACAGCCTTGGTAGCCGATGTAGATGAAGTCTTTAACCACCTTGAAGTTGGAGCTGCTTATGGTGACGTTCTGACCGAGTTGTTGGTTTTGTGTGTCCTTTCATGGTTTTCTGATTTTGATAATGGTTAAATATCCAATTTATAAGTGTTTCATCGAAACATTATTTCTTGCAACAATGCAACAAGGCTTAGCTCGTGGGTTCGAGTGGATCGAATTGTCGGAAATGAAATGACTTACATATCCAGAACGCCTTTTCAACGTGCTCTATATGTCAGTGGAGTCCCATTGAAGGAGGTAAACAAGTTTAAGCACCTCGGAATTTTTACGAATACAAGCTGCCAAGAATTTCTTCGTGCTGTCATGGGAATTACTTGGTCCGATAGAGTGATCAACACAGCAGTCTTCCAAGACCGATTAGTTATGTAGGTTAGGTTATCGGCTATCGGCTTGGACTCACATAGACATGCTGGTCCATATTGCTGGTTGAAGACCACTGTAGACTTATTTAGGCAGAATATTCCAGTGGTTTTAGCAAAGTTTATGAGATGTTGTGGTTTTACGACAGCTACATCGCTTAATGATTTAAATAATACCTAGAGCTGTGTAACACGTTTTGGCCAAGTCTAGGCGGAAACAGAGGAGATGCTCCAGAGTTTCAACCTTCAACCTCCGCTTTTTCGTCGTTCCTGCATCTATCTGTGGGAATCAGGCTTAGTATATGAACGTGGTGGTGGTTGTGGCCTGCAGTGACTCATAATGGTACACTGCAGTTTTTCGGAGCAGAACATTTTGTTTTTGAGGCATGAATTAGTGTAGCTCCGCGTGTTGTTTGCTCTTAGCTGGTTCGTCAGCTGTTTCATTTCCATGGTATCCCATATGTCTAGGACCCACAAGATGGAGACTGCATTGCTACTACTGTAGTTCTGCAGTTGGTTGAAGGAATTCAGTACTATTTTAAACTAGACCAGTATGTAATAGCTTTCTAGAAGATTATACACTGAATATGCACCGACAGCAGCAGGCGCCTTTGCGAGAAAGCGCGCATCGTCTTATTGACGGCATCCGCAACCACCCAAACATGGCTATAAGGGATCTGGGAAGTTCGGACGCCGGGTAACTATTCCTAAAAGCGATGACATCACGGTGACCATCGCAAGGACATCAAGCAACAGACTATATGACTTCTATGAAAGTAGTGACAACAGTCACCACCGCCGTCCAACAAAGAAACATGGAATTGAACACCCAGGTGTTAAGGATCTTCATAGACACAGTGAGCCTCGTAAGCATTGTACATCTGTTGCGTCCCTATTGTTGAGCCAACTCGCTAGCTTAAACTTTAGGTATGCAAGATCAATTGTATTGTTTTTGTTCGAATAAATTGAAATGATTGTACTGCCGTGTTGTTGTTAAAGGAGCTGCTTCTTTAACCAGAAAGGGTTATACTTCAATGGCTTAGTCAAGTGGCACGAGCATCCCTATCATCATGATTTTCAAAGTCTGCCTCGTACATCATCTCGGCTATCTGATAACCTTCAGTGAGCGTACCCACTCCACCTTACTGCACTGCACCCAAAATATGCTGAAGTTCCCTACAAATTTCGAAGCCCTTCATTTCGAAAGTACATTAAACACTTAAGTAGTTAAGTTCACTTCCGCCATCAAACAGCCCGCAGTGAAAACTTTCTCTAATCACTCAAATTGCCTTGTGAACAGATTGAATCAAAAGTTATTGGATTCAATTAAAATCGAATTAGGCTCAAGTCAAGGGGAAGATTAAACGAAAATAGTCTTGTTTTCCATAAAATCACGAAGGATTTCGATTGGCACGAGTGCACGAGTACACACTTGAAGGGAACTCCTTCTTCCGCAATTCGTTCGCGGTGAGCTCAAATGGAACGATAGTTTATTTCAAAGGGAAATTCTTGCTCGCGGCCGAAAGTACTCAGAAGGCGGTTTTGACGCTCCTATAAACCGGCCGCGACTTGATGGTCGATGGGAGTTTTGTGAGAAAGGAAGAAATTGGAGTAGATTGAAGAAGTTGCCAACACTCTGTGTATTGGACAAGGTTCTTTATCAGTTTCGTTGATCCGGAAGTCTGATTAAGTTCAATCACTTTGGTGAATCTCGCAAAACGCTGTCGACAGACAAACAAGTGACTACTCGCTTATTTGTATAAGCTGAGCTCCACTTAGCAGTGGCCCGTGGCCTTTTGGGTATGTGCGTCGACCCCATGGCACTTGAACCTCGACGTCGTAGCTTTATTACCTGGTCTGTGCGACAAAAATAAGTTTCGCGGCCCCACTCCTTTCGAGTCGCTGACAGTGCTCGAAGAGTATTTCCTGTCTAGAAAAAGCTTCTCAAACTTGCCCGTTCGGAGTCGGCATATAACTGAGATCCCTTCCACTCGCTAGAGAACAATAGCTCACAAAACGAGATTCACCGCCCTGTGAATCATCATATTCTACCGAGAGAAGTTCATTGCGTTATCCTACAATATTTGAATCCATTTGTAAGGTCTGATGAAGGATGAAATGTGTGCCTAGTGTTGGAAACTTTCTCAAAACTCGTGAGCATCAGTGTACATGGACAAGCCGATGCTTTGTCATATGACTCGGACATCCAAGCTCTCGAGAAGATCATGCAACACGGACGCAACTAGGCTCGATTTTCTAGTAGACCCATTAGTTGCTTGCAAACGAGGATGCTAATGACGTGTTGAGCAGAACACGAAAGAGGGTAAACGTATGTGTATATAACATCAACTTAGTCAGAGACTTCGTCTGACTCGAGACTAAACAAAGGAAGGAAGATACCCAGTGATGGCTCTAGCTGTTGATTGAGGTTCAGGTCCAACCCTGCGCCACACAAAGAATAATCAGAAAAAATGCTAGCCATTTGGTTTTTTGAGACTATTCCCTAATAAAACTGATGTACATAGATGACAGCAAGATTCGTCGACTTCAGTCGAAAATATGTCTTCGTTGACCTAAAAATAAAATATAAAAAAGTAGTGAAAGTAGACATTCTTTTATTTATTGAAGTGATCGGTTGTAGAGTGTATTGCAAGGAAAGAGAGTGATTCGAGACTTTTGGATGTGTTAAGGGGGCGTTTGGACGTCGAGAATTATTCTCACCCAACATTTTCACGGGAGAAGTACAAGAAAAGAATGGAACCACTAGCGGACGTGGTGTTTGTAATAGCGGTATGCGTTAGCATACTCATCTGAAATCAGTCAGATAAGTGTGGTCCCAAGAGCTGGAACACCAAAGTAGACGAGATGGTCACTGTGTGTCGAAGTGTGCCTTTCTGTTCATCGACTTAAAGACTGCACATGAAAACATGCCCATAGACTGTCAATGCAGCACCATGTCTACTTGTGACTATGACGAATTCTTGCTGCTCCCTCACGGTTGTTCTTGAACTTACCGAGAGCTTTAACGTCAAATCGACTCTCTGCCATGTTACCTAATCACCATGCAAGACTTACAGACTGTCACTAGGGGTCTACCGGGTCCGTTTAGTTGTTAGCTTACACGGATGATATTGACGTATTCGAGTCGTCCATAAGGGCGACTAAAGGGGACCTGGCGATGAATGAGAGACAACCAGAAGATATGTTGTCCTCAAAAATGGACACATAGTGGATCGAGGGCTTCGAGGTTTCCTCGACATAGGTTCTATAATAAACAGGTGGATAATACGTAGAATAACTCTTGTCAATAGATGCTTCTGTGAGTTCAACCAAAGTGCCGCAAATCAGTAAAACGCGTCAGCATTGTGACTCTGCAGAATGTCCTTGTGTGTGGATGGACAATTTTCAGTGTCTAACTAAGCCCACTGTGGCGAATACGTAACATTTTTCAAATGTTTTCTTGTAAGAGGATGTTTACAGAAGACGCATTCTCAACAAAACATTGTGCGAACAAATTTTGAAAAGGTTTCAATTCAATTTCACTCACATGCCAAGCAGAAATCCGGTGAAATTTGTTTCTCAGAAGTGTATCCATAGTTTATGCTAAGTAGTCTTAACAGCTTAACTAAACTCACGTCCAAGCAAAACACCGAATGCCCCATCTGTCTAACTGAAGATAATGCCGCTCGCTTCCCATTTACCAGCCACTGCCAAATCTAAAGGAAAACATGTTCATTTCCTCAAGGTCTACCATTGTATCAGAACTTCAGTACCGTAATTCTTGGAAAGAATCACACAGAGTCGCCATTCACCGCTTCTCACATGCAAAATACCAAAATGGGTCCTAAACTGAGAATCATTCCCTTTTTTCCCAGAAGCAGCACTCAACGAATTCATTCATATTCATCGTTCTGAATGGACTCTGTCCACCCACCGCCCACCGCCCCAATTTGCACTGCCATGCCGAGAAAAAAAAGGTGAAAAGGCCCTTAACCGAAACGAACCCGAAGTGAACACGCCTGACGCCGAGTCGAAGGTGCAACGATGATTGAACACTTTGAGGGGACGCCACTTCGGAGGGAGCACGAGACCATCAGTTGGACATTTTTTAAATGTTTTTTTTCCACTTTCCGGTAAGTGTGTCCCGTCGAATTGGAATGCTTGCAGAATTGCGAATCGAATTGGAGGACACGCTGAGGGAGCTATCATCGACGAAGTGCTTTCGGTTGAACGCGTTTCCATGGCAGATGAGTTCTCTCAAAGAGAGGAGAGGGAAGCCCTTCTCCCCGATTGGGGAAAGTTTGAGTTTTGGGAATTCACAAAGAATTCCGACGAAAAGGTCACGGTTTTGTGTTTCCTTTTGTGGAAGAGGGTGGCGCTTGTGCGGGAACAGATCTATCCTTCGGGGGTTCGATGGGTGGCAGGTGGTCCATTAATTGAGTTGTTAAACCAAGGAGCTAAGTGGAGCGCAGCCTTATGTGGGGAGTTCATTAGGATGAAAGGCCAAGGTTGCGATGTGTCGACGGATGCAGTGGAAGTGGGTGAAGTTAATGAAGATACATGATACGGGGAAGCACGAGTCATAAACAAAACCGAAGACAGTCTTCGATACAGCCATTATTCATACAGAAGATGAAAGGGTGCTTTGATGTGACTGGATGTTGTTTATGTTGGCTGCGGTCAACTGCGCTGTTTTTAGTCTTTCAGTCGTCAGTCGTCAGTCGTCAGTCGTCAGTCGTCAGTCGTCAGTCGTCAGTCGTCAGTCGTCAGTCGTCAGTCGTCAGTCGTCAGTCGTCAGTCGTCAGTCGTCAGTCGTCAGTCGTCAGTCGTCAGTCGTCAGTCGTCAGTCGTCAGTCGTCAGTCGTCAGTCGTCAGTCGTCAGTCGTCAGTCGTCAGTCGTCAGTCGTCAGTCGTCAGTCGTCAGTCGTCAGTCGTCAGTCGTCAGTCGTCAGTCGTCAGTCGTCAGTCGTCAGTCGTCAGTCGTCAGTCGTCAGTCGTCAGTCGTCAGTCGTCAGTCGTCAGTCGTCAGTCGTCAGTCGTCAGTCGTCAGTCGTCAGTCGTCACTATAATTATTTGGGCAGTGGCAGTGACACAATATACATTCACCAACCGACTTTAAAAGTTGCTTGCCTTTTGCCAAGAAGCGGGAGGCAGAAAAGGCGAACCCGGATGGGTGACTGCGCGACTGCGACTCCGTTCTGACATGGTCACCACATCCCACAGAGCAAACAGTCAACAAAACGTGGTATTTGACCACCCATCCGTCGTCGGTTCCTCACCAGCTCGCTCCTGAAACAAAACCACACACTCAGGCCCAGCTCCGGGGAAAGTCGAGCAATTCCATTACATTTCTTTTCTCTTCGAAACCTCGTTTGCAGTTGTTGTTGACTTTGCGACGGCGACAGGAGAAAAAGTAAACTTTTCCGCTTCCGCCACGATGCCTCTGTGCGGTCTCGGGGGAAATAACTTTTCAGAGATTCCATTCTTGAACTAGACTCGACATCAGCATCCATCGAAAGGGAAAAACAAAGCACACCTGGCTGCCGGAGGTGAGACATCCGAACGGGGTAGTGGCAAGAGCCAAACATCCACAGGAGGCCTATTCAAATAATCACAAAAAATGGGAGCGAAAGGAAGAGCTGGGACTACCTGGATGATGTTTGCTTAGGTAACGACAAACAATATTTAATTAAATGAGGGCCCAAACTTTGGCCTGGCGGGCGCTCATTGATTGGTCATTTGGGTTGGCCATGCGAAAGAATTGTTTTATCCATTATTGAGCACGACACCTGAGGGGGATGTGTGTGTTGGAAATTGAACAGGCTGGTTGGGGATGTGAATTGTGGATTACTCCTGTTGATGCCTGAGTGATTTGTGGGTGCAATGGGTTGTTATGCCCCGATATTTGTTGGAAAATAGAGAAGTTGTTGTGCATTTTTTCGTCAATATTTATTCAATACATTCCCCCCGTCGATGGAGCTTCGTGAGAGGGCATAAAACTTGTGGAAAGGTACTCGAGAACCGGAAGAGAGGATATCGAGCATTGTAAAAGAATGAAAGAAAAACTTGCTTATACTCCGGAACATAATCGCTCAACATTAATTTCTTTTTCTTGACAACTGTCACCGGGGGGCTCTAAGGACTCCAAAACAACCTTGCCTTGCTCAAATGATTAGAAATGCATCGAAGATACTGCCAATGAAATGAGTGGGCAACGAAGCGTGAGCTTTTAGAGACGCAGATAGAAGCAAGGATGAATAGGAGTGTTAGAAGTAGTACATTCTCGCCTTGCTTCTCTGTGCACTGGATACATCCAAACGGATCCCTAAGGCTTTCCAAAATATTGTAAATCCTATATTCAGCAGGAAAAATGTAGGATTCTGATAACAACATTTTTGATATCGGTCCAGCCAAACCTATTCCATTGATGGAAAGGTCTTAAAACAGCCATTGACACAAGTTAATGTAGCAGTCAGACCAATGGTTATGATGCGCACCTGAAAGCTGTCCAACCTCATCGAATAGTCTATGCACGGTTGGTCCAGAATGGGCATTGAGTCCCGTCGTGACCATACATGCGGAGATATTTCAGTTTGCGTACAGAATCATCATCGTGTAGTTTCTTGTCAAGGAAAGCAATCCACCTATGGGGCACCACATAGCACCTCATGGCTAATCACCTCCGTAGCACTGGTCATGCGTGCGTCCACACTGCCCTCTGCAGACCTTGCACCAGAGGACATTGCCCAAAATGCTGCCTGAGAGGAAAAAAAAACCGAACGATGAGCAAGAGTTCACGAGACTGTGGGCTTCTTCAACTGGAATGAGCCTCGTGCCTGATTCACAGCCGCCACACGTACCACGCTCAACGTACACGCATCACTGGCTCAAGACGACGTGAATTCATCATGCACCCCAAAAGTGTCATTTATCAGTCGTTTGCCAACGTTTGCCTTGTCGGAGCCGTTCACATCACAACTCCTACATCATCACCGCAACAAGATGTCGACTGCAAATGAACCCAGCCAGCACCGCGTGTCCTGCGACTCCATTGTCATCCTTTGAAATATGATAATAACCCAGTTGATGTTTTCGCATTCTCCGACAGCCGAAAAAAGCACAAACGACGCTCCTTAGTCGACTCATTGTTATCGCATCTTGGCCAGGTTCACACGACGCTCGTGCGCGTGTTTGTGCGCCGCTATCAGGCAGAGATTTACACATCAGATACATTAATTTGAGTTGTTAAGGCCCGAAATTACATCAAGCAACAACAATGTTTCATTCTGTTGCCAGAGCAAACAAACTTTCCGCCAAACAAGTGTGTAACCACGCCGAGAGGACCGACGAGATGATGCTGTGCCTGTGAACAAAACAGCGCAACAACAGCACAAAGCCTCCAAGACGACAAACACGCCTTTTTTGTCCCGGGGAAATAGGATTCCCTCTCAGACATTTATGCAAATTGAAAGTAATGATGTTGGATTTATTACATGCCTAACGTATTCCCTCTTTCCGTTTGCGACGAGCCGAGTTCGGCGGGGAGCATGAAATCCTCCGTAAATTGACTTTTACGATGAATATGTGATGTTCTTGGGCGGGTGGGGTGAGTGACTGTGACATGCAACAGAGGAGGACATCAACAAGTCCACGTTTCATCGATATGCGTTGCTACTTGTCACCGCGCGTATACGAGCGCCACCGTGTGGCATCCCTCTATTGGTTTGTCGTAAAAGTTCATTCGATTCGGAATTAGGGTACGGCATGCGTTGCATGAATTGGCTCGTACTCAGTCTTGGTTGGGTGAACGCTTTCAGGTTTAGCGGTGTTTTAAGGGAAATTTTAAGAGAATTTTGTAAAATGTTGACTTTTGACAAGAAGTTTCGTTACGGAATTTTACGTAACGTGACATCTCGTGATGTGTTAATGGGATCGTCAAGATTATAGTCTTTGCCAGAGCTCACTTAGAAACTAAGCATAAATCTTCAATTTGAAAACTGAGTCTTCAACTACTCGCGAAGAACCGCTGAGGCTATTTGAAAATTGCAAAAGGATAAGGGACCGAGTATAGAACCCTGGTGTACACTATTGCGAATATGACAAAAGGCCACAGCTTGGAGAGTTTCAAAAGCTACGAGAATAGAACAACTTACTAGTGCTTTTACAAGCAGTTTAACGGGGAAAGTTTTCACTAGACTTGTTCAATAGACTAGGCACCAAGCCCGTCACTGGTGGTCTACAGCAACATATTGGGCTTAAAGTGGCTGATTTCTCTGGGTTCGACGGATGAAAATTGAATACTTTATATACAAGCGTTCGATTATTAGTCTAAATTTAGTGTCAATTTGGCAATATTTAAATAAGCATACTCGTAATAGTTGTCTCGCTGCTCACCTTTCTACTTTCTTGTCCAGTTTTAGTAAAATAAAAATACTTGTCGCCAGAAGACCCTGAAGGCCTGGAAAAGAGTTATTACACATCCGGTGCCTTGTGTCAGTTTGACACAATGTGTTAAGGCCTTCAAATAAGGTTCTAGCTAGTGTTGTGACACTTCTTCCGTTTTTTCTCTATTCGATTGTTCAACTTTTAGCTATGAAATATTTCAGATTTTTTTTTTTTAAATTCCTGCAAAGTGTATAAGTACGAGCGATTCCGAACAGTTTGAGTGGGAAACCCGAAGCTAGCGATGATATGCCCGAATTCGCGGAAGATGATACAGATTTTACAGATTTAACAAGCGAGACTGAAATTGTTTCCGTAGATTTTAACAGTGATGCTGATTTTATCAGACAGTAAATGCTTTTGAGAATCTCTGCTGAACCGGACAACGCTCTAAGGTCGAAAGACAAGAAAATTCAGTATTTGCGATCCAATGACACCCTTTCCATCAGTCTCTACAATCGAGTTCGCTTCTCTTCAAGGTTGGTTTGGAGTGTTTAAGCGCTTTCATTTAACATTTTTGCAGAGCCAAAATCATTTGCGAAATCTTGCATAAACAGTGACTGCGTTTTTGCTTTTTTCGATCCAGTCGAGAATATTGTGGTACACATTACCAATTTGTACTGTGTTCACAATCATGACTTCACGTGGAAGCCGGGTTGATGTGAATTAAACGACCGCTTTTTATAAATTTTTCTTGTTGGCTGAAGTATACTGGTCGAAAATCGAAGCATCTGATGAGCTTTGGATAGCTAAGCATGGGCCACCAATTTTCGACAGTGTAACTTATTTACGTTCGAGCCATTAGCTAATCGATAAGACTCGATAACTGAGAAACTCGTTCTTTGGCAGACTCTCCTGTCTCGAGCAGAAATCGCTCTACTGAACCGTAGGAGATCCTCGTGACTGCGAGCGACATCCCGTTTATATTGAAGTCGCCTGTCCACTGTTCGGTGTACGACAAGGCAGATTACAGGACATCCGTGTGGATCCTGCATTAAGCCAATTGTGTCGAGATAGAGGAACGCCTCGGGAGGAATAAAGCCGGTAAGATGCATTCTCTCATGGTACATAACGTTGGGGTAATAATCCCCAAAGACAATAGCTCGCGCAATGTGCCTTCTGGTCAGCTCAATAATAAAATTATCTGTTATCTTGTTGAGGTTTGCATCGTTGTACAGGATCTCATTGGGATAGTACTTCTTGTACTCACACTCAAGTGTGCGATACAACCAGAGACAAGTCGAAAACATTATCTTTCGAACAACCTCATCTTCTCCATCTGGGAAGGACTCACGTTGAATCACAATGGACAATGGTATACCATGATTGGCCTTATGAGGGTCATGTAGCAGATAACCTTAATCCTGGTATCAAGTTGGATGCTGTAAAACTCGACATAATGTTCAGCAGTGTGTACACGATAAGCTGGCACCTATTTGTTCGCCATTGGTCCAATCTGTGGATTCAGCGCTTCAAAGTTATGTGTGCTCCTGGCAAATTTCTGACGAGTCGTTGAGTTGCTTGAGTAGATAAGCAACTGCTGCCATGTCGTGGACGATGCAGCTTTCGACAGTGCATTTCGTCTAAGCCTGGGAAATATACCTTCAAACTTTGGATACTGGCCGACCCAACATGTGACAAAAACTGTTCACCAGAAATCAATCAAGCTCTGTTCCGGATTTGTCCCATTTCTTTTTCATGCACAACTTATGTGAACACCATATCAAGGGTAGGACACGAACATCACACGGTATACAAGCGGCAGACATTTTTCGTCGTTCGCCAGACCCAAGTTCGTCGAATTCACCCTATTCCTCTTGCTACATCCTTGACCGCAATCCTTCCGTGTCCAGCGATCCTTTGCTGTGTCTCGAACGCCCTTGTGCTTTAGGTCGGTTGAGACCTGGATCACTGCCTCTAGGAACAAAGGCAAGGAACAGCTCTGTAGACAGAGCTTTTTTGGCTAAGTCCACTAGCCACCTGAGTAAAAGTGAGAGTTTTATCCCGCGTTGGCTTTCTTAGTTGCCGAGAGGGTATTGTCCTTAGATCTCACACTTTCGACTTCTTTTGGAGGGGTTTTCGTGTAAGCTAAGACCTTTTCCTTTTCTCCAGTTTCGCCTTAGCGATTTGCGA
Organism: Eristalis arbustorum; assembly: GCA_916610145.1. Lineage (NCBI taxonomy): Eukaryota > Metazoa > Arthropoda > Insecta > Diptera > Syrphidae > Eristalis > Eristalis arbustorum. Next base: position 12,852,399 of record OU744318.1, read on the forward strand.
ATGTGGAATCTAGCTTGACGAAACAGTCAGGAGCCATGCGCAGCTCGTCTAGTCTCTTGAAAATACAAGAGAAATCAGTTGTCTCTACTACGCATCATATTTAGGCGCCAGAGTCGGCGTTGTCTGCTTCCTCTGCGGTGGTATTGTTGGCAGACATGAATCGTGTTCTCTCGACTGTGTACTTTTTGAAAGCTATGATACCTAACTTGACAAGTCGATCAGTAGAGGTAGTGGCCGTCAGAAGCTCAGTTGCTTCATGACTGCTCCGATCTGTTTGAATCCAAACCGGCCCAATATTCGAAGCAAGTGGTGAACTATGAAGAAAATCATTGCACTCACGAAAACTCACTCCACGATTAGCTAATGCGTCTTCAAAGATTTATCAAAAGTTCTCACGATTTTATATCACCCTGATATCGGCAACAACCCAAAAAAGAAATAAAACTTCTATCGAAACTGAATCCCAATTGTGTATTTATTTACGGCACCAGTACGTCACCCTAAAACAAGACCGCACGATAAAAGTGGCTACAAAAAATGAATCCACTTCAATGCCTGGTGCGGAAAGTATCACTGAAGTAGTAAAAAATGGGTACGTGACAAAAGGTCGTGTTGTTCCGGGACGACGTGCAATTAACGAGTTTATTTTAAGAATTTTTCGGCCCGCGAGAGGAGGCAGATATTCTCCTCATTCAATTTGCAATTTCGATGAATTGCATGCAATTACGGCAGAACGCATTTAACAAAAAGGAATTTCCCATCGCTGGCGATGGGCTTAATCAACTTAAAATTTACGACGAGTGGCTGAGAATGGGAGTGCTGAAGGAGAAGCAGTTCTCGGGGATGGTGTCGGCGTGGGGGTGCGATGAATGGCTGCAGCTCTGTGCTTCCGGAATCTTCAGCTGTATTTAAACTTTTGAAACAGCATTCAGCGGAGGCATTAAGTGGACCTCTCAGACGTAATGAAACAGAAGTAATAAGGAATTTGAGATGAGTTTCAGGACGGGCATGAGCTTAAGTTCACAGAAGATTCTTGCTTGCTGCTGACGTTGGAGGGGAAGTTTTCTGAGTTATGCGTGTTCAAACTTGAACATGGTCTAGGGTGTGGTGTAGAAGCCACATAAATTGAGGGCGTTTACAGGCGGCTTATTGAAGCAGCAGTTAATTTACATCAGAGAACGCTGGTTCTTTAAGTTGTTACAAGTAACATGAAAAGTCTGCCCCGACCTCGTCGGCACACCTCAATCCGATGGTACAAATTTTTGGTGACGCTGAAGCACAATTGATGTTCTATGCCGTTAATGTGCCGAATTATCTTATCCTACATCGGCCTGATTGATACCATCTACAGCTATCTTGATGCGATCCATTGATATTTATCCTGTACGAATAACAACAGACTTAGGCCTATATTTACTGGACGAAAAAAAAAGCCTTTGTCCCTTGAAGAAATGGTGAGAAATTCCCCATCATGAGCAACTGAGGTCTTAGCCAAAGATGAGCTGATAAGGCATAAGTATGCTAGTTCCCCGAAAACCTGAAAGGTTATAGCTTGGAACGACTGATCCAAATCTATCTACAAGATGATACTAGACGGAGTACAAGGGATGTACAGGCAAGAGAACGAGATTCACTGGTCGGCGTTAAATGGACGTTTGATGTAATAAGGAAAGCCGTAAGGACCAGTGGTGAAATGAGTTTGCGATAATAGATCTACCCCATATGCGTGGCGCTACAGCCCGTAGATTGCCAGGACTTAGCTTCTCAGCAACCACACGTGTTGTTCTCTCTACAGCCCTACAGTCTTATGCCGACTCCGAAAGGCCAAGTTTGAGAAGCTTCTTTTTTTTTCCGCGGCCAGCCTGCCGAGAAACGTACACATCCGTTCAGTCTCGTTGCTACAAATCAACTCCCCTAAGCTTTCTTACTCCTCTTTCGACAACCCAAGGCATACCACGCTATCCCGATCGGATAGTCCATCTCTCCAACAAGAGGCGGCACGATAACAGCGTTGGACCAACCACTCCACAATGGAGTCCGCTAAATTTCCATCGGACCACACTAGGGACGGCCAGCGTCCTTGAAAACTAGAAGCCCAAGAGAACCACAACTAGAACCACAAAGGCCCAAACGCCCACCAAACAAGACAATCGATAGCCTCTTTCTAAGTGAAAACCTTCCAACAGTCCGAACCTATTTATAATAATTTTGCTATTGCATTGGTTTGATGGACGCAGAGAAATCCTACGAGCTTGGACGATTTTGCTGGACTTGATCAGATAGGCGTCGAGACTAGTGTTGAAGGTATTGATGCTCGTGTCAAGGATATCGATCGTCTTGCCGGCTTTCCGAGTATCATATGTACAGCCTCCGATGGCGGTAGTGATGAAGTCAAGTGTTGGAGAGAAACTCAGTGTGGGTTCGTTTTACATGGGCCCACTAACCGAAGCCGTCTGAAGTAAGTACACCGGCTCAGTACTGATCTGGACAAATCAGACAGAGCGTACTGGTCGTCGACATACTGGCCAATGGAAAAAAAAGTGCTCCTCCGCACACCACAAAAATGCATCATCACCCACCCAACGAACCCAGCAGACCGTGTCAGAAGTGTCAGAAGAATGATTGACGTAACTGCGTGTGCCATGAGAGTGCAAGGTAATCAGTACCTGACACAAAAACGTCTCGCGTCATCCATTTGTCTGCGAAAATTAACAAAAAAAACCGAATAAAATCCCGACAAAAGCATATTCCACATACGCCCGAGTGCCCATCACTCACTTCACAAGCATGTAATCATTTCACAAATCATGCCTGCATCTGAACTGTTCCCAGTCCTCTACCCCTAGCGACAAGACAAAAAAAACATGCAGAAGTTAAATTGATTGTCTTCAGAGAGGCAAGTTATTTCCGGCGACCTTACGGCCTCTTTCGCCGCTTCATCACTGAAAAATCCCTTACTGGCAAACATCGACTAATTTTCCGCTTCCGCCCCCAATTCGCAAACAGTTCATTACATCCTGAGATGATCCGGCCCGCCCTCCTAAGAGGAAGCACAGGAAAAAAAACCGAAATCACTCTCTCACTTCATTAATTTTCTTAATTACGAGGGGAATCCGTTGTTAAGCCTCGAAAAACCCATTAAACTGCTAAATTTCAACATCACCCGCAGACATTTTCCACTTCCGCCCATCTTTTGATATTTCTTTTGCTCTCTTGCTGGGGACCAAAAAGGAACTTTGCAAGCGGGTTTCGGGCTTGGCATCGCACAATTTTGCCGAAATCTCTCGGGCGGACGTAATTAATTGGCATCAGAGCACGCATAGATGCGTCCACCGAATGGGAAGCAGCAAACAAAGGGGCGCGTGATGTGAGTGGAGTCAATGGCGCCCAATGCTGGCACAGGTGACCAGTCGAAATGGGACCGGTTGACCGTTCGACACTCAGCACGTGGCCAGTGGCTTGTGACGCAACCATCGTTCATGGAAATCCACCTGCTTTTGGGGATCAATTAGTTGGGACAGCGCTGGGACCACTCAGAGTGAGAGCACCCCCAAGCGGGCATTATCAAAATATTATTTCTCAGACGTGTGCCCGGAAGGGGATTGCAGCAGCTTCAAAGGGATTTCGCATTGTCTTGCTCGAGTTGCCAAGGAACTGAAGGAATGTGTCAGGGTTCTTTTGGATTCAACTCGAAGGCGCTCAAAGGATGCCGAGCACTGTCCATGGGGTAAGCTACCCCTGAAAGGTAAATTGCTCCAATCAGGGAACAACGGGCGACCTCGTTTGTGAGGATTTACGACAGAGCATCGAGTGGTCAGTATGGCACTGGGGCAGATTAAGTCCGAACTCGGGGGGAGGCGACGACGAGATAATTGTGTTGGGGTACCGATTGTGAAGTGTTTGGATATTATTTTAACGAGATACGGGCTCTCAGTGTGCTGGCTTTGGGGGATTTTAATGAAGTTGCAATTGGACAGAGGACTGCGGGTGCGCTCCCTTTCATCTCTCTGTCGCAAGGCTAGGTCAACAGAAGGGTTTTGCAGGATTTCTGCGGACAGCATGATGCTGGTGTTAATTTGTGGACTCCCTCAGTCGTGGACTCGGTCTGCAGAAGTATGCTGGGGTTGGTGGTGGATCACTGATGTGGAATGTGCAGAATTGTGTCCCAAGGAGCCCTTTCTTCGAGATGAACATAATCAGGGAGTGGATCTTTATCCAGGGTTTGTCTTATTTTCTCCCACCTACCACTTTCACAACTACTTTGTCTATTGAATCCTGTTTTTGTGTAAAATGGCGAAAGTTGCAAGATTACCACGTCCAAGGATCAAATGCAAATGAAGCCGCCTCACTTAACCTGTGGCCAACCAAGTAATTTCCTCTTTGCGCCGGCAAACACTGAAAAAAAACTTTATTCGTGCTCCTGACCCTTGGAGGGAGCTCAAGGCGTCGAGTAACGATTAAGAATCCGTCCCAACTTTTGACAGTTTGACTGACGAGAGCAGTTGAAAATCATTACTCAACCAAATCGAATCGCATAAAATACCTTGACGCATAAGCATCCTTTAAGGCTCACCCACTTGACCACAATCAATCTTGTTCGCAGGCCAGTCACACCGCAGGACAGCACCCAATTGAAATTCATTGAAGCAATTGAATGACTTGTTCGCACGAACCCCGGGGGTTCTGCCCACAATCCGTGACCACGTGCCGCACAGTCAATCCACTTGGCGGGACACAGGCCCACTGCCGCCGACTGTGTTTGTGGATAACAGCCGTTTTATCGCTCAGCATGTCGTGCGTCAACCACAGGGGATGTTGTGTCATAATTAACCGATAAATGTGATAATTGCAAAGCGATTGTCATCGATGTTAGCCACAAACGCCACACCCCCGGACGGGCGGTCTGACGTATTATCCTGTGGCATGATGTATCGATTAATCTGCTCCGCACTCGCCGCCATTCGAATCGATCGCAATAAGTGTGTCAATTAGTCTTTGACCGACCGAGTGAAGTGCAAGTTGATTGGAAGCGCATCCAATCATGTCATTAGGCACGATTTTACGATTAACCGGACCACCGGAGGTCAGGGCGATTATCTTGACACTTTGTTGGGTGTGTGCGGTCTTCGAATGCAGATCAAAGGGTTGCAATGGGGACAAGGTCCGGTAGCTCTTGTGGAAGGGTGGTAATGATGGCAATCCATTTTTGATGGAGAGTTGGCCATTGTGCACGGCTGAGAGATAATTTAATTGAATTTGGTATGGGGTGTGGGATCGAAGGAGAAGATTCGATTTTTAGTGGTTTAGCGGATGTCATCAAAGTAATTTGACAATTCAAATTGGAGCATTCACTTAGAAGTATTTTAGTCGAAAACCCGGACAAAAGTCGATTTTCTAGAAAGTAATTTGTGTGTTTAACTGCAAGGACATTTTTTCTGACATTTTCTTGTAACTCATGGTTACTTAGCGAGTTTCGTTTTTAGAGGGAAAGGAAAAGATTACTGATGGGCCCATTTAGAGTTCAAGTAGGAAACCTGGGTTTATAATGAAACTTAGTCATGCCGATTATGGAAGCCGGCGGATTGACTGCAGAGGGGCATTTTCGCATCCGCATATTTTCCTATTATAGAAAAAGCAACTCATCCGCACTTTATACATTTTGTGTGCGGATTGGAGTTACTCCCTCGCAGTCGATCCTCCGGATTCCATAAGCGACGTGAGTATATTTTTGAGTAAGCTAGCGGCAATTTTGTCCGCTTCAAAGAAGAATCATTTTAGGTGTCGATGGCGTGTACTGACCAGTAGTTTCTTCGTCCAGACTGTGTAACGACTGCAGCTGTCATCTTGGGTTAAGTCCATGGTTTTGAGGTGTTTGTTTATTGGGCAGTTTCCACTAAGGAAGCTCATTAAACGAATGTGGCTCATTGTGAGTCTTAGGAGTTAATTAACATTCTACACTACCTGCTATCTTCCGTGTGCGTCCAGTAAGGGCAGGCAGTGCACCTGAATCAATTATATATATAGATCTTAGCGTTGGGTATAGCCACAAGGTTTTTGTGGAAATTTGAACGGCGATGCGGATTCTATTCTGCCTGGAAGATCTGCTCCTTCGTTTCCTGTGTGAACGGTGTGACCTAGTATGTGGGCTAGTTAGCAATACATAGCTCTGTCTATAATTTCAATTATGAAAATCTCTGCTTGAAATATGAGGTTGTAAATGTCCATGCTCTGGTATATGTGGGTATTGGTATTGACTTCGTAGACTCCAGCCCCAAAGGCTTCGTCTGTTTTGGAGGCTACCATCACCAAATGTGAGACTCCCGGTTAAAGGAGGTGGGTGTGTGAAGGAGTGGCTGTGAATACAAACCCAACATTTTCAAATAGAGAATTTAATTTGTGGTTGCGGAATAATAATTAAAATTTAGTTACAGAAATATTTTTCATTTTCAAATGATTGTAGGCAAATACTTCGCAATGCGTTGACATTTTCACTTTTTTTAAAGCACTTTGACTTTTGTTGAACTGTACCCAGCCATTCCGCGTTGATTTTACTGTCTCTTTTCTCTTCAACTGGTTATAAGATTAAAAAGGTTTGTTTCCGTGCATTTGCTGATACGAAAATTAAATGCGAATGAAATTTTCAGTTAAATAAAAACATTCACACGCCATACGTACATTTTTAAATTAGTATATGCTGTATGTGCTGTATGGGCTATTCTGTACATTAATTTGGGGAATGGGAAAGTGTTTAACTGAAACTTAAACTCAAAAGTGTACTTGACCTCAAAACATTTTGAAGATTTAAGCATGGCAAGAAGGTAACATCCCATCCCGAAGAGGAAAAGTTCACTGTCATATTTGCGCTCTTGAGTTTGGATTTTCGATTAAACATGCTCTTATTAGAATTTTCGGGAACCTATCACATATTTCCTAAAAATGACAAATAAGATCGGTGGACGGAAAGGAGAGTGTTACGTTTTACAAGAACTGTGTACGAAATAAAAAGTACCATTAATTCGTTCAGTAAAAGGGTTCGTTTACTGGATTCTGACGAAATGAAACTCAATACTTCAGTACTTCTATGCACTGATTTACTTATATACTTAGAGTACTTGGCTACTTTAACTTTACTATACTTAAAATCACCATAATTAGTTAATTACACTTTTCTTTGCAGTCTTTCAGGCTCACGCTTATGACACTTTGATCACTTGTATACAAAATCCAAAACTATACTGTCCTGCTTCGGCCGCTGTTCCGATATTTATACCAGCCAGCATTCTTCTTAGAAAACTCTTGGAGGTGGTGGTTTTTGTGTAGATGTATTACAGCAATGGACTATAGCTACAAATCCGAATGGCGTTCGATTATTTTCCACAGGTGGCGCCTTAGAGGTGGTTTGTGTCCATGTCACAATATCCACTCAGACCCGTATTGTGAGTCCCTCTATTTGATGGTTGAAAGCACCCCGTGCTCTTTGTGAATTTTAAAGTATCCGATATATCGGCCTTAGCTATGTCCGCAGTCCCGGTGAAGAATGTATGGCCCAGCGAAGCTGGACAACGATCCTGGAGAGCTGGGCGATGGCAAAGCAGATGCTGCATCGGTCCCTGGATTTCTGGTTCCATTTTCGGAGCATTGTTCCCATTGGACAGTGTCCTGTGATCACTCGTACGGGCATACGCATCGATTCGGTCCAACGCCAGAGGCTCCATTGTTTTGCAATTACTTGGCTCTGGCCGCAATGACCTTGTAGAGTACGTGCCACTAGTTGCAAGCCAAGGCGAATTGGGTTATGTTATTATTATTTAATAGATCCGGTATAATGCACTAAGAAGGAAGGTTTTATGAGAGCTTTGAAGTTGTTGCTTTAATTACTTCTTCTTCTTCTTCCTCTTCTTATGGCGCTACCGTCCGGGGTGAACCTAAGCCTCAGCCAACAAGCTTCTCCATCTGGCATGATCCTTAGCCAGCTGCCTCCAATTTAGCACTCCAAGTTGGTTGAGGTCCTTCTCCACTTGAGTGGAGTAATAGCCGATTGGTTCGTGATTGTCCTCTATTGCGTTGGCAAACTGGTTCGGAGTCGAAGACTCTTCGCAGTGTTGTCCATGCGCTTTACATGGCCTAGCCATCTTAGGCGTTGAATCCGTAGACGCTTGGCTGGATTCATGTAGCTGTACAGCCCATACAGTTAGAGGAATCTTCTTCTCCAGAAACTTTAAGCACAAAGATTGAACGCAGAACTTTCCCCAATGTGATTATGTTTGCCTTATAGACTTCTAGGGCCTCCCCAAGTTCATCGCTTGCACATGGTTTGTTAAGGCACCTCAGAACCGAAAATCGTTGTCTGTGGCCGTCAGCAGTAGGGTCCGAGGCTTGTTGTCATCTCTGAACAAGACTTTTTTTACACGGTGGGAAAGTTTGCCCCAAGCGAAACCCCCGAACTTGTAGGACTGGGTCCTGTTTTAAGACCCTGGACAAGGGACCGCTGCAGACATTAGTTCACCACTAAGCGGTTGCAGTAAAGGCTATCCAGTGGGCGCCAACGAGGAAGCTGTATGTCAACTTTATCAGTGCATTTACAGGGATCGTTGCTGGCATCTCGTCAAGTTGAGAGCAATCAACAACTTTACTCTGGATAGATAGGCCCATGCCCTCCAAATACGCACAACTGAGCAATGAAAAAGGTGTGCGCAAACCTGCGAACGACTTCCGCACTCCATGCCATCCGCTGACTGTGATTAATATTAATATAATATTGCTTCTTACAAAAATTTTAGAAACCATTTTAAGTGTATACAAAGTGTATGCAACCTACTCATTTAAAAATGTATAAATTCATGGCCCTCTTCAAATTGAAATGGTCATCTGTCTGAAAGAACGACACAAGCTGCACATTTTTCGATGGCTGAAGATATTGGGCCTCAGTCTCCGTCCGTGGAATGCATGAGTCTGATGTCCTTGGTTCAACAACTCGGCAATATAAGTAGTCTTTCAGTTCTGCTACATTGCAACATCATTGGAAGCCAAAAGTCTTTAACGGATGCAAAGTAACGTTGTCAGCAGGAAACCAAGCGACAGGTTGCATCGATTTTGAATACATTCTCCTAATAAGCAACCATGACCCCTCAGACAGCAAAGATGTCTTAATGTTGATATTGACTGAGCCATTAAGTCCACTTTTCTATTCAAACTCCTTAAATGGATGTGGCAGGTTGAGTTCGTGAACCTTCTGGCCCTCATTGTCTCTGATTCCAAGCCTTAGGGGAATATGTAATTAATGACTACGAAATTTAAGCAAGGAGGAGGAGAATGACTTCAACCAACTTGGCGTGTAACACAAAAGATAACCAGAGGGCATTCGTGTTGAAAATGCTTGTTGGTTGAGGTCGATGTCCGAAGGAAATGACGATGAATTGCATCGCTCCACGTACAGCGAGACCCTCATCGATTGTACACAATTTTATTACGATTTTTTTCTGTCAACAATCAACTGCATCCGCTTCATCAAGTCGCATGCTATGCGTGGTCCTCATTCTGCATGCGAATCGACGTACTCGTGCCCCAAGGGGTAAAGCCAATGTAACCAAATGAAGACCACCCATTTCCGACCGGTGAAATGTTGTCCTCTCAACTGTTCAGCCATGCCACCAATTACTGAATGCCAGTCCGTTGTGCTAAAAATAAATCCTCCGTCCTGCATCCACCCATCCACCACAGAAGTCGGCTTACAACTTTCAACTTTAAGCAGCTCACTCCGGTACTTATTGCAAACAACTCCTTTCCGTCGAGAGACCCCATGCAAAAATCCGTCGCGGTTTCATTCCCGGTGGTGACCAGCATCCATTCCCACTGCGAAACTGAGACAAAAAAGTACACACCACAGGAACACGCAAAATCAAGTTACACACATGGGGGCACACCCACACCCACTCACACGGGCAGTCCTCTGTAACAATAATCAAGTCGAGGCGAAAAACAAAACCTTCATATTTGCATTTCGCTGCGCCCTCGTAATCAGATTCCCGACGAAAGGATGAATGTCCCTCCTCCGAGCGGGGAGTGCCTGCGGCTGTGCACAAAGTTTCGCCTTTTGTTACTAGCGTGTGCGGTTGGTCGCCACTGTTCTGGCTGAGCAGGCTTCCAGCGCCTAAGACCCCACCGTCCGTGGCTCCCCTTCACAGAAACGGAATACAATGCCAGGGATTATTTAACGCAAACATTGTGCAGGGAAACACATTTTTTGTTTTGTTTTTTGAATGAGGTGGTGATGTGTGTAATCTTTTCCGATGCGGGATTACATTTTGTGTACCACCCCGGCCCACCGGCAGGAGCCACTCAACAACCACGGGTGCCGGGGTAGGTGAATGCCGGGGTAGCACAGGCGAAACTTTTTGCCGACTACCCCTCGAGGTGGGTCTTGGAGAGGCTGCGCCAGTCAGCGGCAGAGGGGCCGATGGCTGATTACAAGCTCGAAAGGATTCCCCTTTTGTCGACGGAATACATGCAAAAAAAGAAACACAGGATAATCCATCAATTTCGCTTTCGATGTGTACCCACAAGCGCCGACAACCACCCCGGGAACCAGCGTTCGCAGCCATCGATAGATACCCACCGTCGGGTGGGCGGATGTATCGCATGAAGTGCGGTGAGCCGAGGGATGTAAAATTAAATGACAAGGCAAACAGGGCTTATTAGCTAATGACTGCGGGCCCGCAAACATGAATGCCATGCCATTACGAGTTCGAGGTTTGCGGTGGGGGCACATTCAATGCTTTCAAAGGGGGATTACGAGGGATTTGTCTGCGCGCTCGAGCCTCTACGCAAACACTCGGTTTCGATAATATTTTGAGTGGGCTCAAAAGGCTGTGACAATAGTGGAAGTGTCGAGATTAGTTAACCGAGATGGGATCTGTGTGCAGCGAGTGCCGTTGTGACTTGTGGAAAGCGGATACAGTTCGGTAATCGATTTCGGGATTTTCGCTTGGGGTGATTTCACTTCCGGCGATAATCCCCGGTGAGTGCTGACGCAATGCGGATTGTCGGCCTCGTTTGACCTGATTACAGAGGATGCGATGGGTCCAGGGGTGGATGGACTGCCTTGTTGTAAATTTTGTGCTTGAGCTCTTAAGTTATTATTTTTTAAGCCTCTGTCAAAGCCAACGTCTGTTTGTCGTCGGAAGGAGTACCACAAATACCCCTTAGAAGAAGAAACACCGCATCAGAGTGTCACTTAGCACATCTCGGCGAAGTAAGCCAATAAATCCACCCAAAAATGTAAGTTTGCCAGAGCGAAAGGCAGATGGCATGGGGAGACAGGCCTTGGACAATTGCGGGCGTGCACAACTTGGGCCCATTTTTTTGGTATAAGTGAGCCGCGGTAGCAAGGTCTGCGCACTTATCTAGCCAATGTGAAGAATTAAGCTTCTGGGTCAACTTTGAGGAAGATCTAGCGATAAAATAAAAATATCTACTAGTGGTCACATATTTCCTTTATTGCTACAGGAACTGATGCAAGTGAAAACATAATCTCCTTTCGTCCAGGTGTCTGTATATCAATCACAAGGTCGGTTTACCCAGCGGTCCCTAGTGATGCAGAATCAGACTGCCTTGAGGAGCAGGTTGCTTGGAGCTACCACTTAAGGTTTGCTCTTTAGGCCGCAGCAGCCGTTTAAAAACAATTCCACACTCAACATACCACTCTCAGAATCGCACACGACCATGACTGGATAGTCGTGAAAGCTCCATGACGAGCTGGCATTAATACTTACCCTCGCCGGGACTTGCGCTAAAGCTACCACGACGCTTCCCACGAGGGCCAACAGCTCATTCAGTCTGAAACCGTCTGAGAGTTTCAAGAGCTCCTGAGATTCAGCAGAAACAGAATACAAGCTCTGGTGATGTTGTGCAACTGAATAGTTACAGGAATCAAAACTAGTGGCGTTACTTACAAAATGGGTGAGATCCTTGGAGCATGGGAAGTATTGAGTTGAAATTGGACGGTGGTACCTTGGTTAACACGGATAGATGGCGCAATTCGTTGAGTGCCTGCCCTTGGCTAAAGGGCAATTTCTCTGGCAGTCCTAATCTGCCTGAGTGACCTAATCTACCAACTCGGGCATTTTACCGTAGCTACACAAGCTCGATGCTAGTTAACAAGACAACGGATTGCATAAGAAGTTCCCATCGACCATACGTAATGACAATCTTTGCCAAACTCATGGACTGCCTTGAGGATCAGTTACTCAGAAGGACAATATAAACACGAATTGTTAATCTTAAGAGTAACCGTATACACACCCATTCCTTCGGAACATTGTCAATGATTTGGGTAAATGTAGACGCATATATCTAACTTAATTCGTGCGGTTTTCTAAGAGATGGCGTAACTTGTACTATTTCATTTTTATTAATCCATTGGAGCATGTGTTGGAAAGCTCCTGTCATTGTAAGAAGTTCTCATTGAAAAATGCATAGTTTCAGATAGGCAATACTTTGTAGAAAACTATTATCCATGTTTTTCTTATAAGCATTCAAACGCCTGTTCAAAGCACTTGTAGTCGAAAAAAATGAATTTAATCCTTTCGGTTGCATCTTTGCTGCGAGACTGTAATTGTTTTCTTTTTGCATCACACTATATGGTATTTAACCATCTGATTGTATGATTCACCCGAAATGTCTCTCGACTTAAAGAATATCCAATGTGCTGTAATTAGAACGCTAAGGAGAGTACAAATGTCTCAGCGGACATACTGCTTTCTTCTGTTACTAAACGACAGTCCCATTGAAGCAGGTGGAGAAGATCATGCATCCCGGGGACGTTTTCACGAGTTGTGCTGGATTTCCTGTTTGATTGGCCAAGCTGGATCAATATTGAAACAGCTTGGGAGATCTGTAATCAGAAAGGACGAGCTTGCTGTCAAGGCAAAGCTAACGGTTTTCAAATCGGTATGTATACCAACACCTTTCTATGCTCATGAAATTTGGGTAATGAAAGAATAAGAAAAAAATCGCGAAACATTGAATACAAGCTGCCGAGATGACATTTCTTCGTTCTGTTGTGTTACTCGCCAGGTTAGGGTAGAAACACTCCACAACGCGAGGAACTCGATGTCGAGCAGCTACTTCTCTGAACAGAAAAGGCTATGCTTCGATGGTTGGACACGTGGAACGAATGGCCCCATCATGACGTCTTCCGAAGCGGGCCTTAAATGCGACCCCTTGGCAGATTCAGGTTGATGTGGTTGTACCAAGGCCAAAAAATCGATTTATTGCACCTTGGCATAAGTCCTGATGTGTTAGAGTCGATGGTAGAGGATCGAGTAGATTGGAGGTCTCTAGTGCGTGTTTTACTTCCGCGAACTCTTTAGTGGATCGTGCGGGTCAGAAAATGATGATGATGTAGTTTTATTACTTCCACAACTAGTGAAATATAGGGCATGGAAAGCAGTCACGTCAACCCTGTACAGATGACAGACAATTTTATGCCAACCACAGAGTGCCAAATACACTAACCCAAAGACGAGGGTACAAATGTAAATGTCTTCTACAACCGCTTTTGAATATAGCCGGCACTCGGGAACGAATGCAACGTTTCTCAAAGCCAAAGGAGGTGCTATAGATGGAGCTGCACTCGCGATGAGGGATCGATAACGATATTTTTTGATAGTCAAGCGGCGGCAACACACTGGATAGAAGCTTGCTTGGTATGAATATTGCAGCTACAGCCGGGGCTCTATGGCTGATGATGTGCAAGAAGTGGTCAATTTTGCCCCAATGATGTACGCACGTTAATACGAGTCATAACCGGTCATCGCGCCATAGATGCAATGAGCCTGGCAACACACACATCATACCGACTTTTGCACAAGCTACAGATGGAGAAGAAGCACAGAAACAGAAACATCTGCTCTAGGAAATGCTCGGTTCTAGCAATAAAGAGGAAAGCACTTCTACTGGAGGACTTCTGCTAGGTTGAACTGAAAAACCTTCTAAGAATCTGGATGGTTTTAGAGCACAATGAATTCAACACATTGCTCTAGTTGAGCTACGGTCAGAGGCCCGTAAGCGTGCCCCATTACATCAATACCCACCAATATCGATTCGGTGTCTTAAGCTATTCTTATCCGCCATTGAATCTAAACACCAAGCACAGGAGTCGATGCACTTACACCGTCCACTAGCCAGCCGTCGTGTGGCCACTGTTTATTCCAAATTCTCATAAATATTCCACGGCCACTCAGGGCATCTGTCCAAAACAGATTCATTCAGTAATTAATCGAGTTAACCGCCAATACATCATGCATTCGGAATAACAATTTTAATTACCATTCACGTCGCCATTCCATCGCGCAATTTGGTGACATGCCGCCTAAGGCCCAGCAATCCCTATCGTCAACGCAAAACCATCCGGCTAACCATCGACTTAGGCACAACCGCCACCCGCCAACCACCTTCCGCCAACCGCCCCCGCACCACAGAAAGGATCCAGGATACAATGATAAATTGTTATTTATTCAACTCCTGCATCCATTACTTACGCCCGAATGATTAATGGCATTCCAACGGACGACAATCTATTTTTAGATAAATAAATAATAAATTATCAATCAATTGGTTGAAATAAATCTTGCCGCTCCTCTGTGCGAACGAGAGGGCGCGCTCGGCTGAGCGCGTACAGCTCTGCCCGAGCTCAGCGCATGATTTGAGTTTTCAATTTTCAAGGGTTTACTCGCATAATGTGTGGTTTTTGAAATGCCGAAGGAATGCGGGCCTGTTCGATTGAGTGGCGATGAAATGTACCGAATGTGTGCTGCCGGGAGGTGGCCCGGATTTGGGATGATATTCGAAATTGGTTCGAAGATTTTCATCATCATTTCTGGTTCGGTTCACTGGGATGGGAAGGGCGTCCTTAGTGTCGTCGTTATCATTTTTCTCTGCACAGAGCGTATGAGGACCCTTTTTCAGATGAATTTCGGTGTGATTTTGCCTTGATGACGTCTTGTGAAATAAATTCTTGTGGCAGGTCTTCCTTAGTTCTAGGTATTTTCTCATGGTGTAATGATGCTCCTTGCCAAAATGCTTCTTTCTCTTACGCTAAACAAGAGAAGGAGAGTAAGAGACTTTCAGTCACTACTGAACAGAACCTTTCAGCATTTCTGATTGTTTCCAGAGTTTGAAGCATAGGCCAAGACTTCAAGTTACAGCCGACGCTGCGGTTAACTCATAAGTGTGACTGGGTGTGAGCCGACATAAGTGTGTTTTGTTCTGGTACCAACTTTCATCCCTGTAGCCAACCATTTTGAGGCTCCGGAAATAAATTTAAAAAAATGTGGCCAGACAAGGACGATAGGAAAGGAGATTAAACGAAAAGGGAACTGTATCCTGGTACATATTCATGGCTTTATTTTGACGATGCACTCCGAACGGCTATGTTTAAGAAGCATTTTCTAGAGAGAAAATACTCTTTGAGTATTGTCAGTGGGGCCGTGAAAAACTTTTTTTTGTCGTACAGACTATTGATCGATCCTACGACGTGCGTTCTAGTCGATGCACATACCCACAACGCCACGGGCCACCACTGAAATTTGGAGAATATTACGGTACAGCCGACACTATGGTCGACACACATGTGTGTCTGGAGCACAACTACTGTCATCCATGCAGACCCATTTTCTGTCACCGAAAAAAGTGATAAGAAAGTCTAGTCTCTTGGCAGATTACTTGTACGAAAAGTTTGTACCAAGCTAGTGCCTGCTCCGTTCATGACGGCAGCCGCTTAATGAGAAGTGCCATTTTGACGGAGCAGGAATCGCTAAGAAAGTTAAAACCGAAAGAACTCCTGCTTACGACTGAAATACAAGAGTACTTCTTAAAAAGTAGCCAGAGAAAAACCTTTATTAAGCTGATCTGAAGTAGGTAGGTAGTGGCACTATCACTCAGGCCAGCAAAATTGACCCATTATACTGCCAAGTGGGTGTTTGGAAAGAATTGATGAGGATTGCCGTTATTAACAGCAGCCAACCAGTTTTGTTCATTTTACCAGATCATTGACCGCAATTGTGTTTCGTCGTAGAGGTAGGAGCCGAAAGAACATTTTCTAGTTGAGGCGATCACAGAAATGTCACAGAGACGGTATTAGTCAGTGTTACAGAGCAGGCCTAGTCTTTTCCCATGGAAAACTAATAGACAGAGTGAGGTAATAATACTTACTGCTAATTTTTGATCTTTTTAGAGATATCAGCCTACTTTATAACCTAGGGCTTAGATGTTGCCTGTATGCCATGGTATCCATTTTCTGAACGTAGAGTCAACCAGAAGGTAGCTGTAACAATATAATATTGGCGGCGATACAGCCCGTGGAGGGCCAGCAATAGCTCATATTGCACTTGCCATTGTTCTCTCACGAGGGGAAGGGACCTACAGTTTTATGCCTACTCCGAATGGCCAAGTTTGAGAAGCTTTTTCTAGGCAAAAGTACTGTTTGAGCATTGTCAGTGATCTCTAAAGAGGTGGGGCCGTGAATATTTTTTTTTTTGTCAATTATTAGTTTTGAATGTATAGACAACTATTGCAAGGATTTACTTTCTACCTGACAACTGTAAGGATATAGATATCTCGTGTGGCTATTGCGTTTCACCAGTTGCTTGCTAATTTCCACTACTTTCACTTTGAAGACACTGCAGTGATTCGGAGAACGAACTATTGACCAAGTACATCTTTTTTAAACCAAATACTTGCTTATTCAGCCGAATTTTTTGGTGCTTTCTAAGCATTTGAAAAAGGTTGACGTGAGACCTGAAATGCAAGCTTTGCCAATGTCTACCAGGCTCGCTTTATATATTTTGTCTATCTGATAAGTGCAACGGCTGGATGGTGTAGTTAGTTGAGTGCCTGCCCTTGATTGGGTTCGGGTTCGAATCCAAGGGAATAATAATAATAATTATATGGGTGGCGCTACAGCTCGTAGGGGGACAGGGCCTAGCTTCTCAGCAACAGAGTTTAATGCCGAATCCGAACGGCTTTGTTTGAGAAGCTTTCTCTAGACAGGAAATACTCTTTGAGCATTGTCAGTGACTCGAAAGAGGTGGATTCGTGAATTTGTTTTCGCCGCGCAGAGCAGGAATCGAATCTACGACGTCGAGGTTGGGGTCGACGCACATACTCACAACGCCACGGGCCACCCGAATCCAAGTGAAAGTAAAGTTAATACGCTTTTATGTGGTTTTCAAATCTGGTCCAGTCACCATTTGCCATCATTACTGAAGTTGTCGATCAGGGTAGTAGTCTAACTGTAGATATCACAATGAACCAGTGTGTTGTATGCATTAATTTCGCCGGCAGCCCAATAAACTGACTTGGTAGAATCTTCCGTGCAAAGCATGGCAAAGGATATCCTGTGTTTAAAATAAAAAAAAAAATAAATATGTGATGCTGGTGTACCACAAGAGAGTCTTCTTGGTCCATACCAGAGTCATTAAATGGAGAGTCACCTGCAAAACGTATTTCAATCAAGGAATACAAATTAGTGAATAAGTGTTTCACTTAGTTGTAGTAGAAAATTACACATGGCTTTTATTAATCTCACACTACTATGGGCGAACGTTAGCTAGAATCTTGTGGAAGAAATTCACATTCTCTTGAATGTTAGCCCCGACATCATCGGTAATTGCTGGCTTATTAGTGTGTGCTAAGGATAATGACTGACTGGTGGGTGTTGGGAGTGTCAACTCTTAAGTCTTATGAATGCAACGGCCAATTTATCAACACTCGCAATGACATGAAAATTTCTCGTTCACAACTTCTAACGTTGCTTGTGCGCTGTCTTGATGGAACCACAGGCTAATACCTTATGCCCATCTCTGGTCACAGAAGGTTGTTGAGAAATGGTACCCGACCAACATTTCCAGGGCCCAGTTAATGTACTCACGTCGTTGTCAATGGCATCCCGCTTTAATTCGGGCCTCCTGTATGGAGGATCTTCTTTAATGCTGACGGCTAGCGCGGATATGTCAAGGCATCTTCACAGTCGTTTTTGGTTATGACTTCGTGGACACCTTATAACTTGTGTTCAAATTTCGGAATGTGTAAGTTAGCCACGTGTTATTTCTTCAGCATCAAGTTGAACTACATGACGCTCCAAAGAAAAAAGAGTACAGATCAACATCATCATCATATGTTAGCAACTATTTCGATGTATAGGACACGTCTTTCCTTACCAGCTCAAGTTTCTTTGTCTCAAGATGTAATTGGGTACCAAGGCCATCTCCCGTCCTTGACCCAGATTGTCACTCATAATCGTTCACAGACAGGCGTTATTTGAAAATAAATGAAAAAGACTGTTCGCGTACGATGAATATTTCTCGTCTGATGCATGTCAGCCAACAACTCATTTCGCATGTAATTTAGTCCAACAAGCTCGCGATCGTCAGAAAAAGTGCCACTCTCTCTTCCTATACCAAGTGCGTCACTTCCCTTCCAAAAGCATTTATACATCCTGGTCCGTCGCATCATTGAAATCCACGCCGACCACTTTACGTCCCTAATGTCTGCGAAAACAAAATCACTTCCGTCCGGGGACCGCCTCGGGCGCTCACTTAAGCATCATCTGAACTCGGACTCCATTGGAATGCCTAACAGGCAATTATCCACTCCTTGGGGTGTCGCATGCAGCCTGCGTCTCGCCCCCGTCAGAGATCACTTGGCTATTCCACTCCCGTCGCCGAAATTGATAAACTTTCAAGCAAAACTTCCTCTGCCACGCAGTTCACGGAGTTCAAAATCAAAGGCAGAACCCTCTGCTCCTCTCCCTCGGCAGAGCACTGTCATCGAGACCGTTGTTTACTATCCAAAGTCTAAAGTTTCTTCCTTGCACGAGCATCGAGACACAGTACAGAGGAAGTGAAAATGTCTTTTTGTGTAATCTGCTACCACACGAGGGCGGGCAAAACGACGCCTTCAAGGATCTGATGAATTTTTCACGAGCACACCCAGAAACTTTGAATGAACTTAATTTGCTTCCCGGTGCCCTTCCCTGGTCGCGGGGAAAACTTTACACATTTTGATGGTTAATTCAGGGTAATTAAAGCGTTCTCCCGCTGCACGCTGGCTGGCTGGCTGGCTGGCGGTTGCGCGCCAACACGACACGTTGCGCTGTCAGACAGTTTGGAAAACAATTTAAAGGGACTGCTGATGGACAGGATTTGCTCGGTAATCTCTTCCACTGAAGTGAATAGTTCCTCCGCTGTCGTCTCTCGCTGTCATGAAAAAAGTCTGCTGTCGTGAGGGTGTCCCCAAAGGGTTTGAGGAAAAGAGACTTTTTACTGCGCGCTGTCACTGGCGGAAGCGCTCGGCGAAAGTAGCCTGGCAGAAGGATACAATTGAGAGATCTCTGCCATTGTCAAGTGCACGTGCAGTGCTCGAGGATGCGGAACGTCACAAAGCGTTGACATGTCCTTTCTGGGAATTTCGAAGGGAAGCAACGTTCACGAGGGACCGCAGCGCAATCGATACGAGTACTCGGGGGGAAACTGTGCACTTTTCTGTTCTTCTCTGATGTGCTGTGGGGAGGAAGCAGCTATCAGGAGCAACAGTGTCATTGTCGCAGGGCAGGTGGTTCATTATAAAGTGCCAAGAAACCGGTGCCAGGACGAACGAGTAAGCAGAAATATCAATTAAAACTGTTCGCCAATTAAAATGTGCATTACCCTCCATTGGAAGGAGAGGTTAATTACCAACTTTCAAGTCAAACTCTTCCAAGACCTCGCGACTCCTGTTGCATTCCCACCACTCCGCCACTATCAAATGATAGACACGCAGGGTTGACAAGACCAATTACGAAATCGACAACAAATTCGATGTCAAGCACTTAGCCGTGTCGCTGGGCTGAGCGATGATTAATGGTCGGCATCATTCATCGTGCTTCGGTCGACCCGGGTGAGCTCTAATTAAATTTATTAGGATGCTCTTTGATTAATGGTGGATAGTCCAAGTCAATTTGAGTCATTTAATCATCCATTTGGTTGTGTTACATTTTTTTTCTTTTGTTTGCTTTCGTGTACCGGCTGATGTTTGACTAAGAGGTATTCCGGTTGAGGACGAGATCTAAGTGAAATGAAATTAATTCGTAGTGGCAGTTGCTTTTTGAGCAGATCATGCAAATGTATCAACTAGCCAAAAAGAGTTGACCAATGTTAGGTATCGTGTCACATTAAAACACTCGCCACTGTTTGTGTTGTATTCAAATTGTAAACAAATTTGTCACAGTGGCACATATGACAGGACTAAGAGAATAAAAGTGATTTTTGAAAAATATAATACTCATCCCTTTGTCCGCGTGAACTCGAAAGCCATCGAAGCCCATTGATACAATTAATTGTCATGTATTCTGTTGAAGCCATGAATGTCAAGCAAGGTGTTCCTCAGGGATCCGTATTAGGTTCGATTCTTTAATTGTTATTTTAACATCAACGTGCCGGGATTGGAAAGAGGCCGCTTAGCCTTGCTCGAAGACAGCACCGAACTTCGGCACGGAGATCATATCGCTGCCATATGATATCTTCAATCTAGGATTAATACTAATCTTGCCTCGCTACAGTCCGGTGCGAAAATGAGCCTCAGTCAGCATTGCGGCTATCCGCCTCCAGTTTCATACACCCAGTTTATGAAGAGCGCTTTCCAGCTGGTTACTCTATCGGAGTCGAGGGCTTCCTCGATTTCATTGCGTTTGGGCCTTAAGATAAAAGTTGACGGGAGTATTAGTATAGTTTATTATTATAGTATTCGCGCCTGCCTGTAATAATATGAGCAATCGATGTAATAAGAGCAGTACCTCTCGACCAAAAACATTTCCATGCCATATACACATGAACCTTGTTTGTTAAAATCCATCCATCCGCTTGAAATGGGTGTTGCACCTATTTAACGAACTATAATAATAATAGGGGTGACGCAACAGCTCCTCTATGGGCTAACGAGAGTCTAGCTTCTACCAAAAACACTAAACGTACTCTTGTTCTCTTACGATAGGAAGTTACCTCTAGTTAAGTCAAATCCGAGCGGCCATGCTTGAGAAGCCTTTTCTATGCAGATATATTTTTTGCACATCGTGAGTGACTCCAAAGAAGCGGGGCTATAAACATTATTTTTATCGAACTCTGACTAGAACCTAGACATCGAGGATTAAATGCGTACAAGTTACTGAAGCATTTAAAACAGATTATTCGCTTCGATCGCAAATAGACTGTAGTCAGCCCGACAAGAGATCATATCTTAATAAGTTGAAAAACTCAGTTAATGAACACACACGAATGTGGTATTCAATACAACACATAAACTTAAACTAAAGACTCAGCGTTTTCCAAAGAAAATTGTTGCTATCCCGAAAGTAGCAGGATGCCTGGACGCAAAACATGGACAAAAAGTCAGGCTGCGCTCAAGGCACATTCAGTCTCTATTCTGTGGGTTTCTAGACACGGAATCGAAACTCCTGACGAACTCGCTAATCCAGATGTCACAAGATATTCGAAGGTAAATTTATTATAACGTCAGTAATGTACGTAGAGGAGGTGTAATTCCTACCTTCGAACTAAGATTTTACCATTTTAGCAAGAGTTAGCAGCAGTAGTAGAGATAGCCTAGTGGTTGATCATCCTCATAGACTGGCTCAGACTGATAGATCAAGCGACTGTAAAGGATCACTGATGAGCGATGCAAAGGAGCGTCTCTCCTTAGCTTTCACTCTTGCGTACATAAAACTCAATGTAAAATTCTGCTTCATCCCTTCATTACATCTTCAAAATGATATAGTTTCACAAACCATACTTTTTGGCAACATTTTGTCTAAACAAGTGGGCTACAGCTTGGCTTACTCTCATCTCAGCCCACGCCACAAAGCCTATTCCTATAATTTTAGGTAAATGCGAGGGTAATGCGATTTACACTTGGTTACTCACTTCGAAAAAGAAGAACACATCCAATTGTCATGCAAAGCATTTCATTGGACTTAGCCATGTCCTGGCACTGTGTCCATCTTTCTCATTTTGTTCCAATATTCTTATATCCTGTTCCTGGAATACCTCCCCGCCTAAGACAGGCCATCGCAATCGACAGCTGTAATGATCCGGTAAAAAAGGATTGCCCGCCATAGTCTCTCCTTGTCTATCCAAGATCCTTCCACAAACCTCTTCCAAAGCGTCGCTCTTCTCCCCCTAAGTGTCAACGATTCCCTTTTCCCAAGCCCATCGGGCACGCCGCCTGCCCTTGATCACCTTCTTGAGTCCTCTCCTAAGTTCAGTTGATGGCCTCCCGTGGCCCACTTTCCACTCCCATCTCAAAAAGAATAACAAAAATTAGCATAGCCTTCAAGTGAAATCCATCAACCGAAGTCACCCACTTCCACAAACACTTGCATCGCTTATCTCCATCGTAAAACCGACCCAAATGGAGGGCAAATGCTAACCAAATGGCCGGCTGAATGCCCAACTGTAAGCCTTCGCAAGGACCCTGGATGATGCTGTTCACAAATTTAGTCAGAAATCCCTTTAAATGAAAGCATTATCGTCTTCGAGGTCCTTATTCCCCCAGGAGGGGATATCAATGAACTGCCCCCTCATGGAATATTGAAGACAAAACTATGGATATCGATTTCTCCATCCGGCCGTCTGTGTGAGGCTGTGTGCGGCTACGTACGTGCGTTTCTGTTCAGTGGCCGGGCAGGGCTTTGCAGTCCCTTTGAGGGTTTAACGAAACTAGTTTCGATGGAAATTGATGCAAATAACCATTTCCTTATCCATTTCAATTTATCGTTTCAAGTAGTTTCTCACAATGGGAATAATCCCATAAGTGGCAGTAAGAGCAAAACAGAGAAACAACAAGCAGCAGCAGGAGCAGCAAACGATTGAGTATACGCCTCCGGGACGTGCGCTGTGCCGTGCGGAAGACGGTACCAAGTGCCTTGTCTTTGCCCGGTGTTTACATGTCGGTCGGAGGGAAGGAACCGCTTAAGTGAAACATAGATTGCAGCCCGATTGGTCATTTGTGGGTGGGAGTGGGTGGTGGGGTTTCATTGTTCTTGCGAGCGCCAGCATTTGACAAGGGACATGTCCATTGGACTCAACACAGATTCAGGTATTTGCACAAGTCCCAGAGCTGGCACGAGTCAAGAGTGCATTGTGTCCACTCGATGGACACTGCCAGACCTCCTGTTCGCTTGCACATGTGAGGGCACAGAATGCAGAAACTCTCTTACGCCTCCAGCACAGCAACCACATGTGTGCACCGCAGAAAAATTCAAATAAATACGCGAAAATCGAACAGTGGTGGTATATCATAGTGAGCGGACTTTTATGCGCTTCACAGCGGACGCAGTCAGCACATAAATCATGGCCCCGTTCCTCGGATGTCTGTTTTTATTGCAACCAAGGGATAAATTCGTGTGTAAACCGGCGGAAAGTCAGACCGACCGCTGGTCCAGTTCTCAACCCTTTACCTGTTGCGGCAGCTCCTTCCCGCCGATCTTGTAAACACGGCCACGGCACGGTGTGTGTGTTCTTTCTCAAGAAGCGCTGAGATAATCGCAATGAATATCTTCATCGTTGCCTCCACCGTCCGCTTTGCGCGGTTAATTAACATAACGACTGGGAAAGAAAAGCCCATCAATTCGTTCACGAATTGTAAACAAAACGCCGAATTTATGGGGGCGGGTGAAATATATTTTATTTGTTTACAACGCTGCGCGCGGTGTATGCAAACATGGCACGGACTCGGGCAGAGTGTTCAAAGGTATTATGCTCGCTTTGAGGTCTGCTGGTGGTTGGGGGAACTGGTGGGCTGCAGATTACACGGACGTCAGCCGGCAGGTTAATCGGTTTTTGTTGCGGTTCGCTAGCCTTTGCCAATCGATGTTGGAGGTGGATTGTGTTGGGGAATGTTTTCCTTTGTCGGGAGTTGATCCGCGCCTAGACAGCTCAGTCGACGTGTCGTTACACTTAAGCCCTCTCCGATAGGGGTTGCAGACGAGGGTGACGTTCGATTGTTTCGGGATGAGATGGCATTGGTTCACAGGGCGAATTAGCCACTTGACGTGGAATAAAGCCGGCGAAATGGGGGTATGATTTCGGAATTGAATTTTATTCAGTTTATGAAGGACTGTGACATGAGGATGATGCATACGATAGCAAGGATAGTTCTTCTAACAGTCATTTTTAAGCATCTGCCAATGTCGCGAATGAAAGTCAGCAGTCTTGTTACACATAAAATGTTCAACACGATCATTAGCTAGGTGCCTCCAATTTCTCATTCCAAGTTGGTTGAAGTCTTTCTCCACTTGAGTGCGCCATCGGCTTCGTGGTCGTTCTCTATTGGGATGTCCCACTGGTTCGGAGTCGAAGTCTTTTCGGGCTGGAGCAGTGTTGTCCATGCGCTGTGCATGGCCTAGCCATCTTAGGCGTTGAATCCTTAAACGCCTGACTAGACTCATGTCGCTATACAGCCCGTACAGTTCGTGGTTGAATCTTCTTCAGAAACCTTCAACGCAATCAGGACGAAAGATTAAACGCAAAACTTTTCTCTCGGAAAGACCATCCGCTCTTGAGATAGTTCAAGCCTCCGTGGCATAGAGCAGGACAGGGTTGATCAAGGTTTTATATAATGTTTGCTTGGTCGTTCGACAGAGTGCCTTACTTCTCAGTTGCCTCTTGAGCCCAAAAACAGCTTTTGGCAAGCGTTATTCCGCGTTTAACCTCGGTACTGATGTCGCTCGTACTGTTAACTTGGGAGACAAGTTAAATGAAGTCCTTTACTAGCTCGAAGTTGTAGCTGCCTATGTTGACGTTCTGACCGAGTCGTCGATGTTGTGAATTTACTGCCTTGTGCCCTCATTCACCGCTGGCATAGTATTGGTGTTCTCGTCAACTAGCACACCCATTATGCCTCGTAACCAAACAACTCTGGCCTATACTAGATCCTACACGACGGATCAATGTGCGTATAATGAGAGACCCCGTAGATACAGACTTCTGGAAGCCTACAATTTTGATAACTCAACGTAAGAATCGGCCGAGTGTATGCTAAACATTTCGAAAAAAATACCAGCGTGCGTGCCTGTTGACTTTTTTAACCTGTTCCTATTAACGTGATACATATGCCATGTCCACTACCTCGTCAGGAGTTATGCCCAAGGAGATCCAAGTTTTTGGATTTGGGCAGCCACCTAGTCTTGGGTATGCCCAGCGATAGCCTACCTGATAGAATCGCATTGAAGACGCAGTCATCGATGGTTCTTCTGTCAAAAATTGAGCATAATTCCGCGTTTGAAAGCGACAATCAACCTGTCATTGCTCGAGGCTTCCTCATCATCATCATTTTGTATTTCTTTGGATATTATACTTGCTGTTGAAAGCAAAATAAACCTGTCCCAACCTGTGGACAAGATATCAGAGGTCGTTTTATTTGAATGTCCAACACGAGGGAAGTAGTATATATTTTGAATTAACTCAAAACCTTCGATACAATATATATCTTCAGTGGTCGCGGCGTTGCTGCCTTCACGCCTTGAGCTGTACAAGAATGAAAAAGTATAAAATGCCTGCTGTTCTTACGTGATCATGCTCAGCAATGAAAAGTGTTTATTCGCCTTAAAAATACTCGATTTTGTATTCTCGTCCTGGCCCGGGGAATTTTACGCGTTGCGAAGCTTTAATAAATCGGAATAACTGGGATATGCTTCTGGATTCAGTTCGCAAGTGGCCTCTCGTAGTTGTGCAGTGTTGCAGAGGTATTCATGCCTTTGGGCCATGGTTTTATAAGTAGTCGAGAAGAGAGGAAGTGGTATATGTCAACGTCTAAAGATTTAACATTATTGCCACTCTTGTTGACCAAAAACTCACTAACTGGGATAGACTGTGGCTTAAACTGCGATTTTGTTTCTTACTGCTTCTTTTTCACATTCCAATCGCAGTTTTAAATCACTGCGATCAGCAGAATCAATAGCAATAGCAATTACACCTGCGATAATAAAATCGGGACTTAGGCCATCTCTTGTAGCTATTCTGACTCTCAGGCGCTGGTACTGGGAAGCTGCGGGTGACTTTGTGGCAGAAGTTTTCTGGTTTTCAACTATAACACTCGCAAACACGACTTCAAATTTAAAGCGAATCTGCTTTCCAGGTACGTGAACATCGAAAACGTAGGTTCAATACCTGGTCTGACCGACACAAAAAATAATTTGTACGGCCCCAACTCTTTCGAGTCACTGGCAATGTTTCACCAATATTCCCTGTTCGAAAAAAGGTTCTCAAACTTGGACGTTCAGAGTCGGCATAAAACTGTAGATCCCTTCCACTAGTGAGAGAAATAGCACGCACAACACCAATAGTTGCTGAGGCCTCCCCAGAGGAAGCGCTTGTGTTTTTTTATCCCTGGAACATCGTCAGAGTTTTCACAAGTTAAAGACACAGTGTAGGTCTTTTTATTTGGACCTACACTCTGTCTATAATCACTTCGACATGCAATTTAGCCTACACTGAGTCCGATCGCCTCCCATGCGATCTTGAACTACACGACGTTATCGAGCCACAGACTGCTAAGCAATCCCTGCCCGGCTCATTGCATTGAAGCAACACAAATATGCTATCAACAAGCTTGTTGCCAGAGCCGGGGTGTCTCCTACTTTCTACATCTGCTAACCTCTACAGAGAACAAAATAGAGCTACCCTTCTACCTCCTAGATTACACGACGTGAGGTAAGTAAGCCACCAGTCGCGACTGAACCATGTTCTCTCCCAAAGAGCATGCCTTCCATGTCCACCCCCAATTCGCTGTCAATCCCACCCCTCTTGGCCACAGTTTGACAACCACTTGCTGCTTATCAACGGAAACTCAACGAAACGAATTCTCTCCTCTCCAAGGCACTCCAAGTCTCTCCCTCTCAATTTCTCTCCCGCCTCAGAAGTCCTGCCGACACAAGCGAATATCAAACAGGTGGTAGATGATTGCTCCCACAAAACACACACCCACGCCCATCCTTCCGAAGCGCTCATCTCCTCTCCAGTCTCCGGCCGTCGAAAGCTTTCACGAGAGCAATCGCTTCGGTCAGTGAAAACCAAGAAAGCTCCATCAACAGATACTCCTGCTGGCCGCCTCGTACAGTCAGTTTCGCGTTAACCCTCGTCGCAGTCGGTCGCAATTCGGAACAGACACCCCCGCAGGAATCTCGACTCTGAACAAGGATCCCAGAGGTGCATGTGGAAATTTTCAAGAGTGTATCTGTGCGTGGGAATAGGCTGCAGCCACTTGTGGTTGGCCGTGCTGCCCGGTTCGTGTGTTTAAACATCGAGTTCTTTTGAATTTTTTTTTTTCGCGTCGTGGTCTAGTGTTTCCTTTGTGTTCATGAATAGCGAGCGCCTCGTGTGAGTGCGGGATTTATGGCGAATGTGCATGCGATCCACGCAGTGAAGGTTTCCCCATCGGATTCAAATCGGAGATGTATCCTTAAGATACACACTGAAGTGAAATAAATAAGATAGCCCCCTTCCAAACAGCAACAGGCATGAGCACGAAACAAAAGATACAAGCAACACAAAATTGAATTTGTCCGTGCTGCCGATGCTCGTCTTATCCTTGAGTAATTGATTTTGGATACCAGCTAAACACTGTCGCACGCGGATTACCTTTATCCATCAGCGCCATCACAAGCAGAGCACCCCGTCGCCGCGGAGCTGAGCAGCGCCGCGCACAGCCAAGGATATGTTCACATGAAGGTGGGTACCACTGCTGACTGGCTCGTTTCGTTTTTCGACGACCAATGTTTGGGTATTGAATCTTATCGGGAAGGAAAACAAAAGGGGCTTCTCGCAAGAACAAGCGCGTCTCCCTCTGTGTGTCCACAAGACGGAACGCGGTCCTATGCGGCATTTTAAATATGCTAATCCCCGAACTCGAATCTGAGTGCGATGATTCTGTCCTGGGTGAGCGGCGTTAGATACACAATCGATTCGCAGTTATGATTTGCTTAGTTTGCCGGAGCGCGCGGTTGGGGTTTTTTTCTTTTGCCGGATTCACTCAATTTTCAATCGAAGTGCTCGGCTTCAGTTGATGCGGCGGTTAATGGAATCCAGTTCCCTCGGAACTCATCACACGGGTGGGTGCCAATTAAATCGCAAAGTTTAGTCCTCTCCGCGGCACAACTAGATTGATTCCGCATCACGGCCGGGCGCGGCGTAGTCTGGCGATTTAGTTTGCCAAGTAATTAAGCGCTTGTGAAAATGTAATTAAAGCCCGCGCAGGAAAAAACACACACAAACGCCGGAATCACTTCAGCTCAGAGAGCAATAATTGTTTTGGACATTTTCCCGCTGCGGGTACAGCATCGACGGATGGACGGACGGCCCACTGGGTGGATGCACGGTTGAGCCACCGTCGAAAGAGGGGGTGAACGCGCAAAAAGTTTATTCGAAATAATTGCTGTCGAAAATTCGGGCAGGAAATCAAAATGATTCGCAAATAAAAGTGTACACCGTGCGCTGCGATGCGGGCAGATAATTAGAATTTTATTAGTGAGCTATGTACACCGCCCCGGTGCTGGTGAATCGTTAAACCTTGTGCGGGACATTCGCGTACACCGCCCAGCTGGCAATTAAAGAAAATATTTTTCAATGGGAACGGCAAGGTAGCGAGATTCGCGCGATGTTTTATGGGTTCCAAATCGCGGGGAGAAGTTTTTCGTTGTCGGAGGGCGGCATGGTCCTTGTCAAGCAAATTTTCAAATTGTCTTGTTTATTTTTTGCCCTTGTTGTCTCTGAGCACTTTTAATTAGAATGCAGGGGGATTTGTGAGTTTTTTTCCCGGTGCCACCATCCGTCCACTCGGGGCGATGGGCGCACACCTGTCCTGAGGATGTACATGGATGACATGATATTCGACACGAAGTTTGACATGGCACACTCAACGACTGAGCCATGAAAAGTTATTGTTTGCCTCGATAATACTGGGGTCTGGGCAATGTTTTATTTTCGTCCTGACCGTGGGGGATTTTATGCGCTGCTCGGCTTTAATAAATCGGGAGGTGACTAGCTGACTGGGATATGCTTCTGGATTTGGCCCGTAAGTTGTCTGTCGTGGTTGGCCGGTTTATGAGTCTTCGTGGCTGCGGGCTTGTGCTGCGGTTTTTATGTGATGCGATAAGATTGCATTTTAGTGGAGTGAACTTTAAAAATTCTGGGAAAAAATATTGTTCGCTTGAAAATGAGAGAATTTTGTTTAATTTACGTAGATGGACGGCACAATCCACGCAGCAGAGGTTGGCAGCTAGTGTGAACAAATCTGAACCGACATGCCCTCCGCCTCTGGATGAAGCTGAAGACGGCTGTTAGATGAGGCTAGTGACCATTTTGAACAGTAATTCCAGTCAAGACAGAGAAAAAGTGCCTGACGGCAATGTTGGTTTTAAGAAAACCAGTTTCATTCTTGTCCTTGCTGCAGTTTTCGAAAAGATAAGGTTTTAGCCCTGCAATCAATAGAGCCTCTGTGAGATCGAATTTCTAAGTCGACATGCTTTCAGAATGTGATCGTTTTAGTATGTGTCCCATGAAGAGAGGAACAGGCGAATCAGTGAACAGAACGAAATTAAAATTGTCCGTGCTGCTAAAGCTTGTTTAATCCTTGTATCATCTAATCACTGTAGAATGCAGGCTATTGTGAGACATCAGAGTCGTCCACAATTTTTTTTATAATGTGCGCGTGGTGAAGAGGTTTTTAATACTCTAATTGTCCGGGGTCAAGAAACAGCACTAGCCGAGGGAGAGGAGGTACCTGTGCAACATGTTTCCATATGTCCGCCCGTAAAATCTTGAGCGGACGACACGCAAAACCATGTTGAGGAAAATTTAGAAAAAAAAGTATGACCTTGCGTTTCGATCATTTTTGTCACATATTGCATACTTTTTGCTCGATTTCGGACTGTCTTTGGGCGACTCCTCGAATACCTGCTGAGCATTGTGTTAAACCACGTGGATGCTGTAGCCTTAATTTCCCCAAATGCACTCCTTTCATCGACTGAGATGACCCGAGACATTTTGCACTGTCCTTGGTCACTTCAAGTGATTTTGTCAACACAGTTTCTAGGAAGAACGTGCAAGACTCACAAGCCACTCGTGACCTTAAAAAAATGCATTCAGGAGACGTTCGGAAGTACTTATGTGAAAGGGGCTTAAATGATCTGGACTGTGAACGAGGAACAAACGAAGAATATGCTGCCATCCTGAAAGGTCCTACTACATCGACCGCATAGACAGAGCACAATGGACTGCAATAACTTCCAGCTAATCAGAGATTTTGTTCCCCTTGACTCCTGCAACTGGATGTACACAAGGTCACCGCACACGAGTTCCATTTTGTGTAATTTCTAGGATAAAAAATTTAAGTAGAACAAAGTGTGTGTGTTTTTATTCGTTTGAAAGGTCCATTCGTTCGAATGTTCTCTCGATGGCACGCATCCGAAATGGCAATTTTTTCGTCTGATTTGTGTTGGCCGTGGGTGCTTGTGGGTTGTGGCTTATTTATTCGCGTGAACCTACATGGTTAAGTAACTGCACGATCGCCAATACGTACAGATTATCGCGACGAAGTGCTTATCCGCTACGCTTGTTTTGTTTTCATATTGTTTTTTATTCTCAGACCCACGCACTGCACTGTTCCTCGATCCACTTCTATTGGCCAATTCTCACTTTTTTTCTCACTTACAATGCCCGCTGATGAGCAGTAATAGAAACCGCTACTCGTTTTGCGATTTTTTTTCACTTGTTCAAAGCAATAGTCCGCCTACACTTCTCGATCGTTTCACCGGGACCTGTTTTTTGATATTTTTTTTGCGAGGATTCTCTTGCCAAAATGAATTAATGTGTGCAATTAGTGAAGGGAACCCAAAATACGTGTGAATTGCACTCCCGTTTGTGCGTTGAGTCTTATTATTCCACTTCTAATATGTTAATTTCAGATGCAAGAAAATGTACTCCGAGAATTAAGTTATTTATTCAAATACGACCTCTTCTTTTGGAGGCTAAACCACAAGTGATGCTCGTTTATTGAAAATATATTTCAACCTTACATCTGGCATACAATTACCTTAAATGTAACATAATCCTGACCAATGCTGCCCAGATCAGCATTACTTCCACGTTCGGTTCACACACCGGTGTTGACTGTATTCTGCTGATGCTATGTCCCGCAGAACCGAACGTATTTGGGGCGCTCGTGGTAACTTATATATGTTTTCTCCACGACGGTCACAAAACGACTGACTCTTCTGTACTTTACAGATTTGATACATGAAATATTATAGGATCTGACAAATTGCTCGTGCAGTACTTCCAGTGTGGGGAAACACATGCCGTTGGTGTACACATCATCCAATTCTGACAAAAAAAAATAATGATAACCTTTAGCATTCGCTATTGATGAAGAAAACCTGTCCAGCGCCGTTCTCAAAGAAATATGGATCAATGACAGCATCAAATGGCTAAATGGCGCGGTTGGTTGAATGCAGGCCCGTGGTTCGAATCCCAGTAAAAGCTAAGTTAATACGCTTTTATCTGGGGTCGAGTCACCGTATCCGTGGACAAGTAACTTGTATACGGAAGTCGTGTATTTAGGATTACAAGACACATTACTGAACGCGTACTTGGGAACGTAATTTGGGATTATAACACACGTGAGTTATCGAAATGTCATTCCATCAGAAGACACTGAACAGAGTGGTATGTACAAATCTTAAATTAATAAAAACTGTGGGCAATGATTTTAAAATATAATAATTAGGTACTTAAATACAATGAATATGTACATTTAAAAAATAAATTAACTGCAATATTCCCCACGAACCATGCTTTCATCAGGATTCGTGTGTCATGCTTCCGATACGTTATTTCGTATAAAGAGTATGGTAATTTTTGTTCGTATATTGAAAATCGCGGATGCCGTGATTCAACCCCTGGTCTCCAAATCTAATCCAGTCACAATTTGTCATGGAAGTAGTCTGACGATGGGTACCATAATGTATGGACAACGGTCTAAGGGTGCTGGTAATGAAGTTGTTAGAGCGCTTAGCTAACCTAATGACGCCGCCAATTCGAAATAAGCACCAAAGAGTGAATTTTCTACATTGGACAGTTCACATATAAGTGGGTTTTGTATTGATATTGTCCCAAATTCGACAATTTTGTATCTTGAAATTCATTCGTGCCAATCGCGCGGAACCTTACCCGAACAGGACACTAAATGGTGACTGTTTGAGAAAATAATTTTATGATTTACAAGTGTTCTTGGACACTTCGATGTCGACAATGTCAATATGGCCACTGCCACCTGTCAACGTTCACAAATTACTATTTTAGACAATTTATTAATGAACAAGCTGACACGATCCAGCAAGGAATTATCCTTATCAAGATCAAGTTAATCAGTAGTGAACTGCACGCTCATAAGAACTCCTTGTAGTCTGCCATCTTTAACTCGAACTCTCGCTGTCCTTAGTTCTGCTTCTCAGGCTTGAGCCAATATCCAGGCATTAAGACTGAAATATGCAAGTGGTACTTCGTTGAGCCTGGTTTTGTGGGCTTAAACTGAGTAAGTCTTTGGGATAGAACTCAATACATTAATTCGGCGTCTCCCAGTCCATAGGCTCCAATGATTCCTCAAAGATAAGACCTTCCCAAATTTGTCCGCTAATCAGTTCCCGATTTCAATCGGATTGTCCATTTGAACTTCGCTTCCGTCAAGTCTCCACTCACGTTGCCTGATTGCCATCAAAATCCGCATCAAATGATCAGACATATCACTTTGCCCATGAATTCCGAATAAAACACGTAAAAATGAGCACACGCATGATGTAAGACTTCTGGATTCACCCGTACTTTGTCCTCGATAACGAAACCAAATCCGAGCCAAACAAAATTTCACGCGATACGGATTTATTGCATCATCAGCCCTTAATCGGTCAATAGACGGCTATCGATGCTCATTACAAGCGATTCTATAAATAATTTGTGAACAAAAAAAAAAACCCCTTCGTAATGAGGTCACAGATACTCGTCAGATAGCCAATTGACAATTCAGATATCACGTGTGATTATTCTTGCTTGCGTAAGTAGTTCGGTGACATCATGCTTTTGTGTTAATGCGACACTTTTGACAGATAAGTCCCCGGGGAGCGCACGATGGTTTTCCCATTTCCTGTCGGTCGTATCAGTCTTAACTGGTTTTCGATGGGCGGAGTGGTGAGCGATAAGTGGCATTTCCATCAATTGGAATTTTAAGCTTTTGTGGGGGGCTTCTGTTGGGGCTACCGTAGGTGGTCATCTTATAGATGCGGTGGACAGCTGGCTGTACGTCGATGGCATTGCTGAGGGGATGGATATTTAATCCTCAGTCTTCTACTGACTTCTGTCATTTGCATTTGCTGGTGCTTCAGTCCAAAATAGACTTGAATCTAGCCTCTAGAGATGAGAGGGTTCATGTTAAACGATTTAGCGGTTCCCCACGAATAGAAGGTACCTACGGTAGGGATGATTGTAGAAAGTTACCAAAAGGGCAGACCCAATGCAATACCAAAGGTTAATCACTTGTACGTGCTGCTCGACGCTGCTACTTGACGGTATACTTGATTAGCGTTGATCTTGTCACAACCGGAAGCCTTTACCACTACAGAATAAGAGCACTTTCAAAATGCGTCTTCAAATTCACAAACGATTTGTAGTTCTTTTCTGCAGTTGACAAGAGTATCAAACGTTGTATCAAATGATCATCGAAACACAATGGAAGTAGATGCCAACAAAATGTGTCGACTTTACTGAGGAATCTGAAAAAAACTTAAGCGTCGTCAGAATCAATAGGCTGCAGCTGTCATAAGCTTGAACTTGGGCCTTATTTTAGTGAAAAGTGCAACAGGATGTGTTAAACAGCCAGGATCAGACCTACCACCAAGATCCTAGAAACCCTGGACCTCTGAACTGTGAGAATGTGGCGGGATTTGCACTGAAGCTCCACACGGGTGCACCTTACAATCAAACTATCCGCCGAAACCCTAAAGGTCGTAAACCGCAGCGACAACCCAACACCCACCAAAATCACTCTCATTTTGTTCCCGTGGTTCATGTAATCCCACTCTGACTACAGGTTGTTAATTTAAAATGCCCCTGCTTGAGTTCAATCTCCTCGGACTAACACCTTCTCCACCCACACCCATCCGGAACTCCCACGCTTCCAATCACAGTCCCAAACGCATTAACGTTCCGAAATCCCATTTCGGTATGGAAATCATCATCGCTTCCGGTGAAGGCAAGGCAGCGCGAATGGCCGCGTTCACAAGCCAAAAGGACACCCACTCTCAGTCAACCAATCCGCTGTGAATTTATTAATGCCAACGGACTCCCCTGCTTCGCCCACGGCTGGAGTGGCGGAAGAAATCACTTCTTAGCTCGTGCCAATCCACCTAACAACACGCACCCAAAGCGTACTATAACACATCATTGAGGGCGAAAACTTAATTTTAATGTTCATTCAAAGATGAAAAGGAAAGCCACCAAAACAACAAGAACAGCAGAGTGAGAACCAAACCACCGCCACCAGCAGCTCCACCAGCAGCATCAGCACTAGGAACAACAATAACAAAAACAACCACGGCCCCCTTAAGGACATCGATTTTCCTTTGTTGACTTAAATCGCATTTTGTTAGGGAACGTCAGATTAAATTCCTCGTTGTGCTGCCGTAGTCGTCCTCCTCGGTCGTCTCTCTCGACCTTGTTACGCCGAATGGTTCGATGAATTACGAGGGTCCTTTGTGCCGGTGGGTGGAGGATATTTTTAGAGCCTCGTCTTCGACGACGTCAAGAAATATTACGAGACCTGAAGAGGTTTCGTGCTGCTCTTCCCCCTTGGATCGGTACCTGGCATGTGAGGAGCAGGCACCAGGCACCAGGCACACTGACTTAGGAAGACCCGAGGATGTCAGCAGGCATCCTGTGCAAACAAGTCGCATTTAGGGTACGTGACTTTAATTTAATGTCTTTGGCACCATTCATATGCCGAAATTTCCTCTGGGGTCAGACACGGGGCAGACTGTGAGGGCAACCATGTGGGGTGCCCGTGCCCGATACCAGGTTTACCTCCGACCACACGCACTTACTGAGGTGAATGTAAATCACTTCTGGCTCCCTCGCCAGAACTGGGATGAGGCCTGAATCGATCCCAGGAACCGAACAGGAGATCATGAAGCAGTTTCGTGGAAATCTGCCACCGAAACCGTAGCCCGGGTTAACGAAAAACGAGTGGATGCCCAAGGTCTTGAAAGTTAATTCCTGGCCCTCATTACGAACGGTAGTTGAAAGTATCGATTTCCCATCGGATGCAAGCAAAGACATTGAGGGTGAGTACCCAAATAACTTGTGCTTCGTGAGAGTACTCGTCCAAGGTCGAGAATGGAAATAGGAATTGGAAACCGAAACCCGAAAGAAATGCCGGAGCTCAGACCGTTTGAATTGCATGCAGATGGGCTACGGGAGTGAAGGAGGGTGTATGCCTAGTCAATTTGAATTTTGAATTGATGTTTAATCAGACGGAAAGGATACGAGGAGTCGAGTGGACGGTGGGCCGGAAGTGAAACGATACGTGTTTCCGCTTGTCGAACATGAACGTATGTCGACTGGTGCAACTTGGGTCAGGGTTGATCAGGTACATGTTCACTCGGTTTTGTGGAACAAAAACAAGCTTTTGGCTAGAGTGGTCCAATTGATTCCGAGAATCGGAGACGACCAATTCCGGAAGACCAGAAATAACCCTTGAGCTATTTTGCGATTGGGACGATGAGTGCTTTAATGTTTGTCTTCAATTAATTTTGTGTTCCGGTTGTCAAAGCATTACTTATACCCTTCCTAGGATTATACACTTTCGGAGAAACAGAAAGGATGCGTACTTGGCCGGTATTTTTTTAACATTGAAATGCTAGGCGGGATAGAATATCTCGTTTTTCGTCGGTTTTAAAGAAAAAAAAGGATGTGTACTCGGTACGCAATTATTTGTAATTTGAAAAATAAAAGCAGCCATCATTGTCAAGACGGAGTAATACAAATTTTCTATTTTTAGTTAGTCTTAGAGAAAAGCATGGTGCTCCTTAGTGGTCCTTGGCATGCCCTTAATTGATTCTGTATACATTTTCAAGTCGAACAAAGCTGCTGGAGCGGACGGATTGTCCGCGGAACTGTTTAAGGCAGCTGGAGATGACCTGGTTGGGCGCATGCACCAGCTCATCTGTAAGATATGGTCGGAGGAAAGCATGCCCGATGAGTGGAATCTCAGCGTCGTTTGTCCGGTCCACAAGAAAGGAGACCCCTTTGACTGCGCCAACTATAGAGGGATCAGCCTCCTTAACATCGCTTATAAGATACTCTCTGCCGTTCTGTGTGAACGCCTGAAACCCTTTGTCAACAACCTGATAGGTCCTTATCAGTGCGGTTTCAGGCCAGGAAAGTCCACTATCGATCAAATTTTCACATTACGGCGGATCCTGGAAAAGACTCAAGAGATGCTGATCGACACCCACCACCTATTTGTCGATTTCAAGGCCGCATATGACAGCGTGCATAGAGACGAGCTATACAGTACCATGTATAGTTTTGACATTCCTGCCACGATGGAGAACTCTCGCTGCTCCATCAAGGTCGGTAACGAACTCACCAAGACCTTCAATGTCACAAAAGGTTTTAGGCAAGGCGACACGCTGTCATGTGACTTCTTTAACATCATACTTGAGAAGATCGCGCGAAACTCAAACGTAAACACCCCAGGCACGATCTTCCAAAAGTCCGTTCACCTGCTTGCTTACGCGGACGACATTGACGTGATTGGACGAACACAGCGAGCCGTCAATGAGGCGTTTGCTTGCATTGAAGCGGAAGCGGCTAAAATGGGTCTAGCGATAAACCAGGGCAAAACAAAGTACATGCTGTCATCACGGAAGGACGCACAACATCGACGTCTCGGACAGAGCGTCATATTGGGCAGCAGAAACTTTGCGGTAGTCAAGGACTTCGTCTACCTAGGCTCCGGAGTAAATAGGGACAACAACACCAGTACCGAGATCAAGCGCAGAATTACACTTGCCAATCGCTGTTTCTTTGGGCTCAAGAGGCAATTGAATAACAGAGCCATCTCTCGAAACACCAAATTGAGCTTGTATAAAACCCTGATCATCCCAGTCCTGCTCTATGGCGCAGAGACATGGACGCTATTGAAAGCGGATGAAGAAGCTCTTGGTTGTTTTGAGAGAAAAGTTCTGCGTACGATCTTTGGTCCTGTTTGCGTTGATGGCGTTTGGAGGAGAAGGTTCAACCACGAACTATACGGGCTGTACAGCAGCATGCACCTAGTTAAGCGTCTTCGGATCCAACGCTTAAGATAGCTAGGTCATGTAGAGCGGATGGACACCACAGCTCCGGCCCGAAGAGTCTTCGACAACGAGCCATTGGGACAGCGGAGCAGAGGACGTCCTCGCACTAGATGGCGCACACAAGTTGAAAAGGACCTCAACCAACTTGGTGTGCGCAACTGGAGGCAGCTGGCGAAAGATCGTGCTGGCTGGAGAGGCATGTTAGTTGAGGCCCAGGTCCACCCCGGACTGTAGCGCCAATCAAGAAGAAGAAGAATACATTTTCAACAAAAAAAAGCAATATTCAAGTAGAATAACTCATCTGCCCTTTCGAACACGCCCCTTTTTCGAAATGAAAAAAAAAAAAAGATTTGTGTCCTTCTAGGCTGTATACTAGGTCAGCTAATGCAACATTTATAAAGATTTTAAGAAGTAAACACCTATGTCTTTGTTAAATACACGAGCTTACAACAAAAAATACTGGTGTGCCTCAGGGCTTTGTGTTTGGTTCACTATTCTATCTTCGAAGCCAATAAGTTTCTACAAAATACAGGAAACAAGTGGACACCGACTCAAGTGCTCCAGATATAACAATCACTTTCCCCTAACCTAACCTAGCACCGAAACCATTGATGAGTAGATAGCAGCACCAAACTGAACATAGCTCATTTTGTGGACAGACATGTTTCTCGGAGATAAGTGCATGACCCAATATTGCTCCCTTTTTGGATCAAATCACGAACAAACAGGTATGCACCTCGATGTAATTGTCAACAAGATGACCCTGGACAGATCGACATAGCTTTCTGAATAAAAATGACTTGCTTCACGGACGTTGTGGTGGTCCGTTGCGTTATGGGTATGCGTGTCGACCCAAACCTCGACCTCTTAGGTTCGATTCCTGCTCTGTGCGACAAAAATAATATTCACGGCCCCACCTCTTTCGAGTCACTGACAATGCTCAAAGAGTGCTTCTGTCTAGAAAAAGCTTCCCAAACTTGGCCGTTCGGAGTCGGCATAAAACTGTAGGTCCTGAAACTAATGCCAAAACAGAACGACAATTTGCCAATTTTGCAATTGTGTGAGATTGCATTATCAGCTGTCTAGTGGCGTGTGTAGCGAGCTCTGGCGTTAACTGGAATGTCTCTATAACCTGGCACGCAGCATAGACTGCGCGGTAGTGGATTACTATTTCTGAGTTTATAGAGAACGATGAAAGGGACTTAATTGCTGCCTGGGTATCCGTAAAGACACAGGTATCTTGGGCGGACATCGCGATCCACCTTAGCCAAGACTTGGCTTATTAATTTTTTGTCATTGCATCCGCTTGGAAGACGACTAAGTGATCGGGGACGTGATTAGACATTCTGCGAAAAAGTCACCTCCAATGCCATCTTAAATCTTAAATCCATCAGTGCAGAAAGGCATGAACTTATTAAAGGGAGTGGTGCCGCCGTACTACATGTCTCTGTCCGAAATAAGGGTTTCTAAGCTGCTAAGTCTATATAAGTCGGCTCTAACATTCTTCCTTCGTTTTGAATTAAAGAACTTAACCTTTCAAAGTTTGATAAGTGGATCAAGCACAAAGTCCTGAATAAAACCAAAGCGAACCCGAAGGATGATCACGTTTGTTGATATTCATCACATCCTTAAGAGAGTCCACGGAGTGCTTGTGGTGTTAACATTTTCAAGGACAGGGAGGCAGCTATTAGCACCCTGAAGTCGACCTCGAAAGTGCCCCCTGTAGTGGTGATGACTGCACGGTTTTACCCCTTCTGTGGTTGGAATTCCGTGTCAGCGAAATAATGCAACATGAACAACCATTCCACTTAAGCAGACATCGGTGGGCATCTTGTTACGTATACATCAAGAATTACGGAGCTGTGGGCATGCCACTAGATAGATAGATAGCATCAGCCAAAAATGTAGCTCAAGTTAAGTCCCAAACCATACATTTCCGGTACACAGAGCTCAGCTCAACTCAACTCAATAAAACAGTGGGCGTGCTGTTGGAATTTTCCTAATCGGCGAACATGAACCCCAACGCACCCCACTATTCCTTTTGTACAAGCTGACGAGTCAAGGAGGAAACTGAAAACGTACGCCTCGTGCGACCTTACCCGACTTTGAGAAACCGAAAGCCACGACACCTCGAAGCCACCATCTTTGTCCAGTAGATCGTCTTCTTCGACAGCTGCAGCCAATTTCCTCGCTGCAAATAGTTGGAGCGACTTTGAAGCAGCACAATAAATATCAACTGGTCGAAGTGTCACTGTCGTACCTACCCTAACGCTTGCCATTCGTTGTGTACTTCGACTGAATTGCCTAAACGTGCATCAAATGGGTACCTACCCTGCAGATGTGCACAGTATTGAATGCAGATGCCTTCGTTTCCATTGTGACCTTCGCTCTGCTCGAAATTCCTCATCCGCGTTGCCCCCGCAAACACCAGTACATTTGAACAAATGCAGACTAAACAGAGGAGCCCTCCCCATCGGCACATCCCGCAGCCGTCTTTCGTAAGACTCCCCTATCCACTTCCCGGTCATTAGTTTGTTTTTCCCAATCTCGCATAATTCACCACTCATCCGCTCAAGCATAAACAAAAACTCAGCCGCACATCCCCGCTCGGCGGTGGCTCTCATCAGATGTGGTGGATTTTGCCAAGACCCAGAGTAATCACAGACATCTTGATGGAAATGCATACGTTGTCTGTTCGCAAATGAAATATGAACAGCCATTCCCCCGCAGCAAGAGCAAATCGAGGAGATAAATTTAGACTTGTTGGCTTGCACCCGCCCCCCGCGATGCGACGGCGGAATGGGATTTTCAATTTCAATTTGCCGCTCGTATCTCATCGCGTTTGTTTTCACGGCGATCTGTGCAGATTTGAGTTCGGCTGCGGGAACGATGTAAACAATGTAAACTTTGTGGAAAATATTGATTTATTCTTGCGATAAAGTTGCGCGGGGGCTGCTGAATTTATGGCGATTAGGCCGATAGAGGCGATAAACAACACATTCCTTTATTGACCGCATGAACTTGTGATGCCAATAATGGCTCTTGGCACTTCATATTCCTTGACGGAAGAGTAGATAAATGCCTGATTTGCACGTGGATGGAATGGGCTCTAGAGTGCATTTGATGCCATTGTCACTGTCAAAGATGGTGAAACATATTTGAGGAGGGAAAGCCTTTCAAAAGACTCTTAGGGTGCAGGTGCAATCGGAATGAATGAATTGCTCTCGAATTGGAACTGGAATTCTTTGTAAGTTCTCAGGGTAGCAAGTGGGTACCGTCAGGTAACCCTGAATAACATTTGCTGTTACAAAATGAATGCCAGATGGCAGAACAACAAAACACATTTGACCTTGTCTTGATCCAAAAAGATCAAATGGGCTTATTTTTCAAAAAAGATACAAAATTAACACTGCCGTGTGAATAACTACCGGACACTGCCTATTAGACTTTCACGCAAAAAAGACTAGGCCTTCTCTCCAACTACTTTTGCAGAAGTTTTTTTGGCGGGATCTCAAGAAGCCTAGACGAGGATGGCATCCAAAGACTGTCCTACTTTCGCCTCAACTAGGAGAGCCACTATAGGCTTGGACTTCTATGACAGCCTAAATGATCTCAGCAATACACCAGTCAACACATCGGTAAAGTTTGTTGACAAAATTGACTGGCTGCCATAAGCACCCCTCCTAATTTGAGTTACGCAGGTGGTGGTACAATGGGTCTACTTTGCCCAAATGCATAAGTGCCTCTGCTTACCTACCTATCTGCCATATGTGTGTTTAGGTAAGACTTTTGGCTGCCAGCGGATTTCCCAGCACACGTAGACCAATGTTTGTCGATTGCGATACCCATTGTCGGTAATTTGATGCTTTTGAACGGCAAATGGTGAGTGAACCAGATTTGAAAACTAGATAAAAGCATATTTACTTTTGCTTTGACTGGGATTCAAACCGGGATCCCCATAACCAAGGGCAGGTACTCAACCAACTTCGCCATCCAGCCGTGTTACATATCTATCATGCTACTTATAAGTAGTGGAAAGGTCAGTTATATCTGATTCTCATGAGCGGACGAGGACGAGCTTGGTTTTTTTAGAAAGAAAAATTCTGCGTTCAATCTTTGCTCCTGTTGGCGTTGAAGGTTTCTGGAGGAACTGTACCGGCTGTACAGCGACAAGAGTCTTGCCAGGCATCTAAGATGGCTAGGCTATGTAGAGCGCATGGCCATCACGGCTCCAGCCCGAAGAGTCTTCAACGAACTAGTGGGACAACGCATTAGAGGACGACCACGAAGTCAATGGCGCACTCAAGTGGAGAAGGACCTCAACCAACTTGGAGTGCGAAATTGGAGGCAGCTGGATAAGGATCGTGCCAGCTGGAGAGTCTTGCTGGCTGAGGCCCAGGTT
Organism: Eristalis arbustorum; assembly: GCA_916610145.1. Taxonomy (NCBI): domain Eukaryota; kingdom Metazoa; phylum Arthropoda; class Insecta; order Diptera; family Syrphidae; genus Eristalis; species Eristalis arbustorum. The sequence continues at coordinate 12,894,236 of OU744318.1, forward strand.
CTCCCCGGACTGTAGCGCCGTAAGAAAAAGAAGAAGATATCTGTTTCCTGACTTTTGCATCCCATTCTTAGATGCAGAAGCACGTTGAAATCGTCAGAAAGTCGTTGAATTCTTTGAGAGAGATTGAGAGACCTTAAACATACACCGAGTCACTAAAGAGTAAAAGCTCATGTGTGCAGAGTTCTTCTTCTGTAGCTAAAGGGTAATTTTTTTAAAACTATAGGAAAGTTTTTCACAAAAGACACATAAAATTCGGAAAAATACATGAAATCTTCATTTGAATGGATTGTACGGTCCACATATTTTAATGTTTGAAGATTATTTCATGCAAATGTTGACCTTGACTGTGCCTCAAATGGTCTATCCGCTTAGTCCAATTTTGGTATACTCTTTCCAACATTTCGGCCGGTATCTCACGAATAAATGCTTCAATGTTGTCTTACAATGAGTCAATTGATTCGGGTCCACAAAAAATAGTATAAAGGCGTTAAATCGCACGATCTAGGCGGCCAATTGACCGGTCCCGAACGTGAAATAAAATGTTCACCGAACTGGCCTCTCAATAAGTCCATCGTTGCGCGTACTGTGTGGTATGTGGCACCGTCTTGTTGAAACCACATATCTTCCAAGTCAAGCTCTTCCATTTTGGGCAAAAAAAGTTGGATATCATCTCACGGTAGCGCTCACCACTTACGTTACAATTCGCATCAGCTTTGCAGAAGTACGGTCCAATGATGCCACCAGCCCATAAACCGCACCAAACTGTGACTTTTTCTGGATACATTAGTAGCTCTTGCAATGCTTCTGGTTGGTATTCACTCCAATATCGACAATTCTGCTTATTTGCGTACCCATTGAGCCAAAAAATCCAAAAGCCATAAAATGGAAGAAGCGCGCCATGAACTTTTTTAACCGAGCACACATTTTGATAGTAAAATTCAATTGCAAGCGTTGTTGGTAAGACGATTCATGGTTAAATTATAGACCAAACTGAAGATGTTTGACAGTGAAACAAAACACGAAACGTTAGTCAGCTGTTTAAACCAGTGTTGCCAAAAAGATAATAGCTAAAAAATCACCCTTTAGAACAAGGCGCAGCTTCATACATTGGTTCACCTCTAGGCGGTTGCATTATATGCTATCCAGAGGACGCCACGAGAAGGCTGTATGTCAACTTGATCAGTGCATTCACAGGGATCGTTGCTGACATCTTGCGAAGTTGAGAGCAATCAACAGCTTTGCCCTGGATGCATAGGCCCATGCCCTCCTTCTGTAGCTAGGGACAATTTAGTCCTTGTTACAGAAGTGCGTCGTCCTTTTCTCACGCATCTCGACTCGTACCTTCCATAGGACTTTGAAGTTTCACGACGCAGAGTTCTCAGCTGTGACTATCTAAGCTGGTGCCTCCGTTTGTTTTGTTTCAAGCTGCGTCACTTACATAGCTTGTGCTTGGCAGTCAATTAAAGCAAACAAACTCGCCTAGGAAGTGGTTTACTATTATCCTACCAGACAAGTGACATCGAACATAGAGGTCGGCCAAAAGAGGCTTTCAGCATAGAATAATGATGGATGCTGGAAAAATTGAAAAGCGTGAGGCAGTAGACATCTCAACTGAGTCGGCACATCATGAAAAATTGGACAAGAAAATGGTATCCGCGTAATGAATGTTGCGATTATTCACAGTGGGCAGTAAGTGTAGTCTCTTCAAAACGCACGGGAAATCTTCATAAATTGGGCTACGACCTGCTGTCGGGTCCTTTAGTTGACTGAGCTCTTAGAAGCTCAGTGTTCTCTGTCTGAAGTAAAGTTTCTGAATCCTGAGTTCTGAACCCACACGGTGACTGTCTGGCATTGGCGCAAAGAGGATCATTCCGAACTGGATTGAAGGTGATAGCCGTCTTCACACTTTCAAGAGGCGAGTTCCCTTCTCGTGGCAAAATAGCGATATCCTTTATGGCTGACGACGAAGGACCAATTGCACACGTGAACCCCGAAGTGTCTGCTTTCCCCTCAAATTGACACAATTATTGGTTCATCGGAGCAAATACGAAGCCGAATCCAAACAGACATCTCTCGCCACGTGTGCACCCAATTCAAAAAGAACCATCAATCTCCTATTAAACTCCTAATTGAACAAAAGTGGGGCCAAATTCCGTCAGCCACCTCAGCGGGCGTCATGTGAACGCCTCGGCAGACGATGATGAACATGATTCGCACCTTCTGTTGCGATGAAATAAGCCACGCAGCCATCTCGACCGTATTTCTTTTTAAATCACAATTCCATATCCTTGCCAACGCACACACACCGCCCGTCGGATACATCACGTCGAAGGTGGTCCCCGTCTCGGCTTCGTGTGCATGCAACTCATCCTTCGGCGGCACGTTTACGACATGAACTCCTCAGAATTGAGGCAAAAGGACAGCTCGTTGAAAGTTGTTTTTATTTGCTTTTCGAAGAGCCACCCGCACTCCCGCTGCGTCCCGTCGGCCGGATGTCCGCTGCGAGTGGTGGGTATTAGTCGAAAAGTTATTCCCCCGAACGACACGTATCTGACGGCAACTCTGCCGGCGCTTATCCGTGTTTGACTCTTCAATTTCCCTTTCGGTTGATGTTAATCAGAAAATGAAATGGGACACCGAAAATGAAAATGTACCCGCTCATCTGTGAGCTTTATTTCCGAGACTTCTTCCGCCGCAAGTGGGATCGACGTGGATTGACATCGCTGCCTGGCGAGTACTTGCACGCTCCAGGGAGTGCTGGCGATAAACAACCCTTCTTTTCGGGGAAAAATAAATGGTTTTCAGGGTCGGGGAATTGATTTTTATTATTGCGGTCTTTGATAGGGACGCTTGGAGAATTGCAACGAGTCAGTACTTTCCAACAGCATCCTTTAAGCCATCAAAAGTTGGTGGTATTCCCTACCTTTGAGCGGACGCCGAACGCCTTTGTGGGATTAAGACATTGACCATTCAGCCGGCAAACTACATCGTGCATCGCAGAAACTTTTTCAATTCCCTCTCATCTCGTGGAAGTTGCTTTGATGTTGCCCGACGCAGAGTGCACCACTCCCTGCGGCAGGATGAGCTGAAGTTTGTATCAATCAGTGGCTGGTGGGGAAACGGAAAACTCGCTCAGTTCCTGGAAAGAGTTTAATTTTGATGTGCCGTCGTGACAGTTCTAATTGCAGCTTCTTGCTTCTGCTGACAAGTTCAGTGTGCGATGTCATCGCAACGGGTTGCGTAACATCGGTCGGAGATGTTTGGTTTTCATGAGAAGCGGATTTAATTTTGTTGCATTTGACGTAACTCTGCTCGGTTGAGTGTGCTGAGGGACTTAAAGTGGAAAAATGGAAACCAGGTCGAGTCGGACATGCCAAGGGGATGAAAGGCGTTCCTCTGAGACGCAATCATCTTCGAGTGAAGGCTGTGGTACGGGAGGTTGTTGTTTGATTTTTCTGTGAGAACTGTGGTCATTATGAGCCTGAATGCATGTTAATTAGAAAATTAAAGAAAATTCAGTCTCTTCGAATAAGGACATCCAGTTAATCGTTGTTCGAAGAAGTATAATTACCTTCTCTCCCTCTGCCAAAAGCAGAGGATATGACGTCTAAGTCCTACCTGCTACTCCAGGTCAACGATATCGACAATCGATCGGCGCTCCACACTTCAACTCAAATCGACACGCACCATTAGCTCGATGTGGTCCATCTTTGCACCGATTTGAAAACTGTTAAAAACGATGACAGCGCTCCATATTCGACTCCGATTGGGTAACGCGGAGCCAAAATAATCGATAGATCTCATATCCTATGCACGTCTCAGAGAATGATACAAAGCAGCTGACAGCCAGGTGAAAGCAATCACACTTAGGCCAGCGTAGGTCCATTGTGTTACCAAGCGGATCTGGTCGTTGTGGGGTTGCATCGGAAATAAGTATAAATAATGCTGGTTATTGAAGTAGTAAGCACGCACGGTGACTTTCCCCACGGAAGGGGTCTTTTGCTTGCAGTTATAAAGAAGGTGCACAAAAGTTACCTCTTCACCCTCATCTCAGTCTGAAGCATGACTTGCCATGGCACAGTGCTCAGTGATGACGCCGATTAGAGTCTTGAGAGTCAGTCTGCTCTTTTTGATCACGCTGTGTCTTCTCGTTGGATTGAGTGTGGTACACAGTTCAACATCAGAACATCTGTAATTGATGTGGGTAACGGTTTCAAGCTTCCGTTAAGGTTATTTTTGCTAAAAGTCATTCATGCCGATTGAACGTCAGATCTCCACCCAGAAGGAATGCGGAGCCAGTGTCATGTCGAGAGCTCGTCAACATCTCAATTGCCTAAAAAGTTCATTATCGCGACGCGTAGCCCACATAAGACGGATGTTAAAATACTCCGTCATCTCTGCAGAGACTAAGATTCACCGTCACCAGGCTTTCCAATTTCTTCCTGAAATCACATTGCTTTTTGTCAAAACTAATTATACATGATTGCTGTATGGTCAAGATAGCTTAGATTAGGTTTCAAGTACAATATATTGAGGTTATTGTGGTGCCTTGGTTCTGTGGGTATGTGCGTCGAGCGCAACCTTAACGTCGTAGGATTGATCCCTGCTACAGAAATAATTTTCACTGCCCAACTCTTTCGAGTCACTGACAATGTGAGTGTCAAAGAGTGCTTCTGTTTAGAAAAAGCTTCTCAAACTTGGCCGTTCGGAGTCGGCATAAAAGCGTAGGGACCTTAACTCATGAGAGGACAAAAGTACGCATAAAACTGGCTCTCTACGGGCTGTATGTAATGGGTGGCGACCCATTTTGTTATATCATATTATATTCAGGTATGGGTCATAATCTGCCAAGGATGATAAAGTATGACTGATTAAGTCTCCTTTGAAGGGGCGTCTTCAACACTCCGCTGATACATACGCAGGCCATCCGTTGCGACCGCTTTTGTATTTTCAGTTGATTTCCTTTTCTAGTGCAGTCTAGTGAGTGTAGCAGAGAGGTATGTGCATAAGCAATTGACCAGACCCCTGTTGCATACAAGTTCATGAGATGTTACATTGCAAAGCACTGTGATAAAAGCCGGCCACACCATTTCCCCTGTCAGTTACTCTTATCAAACGACTTTGGAGGTGAAATTGTGATTTCGGTTTCGGCTAGTACATGTAATCTTGCACAACTCCTTGATTTTGAAGCTGTTGATGTAAAGCAAACATGCAGCATAGGCACTGGGAAACTCAGAAAGTCAAAGCTTTCACCCAAAAATCGTCCGTTTTGAAACTCTTGTTCTTTCAGGTGCATTTTTCCATCCCGAATCTAAAGAGACTATTTCCAGATTATTTTCCGTGCTTTAGCCATTCTTCCCCATTGTGCGTTTTTTTAAGTTTATCACTGTGCACAGTTGAACGTCTAGATGGCGCAGTTGGTTGAATACCTGCCCCTGGTTAGTGGGGTCTCCGGTTCGAATCCTAGTGAAAGCAAGGTTAAAACGTTCTATCCGGTTTTAAAATCTGGTTCAGTCACAGATTCTCATACTAAGGCAGTCGAGTCTACTACTAGTATTGAATATGTTGTTCGTCGTGATCTATCTGGCGACAAGCACACAAAACATGGTCATTGGCCGTATTTATGGATTTCTGCGGTAACTGTGGATGTCTGCATATTGTACTCTGCTAGAAACACGCATGAAGTTAGTACTCTCCTTAATATTGACAGATATAAATCTTGATACGAGCATATATCTGTGTACCCTCATGACGTGCTGGGCTGTAACTTGCAAGAATAAATCAACGCAAGAAATTGTATGTTTTTGCACAAAATAATTAATAATCGTAGTCCGTCGTATTTATATAACAGACTTAATTTTACTCGTTCTCCAAGAGCCACCAAGATTATCCCATTTTGTAGCAATTACCTATTAATCTTCCTCGCGCTTGTTTTTCGTTCACACTGTCAGACTGTCGAATTGTTTGCAAACACACATATCAATTTCAAACCCGTTAAATTTTGAAAGTGCATCTTTCGTGTGGGATAGGTGATATTCTTAGCCATATTGCCAGGTTGCCTGTGATTCAGAGTCCAGCTAGCTGCCTACCAGTTTTTCAGTGTATTTTCTTTCAAGTCTAAAGACAACTTTGGCTCCGTTTTCATTAACTGCAGTCTACATTGTTTATTATGTCCAGCTAGCATCAATTTGTCGCTAGAAGCGTAGATGGCACCTATTGCAATAGTAACAATGATTGTTTTGCTTTCAGCGAGGGATGAAATGTTTCCGGTCCATTTCCTTGGCAGCACGTCGCATTCGAATCTCCCAATATCTCCTTTAGCTATAAACCCGAACATTGACCATTTCCAAAAACTCATCAAAGGCAACTTAGAACTTTTCTAGAATCGCTTCACGCTCCCACATGGGAAATGCCAATCCTCCTCATCTCCTCCGAGCTCCGTACAAATCCATCAATGAATTCATCTTTCCACCAGCAACCGGTCAAAACAAAGTTTGTTTGCGAATCCATTTCTCCCTTCTCAAGCGCCCCGCCGAGCCGCACAAGTGACCAGATGGACTTTGTCCATCCGCAGCTGGACGCACAGTCCGCTGACGTCAGGTAGGAAGTGCCTGTCAGCATGTCCGGCACCTGCTCACCCGAGTGAGTGCAAGATTTATTTGAATACACTTCAGACTGAAGTCTGCCTAGTTCGCGCGAAGATAGTTTATCGCGAAGAACGGGAAAGAACCACCCCCGTCGCTACCCTAATCTAAATATTTGCCGAGCCCCGGGAGCGAGGAATCAAAATAAATACGAATTTCTTCCACCTCCGTCTGATTAATTTCCGATTTAATGAGTTTGGGCTTGAATTTAATTTGCATGTGTACACGTTTGCGTACACGGCTGCCTGACGGATTACACAATTTAATTCAATTCCGCGGCATCCACTAATTGCACGTCACTCGATTTCGCTTACATTACACAATGAGTTCGTGCAGAGCAAATAAATCCTTGGCGGCCCGCTTTGGCAGGCAAACACACGCCTCGTAAATATTTGCGCGATTTGCCGGGACGCAGGAATTACATGTCATTGCTGCGTATACATGCATAGGAATATAGAAAAAAGCGCAAGAAATTTGTGGAATTTTCCCTTTTTCGTCTTTACGCCCACATTTCGGGCGCAAGACACGTAATGACTGCATACGCGCCGTGATGAACGGGTGAGTGGGGCGAGCTGAAATGAACTGGTGTTTACAATTCGAATTGCTTAGGGCTGAGGGTTCGTGGAGAATGAGGAGGAGGCGCCAAGATGGGAGACGCTGCGGTGGACACAAGCAAGGAGCCTCAGGCGGGGTTCTTTTCAATTATTTGAGACCCGAATGGCTTCCAAGGGAAGCCCTAGTCCAATATCTGTCGAAGTGATTGATTTGGGTTGAGTTGGTTGATGCGAGACGCCCGCACTCGGACCGAGTTGCGTAACGCTTCTGAAATTTTGAATGTTTAGTGTGCTTCGAATTTTTCTCGGTCGTGTCTCCTTTTTCTTTGCTTGGGCCTGGAGTTCGCAGTGGATCGGTGCCTCAAGCAACAATCGTCTCTCGCCTTAGCAGCATCTAGTTGTTTTTTCTCAGCTGGGGCTGAACCATTAGAAATATATGGTTACGATGTCCCACTCGTTCGGAGTAGATGACTCGTTGAGTCGAAGACAAGTGACCTCGGTCCTTACTTTCTAGATGTTGTCTAAGTAGACGACTGGCTGGACTCTTGTCCCTCCATTGGTGGTTCAATCTGCTTCTCCAGATGCCCTCAAAGCAATCAGGACCACATATTGCACTCAGAATCTACATGTTCACCAAGCCCCACTTTGTCACAATTCGAATGTAAAAATTACCGTATTATCGACAATATAATGGATGGCGCAACACCCCGTAGATAGCCAGTATGCAACTTCTCAGTAAGCACTTGTGTTGTGCGGGCTTTTGTTCTCTCACGACATTTTTGTGCCGACTCCAAACGGCCAAGTTTGATTAGCTCTTTTCTAGACAGAAATACTCCTTGAGCATTGTCACTGACTCGAAAGTATAGCCTTAAGAAAGAATAAATCCTTGCTCATAAATCCGCTCACTACCAGTCCGGTGTCTGCGGCGCAATGGATTTGCTGGAGATCCAGTCTTTTCGAGTTTAGTTGCTAAGCACCTGAATGTTTACCAGACGCGACACGATTAGAAAGTCAACGTCAAAAGTAACGCTGCACTAACACGATCATCAAGAAAGGAGAACCCTTCAACTACGTCAACTATCGAGGGATGAGGCTCCAAGATCTTTTCTGCCATTCTGTGTGAGCGCCTGAAACCATTCTTCAAAAAACGGTTTTCAGGCCTGGGTCGATCACATCCTTACATTACGGCAGATTCTCGAAAAAAACCCAAAAGATACAGATCGACACTCAGCACCTATTTGTCGATTTCAAGGCCGCGTGCATAGACGAGCTTCACAACGCCATGTCTCATTTCGACCTTCCTGCCAAACTCGTCAGGTTGTGCAGGATGAGGATGGAGAATTCTCGCTGCTCCATCAAGGTCAGTAACGAACTCACCGAGACCTTCAATGTCAAAAAGGTTTTAGACAAGGCGATGCGTTGTCATGTGTTTTCTTCAACATCGTCCTGGAGAAGATCGTGCAAAACTCACACGCCAATACTAAAAATCCGTGCAATTGCTAGCATATGCGGACAGCCTTGACATTATTAGTCGAATTCAGCTAGCCGGCAATGAAGCGTTTGCTGGTATTGAAACGGAGGCGGCAAAAATGGGTTTAGCGCTGAATGAGGGCACAACGAAGTAAATGCTGACTCGATCAGAATGTCACCATAAGCAGCTACAACTTCGGGGTTGTAAAGGACTTCACTTACCTTTTCTCCCAAGTTAACAGTACGAACAACATCGGCACCAAGATTAAACGCAGAATAACTCTTGCGAACCACTGTTTCTTTGTATAGAGTAATAGAGCCCTCTCGAAGGACCAAGGTAACATTATACAAGACCTTGATTATCCTTGTCCTGCTCTATGGCGCGGAAGCCTGGACTGTCTCAAGAGCGGATGAAGATGCGATTGGTCTTTTCGAGAGAAAAGCTCTGCGTTTAATCGTTCGTCCTGTTTGCGTTGAAGGTTACTAGAGAAGAAATTCAACCACAAACTGTACGGGATGTACAGCACTCAAGTTGAGACTAACCTCAACTAACCTTGAGTGCGAAATTGGAGGCAGGTGGCTACGGACCGTGCCAGCTGGAGGGGCTTGTTGGCTAAGGACCAGGTTAACCCTCAACTCTGAGGGGTGCCTTAAGGCGACCCCTTAGCAGACCCAGTCCAAAAGCTGGTTGGACCAAGTCCAAAAACTCGCCAGATTGTGCCTGGCTATAAATCCTGATGAGTTGGAGTCGATGACAGAGGATCGAGTGGCCTGGAGTGCTAGCTTCTAGTGCCTGCTTTACCGTCGCGATGCCTGAGGTTTTTCCAGGCAGTTCCGAAAAAGAAGATGAAGAAGAAACTCGACACAAGTATTCTTCGTTCTCGCAGATTACACCGATCCATTGCGTGTCTCTCTGTATACTGCAGCTGTCTGGTTCGAAAATGTCAAATATGAGTGACGTACGGCGCCATTTGCAAGAATTGTAACATCTTCCGATAGCTCCGTTCACATTCAATTTGTCGATACGATTTGCTTGACAATCGTGCTTGACGGGACACATCGGCAAGGTGAACGCTCGTTACTACAAATCGGCAGGCTTTACACAGGAGATCGTGCGGCTTCATACTTTGAACACTTCGAAGTTTCTCTCAGAACTGAAGTTTGTGAAATATGTGTCGTGTGCGAACGCTAATTTCGAATTTATTGTATCGTTGGATAACGTTTCAACAAATTTTTGACCGTAAACGTAGTAGTGATGATGAATTTTAAGCTACCCTGTATCACATTGACAGGAACAGACTATCGCCCGTTTGGTTGGCTCGCACCTAATCTGCCTAATTCTAATGGTGAGTTACCGGCATACACGGGCGATTCAATGTGGCACGGTGCACAAGGCCACTTCTTCGGACCAAGACGGAGACGTTCTGCGTGCTATTGGGCAAATAGAGTGTTTTGCTGAAACCAGATTTAGCGCAGAAAATGACATTGACAGCTCTGTGCGATTCATCGGATAAAATACGGACGACAGTTCTGTTCGATAGCATAACCACTCAACCAGTGAGAGTTCCGTCTCTGAAGACTTTGACACATGTCACCAATCACGTGTGAGCTGTCAAAAATAAGAAAAACCACACAACAAGAAAGAACAACTTCTAGTTTCACACATTCAGCGCTTGTTACACAATCCGCGTTGGAAAGTGCCACTAAACATATCCAGACTCCGGTGTCAGTTCGATTTGACGTATGTGATTGTAACAGGGATAGCACCGAAACCCCAAGCAGGAATTGGATTACAGTACATTTACATTGAGAGGGTGACGGGCTGTGAAATGGAAATAGAGGTTAAATGGGGACTTGTGTCTCAAGCATCCACCATCAGTTGTCATTATCTGTCAATGAGTGGATGGGACTGACAGTTCTATTGTGACTTGGAATGGCATCGTTTTCGACTAAATTTGTGGTATTTTTGGTGATGTTCCGATTAGCTTTTCTGTTTACACTGACTGACAAGATACCTTTTCGACTTTTTTGACATCCACCACACATAACTAACTTCTCTGCCATCCCCCTTAAGTTCTTCATTTCAGAGATAAGTTGTGTGTTTTTTTGTGCCGCTTAATGAGGAAAGACAATCCAAGCCGTCTACGACCCTCACGCTGTCCCACCAAACCATTCATCGCCACGTCATGTCGTGCCTCGCCTTGAAGAAGTGGGCATTTCAGCACGAAACAGTTGGCATGACTCCGTGCGCAATCACCCACTCGCCACAGAAATTATCCAAATGAGTCCCGCTTGCGGTGCCCGTCTCCGTCCACACTCTCTCCGACGGCATTTAACATCCACTTAAGGACTCTAAACAATTGCCATTGTCTGCGGGGTTTGCCGAAAAAAAGAACTTTTAATCGAACAAACCAACAACGATTCCCCGGACTGTGATACTGCTGCTTATTCCCTTTCGCTCGAGGCACCACCGAGCACGGAGCACCGGATTGGAAAACAAAATGAAAAAAATACAGAAAATAATTCCTTTCTCCCAAAGGAAATCTTCGTCCCCCCCTTGCGTGCTTAGTTTCCGCCGATTCGCTCCCTCTCACACTCGGCGGCGTCCTTGTTTGTATCCCTTTGTCGTTTTGAAAGGTATTTCACAAATCAATTTAGAGGAACAATGTTTTTCGATTTCGTGGAATCACGTGGCAAGGCACGGGGGCGGCGCGTCCTGGCGGACAACTCATGCGAGGGGAATAATAAATCTAGAGCAGTCGGCTAATGCTAAGTGATACCGTTAAGGATTAAGTGTCGGAGGAAACTGGGGATTTGCCATACGTTCGCATGTGAATTATGTAACAGGACTCTCGAGGATGAGCGGCAGCCGGGGGTGATTATCTATTTAGGAGGAGGATGGACAAGGGTATCAATGGACGGCTGCTTGGCCTGGGGCTTGTTTGATTGAAATTGATTTCCTATTAAGATGGTTGTTGGGATTTCGTCCTGCTTGCACGGTCACATGAGGCGGGATTTGATTGCTAATCCGGTTGTCGATCGGAATGTGATCAAGTGGTGCTCTTTTGGAAATCATGCGTCTGGCAGGGGATTTGGAGCTGGAACAGGACAGAGGACTGACACGCCACAAGGCTCTCCCACGGTTGTCCTTGTTGCGGAAGTTGATCCTTGTCTGTTCAGCTTTTTTCCCGGAACTCCATTGACAATTTAAAGTTCCCCAGAAGCCAACCTCCACCCACAACCACCACAACTCGACATCCAACCGATGATCGATGTGAAAGTCCGTATCCACATCCGCATCCGCATCCTTTCCTCGCCAGGAACCTCAAAGCGCATTAACAAATCAATGAAATTCGAAACAAAAGCAATTAATCATCGTGGCCGGGGGCTGTTTGCAGACCTGCCTGTGCCCTGACCCATCTCAAGGCCGCATCCTCTCGTCTGAATGTGACATCTCAGGTCGATTGCTTTGATTTTATTGCACAGCAGAAAAAGGGTCGCGTGGACGTGTTGTGGAATTTTAATTCGCTCACAACCGGCGGCTACGTTGTATCCTTTTGTGCATGTCCTCACAGCCGGTCACCGGCGGCGTCGTGGGGTTGGGTGAAAATTTGTCCACGACATTAGCACTCCACACAGCCGAAGGCGCTCGATGTAATTTATATTCACCTCGGCACGGCAGGCCGACTGATGGGGGGAGGCGATATCATTTTTCTTGCCGTTAAAGTGAACGTAACAAATGATGTTCGCAACACTTGTCCTGGCATCAATTTGCCTTGTGATTTATCAGAGTGGAATTAAAATACTCGCACGTGCCCGGTGAGGGAGTGAAAAATGGAAAATAGAGTGTGTCTCCGGCAGTTTTCAGGTGACCTAGTGCAATCTATCCGAGTGACCAGAGAACGGCAGCGGCAATCTGGTCTGAAATTACATTTACGTGCAGATGCTCTGGCTGATTAGAGAGACGAGGCGTGTGTTTAGATGGGTGCTTGGTGAAAAGTTTCGTGTCATCATTGTGTGTGGGCGCACTTGCAGCCGACGCACGTCATGTTTCATCAGAGGATCCTGCACTCGATGGTTGGATGGAGTTTCGAAATCGAATACGCTTGGGAATTGAAATGGACACTGCACGCACTCAGGTGTTCGTTGCTGTTGCAAGTGCTATCGTGTCGTGCGGCTGAAATGGAGACTGACTCTTCTAGTGGCAAGTTGTGGTGCGGCAGAGACGTTTGCGGTTTTCATTTCAATCATTTTTACGAGTGATTTTGTGAAACAGAGCCTATGTACTTGTTGCCGTCCGTCCTGCTTTTGGGACTGAAAAAAAAATTAAGAGTCATCTCATGGTTCGTATTTGATGATTATAATGAGCATTTTTGGTAGGACTTAGATAAGACCTTTCTTCGGTTCAAGTGCAAATCAAACCGATGTGATTTGCTGACGCCGACTATAAGAGAAATGTGAATTTCGGCGACTCTTAACAGATTATTCGGTCTGTTCGTTGTTACAGGTTGGGTTTAAGGCACCGCTGGTCTCGCTCTTAAGGTGAAATACAATTACTGAAACAAAACGAAACTTTTGGAAATTTAACGAAACTCAACGAAACTCAATGGGGTGTCTATTACAATGCAAATATGTACGTTTTTATTTTTCTATCGATTTCCTAAAAAATCGAAGCCTAACGAAACTTAACGAAACTCAGTAAAGGGCCTGAAAAGGGTGATACGTGGCTCCTGTTCGTCTACTCACTTCCACAGGTGTTTCAGTTTGAGTTTCAGGACCGGAATTCCCCAAAAAGATGATACCTAATGAAAACCACTCCCAACTCCTGCAAATTGTTCAATTTGAGTTTCAATTGCCATCTCCACGGCCCTGGCTCCACTCAGATCAACTTTTCGTTAACAGTTTCCAAGTAAACTCGCACCTTTCCATCCCACAAGACCACCGTCGACTCTTCATTTCGGCGTTTTCGACATCAAAGTTCCGCTCTTTAAAAAAGCACCCAATTATGTTAATGACTTCAAGGGATGGCGGCAAGCAGTAAACTTCCGAAACTAGATTAGTTCAGCTTGACATACCAGCGCTTCGCACTTCTCTTGCACGACCATCCGATGGAATGGAGTGATATCAAAAATTTTTCGCTGCCTCGTTCTTTTTTCCTTCAGCAAGAGTGATTCTGATTCTCCGCTTCGGAGCTGCTACATTCGCGGATCCGTGTCGAGAGAATATTCACTTTTTCACTCTGTTGGTTAAAAATTAACGACTTATGCAGATTCAATTATGCAGTCGGCGCTGTGGAAGGTGAGCTGCGTTTTCATTTTTTGTTCACTCGCACAATGGGCGGAAACGGGGAGGAAGGGATTACCGTTTTATGCATTCAAGGGTGCAGCTTAAGGCCCCGGACAAAGGTAGGACATGAACATCACGGCACGGTGAAAGGGAGGCCTTAGTTCTGAGCGATAAAGGAAATCGCTGAGAGGGAAGTAACGTCGGTGGTGTCTGTTGTTAATTGCTTAATTGCTCGCCTCGGGGTAGAGTCATTTTTCAGTGACATCACTAAATGCATGCACTGCAGTTTTCAGTTTTGAACGCACAATCACAAAAGGGAATCCTGCAAACATGCTGACGCGGAATGTGCATGAAGGGGATCATGACACAATTTGGACAGGTAAAGAAGTGTCCTTGCACTTTATCAGAAAATGAGTCACAAATTTGTTGTTCCTTACGACTACCTTAAATCTGTGTAAGTCGGCCACCATGGTCAACTAGCGCGTCATTTAGAAAAGTCAGTGGCGACAGGGACTGTTTTTGGTGTAACCACCAGTAAATTTGGCTTTCTTTGTCAGACTCTCTCCCGTCTCGAGCAGAGATCGCTATACTGAACCGTTCATATTAAAGCCTATCCACTGTGCGGCGTACGACATTGAAGATTAAATGGCACTTGTGTGGATCCTGTATTAGGCCAATTGTGCCGAGGTAGAGGAACGCCTCGGGAGGAATAAAGCCGGTAAGGCGCACTCTCTCATGCTACATAACTTTGGGGCAGTAAGCCCCAAGGATCAGACTGTTGGAAGATGTCATGGCTCGTGCAGTATGCCCTCTGGTCAGCTTAATAACAAACAAATTATGAATCCTGGTCAAGTACATCTCGTACTCAGACTCGGGTGTACGATACAACTGGAGCGAGTCCGTAAACACTGTCTCACGAACAATCTCATCTTTTCCATCTGGAAAGGACTCGAGTTAAACCACAATGGACAACCTTCTTTTTCTTTGTGTGGCGCTACACTCCGGTCTCTGGCTAGCTGTCTTCAGTTTCACACACGAAGTTGGTTAAGGTTCTTCTCCACTTGGCTGCGCCACCTTAAACGCGGGCACCCTCTGTTGCGTAGCCCGACAGTTTCAGATTCCAAGATTTTTCGGGCTGGAGCTGTGGTGTCCAGCCGCTCTACATGACCTAGCCACCGTAGGCATTGGATCCGAAGACGCCTAACTAGGCTCATGTCGCTGTACAGCCCGTACAGTTCGTGGTTGAATCTTCTCCTCCAGAACTCGTCAACGCAAACGTGACCAAATATCGCACGCAAAACTTTTTTCTCAGAGATCAAAGACTCCATCCGCTTTCGAGATTGTCCATGCCCCGCGTAGTATAGCAGGACTGGGATGATCAGTGTCTTACAATATATAGAGTCAACTTGGTTCTTCGAGAGAAGGCTCTATTACTCAATTGCCTCGTGAGCCCAAAAAAACCTTTTTGACATTGAAATTCTCGGTGAGTTCGTTCCCGACCTTGATGGAGCAGCGAAAGTTCTCCATCGTCATACTGCACAACCCGACGAGATTGACAGGAATGTCAGAACTTGATATGGCGTTGTGTAGCTCGCTTCTGTGCACGCTGTCATATGCGGTCTTGTAATCGACGAACAGGATGGGATCTGCCATAGTGTCTATTGTGGACTTTCCTAACCTGAAGCCACACTGATGGACCTCCGCGAGTTCTTCGGCTGCACGAGGCCTCTTAAGAGACCTCACATTCCACGTGCACAACCGACAAGCATGGTCTCTACTCAAAAATTCCGACATGACCTTGAAGGCAACCTTTTATATCTGAGCTCCGAATATGTGAGAGTAGTTTTAAAAATGGGGTGTATCAGGTAGGTCCGGATGTCGCCGTTGGCTAATCTGGTGATAAGCTCCTCCGCTGGCCATCCGTAAAGAGAGATGAGTCCTGATACAGACTCATCCACTCTCTCCCTCTCTCGTTAGCAGCCGCCAATGACGTCCCACGGGGGTTGGGCACCCCATCTGCAATCGAAGGTGCTTGGCTCCCGCATTTCACCACGGGGAGGTGAGAGTAGGAGTTCATTTATAGAGGCTAACTGCAGACGCCTGTGCCTGCATAAATCGCTTGTCAACGTTTCGAAATCGAAAAAACAATGGACCACCGCATGCCATAATTGGTCGGATGAGGACCACGCAGATTATCTTCACCCTGAAATCAAGTTGGCTACAGCAAAACACACACCTTACCACAGCAAAGGCCGAGTAATGATTCCTGGTAGAGAGAAGACTGGCCTTCTCTGTTTTTCTCATCCTCCAGCTTGCTGTCTAACTACACGTTTCACATCTAATGGGCGTCCCAGTAGGTCCAAAATACCGAACTTACGCCAGTTTGTGCACATATTCCATGAAGCCATGTACAACAGGGTCCTGAATATCAACTGTTGATAATCAGCTTCCAGCTGTCGCAAAATCGATGAATCTGTTCGAAGTCACGTTGCAACAATATTTCGACGTTAGGACCTGATCTGTAAGCTAGATCGTCGGCGGACGCAATTAAGTGCGGCACTGAACTTGAGTTTAGTCGCCTGTTATCATGTCATATCATCACCATGTATAGCAATGGTTTACTTATGCCAAGCTTGACCAGCTTGAGAAAGATGCCCTCCAACCAGACGATGTCGAACGCTTTCTCCAAGTCAATCAGGCAAACACCGGTGCATTGTTTTTTATCTTTTTCTAATTGAATGTCGGACACCAGTTTAGACGCGGTATGTATATTTTTGTTCCACGCGGCGCTCTGAATCCGAACTTGTAAAGTTTGCCACCCAGAAAAAAAGACACGGAACAAGTGTTTATCGGACGATCGCTTTGTTGCAACTGGTTGATGACAATGCTTAGCATACTTAGCATAATAACGAACTGGATGTCCGGAATGATATTATTTTTCTCAACCCATTGTTTCAGAACTCGAATGACTATCTTTTCAAAAACCTTGCTTATGAAGAAGACTGATCGACCGAAGATTTGTCGGAAGTGATCTGTCAATGTCCCGTTTACTGATTGGTTGCACCGTAGATGTTTTCCAATGTTCCGGGTAGTACGTACCCAATTGTACTCAAATGTACCCAAATTCAGATGACTGAAGGTGGTGTGGTGGTTCATAATACAGGAAATATCTTATGATCAAGGTCTACCTACGAAGGAGGCAAGGACTATAAGCTAGCGATGGGCGATTGCGAATGAAATTCACAAGCTCATAAATGTACAGTTTAAATTTTAGTAGTGAAACGAAAGTAGTGAAACGAATATCAGCTCCATATGCCCCATCCACAAAAAAGGCGATCCTACCTCCTGCAAGAACTACAGAGGTATATCCCTGCTCAATGTCGCCTACAAGATCCTATCCAGCGTACTGTGTGAACGTCTAAAGCCGTTTTGCACCGCACTAATCGGCACGTACCAGTGCGGCTTCCGGCCCGGCAAATCGACTACAGACCAAATCTTCACACTAAGGCAGATCCTGGAGAAGACCAGCGAGTTTCAAATCGATACTCACCATCTGTTCATCGATTTTAAAGCCGCATACGACAGCATTCATCGCAAGGAGCTATTCGAAGCGATGGCCGAATTCGGGATCCCGGGAAAACTGATCCGGTTGTGTCGCACCACGCTAACACATACGCGATGCACCGTGCAGTTCGGTTCAAAAACCTCTGAACCGTTCGAAACCTGCACCGGATTTCGGCAAGGAGATGCGCTGTCGTGTGATTTCTTCAATCTGTTACGGGAGAAGATAGTGCGGCGGGCAAAAGTCAACACGGAAGGCACTATCTTCTACAAGTCAGTCCAGCTGTTGGGATACGCGGATGACATCGACATTGTCGCGCGGTCCCAACGTGCCATCGTGGAAGCTTTCACGGCAATTGAGGAACAGGCGAAACGAGCTGGTCTTAAAGTCAACGAGGACAAAACAAAATATATGCTGTCGAGCAAACAACGATCCGCCGCATACCACCTAGGCCAAAACGTTACAATCGACTGCTACAATTTCGAGGTAGTAAAGGAGTTTGTCTACCTCGGGGCAAATGTAAACTCCACGAATGACATCGTAGTGGAGATCCGACGTAGAATCGCCCTTGGCAACCGATGCTACTTCGGTCTGTCAAAACAACTGGGCTCGAAACTTCTGACTCGAAGGACCAAAGTCATGCTCTACAAAACCCTTATCCTGCCAGTCCTACTTTATGGAGGACTAAGCTGATTCTTGGTGCCTTCGAAAGAAAAATTCTACGTCGGATATATGGTCTCGTCTGCGAGGAAGGCGAATGGAGGAGAATACACAACCGCCAACTCTACGAGCTGTACAAGGATGTGGATGTAGTCCGGAAGGCAAAAATCCGTCGACTACACTGGCTCGGCCACATCGAGCGAATGGACAACAAAGCTCCAGCAAAGAGTTTCTTCGAATCCGAGCCTCCTGGTTCGAGAAAGAGAGGACGACCGAACCTCCGGTACAAAGACCAATGCATCGCGGATACAAGACAGCTTGGCCTTGATGACTGGAAGCAGCGTGCACAGGACCATCACCGATGGAAGGCAGCAATTGCCCAGGCTCAGACCCTTCATGGTTCGTCTGCCTGATAAGTTAGTAAGTAAGTGAAACGAAATGAGATGGGCAATTGCGAGAATCAGCGAATACACACAATTTAGCAATCTCTCTCTGACTTAAAGAATATGCGAATACACACATTCGTTAGCGATTGGAATCGGACCTACAAGATTACAAAATGAACAATCGACTCAGCTCACTTTGGATTCGATTGATTTTATTCGCAATTGCCCATCGCTACTATAGACAAGCATTACAAACTGCACGATTGAGGAAACTCAACTGTTTAATGTCTCCAAAGCAGCAAAAGTCAAGATGTGAGAAAGCTGGGGTAGCGTTTTTACATGGACTTATTCGTTCAATGATTGAATGGCATTGTGGTGCAATGTTGGATTGATGGAAAAAAGGAAAATAAATGGACTCTTAATTCCAATGACCACTGACCTCAAATTCAAATGTGAAGCATACATCAGCTCATCACTCAAACCTTCTGCAGTCCATGAACAAGTTGTTTAAGTTCTCTTGGCGTCATTGTTAGTTCCGCTTTGAAAAAGGGGACACGTGTTGCGACTACCACGTACCATGCAACGTTCTTGCGACACTTGTACTTGAAGCACACAATTTTAATGATCTCAGCAGAGCATTCTTTCGTTAAAGTACATCAACTTACTTTACTGAACTCGATTTACTAAACTTAAAACTTCTGAGAAGCACTTGCAGCACACATCACATCACTCCTTGCAGGACAAAATATGCTAATTTTGCAATTTCTCTTTTCCCCATTTCAGAGATGGCCTCCAACAGCAACACCAACCCAGCCATGTTCAGATCGTTCTCCTCCGAAAGCCAAAAGAAGGAATGGAGCAAAAGACTGTCCCTGAGAGGCACCCGCCACTCGCAGAAAGATGTAAGTAGTCAAATCCCGGTGACCCCTCCTTCACTCATGCACTCGTCCCATTCACGACGTGACAACACTTCTCTCTCTTGCAACCCTCCTTACAGGACAAGAAAGCTTCGGGAAAGTTTTCCGGTCGATCAGCGTCCCTCAAGCAGCCCCGAAGCGTGCAGCCAACCCTGGAGCTGCAAGTGCCCACCATCACACCGCCACAAATTCAATTGCCGGCCAACCAACCGACCACGCCGAAGAAATCCAATTGGGAAGTCATCGAGCACTTCAACCCCTCCAAGGGCGGCAAGATGTCCGTGAGCAGCAGCCTCATAGCGGTAAGTGTTCACTTCTGTGGAGCGGCACTAGCGTTGTCCCGTCAACAAGCTCATTTGTTATTACAATTTACAATCACAAAATGGAAAATTCAATGTTCTTGGTGCCCTCCTCTCGCCCCCACCAGGTAGGTGTGACGAGATGCAATATTGACGAGTCCGTGGATTCAAACTCCGGTTCAACGTGCACGAGTCCGATGATCGGTCAAAGGGACGAAGCCCAACTGCTGCAGCAGCAACAAGGTAAGATGACTCCTGCCACCAGAGTGGCCATTCACCGTGCTCACTGTTCACATTGCGCCCGACGAGGACATGCTGCGGCGCTTGATTGCAGGATGTTTCTGCTCTCGTTCTCCTTCGGTGCTCCTGTGTCACTCTGCATGGCTGCACGAGAGGACGTCCTCCGCTTGATTAGACTTGGCTTGTGCGGGGAAAGTGCTCGTATTTTTTGCGCCTCGTTGATGCGAAAACACGATGAACGCTACATGCACTAGCCCCACAAATGGAATACGTTATCCTGCTGCTGAGAGAGAAAAAAACCGAGTCGTGCTTTGAGAGATAAACAAGTCGGCCGCAGTGCAACGAGCACACATGCTGATTGGCCGTCCTCGAGCGACGGGATCAATGTGGACGTGGGGACGAGCAAATGTCAAACATTTTCATCAAGTCTCCTCTGGCCAAAGGCAGTCGCATGTGATGAGGTTGTTCCGTTTTTTTCAAAGGATCGAATCATCTCAAATCACAGAGTTCTGCCGGGAGGGGGATTCAATCCTAGTAATTGAACTAAAAATGACGCGAATCCAGTGCGCACACATTCGGCAAGGTTTCCGTGATGTGAGGATGGGCAGAAAGAGAGGACGCGTGGAGGTCTACAGTATTGAGACATGGTTGTTTGACGTTCGATTTTCTGAAACGACAGTATTGCAAAGTGGGCAGGTGTGCAAGGTTTTTAACTAGGCAATCTACATGGATGACATGATATGGGCGTCGCAGCGGTGTGCTCTCAGAATTACTGAACGTCTCCACAACTCCACAGTGTGTTCTATGCGCGACTGTTTGCCATTCGGGAAGTCTAGTCAAAGGACACCCAAATAACCAGCCAATCGAGAAAGTTGCAAATATCTTGCCTTTGCTACTCTATACGAGCTAGCGTCGTTAAATGACGAGCTATGTAGATACATGGAGTCCCCGTAACCAACATGTTTCATCCATTGTGCCCGATTTACCGCCATGAGACCCACTTAAGTTTGAAAACCACACGGATTCACAAATAAATCTTAGGAGCCCTCTCAATGCAAAAGTCCTCTACCTCTACGAAGAAGTGTTTCGCCAGGAACTCAATACATTTCCTTTCTTGGGCTGGACAGCCGTGGAGCAGATGTTTGATAGATTATATTTCTGCTTCGTCTCTGCAGTTTCTGCAAACGTCGTTGTGTGATAGGTCAAGACGCGTTTCCCGGTAAGGCCTCACATAACTATGCTTACGTCCTTCGGGCTAAGACACACCAATAATTTTAATCTCTTTTCACTCGACGTCAGCCACTGCGCCCTAGCTGTTGCTCCTGTACGCAGGCTAAGTTACGGAGCTCTGGCGTTTGCGCGTACAGGATGAAAACGAGCTCGAAATTTAATTAATCTGTGTTCCAGATGTCAGTAGCACTAATGAAGTTCGATGACCTGGCTAGACAGTAGACAAGTATCCGCCCGCTTGTAGAGGAGGTGCACATTCCACTAGAAGCAATCAAAGCCAAAGTCTATAAGCACTTCCTTCAAACAACAAACCTCAAATAGGTCATACCTACATTTCCTTGCTGAGTTAGCTGCCAAGTTAAGGAAAATATGACCTAAGTACAGCCTATCCAAAACGGGGGATCTTCTTCGGGGAATTCATGACTAGAGTAGTCAGAGAAGGTATAGAATCATCATGTCAAATTAGATGCAACGACTAAACGGCTGGATATCGCAGCTGGTTGAGTGCTCGTAGTTGGTTGGTTATAGGGGACTCCAGTTCGAATCCCAGTGAAAGCAAAAGCTAATATGGTATCACAATGGACCAAAAATAGTAGAATTGTGCAGGGAGCCCACTAACCTAACCTAACAGCCGATCTAAAACATACGTCTTAACTATATTTCAATTGAGGCAACCTGAACCTTCAGCGAGCGATTGACTCTTCTTCACCGTATTTGATGAGATCAGAGCAGGACGGCACTCAAATTTGGACGGAATGAACCTAAATTTGTGGTCTAAATAAACCACAAATAGGTAGCATTAGCTGGAGAAGGCACTTAGGAAAAGTAAGGTCGATTGCGGTGCTACGAAGTCATACGCACTCTGTGTTGTGTGGAAAGCTGCGAAGACCTATTAAGTCCGTAGACCTGTTCTTTAGATCGGTTAATCATCAAAGAAATTAATACACGCTAACGTTGAGTGACCAGCTTTTTTAGCCGAGCACACCTTGGGGCTATACACAAAAGATGCCGCTACGTTACCATTGCCAAGCATACCAGTATGAAGTGAGGGTCAAGATAGAAATGTCTCGATAGCCCTTTTTTTTTTGTTTGTTTGCTATGACATCTGTGAAAAATATTTAGTATACGTCAAGTCATTGAACAGACAAATCATATTTTCTCAACACGTTAAAAATGTCGAATCTTGTACCAGAAAGCGATGATTTGCGGAAAGCATTAATTTGTTGTTTTCATTTGAAGAAAAGTGCTGCAGAGTCGCATCGAATGCAAAAGATGGTTTCAACGGTTCGGAAATAATGATTTTGATGTGAGAAATGAAGAACGTGGAAGACCACCAAAAAAGTTTGAAGACGCCGAATTGCAAACGATATTGGATGGAGATGACACTTTGAGTCAAAAGCAAATGGCAGCAATGTTAAATGTTGCGCAACAAACAATTTCTGCCGTTTTTACTTTCCCATTAATAATTAGTGTCTTATTTTAAAAAAAACGCATTCATACCGGTACACTGTAGGACTAAGCCGTCGGACTAAACGCTCATCGCAAGGCAAGGCCATCGCTCAGCCGAATAATTGATTGCGCTACCGACGTCACTCAAGCGATCGTGTGTCTTTATTAACTTACTTGGTGCCGTGGTTTTCAAGCTGAAAGAGCTAGTCAGGGACCAGGAGCTTTTGAGCATTTTCAGTTTCCCTGTTTCTTAATAGCTTGTATTAAAGTCAGTGAAGATAACTAAGAGCCATCTTGCATGTTCTCCGATTAGGCATAATCCAAGACAAACATTACTTTACTGAGCTGAGTTCTGCCAGGAGGCTGATCTTGCGCCTTGGCGTGAGCCAGATCATTCTTGAAAGAGGTGCCTGCCGCCCATCAGAAATTAAGGCATATGCCTATGTCGCGATTAGAGAGCCAACACAGGAGAAGTTAGTTTAATCAACAACTTGGGTAGAAAGTCGGCTTTCCTAAAGATGTGTGTCCAGTCAGAGTGGACTTGCCAAACTTCGCCGTATCTCAAAAAGGATTTGGACTAGTTGCAAAGTTTTGTCTTTTTGAAACCTCTCCACCTGAGCATACATAAAGTTCTTGAAAGTCCCAAGATCAATCAGACGTCAACGATAGCGAACAGGTTCCGATTGGTGACAGACCATCCTAAAGTACTCTTGGTGTCCGAACGGTTGACCGTACTCTTTAATGAAAGACTTGCATGGTTCAATGGTATGTGCTGCTACTGCTACGTTAGGTGTCTTTGTTCAGCAGCCGAATCGAACAACTTGTCGTGACTCAACCTTTTTCGAATACCTGACATTTTTTAAGAGATTACAAGTGTCTTGAGAAGGCATCTCAAAAGCACCTCAGTCGACCATAATTAAATTGCAAATTATAGGTTTGCTCTTATTGTGAGAAAACGTGCTCAATGAAAGCAGTTATACTAAAGTCTGCCTGTCAATAATCAGTACCCTTTCGAAGCATTCCCCATGCAAGTCTTCTGTATGCATTGTCCAGCTATCATGATAATCAAGATAAGCTGTTCTCTGAGTTTTCAATATTTTGAATGGTAGCTACTGTAGCAGTGGCTGAGGAGTGAGTAGTGTCGTTTTTTTTTTCCACTCCGTGTTTGTATCTGCATATCATTTCATGGTACTTCAGATGAAAATAGCCAGTTAGTGCTCCAACTACCATCGCTAGCAACCTGTCTTAGCACTGAAGGAGTTCTTGCACTGTTTAACTTGGGTCAAAGCGTCCGAGTCTTCACACAAATGGCTAGAGAGCTCCACCTTTTATTTACTGTCTCTATTATTGTACCACAAGAAGTGGTCAGATCCATAGGATTGCCGGAGATGGTTTCTGCTCCCTTTCTGGGATGTTTATCCTGCTGAGCTATTGCCGGTTATGTCACTATGGTCTGTCGCAGGACAGAGTAAATCAGTGCTACATGCTTAGAACCTTAAGCTCTTCGCGGCAGTATGCAACCAGCTTGGACGGCATATTAAACAGCACAAAGATATGCCTGCAGCAGGGACTTTTGTCAACTTCGATCCATCCTCTTAGTCCATTTCTAGTATACCCAGTATACCTGCATGACCATCGGATCTTGGAAACATTCACTGAATTTCGTGATCCGTACAGAACCGCAGTCGTCTGGCCAGCGGCCAAGTTATATCAAATCTAATATAACATCCACGCTAACTGTTGAAGTTGTGCTAATTGCTTCTGTCACACCCAGGCATGAGACTCCCTGTATTCCAGTTGATATCTTGTGGTTGGTTGATTTCGGAGAAGTCTGCCACAAGACTAAGCTTGATGAATGTATTGCGGAATCTGAGCAGTGTTTTACCTTGCTTGTCTAATCCTACCATAAGACCCGGGTCAGTGCACCTCCAAGAGAAAAAGGATTTACTTTGATCTCCCAGCTTCAACGATGCCAATTATCAAATTACACTAAGTCTCCCCCGAGGCGCACCCAACGATAGACAACGTTATCCTCTGCCATAAACAATCATCTAAAACGTCAACCGCCGAAAGGATGAATGTGACATCAACCAACATTAAAACGTTTCCACAGCAAATCATTTCAACGCTACAGCTCCCCTAATTAGATCAGAGCCGAGCTCTCTCTCCCTCTGAAACGTCACAAACACATTGGCTCCCATTGTCCCAAGGACAAAGGATCAAATGAAAGCAGCTCTTTGCCCCCGCTGACCCAATTCGAGAGCAAAAGTATTTAGCTATCAGAGTTGTCTGTGTTTTTTGCCCACAGGTAGACCCTCATTGAATTGTGACAGCGGTCGGGCGAGAGAGTGGGGAGATAAGACTAATCCCCGCCTCGAAGGCCAAGAGGACCTTCGGGGAAAAACAGATTTAAAAGTGACAAAGTACACCAAAGTGTCTTGGCGAGAGATGCCTGTTGATTCTGTTATGGCGAACAAGATGAGTTTCAATTCAGTCCGGCTTTGATTGCGGCGAGTTCCGTGGAAATGTAGGATGATGGCGGGTCATAAACTTTACCACAACCGTTGAAGAAATCAAACTCCTTGCATTCCGCAGTGCCAACATCAAATCGCTTGCAATAAACAACCAACCCCCGGTCTCCTCGCATCACAATCTTCTTCCGACAGCAACTCCCACAAGACCAGCGCTCCACACCACGTCCGCGAATTAACACTGCGGCACCACAAAGTGCTCGATAAAAAAAACAAATCCTAAGCAGTCCGCACCCGCACCCCCAGAATTCCCCAGACAGCCCGACATTGATCCCCGCGCACTCGACTGGCCCGCCAACGAGTACATTTTTAATGAGCCCTCCCCGGGGAGGTATCATTTGCGAAACATGAACAACATCCAAAAATAAGTCGGAAAATCCTTAAATTATTCATTCGGTGCCTGTACACTCGTCAGTTGCCTCTCTCACTCTGCTCTCCCTTTCAGGCACAGACGCGGACAACAGAAACGTGGAGGCGAACGCGAACAGCGGCAGCCCGACGATATCCTTCTGGTTTCGCCTGAACAAAGTCGTCATACGGATGTGCAGCACGCACCAGTTCAAGAACTTGCAGGTAAATTGAATCGCAATCGAACCACGTCCTGCCGAAGGACGAGCAATCTAATGGTTTTGCCCCCTCCTCAGGTGGAAATGCTCTATCAGCGGTACTTCCTGCGAATGAATCAGAGCAATACGACGCACATCCTGGGCCTGCTGCTGATGCTGATCCTCGCCCTCACCGCTGTGCACATTGTCCTGGCGACCCTGCATATCCATTACCGGAACTTTTCGGCCGGGCTCTCCGCCGCCGGCCTCAGGGACGACTCGAATTTCACGTACAACGGCTCATATGCGGGTAATGCGAGTGGGAATTATGCGGAGACTGAAAGGACCTCAACAAATTTTCCAATTAGCATAGACGCCTGGAGACGGCAGGGAGCGATCAGCATGGCAGCATCGTCGATCCGGGCCGCCCTGCCAGAGGACACTGCCGGGCCGGGGGAGGTTCCGCATTTCCGAGAGAAAAGAAAGTTCCACAAGCATCGATACAAAACCCCAAGGTGAGTGCGAGTGTGTGTGTGCGCCCTTCCCATGGAATCCCTTTTCCCAGCGTCCTTTCCGTGCGGCTGAACAATGTTCGGAAATTTATTCCCACCTCGGGGCCCCGGAGGAGCTCACACGAAGTGCGAAGCAAAGGATATCCCGGTTCTATTTGAAATGCTCACAATAAGCATCCGAATGTGCAGACGGAGCCGACCTAAGTAAACATTATCGAAGGACAACCGGCGCACAATGGGGAGCACTCGCCGCCGGCATTGAACAGGATTTAATTTATTTTCCCTTTTTAAAGCAGCGCCATGGCCATAAATCTGAGGACTTTAAGTTGAGAGAGATACCCGTCCTCTGCGAGGACGAAGTCCAGTCCTTTGACCGAGTCTTCCTCGTTTTATCCGAAATCAGCACTTCCACGTCCACCCATGCCACTTAACAAATTGGGCCAGGAATTCAAAGCGACTTCGGCCGGGATGGAGTCGATCCCGTTCCCGGGTGCGGACAGGGACAGGAATTCATCGCTCATGTGTGCGCCTGACGTTTGATGAAAAACAAAGAGATACACGACGCTTTTGCTAAGCACACAGTATTTCGGGGGGGCTCGGGCGGTGCTTTCAGGAGATTTTCGCAATTACCTGGGGCTATCGATTTTCGGATTTGAATTAGGTCATCACTGGGCTCCTGGTGGGGGGCTGGTAACATCCGGTTGCGGACTGGCTACACACGAATGTGCGGCACGTGTCCAGCAGATGAAAGCACAAACACATGCCGCATGCTGTGGGCTGAGGTTGACGACTGACGACTGACGACTGACGACTGACGACTGACGACTGACGACTGACGACTGACGACTGACGACTGACGACTGACGACTGACGACTGACGACTGACGACTGACGACTGACGACTGACGACTGACGACTGACGACTGACGACTGACGACTGACGACTGACGACTGACGACTGACGACTGACGACTGACGACTGACGACTGACGACTGATATTCATTCGATGGTTGATTGTCGATCGACAGTCAATTGATAGTCAATTGATTTTCGATTGATAGGCGATTGAAGGTCGATTGAGGGTCGATTGATGGTCGAATGAAGGTCGATTGATGGTCGATTGATGGTCGATTGATGGTCGATTGATGGTGGATTGATGGTCGATTGATTGTCGATTGATGCTTGATTGAGGGTCGATTGATGATGGGTGGATGATCGAATACGCGTCGCACCAACTGATTGAAACGTCATCGTCCAACCAAAGCTAATAATCCGCCGACGACATAACATTCGTCGAACCAGTAACCAGAAATCCAGAAAATGTTCCTTATCCTTCCCCAGAGAGCCGACATTGGGGGGGGAAATCGACAATCATTACCCGCCACTCCACCACAACATCCTAACCACCGCATGTCTCATTTATTTTCTCCCCAGGTTCAAACGACAGATAAGCACATGGATCGAAGTGACCAGCGGCCAAGGGTACGAGGACGACCTTCAGCTGATGTACCTGCAAAAAGCAATCGAGTCAACCCTAGCCTCGGAGCTGGGCGTCCCCGAGAACCTCACTGCGGCGCTGTCGGACAGCACGAACGCCACCACGGAGCAGCTCTCGACCATTATGTCGACAATCGCATTATCGGACCAGGTCATTGCCCTCCTGGTGGTTTTGGCAATCTGCGGAGTGGTTTACATTTGTGAGTACATTCATGCCACACACAGGCGCAATCTAATCGAGTACCCTCCTCTTTGCATTTCTTTTCGAATGCGCCTTTGTTGCTGGTGGTGGCTGCAACAGGTCTGCTGTGTATCCTCTCGAAGCCGGCGATGAACGAGATCTTCCTCGTCCTGGTGTCCTATGTAATTGTGGCCACTTTCCTCGCCATCGAAGTGGCTGTGGCGTATGCCACGGTGCCAAGGTAAACACAGGCGACTCCGTGTTCGGTGCGAGAACATGCAATCTCATCTGGTGGCTCTTTTCAGGCGATCCTTCAACGGCAGCGCCTGCTGCCTGATATTCGTGTACATGACGTACACAATGCTGCCGGTTCGACTGAGGGAGGCGATTATCGGGGGCGTTATCCTATCGCTGACGCACATCTATTCATCCTTTCTGAACACGGACCGTTTCCTGTGGCAGGAGGTAAGTATCAGGAGGCAGGACGAATAATCAGCGTTCACCGCTCACAATGGGACATTTCCGCAGCTCCTGTGTTCGCTGCTGGCGCTGCTGTGCACCAATCTGGCGGGCGTCTTCACTCACTGGCCGAAGGAGAAGGCACAGCGAAAGGCCTTCATCGAGACGCGTCAATGCATCGAGGCCCGTCTGCGGACACAACGGGAGAACCAACAGCAGGTGAGCAGGGCGTGATGACGAGCAGTCGAGCACATATTTGCGTTTCTATCTCCTTCCCGCTTTTTTGTTCTTTTGTGTTCGTTTCACCCCCGTTCGGCGTTGGCTTTGTCCGCTTGTTTGCGTTTCTTGTTGCTGAAACGAAATTGAGTTCGGCGCTGGAGATGGCATGGGGACGTCGCCAGCTCTGGTGGGCTGAGCAAATATTTGAAGAAGAAGTTTACGTGGAATTGTTGTCATTTGCGCGAGGTGAGGGGGTGGAGGAGCTGGGTGAAAGTCAAAGTCAATGGCAGCGTGTGAAAGGTGGGGTGACAGCGTTGCCATCGAGGTGCGACAGCGACTCTCATTGGGAGTCCCATCCTGACGGTGATGACAAGGAGGGACGATTTACCTCAAATTACTCCTCAAACAGAAGTTGTTTCGTTTGACTTGAACTGTTTAGGACTGACTAGGACTGACCAGGACTGACTAGGACTGACCAGGACTGACCAGGACTGACTAGGACTGCCTAGGACTGACTAGGACTGCCTAGGACTGACTAGGACTGCCTAGGACTGACTAGGACTGACCAGGAATGACTAGGACTGCCTAGGACTGGCTAGGACTGCATAGGACTGGCTAGGACTGACTAGGACTGACTAGGACTGACCAGGACTGACCATCTTTCCTTATGTTGTTACTGGTCTTCTATAAAAGTCTTTTTCTAATTTCTTAGCTTTATTTACGGTTGGCCCGATTTGCAAACGATTTTCATAACATCGCCTAGCTGCTGGAGATAATAAACCGATCGGCGCCATAAAGGATACTACGAATATAGCGTCGTGGGATACCTTTCGAAATGTACTACTCACTCGGGGTGCACATAATCTGTAAACGGACGTTTGTTTCCTTCCACGTGCCACTGTTTATTCGCGGCATCAGACCATACTTGTGCTCCGTACAGCTGTGCGAAAGCTACAACTCTAGCAAGCATTAATCGTTTACCTTGCATCGGACCGCCAATGTTTGACATGAGTCTTGAAAGAACGTTTATCGCTTTCGTCGACTTCTCGTACTTCTCGAGCATTAATCATCACTCCCGGACATTTTATAAATGTACTGAAAGTAATGTTGTGCGCTTCTACTCATAATGAGCACGGATTCCGTGTTATGATCCGCGAGGT
Organism: Eristalis arbustorum; assembly: GCA_916610145.1. Taxonomy (NCBI): domain Eukaryota; kingdom Metazoa; phylum Arthropoda; class Insecta; order Diptera; family Syrphidae; genus Eristalis; species Eristalis arbustorum. The sequence continues at coordinate 12,924,038 of OU744318.1, forward strand.
CTAAACTCATATTGCGTAGCCAGTGTAGCCAGGGTCACAATAAAGGACCTACCACTGATCCTTGAGGCACACCCCTTTCGGTAAAGTAGCTCCAGATCAATCTTAATTAATCTTTCGAAACATTGCAAAATACGGGGCCAGTTAGCCGAGTTGAATGCACTTTTGTGACTAGCCTCCGTATGCTAGTGCTGATAAGATGAGACTCGTCAACCGCTGGTATTGCCATTGTCCTAGAAATATTCCCTAGCTTAAGCATGCATTATTCATGTTAACGAAAACATCTAGTAGATATTTCATCGCTATTTTTTAAAGTTCGGTTGGGTATGCCGTCTGAACCGGAAGCTTTACGATCTTGAGGGTTTCCACTTCTCTTTCGAGTTGGAAAACTTTGAAACGCGGTTTCGAATAACGGACTTGATTAAACTTTCGATTGTTTTAATTTCACCGTGGACATGTGCATTTTGCTAAGTAAAATGCAAAAAACTTATCTATGCTTGCACCCTTTCTCGTTTGAGGTGGAGTCTCAGTGATCATCACCATGACCGTTGAGCTCCTATTTTATTACCTCTGTGGGACTGATTCGCAGGCTTACAGGTTTTATTGTACGCGAGACCTTCACACTTTTCAAATGGGTTCGTCGCGAACTTCGTCTCTAGGCGATTCCCTGCAGCATTACTAAAGTCTGTCAAATCAGAAGTATGAATTCGGCGTTAATGAGTGTTTTGCCACACATTGAGATTATTATTATACGTTTTTATGTAGTATAAATTTGGTCAAGAAATCATGGTTAGGTGCAGTCAGAGTAGGCCCATTGTGATACCACGCGGATTGACTTCTCCTAACATTGGAACCAGTCGGTGCTTATTGAAATAGCAGGCCCCTAGGTGTAGGAACCTAATGAGTGTTTTCTTCCTCCTCTTCAGCCATCCTGCGTGATTGCCAGTTTTGACTCCTCCTATCCTCCTAGTCTGAGTAGACTGAGTGACGGTTTTAGGTTAAGTGATTGGCACATTTCTTTTGTGGTAATGCAGGTGGTGCCTACTAGCCATTTGTCATTGGTGGTTTTATTGTGTGAATCTTTAAAAGATGGTATGCTGTAGCGATCGGCATGAGAGGTGGTACCCTATTGATGAGGTTGTGTCTTGGCAGTTTCCTGGTATGTCCGGCACTCACATGTCAAAATGCCCACCCATTTCGTTAAGAGACAGCCTGCCATTGAGGGATGTTTTTGAGTAAAACATGACATTGTCCAGGGATATTATAGCGGCCTGTCTGTACGAACAGTTGGTTTTTGATATAACGTTGTTTTAGAACCATGACAACGCCTCTTTAATCGATATGGTTTGAAAAACGCTACAGTGATCAGGAAGCTTCAAGTAGATAGCAATATTTAGATTTTGAGAATTGACAAACGCAACCACCCCTTCGTTAGTCTTCGATCCGCCTGTGAACTGAGGTCCGGTTCTTTGAACTAAGGTCCATAAAAATTAAAATTGAGAAATAAAAGGTTTATGTACTTCTGATGCTACGGTTGCTATTTGTTGAGATGGCCTTTCAAAACATGGAAGTAGATGTTACACCTTATGCCCTTAAGCCCTAAGTTCTGTATCTGCCTGCATTTGTATTTTACTATTACTTGTATAAACAGACAAAGAAAACATTCCCATTTGTAGTCATCTGACTCCTTTTTTGCTCAATTCCTCTGGAGCACGACACTATTTTGAACAGAACTGCAAACTATGCAGCTGATTTTTTCTGTGATGCAACTTGAAAGTATGAAGCACCTAATTGGTTATCTAAGAGCACTTAGACATAAAACTCAAAAAGCTACGTAGGAATTTTCGAAAGACCATTTTCCGCTCTCAGCTCACTGTGCGCCGCGCCGTGTGATATATAGAAGACGTTTCTCTATTAATGCAGTCATTCTAACTTGACAACTCAGTGCTTGCTTTGGTACACTCCGCCGCTGGTACTTGCGATGCGACTCCTTGCACCGCAAAATTATTTTTTTATCGTCTCAATATCCATTTTTGGATTTATTTTTAGAGTGATTCAGCTCCTGCCATTTCTTTGGTCCGCATTTGGTATTCGATATTTTCATGTAAAGGTTAGTATCTCATCCACATATAGGGTCCCGGTCCGCCAACTGGGGACGCGCCCGTAGGGAGAACTGGTTAAACTACACACTTGCTGACTTGGACAGACTTCAGCCTTTTTCCTTCCCTTTCTGAAAACTTGAACCACTGATTATGATAGTAAATGTCTCTCAAACGTTCCATAACGAGATTATGAAGCCCTCAACACCACAATCATGGCATAATCGAAGAAAATATACGATTTCATTGAACTGTCCCCACAAAGCCCCTTGAACAGCTCACACCAGCACCACCTGCCCACCTCTCCGACACGTGATACAGTTCTCTGACGCACTTCCCCTCGCAAAATGATCTCTTGACGAGCACACTGTCTTGGGTGTCATCAGCTTTCCGAAGTGTTAACATCCTCGAAATCAATGACAGCCCCAGCCTCTCGTCGCCTCCCCCAAAATCCACCGAAAAACTCATTAAATCCAAAAATAGTTTGTTTGCCATCGTCTTCGTGGGAAAGTTGCGCTCGAAACTTTGACACATAATCCCCCCGGAAAGACAGTCACTTGGCTCGAAATTCGAACCATTTTCCCTGCAAATGATGTTCAGCGCTTAAAAAAGAAAATCTTGTCTTCTTCCTTTTCATCATCATCACTCCCGCACTTGCCCCCGGTGGTGGTGGGCCTTCCAGGAACGTCTTCTTTTGTCAGTGCTACCGCGCCACGTTGCGATGGAAATGAAGGACGATATCGCAGGACAACCCCGAGACACCCAATTCCATAAAATCTACATACAACGACACGAGAACGTTAGGTAAGATGTCGGAGCTGAAAGCCCCACGCCCGCACTCCGCCGTGACACATGTCGCATCGCTCGAATGCTCGACACCGCCCCGTAGGTTGGGGGTGGCGCGCATAACATCAGTTGAGTAAATCATGGCCGTTGACGTCAGGGCGCACCGATTTTGAGGTGGAATCAATTTCCCGAGGAACGCTGGCCAGCAGGGCGATGCGACGTTGTAGCGTGGCGGTTGGGCCTGGGGTGGCTGGCGACTGGACACGTGTAAGTGATACGTTCTCTTTGCAGCATCCTATTTGCGGACATCTGCGGCTTCACCAGCCTCTCGGACCAGTGCACGGCAGAGGAGCTTGTCCGCCTGCTGAACGAACTCTTCGCCAGGTAATGCCATCCATCATGCAGCCAGCACCGATACTTAACCACCCGATCCCGATCCCTGTCCTTGCAGGTTTGATAGATTAGCAGCGGAGCACCACTGCCTGCGAATTAAACTGCTGGGCGACTGCTATTACTGTGTTTCGGGCCTACCGGAGCCCAGGCCGGACCACGCACATTGCGCCGTCGAAATGGGATTGGACATGATTGATGCCATTGCGTATGTATTACCGTTGCCCCAACCGCTGGGCTGACGATTATCGCAGCGAAATCTGTTCTTGTCGTCTGCAGGCTGGTGCGGGAGGTGATGGCGGTCAATGTTAACATGCGGGTCGGCATCCACACGGGACGAGTCCACTGTGGCGTGCTGGGCCTGGTGAAGTGGCAATTCGATGTGTGGTCCAACGATGTCACATTGGCCAACTACATGGAGAGCGGCGGCATACCGGGGTGAGTGTTTGTGTGGCAAGTTGTGTATTTTTGTTCTTTTTGTTAAGGCCCCCGCCTCCCCCCACACACACATGGGTCGGCGAGTAAATACGAAGTGAGTCTCTAGTGTGCATTTCAATTTGAAAAGCGCCAAGCTAATGGAGCGGAAATTGTATCTCAAAAAGAACGCCACCGGTGCTCTACCAGGTGAGAGTCAACTGGAATCGCGCATCACACGCTTCGAAGTGCCGAGTGGAAAAGCTGCATTCAATTTGCTGAGGCGACACATTTGGTGTGGGATTTCGGTGTTGCGTGGCGATGTGGGTTTGGCGCAAGCCACGGGCGTATGGCAATGTGCGGCGGCACGATGAGAGCGGATTTGAGAGTGGCGTATAATTTGTGTTGGAGACCGCTTTGATCCGAAATAATTAAAAATGAGTCTCGGCTGCTTTTGGAATGCTCAAGAATTGGAGAAGAAGGGAAAGGCCTTTGAAATTAATTCTTCAACTCCTGGTCCGGCACGGCAAGCGAGTTGAAGGGAACCATGGCTAATTTTGACGATTAAGCTGACAGTATTTGCTCGGGCTGCAACACCACCTGCAATGAAGAAGTTCTATAGCGACACCCAACTCATTTAAAATATCCCATTTCTGAACCACACTAATTAAGGTCCCAAAATTCGCTGTAATCGAAGCATTCGAGTCGAGTATTCTTTCTTGTGCTATTACCGTGGATCATATTGCTCCATTCCTAGCGACCAACAATCGTCGTTTCCGTTTGCCTCAGACTAGCCCTTAAACAGATATCATGAAAATCTTACGAAATTTCTGGCTGAAGTCCCACTGTGTAAGATACAGGGAAACAATTAATTTTCAAACGATGCATTTAATTCCACAAAAATACGACACACAAACATCAACTAACTTTCAGATAGTGCGTAAATGGAGACGGCGTATTTAGTTCCACATAAATTCAGCACACACAATTTGAAGACGTTGCATTTATTTTCACGTTCCCATGATCGATGGCAGACGTATACAAGAGGTTTCAAATTACGAGCGATCAACGAGCAACCAACCCGTGAAGAACGAAATTTGTAGGTCTAAGCAGTTTACTTCTTCTGTGAGTAGCTATCCCCCACCAGTGGTTAGGTGGCTATTCAAATTAACACCCACTAAAATAAAAGCACGAGAAATAAAAATAATCCCTTTCCTCAAGCGATCCTCTCTTGAGTAAACTAGGTGGGTAGGTGGTAATTGGGTGCCTTGCGAACTTTCTGCCGCAACTCACTTAGACCAACGAGTTGGGTCCATAGTGTCCGTGATCTTATGTATATATCGTGAGACGTTTGTACCACTGTAATCAATTTTAGGAGGTTTCTCAGGGCCATACCACAGAAGTTCGCCAGCTCTGCAAAGTGTTGTTTGCGTTCTGTTATTCTTGTTTAATCTCCGCAGCTCCTGTAAAAGTCATTGTGTGGCATGTTCAGGCGTTATGCATGCGTGCCTTTGGCATCCCAATAAGTGTTTGCACTTTATGGCGAGTAAAACTGATTTCGATCATTTTTAATTCAGCGTCGCCCATAGGGCAATAGTTTTGCTCCAGTTTAAGGATTGAGCCATCATGTTTTAATCTATCTGTGGCTTTGTCCTTCGGTTTTCTTCTTAAGGAGCTAAGTGGCAAGAGTGCGCAACAGATTGCCAGGGATGCTCCAAGCTAGGATCCCTTCTTCACGAGACTGCCCGTTTTCCATTGCCTTGAATGGTAGTGAAGCTACGTTCCCAGCACAGGGTCACTGTGTCCGTCAAGTATACCTACCTGGCCTTTTGCATAAACTGGCAAGCTTCGAAGTCTCGTTTACTCTCTTGACTAAAGAAGAGAGTGGCCAACAATCGGGTGAATTAGGACATGCCATAAATCATCACAAGCTTACGGTCACCTGTTAGCTCCTTGTGGGGCTTCAATACTTGTAAGTGCCCAAGCATACAAAAATGACAAATTCAGGAAATTTGTTGGCACTTATGACACTATTTTAAGTTTTTTAATCCAGCTCAGAAAGACAATGAAAAAGATTTTGCTGACACTTAAGCTCCCCATTTTAGACCCCTTCACATGGCACAGCCACAATTTAATGTTTTCGTATTCGCTTGCTATGCTAAAGAATCTGCTTCTCGTTGCAAGGCACGTCTGGGCAGCCGATCGAAATTGAAGGCATTGTCAGCAAGTTCGGCATCTGTTATCTCGCCTCCAGCGCGGTTATCGGCATCATCCATCCTCCGGCAGTTCTTAGTTCGACATCTCTACGATGACGTCTTGTGAAGCTTTTTTCTTGTTTATTTTTGCGAACTTATTACAAGTTATTTTCGGACCACATATCTGCGACTTAACCATGATTTTTGTTTTTAAATATTTATAAGGATTATCAACGAGTACATGTTCATTCATTGTTGTCGATTGGACGGAGCCAGATTGCGGATGATCAAGGACCTACCTGAAGTTTGCTGCAATTCTCGACAGAGCATCAAGTTCAGTGACTGAGTGAGTAACAGAGAAGGCACAAGGTGATGGAAATGGTAACAGTCTGAGCAACGTTCCACAGTTCCAAGTGGATTGTGATGGTGGTGGTCCGTGGCGTTGTGCGTATGTGCGTTGAACCCAACCTCGACGTCGTAGGTTCGATCCCTGCTCTGTGCGACAAAAATAACTGTCACGGCCCTCACTCTTTCGATTCACTGACACACAGAGTATTCCTGTCCAGAAAACAGCTTCTCAAACTTAGCCGTTCGGAGTCGGCATTAACTGTAGGTCCCATTTACTGGTGAAAAAACAATAGCACGCACACCAAGAGTGCCCTATACGAGCTGTAGCGCCGTCCATATTATCAATATTTATGTGGATTGTCGCTCCGTTTTAACCGACAAATTTTTAACGTATGAACCACGCGATAAAAAAAGACCTCGTCGCTGAAAAACATATTGTTCAGGAATTGGTCATACAAACTTTGAGGTTCTAGTACTCTTGTTCATCTGGCTGGCATTGAACTCTTTAATGAGTTTTAAGATGTAACGCAAAATACACAGAAGCACTTTATATTTTCTCAGCCGGCGTTTTTGAACGCGGCTTCAGTGTGCAAAGATGAAGACCTAAACACCAAGATCAAAGATCAATTGGTAGATGTCTTATCAATACATTCGGCTGATGCATTCAGTTTCATGTGGGAAAGCTTCTGGTTATACTGGTACAGCCTTGCTGATGTTAATGTCCCTTAACTTTGTCCTTGAGATCACTAAAAAAGTCGACTCCAAGTGGAATTTAGCTGAGAGTCGACAGCGATGAACGGTGCCACTAAACGTGGCAGTGGATCTCGATTTTACGACATTTTGTAGTATACAGCCTGGCGATCGTGGAGTTCAGGTGTCGAACATAGAATAGCAAACCAAAGCGTTATATATTCTTAAAACGACCAACAGACCATGCAAAGTTCATACAGTCAAGTACAAAACTACGAGGTGCGCTTTCTACCACTTCCATTAGTGTGGGTGTTCAACAAATGTTAGTCTCTCCCGCATCAGGACAGTGAGTACAACAAAATCCCATTCCCATTAAGAGTCACAACCTTTGCTATGACAACTCAAAACTGCTGACGGTCCCAGTAATAAAAAAACAGCGCTAGTGACGACTTAGATATACTGGCGAATCGGGCACCTTCTCGCTATTAAGCCAGGAAGCTGAATTTCGCGGACCCTCTTAGCTGCGCTCAATGCGACAGAGCCATTTACGGACTCTATGTTTACCCCGATGAAGGCAAATTCTGTATTGAACGAAACTCAACGAAAGTGGCCGAAGTGTGGTTGAGGTTATTTGTCGTGCAAACAAGGCTGCTTTCTGACCAAGTATGTGGACATTTGTGAACGGATACACATTTATCATCTTGAAATTTTATTCAGTGGGTAAAGTTCAAACTGTATGTGTACTTAGCGCGTGTTTTAGAGAAATCATTTTTACAAAATCCATTTACAAATTTTCAACGTAAAATTCTTGTTTTTCCTTATTTGTTTGCTGGGATCCTATCTACAATCGGTTTCGTTAAGTTTCATTCAATTTGTTCCTCCTAAAGTGGGAGCAAAATGAGCATAAGATCATAAGTGATCCTGAGCATTTGTAGGCACTTTAAATATAGGATGGCTCTTTGAGGAGTGGCTTTACTGACGTACCTTGAGATTCAGCTATAAGGTGCTGGTAGACCTCTCTTCAATTCTAAGATTCGTGAGCTCTACTCTGGTGATTGAACATGGCTAGAAATTCTTGAAGGGACTCCCGGTGCCTCCCCTAAACCTGAATTGAATTAATTTCATACCGAATTCTTGAACACTTATCTATGCTCCCACTTTCCACAAAACCGTGCTCGTTTAAGAAAACCCAATTGCAATCTCAACTCTTACCCATTCCCCTTTCGCGGGCATAAATTCGAACCATAATTCAGCAATCTCCTGGAATTCTTAGCATTTTTAAAAACCACTCCGCCACGACTCTCATTCGGCGCCTTCAAATTGCCCGCCCACGTCGAAGCGCCAAATGACAGTGCACATTGAAGCAGATACCGCTGCTCCTGATACAAAGCAGAATTTAAATAAAACCAAAACAATATTTTTCTTTGAAACCACCATAAACCGCAGGCAATTCCCTCCCCCCATCTCGACCGACGAGTACATCGCTCCGTGCCATCCGTTTCATTTTCGCCCCCACTCGCGCGCCTGCAATAAAATGCTCATCATTTATGCAAGGACCCACCGAGAAAATCATCTTCATTAGTAAATGCTCCGTCAGATTACAGTCCTGAGTCCACGTAGATTTATGTTCAACGTTCGGATGATTTCGTTGCGCGCTGGTCATAAAATATTTTATTTGCAAAGTAATTAGTTAAGCGATCCCGGCCACCGGGCCGAGCTGGGCGCAGTGGCCATAATGAAAACCAAACTAATATCCTTTTCAATTAGGGCGTCCAATCAATTGGAACCTGCTTTCCAAATGTTTACCGAAACCCACTCGGAGTGGGGGCCGAGAGATTTTGATTGTCTTTCGTTCTCTGTGTGAGGGGGGCGGAGGATGGGTAAATTAACGAAAACAAGAGAAGGCAGCAAGCAGGAAAAAAATACCCCTGTTTACATTCAATTTGAGAAAAGAGATCTTGATTACATTGGGCCTCCCCACAGGCGGGTGCACATAACCAAGGAGACCCTCAAGTGCTTGGACGGCGACTACGAGGTCGAGGAGGGCAGAGGCAGCGAGCGGAACACCTACCTGAAGGAGCACGAAATCGAGACGTTTCTAATCGTACCCGGAGACACTTATAGGCCGGTAAAGTACACGCCGCCACCCTCTTAACCACCCCAACTCACTTTCGCATTTACAGAATAAGAAATCCCGCAACAAGCTGCAGGTGAATGGGAACATATCAAAGGAGCTGCGAATGATGGGCCACGGCACCCAGAAGAACGCCTCCAAGTGAGTATCCTTCGACGCCGCTCTGGTTAACCGACGACTTAACGTGGCCCCCACCCCCTGATAGACTCGGTTTCACTGACGGCTCCGAGATGACCAAGGACCCCGAGGACGAGGTGAACGAGTATCTGATGCGTGCCATCGACGCCCGCAGCATAGACCACCTCCGTTCGGAGCACTGCAAGTCGGTGCTGTTGTCCTTCAAAAAGTCCTCGCTCGAGAGAAAGGTGAGTGCATCCCTCTCTGTTGGTTCGTCTCCACCACTCACCACCACCTTCCGTTTGCAGTATGCCTCCGAGCCGGATCGAATGCTCAGTTTGTACTTCTATTGCAGTTTCATGGTGCTCCTCGGCACCACTGCGATGCGTCTTGTAGTCTTTAAGCAGTAAGTACAGCCGCGCCTTTGCTCACCGAGCGAACCAGCATAACGCTCATCAATGTTTTCGTATATTTTCAGAAATTATTTTACTTATCTATCAACCGGTGCTGCTATTATCTTATTGCTATTTGTAGTTCTATTAGTCGCTTCTTATGATCTCAATATGAAAGTATGCTTTGACTGGGGCTAGACCTTGTTGTCTTGCGGTGGTGCGACGCGAGTGCGGCTCTGATTGGGGTTTCTGTTTGCTTTTTCGTTTCTTTCAGACTCTCAGCTGCGCGCGGAGCTTTTCCGAGAGAATTCACAGCAATCGGGTGCTGTCGCAGTGCTTTGGATTCTTCACTGTGAGCCTAATTGGATTGATGACCGGACTGTCAATTGTAAGTAGAATTATATTTGTTGTGAATGTCTATGCATGCTGGAGGTGTGTACGTGGTCCTTTGAAACACTGTCTCCATTAATTTGAAAGGATATGAATATTCGAAAGGCTTGTTCGACTTCGGGGTCGCATTGGAAAGTTAACAGTCGTCTCAATTCTAGACGAAGACAGACTCCCTTGACTGTTTTCAAGTTGCTCGTCGTTGGATGAAAGCCCTCCACACTTGAGAGATGTCTTGGACAAGAGATTGCTGTGACAGGTAGTCGTCGGCTCCGTCGTTGCTCGCGTACATATCATACTGATCTTTTGAGGGTCTGGACGTCAGCTAATACCACGTTTCCCTGCTGATGGCTTACGGTTCGCTAATTTCAGTCATCAAGGTTGTGTTGCGTACACAGGACCGGGTTCTGTTTTTCTCCTTCACGGGCTAGACAGCGAAACGTTTGAAGTCACAAGCAACACTGTGCCAGAGCCGGTACACTATGTTGTGCGACAATAGGTAAACTAACCCCATGATGTGAAGGCTTTGAAAGCAGGTGATTACGAAATAATCTGGGTACAATTCTCCGTTTTGTTTTTACAAGATCCCACTTCATTTTCTATACACACGAACGATTGGTCGGATTTCGAGGGACATTTAAAACACGTCTTCTCTTAAAAGTTCGTTGCTCGGCGTATACATGTGGGGGTCAGTTTAAACTGTAAAAGTGTAAATCATTAAATTATTGAGGATCGTCTGTTTCATTTTACAGCGTGCTGTGAAGCCACTATAATCGATTCATAATGACGAGTGAAGATGATTTGATTTTTTTTCAATTTGTGGAGAGATTCTCAAGGAATCAAAGACAAATCAATTTAATGAACATTTTTTTTCTTGCATAATTAATCGTCTAGCTTTTGGCATAATAAATCAGGACTGATACAGTAACCTTGATTTTGGTATTTTAATTCAGAAGTTTTCACCGCTGTTGTGTTGACAATCCGACGTAGCACCCGTTGCCAAAAGCGATTGTACGTGGGATCTAGACTAAGTTGCCATTTATAGACTCCTAGTTTGCTCTGTGGCACACAGAATACTCAATGAACGAAATACAACGAAACTTACCGAACTGGTTATTTGGTAGTTATCATATGTGGAAAGAAGGCATTCCGAGGTTGATAGCTTTGAGATGAAGTGTATGGACATTTGAAAGCGGATACACAGTTTTTTTTTTTTCAAACATTATGCAGTACTTTATACCACCTTCAGTCCAATTCGTTGTGGGTGTTCAACGTGTGCAGACATCTAATTCATTTCTGTTTTTATTCTTTCCAATAAACACGTTCTTGTATAAGGCTTCAATGTAAACGAGTTTTCTCGGATCCTACATACACTCGTTCCATAGTTTCGTTAAGTTTCGTTCAATTTTGCTTACTTAAATGCTAGCGATATAAGTATGATCTTTAGTTCCCATAAGCAATTGTGGGCACTTTGAATTTTGGCGGTTCATGCTTTAAGCCACTTTTTTTGAAATACGATTTTTTTCGTTCAGATGACATTCAAGCGTTAAAAGCTAGTGGTTAAAGTTATCATTGGCCGTCATGTCAAAGGACACGACAACGCCATACCAGCCCAGGAAAACTACAAGCCAGCGAGAACTTACCTCTCATACCGCGACTCGTTATAAGTGCTGCCGACTTTCCCCGAAGTTAACTCTTGACTAATGAGCATCTGAGTGCAATCAAGCAAGTTTTTGTTTTGTGTTGCAATAACGTTAATGTGAGCCAAACAACACTCGAACACATAATTCATCAAGTATGACCCCAAATGCTCACCAATGGAGAAACTGAAAGGAATCCAATCGAATCCTTCACCTCAAGAACCCCCTTCTTCACCATGACTACATCGAGTGTACCATCACAGAAAAAGGATTGCATTCCATCAAAACAGAGTCTTCTTAAACGAAAACAGCCTGTTTCACAGATGCCAAAGAGAAGTTTTTCCCATTCTCATTGCCCTCGCAACCGTTTCCAGTTTACAACCGACTTTAAGTTCAGTCGCTCATGCCGCACACACAAGCACGAATTGCCCTTGTCGAACGCCCGTCTTTCAAGTTCTGCCAGGGTTCTTTCGTTCCCCAGCTAACTACATCCTGTTGTTGATCGAACATCCTTTGCACAAATTATCGGGATCCCACTCAAAAGTGACAAAATAGCTCACAGCTAAGCTCCAGGCGGTCGTGCTGTGCGAAAGTGTCCTTGTCCAAGACACACCATCGGGGCACGTTACTGTGCCATCAGAAACATTTTAGAAATATGGGCGGGGGTTGCCCCGTATATGTGTGCTGTAACCATATCGACTGTTTCAACGGTAATGTCATTGCGCACATAGCAGCAGGACAAAAATGCCGAACGACGCCCAATCTCCCGTCAGGAGCGGTTGTCGGGGGCAAACTTTAATGGGAAAAGTTCCTCTGTTCTGTCGCCACCCGCATCACACCCGGCGGACCGTATTCCAAGAGGGGAATGCCGAAAAAAACACATTCCGAATGCATCATTGCCTGCAGGGATGTGTTCAGTCAAGAGGAGCAAACCAGCGGAAAAGGATAATGTTTGCTTTCAATTTTTTCCCCCAATGAACCGTGGAAGCAGCACCCACTCCTCTCCGTCAGCCAGCTCTGGGCGGTGAACAGCGCCGGGAGGATGCACAGACAGAGCGCTGCACTGAGTGGCCGAACTGGAGTTCCGTCACGCACCGGGTGGGGGAAAGTTTTGAGCGGTTGTTTGTGCCGCCGGGGACTGTCGGCCGAGTTGGCTGGGTGGAGAGCGTGTCTAGACATCGCGATAAGTGGTGATCTGCTGGATGCTGGGACATTAGGGTAATTTTCAGACGCAAATTGATTGTAAGCCTATCATGGAGTTTGAGATTGTTTTAAGGCCTCTGCTGGGCGCTGTCGGGGGCTATTAATTGAGGAAGTTTTATGGTAATCGCATGCGATTTGGATTTAAGAAGTGGGCGACACCGGGCGGTGGTTGGTCATTTGAAAGGGTACCACTGAGGGTTTTCGATTTTATCTCTGCTTGCGGTGGCAATGAAATGGGATTTGTACTTCGAAATGCTTTGGGTAGACTGGCGCCAGACATTAGATAGAAGTGTTATCTGCGCGATAAGGTTTGTTGGCTGTTGGGGCAAGTTTGTGTGGCTTACGGAGGTTGGGTTGTGGACACATCACAGATGTTACAAGTTGTGTGGGGACGTCTGATGATGGGAGTTTCAAGAGGAGTTTATTGTAAGTACTTTACATATCTGTGAGCCGAATATGTTCAGTTTACTTGAAAGACATTCGGAATAAGGTACCGTCTACCCCAAGCCGATGTGGTTATGACATCAATTTCGAATGTTCTTAGGAGAACTTGACTTGCAAAAAGTTATAATTGTGTCCTTTTAAATTTATTGACGACTGCTAGATAATATGCACATAAAGAATTCTGGATCAGGCAAATTGGTTGGGAATTTTCTAAGTTCAAACCAGTTATACATAGTGATTGGCTCAGAACCTTGTTAATGGTTATGGAAAAGCCGGTTGCCCGGAAGCTGTAATCGCTTGAAATTGAGGGCAAATCGGTTGACGCTATTGAAATCATGGATATTCCTGGTATCAGTTGATTTGATTAAGGCAAGCGATACTTTCTAAATCGATTATATGACTTGCGTCGATAACCACAAATGTTTAAGCTTTGTGATGAGAATGATAGATCAGTGTTGCAGTGTAGACAGTCTGTAGTATGCGTCATCACGCAATGTGCCCCAAATAGAAGTAATAGTGCGAAATCATTTATTTGCGAATTGCTCTTCATTTTGTCGCCGGGACACTGGCAAAATCCAGAGAACTCGCTGGAAGGGATCCCGGTTCCATACTCTCTGCGGATGAAGATATACCATCTTGAGCTTGAAACATAACACTCGTTACTAGATGGCACCTCTTTATGAAACAGATATGGCTTATCCAAACCGCTCACGCTCATGGCAGATCTTCAATGGAATTGCAGTACCCGTAAAAAACGTGTTAATAGTCTGACGGAACTAAGCAGCATTAGTATCTGTCCATTCCTGTTCTTCATCAAAAGCTCTAATTGGTTTGTGGAATACATTTTGAGGTCTGAAACCTCAGACATCGGACTCTGACCAAGTGCGACTGTTGTTACTTGCATTCAGCCACTCCAACCATTCCAACCCAACGGATCGAATGTGCCTAATGTATTGTTACTTGCTTAAAACTATCTTCGGTTTGATACACATCGATTAGGTGGTTTTCAAAATCTATTGCGGACATTGGTAGATAAAAAGGTCTATCTGATGCCACAAAAATTCTACACATAGACATATGCCTAGTTCCCCAATCGTTGCTCATATACGGATAAAATTTGTTGTCCCTCGAGACGGCATACGACTCGTCGATTTCAAGGCCGCATATGACAGCGTGAGTAGAAACGAGCTATGCAGCGGTCTAGTTTTGACTGGCAAACTCGTCAGAATATGTAATATTACGATCAGTGTTACCACAGGGACTCTATAGAGTTAAAAATACTCATCTTTATAAGTTTGACTCGGAGATTCATAATTTTTAGATATGACTCATTTTTTTCAAGACCAAAATTACTTAAGCACATACTAGTAATTCACCCAGAAATGCTTCTGGCCAGACTTCGAGCCAGAAACGGAATGTAGTCGTATCTTCATGCATGGCTCCGAAATCAATGAAGGGTCCGGCGTTGCTGTTTTAATGGAGGACGACAACATTAGATTGTACACCTCCTTAGGTAAATTTGCATCGGTTTTCCAAGCGGAAACCTAATGACAACAAACTATACTGTGAAGGACAGGTAGAAGGGTTGACATATCAGTGTCTCAACCTTTAACTACTTCCAAGATAGTTCAGGAATGCAAATCATCTCTGAATAATTGGCAATCAACACCAAGGAATCGATGGAACTGAGATCGCCGATGAGCTTGCTACACAATTATCAGAGAAAACTTTCTCAGGACTTGAACTTGCGCTCGGACTACCTGCGCCTGTGGTTAGGGATTCCATTAATGGTAGATGGCATGACTCTCAAGGATGTAGACAGACCAAGGGTATGCTCCCAAACGTCTGTAAGAAATCCGCGGCATTCTTATTATCTCTTGACAGAAAAGACTGTATACGACTTAACGGTGTAATAACGAGTCACAACAACTTTTTTAAACACTTCAATGTACTAGGCTTAAGCGAAGATACCCTCTGCGAAGCCTGTGGAGTGGACGGCGACACGGCTGAGCACTTCCTCCGTCACTGTCCCGCCTTTGTATTTCTGATGCATCACGGAAGCTTCTGCTGGTATTCCGAAGGAATTGTAGCTTGCTGCCTGGTAGTACGATGGACCAGTGTTTAGTCTGAGTGCTGGAAGCATAAGTGTTATCAAAAACCCTTGTTGGAACTCATTTATTTTAAAAATTACTTGTTTTTTAAGCTTCTGGGACTCATAACTAATTTCACCTGTGGTAACACTTATTATGATAAAGAATTCTCGCTGCCCATCAAAGTGGATAACGAGCTCGTTGAAAGTCACGTCAAAAAAGTTTCCATTAATTATGAAACATAACATCGTTCAAGTGGCTGAATCGGCTGGCTTTGCAGCAGCGCACAATTTGGCAAGACCTGCTTGATTCGGGTCGTAGCTTACGTATTTCATGGATGATATTAGGCTTAAGTGCTTGAATAGCTCCCGGAAATAAATCCAAAGTGGGAAGAAAATGCATTCAGATAGATTGTGATATGAGCTGTATGACATGGTGCGCCTGAAACAGAGGTCTTCCAAATCCAGGTCTTCAATTAAAGTAAAAAATATGTCATGGCTCTGTAACGCTCAGCGTTGACCGAAAAGTTATTCGCAGCCTCATGGTCCAATGATCCGTGCGCACCGTGCGACGGCAGGGACCACGGGTATTGTTCACTAGCATACCAATCTCACGAAATTTTGCACAAGCTTGCAGTGTGTGCTACATTTCGGCCAAAACTTAGGAAAACACTGTGTTTGCTAGGCAGCACTCACTTTAGAAATACGTTTCAAATATTTCCTAACGTTGTTCAAGCGTAAAGCGACTCATTTTGTTACACGGACGTATGATACAGACTTTCTGTAAAAATTTCAAGCAAGAAAACCGCTGTCAGTGTCAAAATAACAGTTGATGGTCCAACTTCATACAACATCGATGCACATTAAATAGTCGATTTGCACCAACAAGTGGGCAAGAACGGCTTGTACTTGGAGCCTGTGCGTCTCAGCATCGAATTTATCTTTCGGCTCTCTTGCGTAATGGTCTATTAGGCAGTGTCCGGTGAATATTCCCTCTTTAGTGTTACTTCTTGATCGAATTAGGGAGATCATACTACTTGATCGTTTTGAGTAGAGATAAGGCCAGCTTTTTTTCGTTATTTTACAGGTGATGCCTGTCAACCATGTGGCATTTATTTTCTGTGTGAAGAGGTTATTGAGCTGTAACTTGAAGATTGTTAAAGGGGTACTTATGTTACAACAGATTCCATCAATCGGCAGTGTGGTGGCATATTCAGCAAGTTCGTCAGCTCTACAGCTTCCGGGAATGTCTCTATGGGCTGGCACCCAGAACAGGCAAATTTTAAACTGCTCAGCTGTCCCGTTAAGAGGTGTATAGTTCCTTAGATTTCCAGAAAACCAAGAAGTAGCAAGTGCTCACGTTTAAACATTTCCAACATTTCGCGAATTTAACACTTTATTTACACATAAGTGCAAGTTACGGGTTTGTCCAATATGGGCGACAGGGACACTTTACCTGGCTGTGTCATTGTGTCGTTGAAACCACATTTCATTGATTCCACGCATTGGACGAACGAAATAACGTTGCAAACGTAGGTGCAGTAGTAGTAATCTCCATTGACTGCAAACTGGCGATAATTTTCAACCAAACTAAACCGAGCCAATAATATCACTAGGGCAAACATTTGCTTAAAATAAAATCTAGTTTTCACATGAACAAAAAGTGCTATAACAAAACGCCGACTTTGCTATCAATTTTAATTATTTGTTAATGTCCGTTTCCGTTCGAAAAATGTACCATATAATATTGAAATAATATGGTTGGCGCTACAGCCCATAGAGTGCCAGGGTCTAGTTTCTCAGCAATTACTCGTGTTGTTCGAAGAGATCTACAGTTTTATGCCGACTCATAACGGCCAAGTTTGAGAAGCTTTTTCTAGACAGAAGCACTCTTTGAGCATTGTCAGTGACTCCAAAGAGGTGGGGCCGTAAAGATTATTTTTGTGGCACAGAGCAGGAATAGAACCAACAACGTCTAGGTTGGGGTCGACGCATACACATACCCACAACGCCACGGGCCATCACTAATTGCCATATGATGAAAATACTGTCTTTCTCAAATCGACAGTATGGCCATATGTTAAGGGTGCGATCGTACTGAAAGTTCATAGCTGTCACGTCTCAATTGACTGTCATTATTTTGATGCATCTTTTCTGTTGAACCTTAAATAAATGCTCAGAAAATTAATTTTACTTCAACCTTGTGTTCGTAAGCACCCTTCCTTGACCCCGCCCATTCCTTCAACACATGCATCGATTCACATTTACTAACCTCCTCATTTTTGCTTATCACCAGTCCTCACATTGACAGTACACTGCTTACAGTTCACCAGTGGCACAAATGTTAAAACGACACGTCTTGCATGATGACTGCCTCACTATTCCCAAAACCAAAACAAAGAGCCATTCTCCAAGCACAGTCGATACACCCCTAAATCACGAATTAAATCCCCCGTCACTGTAACTAATGCACCAACGTCATGTGATCCACTTAATTCCTCCTGTATCTCCCATCGCCTGCATGCCTCGCCTAATTAACGTCCACGTCTCCATGTGCACAGCCAACGGACAAACGAACGAACGAACAGATTTTGTAAATTTGTTCCCTCTCCCTTCTTTCAGATGTTCGAGGACCTAAGCGACACACATCCCTTAGAATCGAAGAACTCTTCACTCAGTCTCGTCGGGTCAGCTGCTGTCGAGGAGGACGTAATACTCTGTGATCACTATCTAGTCATTAATGTAAGTGCAGTCCCAACCCCGTCCGCTCTGACATAACGTTGCTTCACTAATTGGTCGGCTTTCAGACCTTTTTACTTCTAACCCTGTTATCCACGATGACATGTGCCATTTACCAAGTGCTCCGGCTGCTGCTCAAAATCATCCTGCTCCTCTCGGCGGGACTCTTCTACACCGGCTACTCGATGTGCTACTACTCGAGGAGGGAGATCCGCATCTCGTCGGAGTAAGTACTTGACATTTGCCCTTCCATTCGGCCGACGTTCTAAATAACACTCTAAATCGGGTATCCCCTTCTTTCGCTGCTGCCCTTCCGCATCGACTGGCCTCCCAACAGGAACGAGGAAACGCTGTATCGTTACATAATTGATTTGATTTTTCTCCTCACGTTCATTATGGCCCTAATATTCCACAGCCACCAGACGGAGGCCACCTACAGATTGGATTTCATCTGGAAGCTGCAAGCGACCGGTGAGTTTCGTCCGAATCCGGCAGAGAAGCACCTGCTCTCTGGATCAGATGTAACACGTGATTCTATTTGCTTTCCATGCTCCTCCTCTGCATATCCTGTGATTGTCTGCCGCCGTCTGGACTCGTCCGTAATCCCTTAGAGGAAAAGGAAGACATGGAGCACTTGCAGGCGTACAACAGAAAGCTCCTCGAGAACATCCTTCCCGTGCATGTGGCGGAACACTTCTTGAGCAGAGATAAAAACATCGACGTGAGTTTTGAAAGGCGTAGCACCCTCCACGAGATACCCACTCGCAATTGAGTTTACCCCGCAAACGAGGAAATGCATTTATTCAAATGCACACGGGCGGGTGTCTACGTGGAGGGTGCTCGTCCGTCCACCGACGGAGTGTGGTCTTGGATCACTGCAACGACAGAGTGACACTCCCTTGAAGTGGGGATGGACGAGTGTAATGTTTTGTTCTGTTTTTCTCTTCTTTTTGACAGGATTTGTACCACGAACAATGCGATAGCGTGTGCATCCTGTTTGCCTCCATTCCGAATTTCTCGGAATTCTACGTGGAACTGGAGTCAAACAATGAGGGCGTCGAGTGCCTGCGGCTGCTAAACGAGATTATAGCCGATTTTGATGAGCTTCTAAGTGACGAGAGATTTCGGTGAGTACCTTGGTTCGTGTTTACAGGGAACATGTGGCGTGTGAAGTTGGGCTAATGATTGTGGTGCGGAAATGGAGTGAGTTGTGTGTAAGCTTTCAGACATGAGTTTGCTGATGTGGATGTCACTGGCGTCGGTTTCGTGGAAAAGGAGAATCGGGATCATGAATGTGATTTTTTTTTTTTTTTGGTGGGAAAAAGTGTAGTATGGGATTTAATGTGTAGCTTAAACTACGGATTAAGATAAACGTATGGATTGAAAATTGTGTCCGGATTCAAAATCAATATATATAATATCGTTTAATTTCCGCTTACTTAAATGCTAACAAATCCACACTCTTCCAACTGCAATAATTAATAATTTTCATTCGGGCATGAATTTGAATTTAATTAAGTGTTACCCCGAAAATGTTCACTTATCCCAGTTCCACAGAGATCGCTTAAATCCCATTTTGGGACCCTGAACTGAGCTAAATTGTGTAGTTTAAATTAAACAGGAATAAACCGTCGATTTAACCTCAGTTCTGGACATCCGTCATTTCACGCTCGTTTTCTCTCTTTCTACTATTTCCTCTGTGACATCTGATGTTCGATGTAGTTTGTGTATTTACGTAAAAATGAATCAAATGAACTACTTAACTGCGAGACCGGCGACCCATGAAGGATAAAATACACTTACCAAATGTAAATATTTCCACTCTGTGTCAATCGACTTACACAGACTAGTTTTACCAAAAACTTGAACTCGGTTCCACGTTCAGCTGAACTTCACTGTGAAACTGAGCATAAAAGTACTTAGCACGCTACTGTCAAGTTATTTTTTCTCCCGACGATAACTTCTAACGGCTTGAAGCTTGCCTTGAACTGATCTTCGTGTATTAAACTGTGTTTTTTTATAATTTGCGCGTGCTCAAGGGGTTGTTAATACCCTTAATTGTCCGGGGTCAAGACACAGCATGGACCGAAGGTATAGAGGGAGAGAAAGAGTCTAGGATTATGAAAGTAGGTGTCCTCACAGTTTCCTGAAGAACCGTCTTTGAACCCATTCGATATATTTTCGTTAATATTAAGGTGAATTTTTGAAAATAGGGCGAAGATGATGCGCCTATCCCAGGTACTTCTAGAAATCTACTTCTCTCATACATCATCGGGTGGTTTTCGCATATACTCCTACAAAAAGGAATATTTAACGAGCGCTAACAATGAACATCATCTTGGTTCTTATACGACACCGCATGGCCTTATCTGCTTTGTCAGTATCATGGATCTGTTTAACGACTGTAGTTCTGTCATCTGCAGAGCCAAATGTGATAATGTGTTTTTTCGGATTTGCGAAACAGCTCCGAACGGCCAGGTTTGAGAAGCTTTTCGTAGACAGAAAACGAAAAGCTGTTCAAACTTCTCGGCATAAAACTGTGGTTTCCTTCCACTCGTGAGAAAACAATATCACGCACAACAAAAGTGGCTGAGAAGCTACGCCCAGCCCCTCTACGTTCTGTAGCGCCACCAGTATTATTATTATAAAGTAACTTATTGTTTGTTTGGCGCTACAGTTCGGAGTGGATCGGGGCCGCAACCAGCAAGCATCTCCAGCCAGCACGTAACTTTCACCAGCTGCCTCCAGCTGTTGGTTGAAGTCATTTTCTACTTGTGTGCGCCATCTCGATCGAGAACGTCTTCTTTGGTGTTTTCCCAACAAGTCGGCTTCCAAATCTCATTGGTAATCACAATCAATAAAATTGGCACAATCTTCGAACAATACGGCACTTTATAAAAAATATCCGTTTCATCACTACTGATATCTTTGATGTTTACTAGACGAGCTCCTTGCAATTTATATGGTTGAAGAAGCTTTACCCAAGCCTGATTCTTCGATCAACTCCATTTTCACTTAGTAGCTTAATTACACCACGAATCCCTTCGGTGGTCATTCTTAGATGAATATTTCGTTAGGGTACGACTAAATTTCTACGATTTGACGATCTCGTCTTACATTCAAGCACAAATACAAATCCAGGTAGATTAAATCTCTCATTTCCAATGGGACGGGTGATTCACCAAAGAGGTCCTGAGGGTAAAGCTTCCACTAACTAATCGGCAAATATGCGAAAGCGCAACCTTGCTCCAAATAATTGAACCTCATTCAAGGCACCTCTTGGAAGTCGTGTTGATGATGCCACGTGACCAAACAATTTCCGTTCGAAAAAGTTGGGTTCTTCGCGAACTGCGGTTTGTTCCCACATCATCATGAGAGAGACAGCAGAATAGAGAAATCTTATCTCGACAACTTGCATTCGCTTTATTATTCTTTGAATCAGTAGTGAGTGTTGAAACAAAAATTGAGTTGGTTAACTTGACTTTGACACCAAGTCAAGCCTGATCTTCAAAATTTAACCATCTTGCTCGGTCTTACTCATTCCTTCATTTGTGCACATCGACCTCGAGAACCGAACGTCTAAGCCTGCTTCAATGGGACTCCACTAAAATGTAGAGTGCAATGAACAGACGCTGTGAATATTAGCATATCCATGCTCTGATGTGCCCACTGGATTGTACATACGGCCACGCTGAGATCCATCTGTGGGGATAACTATGTCATCTGCAAAGTGGACTCTCCCAATGTGTAGCATGCTTAGCCTTGTCCTCCTCAACTGCAACGTTCCGTCTACATAAATCATAAAAAACGAAGGTGACAATACGCACCATTGACAAAGTTCTACGCCCTCTTTTAGATGCTACAGATGTTACAGTTTTTGTGTAGAAACTGAATTACCTTCAAAAGAGGATGCATACTCCTCCAGAATACTCCTGATTCAAACACAGAGAACTTTGTGGTACACCTTTTCCAAGTCTAGAAATTTTATACCGCCTTTTCTAACACAATTTTTAGAGCGAAAAGCTTGTCGGCTGAACTTCTGCTGGGTCGAAAGGCTGCACTTTTTGGCGTGCATCATGGACTTGAACTTAGCTCTTGACCGGGCCTCTAACACCTTAGGGTAGACTTTTCAGAGGAAACTTAGAAGAGATATGCCCCCTGTGGTTGGAGTAATTTTGTTGTCCCCTTCACCCCAATTTACCAATCCTCATGGGCCTCACGGAGCTTGCCAGCTTATTGACACGACACTACAGGAAGAACTCGAGTTACGTCCAAACCGAGCTAAAATTATGTCAAACCGAGTTGCTGAATCTAAAATGAAACACGGTGTAGAGGTGGACACACAACACGGTTGACTCGGGTTGGCCATGGACGGAGCACTGTGTGATGCGGCAGGTAGACAGACTCCCAATCTTCTCTCGTTGCTTTGCACCTGAATGTATGAGGTTGATGTGTTTGACGTTAAGGGTTATTTTTTCTATAGTCTTTCAAACCAATTGTTTGCGAACCTTGCGAGCTAACCCGAGCTTAGTGTTGCGTTTGACTGTTACAAAAACGAATACTAAGTCGAGGTCGAGCTAAGAAAGTTTCGGGTTGGCACATCTCTGCACGACGCAGCTCTTTTCCCGTTGTCTTATGCATTTCTGGCCAGATTGTACCCAAACCAGGCGGTGGATTTACCAACTGCTAGCGATTTGATCGCCAAAATGACTTCCTCCACCGTTGGAATATTCTCTGCCCCACTCGGTACTACAGGCCTACCATCCTCAGTATAGAGCAGCTCCGCTAAGGGATTGCCAAATCTGGGGAAAATGTGCAACTCATTAAAAAGCAACGCACCAACATTCGATTATGTTAAATTTCCTTCCGCTGCCTCGGCGAATTACGCCTTTTTCGCAAATAAAGGTAACCTGGTTTTATGCCACCAATTCGCCGCTCCAACAAAATTCACTCCAATCAACTTGACACATCCGTCAGTCCCTCCACACTGACCACCCTCATGGAATACCTTCCCCTTCTGCCTTCAATCAATCACCAAATCAAATGTCAATCCCTCTTGCAGATACATCGAGAAAATAAAAAGCACAGGCGCCACCTACATGGCTGCATCCGGACTAACGGCGAACACTTGCGACATGGAGAACTTCCGCCACGTCACCTCGATGGCCGACTACGCACTGCTGCTCTTCGACAAAATCGACGATCTCAACAAGCACTCGTTCAATAACTTCCGCATGCGGATAGGTAAGCGTCCACCACCCCCACCCGCCATCGGCCGCAGCCGTAATTAACTTAATTAACATTTGCATTTCAATGACACTTCGGTTTCAGGAATCAACATTGGCCCAGTGGTCGCGGGCGTAATTGGCGCCCGGAAACCGCAGTACGACATCTGGGGCAACGCTGTTAACGTCGCCTCCCGCATGGACTCGACCGGTCTAATTGATCACATTCAGGTAACTCAATTAGAAGATTTTCGATTGTTTTCGGTTGATGCGCGTTCATTGTTGTGCGCTGGTGGTGGGTATCCATGACGACCGGGGGAAGGTCGAGGAGGCTGAAGTGCTTCTTAAAAGTGACACAGATACGTGCGTCAATACGCACGCATGCATGCGCCTCAAGTGACGGGCCATAGACGTTTTAATGAGGAGGGTTGGTGCACCCCCAGGCACATGCCTCGGCAAACAGGATTAAGGGAGGTGCTAACGAATGCCGCACCCCGGCTCGGGGATAATTTGAGTAATGAAAAGCAAAGAATCTCGTTAAGTACGCGGGGAAAACAATGGCACACGACGTGGTGTCGTTTTCACGTTTCACGGCGCACCACCCCTCCGAGATTCTGTAATCTCTTGCGAAATGGCACGTCACTTTGAGTCACTGTCACTGGAGCTGATGTGTGTGCGGCGGAGGAGGTGTCCCATGACACCGTGGCAGCCCAACCCTTTCCCCACGAACCCAGGCGGATCTCACGTCGCCGCCAGCAACAGCACACATTTCTGTTTAAAATCTAAACCTCACTCCCCTTCCACTCCGCAGGTCACCCAAGAAACATATCACATCCTGGAGAGCCGAGGCTACCTGCTGACATGTCGTGGCAACGTAAACGTCAAGGGCAAAGGCACAATGGTTACGTACTTCCTCAAGGGCAAGCAGCCGCCGCCGCCGGCCCCAGCAGCCAGTCACAGCCAGCAGCTAAACACCATCGTCGAACCAGACACACCCGCCAGCCTCCCGAATCAGAACAGCGGCAACTCGGAGGACATGTCAACGGAGGACGTCGACATGAACTCGAACATGAGCAACCTGACAGCGCAGAGACGCAAGTCACTGTGCCGTCAGCACAACATTTCCTCCTCGTTCGGGACGACCACCTGCAGCGCCGGCATAACGCCCAGCCAGTCGAACAGCTCCAGCATGACCGCATTCGGGAGCCAGCATGTGCCGAGCATGAAGGAGTGCACGCCCGACTCGACGATGAAGCAGACGTTCGCGCCGAAGACCCAAATCACCGAACTGAAGCACGACCTGATGGGCGAGAAGGTGCCGCTGAAGGACTCCATCGAGAACCTGCAGATCCTGCTGAAGAACAACATAAGCCTGTCGGACCTGAGCAACAAGCAGCAGATCAGCCTGCGGCAGACGGAGTCGACCAAGAACCTGGTCAAGAAGGAGACGGTGGTGAACTTCAAGTCCGAGCGGACAATACAGTTCACCAGCTACACGACCAAATCGATCACCTCGACAATAACCACGACCACCGAGCGCCGGATGAGCAAGAGTGCCGAGAACGAGGACATCAAGGACAAGGACGACTCGCACGACCACCACGAGTGGACGAAGCTGCTCAAGCTGGACACGCAGCGCAGCCCAATCAAGAACTCGCAGTCGATGTGCCCCATCGGGCTGTCGACCAAGGCCTACGTGATCCCGAACAGCAGGAGCATGACGCTGATAAACAGCAAGACGGGCGGCAACTACGTCCTGCTCGATGTGACCAACACCATGGAATAGGGATGACGGTTGGGACTAGGGGTTCTTTGAGGTCTGAAGTGGGGTGGGATGGGTCTTGGAGGTGAGAGCGAGAAGGATTGGGATTGAATGAGTTGACTTGTGGATACGCATCCTTTCTGGATTCCGGTTTGTTAAAGGTCCGATCCTGGCAAATCAAATTGCGAGTCCAGTCGAACCGACAAACCCTCATTTTCGTCAAGTCATCTGGTTCCTTATTCGAGTCTAATATGGAGTTAAGGCGCAGACGGTAAAGATGCATCGTGACGGCATCAAGTGCTTTTATAGGTCCCAAACACGCACAGTCACGTCACGCCGCTTCACACCTCAAGTCGGTGCAAACACCTCTTCACGGGCACAAGGGGCAGACAATCTGCGCAGACATTAGTCTGTATGGTTTCGTCGTGGTTGCTGGGTCGGACATATGACAGACACTGCTTGTACTCCGTAAGCGTTCTACACGTGATCTTGTTAAAGATGTAAATTTCCACACTGGTCTGTGCAAAATTCCCTATAAACGACACAGACACGTGGTTGCAGATCATGGAAAATTCAAATAATTTTCATTTCAGACAATCGCTGCAAACATGCGACATAAATACACACGACACAGACGATCTGCGCAGACGTGTGCACAATAAAATATATTGTCTCTGTCTACTGGCGTGTATGGGCCTTAGCAGTCCCAAAGCTCATGATCGCGGTCTAGTGAGCACGAATCATGGGCAATAGAATTAAAAGGGTCCTCGAAGAGTATCTGCGTGGGACGTCGCCGGAAGCTCCAGTTTACGCTGCCGCCGTCTGGGCCATCTGATGGTTTCTTTTTAAAAACAGTCATTACTCAGAACTCTTTCAATATTTTTCAACGATTGTTAATCCATTGCAGAGTGTAGGTTTTCCAATTAATTTGTAGGTATTATATAGTATGGGTGGTGCCCCAGGCCCTAAAGGGCCAGGTCTCATCTTCTACACCAACCACTCGTGTTAAGCGTCTTATTCTCCCGAGTTGAAGAGATCTAAACCGGCCGAGTTTGAGAAGCGTTTTTTAGACAGGAATACACTTTGAGCATCGTCAGTGACTCGAAAGGGGTGGGACCATAAAAAGTAGTTTGTTGCTTGTACCAGAAAATGCGTTGAGGTCGAGGCATATACCCACGACCACGGGCCACACTTTATTCCATGTTAATGACTGTGTTCGGTGGCACTAATCAATCTTATCCCATTGGAACTTAGTTCACATAGCTTTTTCCTCATTAAGGGCCTAAATCGCTTCCACTTTTTTTGCACTTCATCTTTAATAGTACCCCACAAGAAACGACAAAACATACCACCGTGAACTGGTACACTGTGATCGACTGTGTGTTTGATAATTCATCAATTGAGATTGGCTTGTGCAGCTTGCGTGGCACTTAGCCAAACAGCATGCGCCTTGAAATTTTGCAATATTTACGAAATGCAGCCAGATTCTTGTTCTGTTGTAGTCTGGTACCTAATTGAGACCATCATTCCTCCACATTTTCATGCTTTTCCCACTCCTTCTTGCAATGGACGCACTTAAGGATCAGACATTGTACATCGCTCTGCAGACATTACAACTACATTTCAGTCGAGAGTCTTATCAACGACTGTATATGACAGTCTGCTTAATTCCCTAGTTTCAGTAATGGGAAGGAGCGCAATCGCAACTATCACGCTATTGCACTGTGTCCTTATAAGATACGCTATTCTCCCTATCTCTCCAACAAGATTTACTTTCTTGTTCTTACTTCTATAGTACCACAGTGCGGGGTGGACCTGGGCCTCAACCAACAAGCTTAGGAGCTTAGAAATAGTAAAAATTGTAACATTCAATAACTTTCTCTTAGACACAGAGGCTCGCAGGTTCGGTACCAAACATTTTTTCGGGTCGAAGCTGAGTCCAGACGCACTACATGATCAATCCACATTTGGCATTGGATCCGTACACAACTGGGCTCATGCTCTGAAAACTGAGCTATATATATATATATATATACCTCCGCGCCGTACGGCAGGACTGCGATGATCAATGTTTAAAAGCCGGGTTCTTCAAGATGAGACTCCATTACTTAATTGCTTCTTGATGAAATAGAAACAGTGGTTGGAAATCGTTATGAATATATATTGTGAAGACGAGGCAGACAAAGCTTTTAGATATCTGGGATTTCTAGCTGGCAATTGTGACTCTCTGTCCAATACCTCTCTTGACGATTTTATTTTGGACTTCCCTGGCCTGAGACCACACTGCTATGGACTAATCAAATGATTAATGAACGGCTTCAGGCGAGTACACAATATGGCGATATTGCGCAGACTTTTCTCACTCAAGTTAAGGGGTCTCCTTAATCGTGAACCGGAAAACTAGTCGGAGGAAAGCACT
This sequence comes from Eristalis arbustorum, assembly GCA_916610145.1. NCBI lineage: Eukaryota > Metazoa > Arthropoda > Insecta > Diptera > Syrphidae > Eristalis > Eristalis arbustorum. The sequence goes on from OU744318.1 coordinate 12,951,508, forward strand.
CCATGAAGTGTGAAAAACTTTCGTCGGACCATATCCTGCTGATGACCTAGAGTGTGTGCCCTTCCTGAGCATCTACAGGTTCCTTAAGGATTTCCACGGGCAGTCGGTCCGGTAGCCTTTATGGACTTCGGTCTCGATATTGGTACGTTGACCTAGTCTAGATCAAGGACGGAATTCTCGTCTATCATCTTCCAAATTGATTTCCACTGCCTTGCCCAAATCAAGCAAATTCGAAACATCGACCAGTTCCGGAAAACACTCTGTTTGCATATTGAAATCCATCTAGATTAAAAAGAATTCAGAGGAATTGTGATGAATATCCCCTTTTAAATCGAATGTTGACTCAATTTGCGATTATAGTCTAATTTCAAGCAAAACTCCGAGATAACATATCGGACTCAATGACCTTGCAATACGCTGTCGTTCAGGCAATGTTCAATTTTCAATCGTATATGGTTCAGCATTCAGTCTCAATCGACAGCGCGTCGGTTTAGATTTCTGAAAATTGTAGCAAGCAGTACCGAAGCGGTGTCTACTTTAATAAATCATATAAAAAGCACTGTACCACTGTTAAGTCCACAAGCGTCTTCATGGAGAGAGAACCGCGTTGTCGTCTGCCGTTGGTTGGATGGTGTGCCATTTGTGTCCACCACAGTCCACCGTAGATGATCAGTGTAGGCAAGCAATGTAACGTCTTTTAAGACTCTCGTTGCTCCCGCCTCCTTCTATTTCTCTCCCTGTTGCTCTTTGCGCTACAGGCTGTGGTGAATTTGAACCTCAAACAAAGAGATCCTCCATACACTGGCTAGCTCTTTCTCACACGGCGTTGGTGGAAAACCGTCTCTACTTGTTTGTAACCTATTAGACATGGCAGTTGTCTTTTTGCTTTGTCCCACATGCCTTGCGACGAGTTCGCAGTTCCGCTTTTTAAATTTTCAACGCCTAAAATAGCTTTTTACTTTCGATTCCAAGACGTTCTCGTGGATGCAAGTCAGACTGGCCTCGATGACTAGAAGCAGCTTTCCCAGGAACAACGTCGTCGGCCTGTAATCCAATTCTTCCTGTCTTCAACTCAATCCTCAGCCAGCCAACCCCTTTCCCATACCCCGCGATATTCCCTAAATTTGAATTACAAATTGTTCCCGGTGACGGAACAATCTTTCTTGTAGTTTCGCTTCAGAGTAACTCCAGCCAGCCTAAGCTTCGCATAAAAATAAGGTTTCACAAAAAAAACAAAAAACAAAAATGTCTAGACCAATTAAGTGTTTCATTTAAGGAATGAGAAAAAAACAATCACCGCTACATGAACCAATTGTTTGACGGATTTACTTCAACTACAGGGTAAGCCAAAAAAGAGGGAGAACCTGTTTATTTCTAGAAAAATATTTTCTTACTCACTTTTTCTCGATATTTTCCCACTCTCGCTATCACTGTCAATTTATAACCAAAAAAGAATAAGAAAACAAGTTCAAAAGCCAAAGCCGCAAGAATAGAAGCCCACGTAGAAACAGTGTAAGATTTAGGTTATGTGTGTCTCGTTGAATGCTTTCATCCGTCTTCGTGTATCAAATGCACACAATGTCTGTTATGTATCTGTGATTGCTGCGATCAATTCAATTTCAAATCTTCTATAGAAACAAAGCAACATAATTCAACTAATAAATCGTAGAACGTATCAATAGCAAATAAATGTTTACAGAAAGAAAATGGAAACAGTACGCTGCTAGGTGTAGCACTGTTTTATTGTTTTGTACAAAAGAGTCTATCCACTAGCAAAGAGGTATTCCACACATAGAGCGCTGCAAGAATAAATAGAGCCAACCATAGTCAGTTGTTAAATGAAACAGATATACATATATATATATACACTTGCGTAGATGAATAGAGTATTTGAAACACCCTGCAAGGGGCGAAACGAACTACACGACTAGTTTAGATGAAAGCAAATGTTTTGAGTGTAAATGTTAATGCTAAGATGTTTATTGTGTAAATTTGTATAAAAGAATAAATAAATTCAAATAAAATATAAATAAATTTAAATAATTGGATTGAAGGGTGTTTAATTTTAATCGTTTCCTATGGCGACGACAGACAGTGATTCCAGAGGGCGCAGTGTGCAATGATTTGTGGAGAATGACAGTAAAGTGTTTGTTTTTGTATAACAAAGCTGGACCAAAGCGAACCGAACTGGATCAACTATATAGCTTAAAGCACTGTCGGAGAATTCACGGCTGCCTTCAAATAAATATGCTTTTCCATACCTCAATTCGAAGACGGAGGATGTAGAACTACTTGCAACCACAAGTGCTATACGTGCTATTACTCTTTCTACGAGTGGAGGATTCTGCAAGCTTATGCCGACTCAGGATGTTTGAAATGCTTTTTTCTAGACAGTTACACACTTGAGCACTGTCGGTGACTGGAAAGAAGTGAACAATGAAAACTATTCTTTCATTCCGGAAATCAAATCATACACTAGACATAGACCCACTGTGCTACGGCGATGCAGAAAAGACAGATATTGTTCTCTTCAGTAAAAAATACAAAGCTCTCATGACTTTTGATATACCATCTATAGCTTTGGCTTCAATGTTCCTAGCAAAACGGCTCGATGGCGCAGTTGATTGAGTGCCTGCTGGTTGAAGGTGTCTCCGGTTCGAATCCGGTCCTGAATCCCCAAAGTCAATAAACGTTTATCTGGTTTTTTCAAATCTGCTGCAGTCGCCTTTCGGATCGAATTAAAGGCACTATGAGCAGAATTTTCGATCAGTGGTGGTAGTCTGACTAAGGCTCGATTGTGATGACCAGCAATGGTCTAAGTGTGCTGGCAGCCTACTAACCTAACCTCTGTGGCAAGACCAAATACGTGAGACTTATCTTCGACGAAGGGATCAACTGGAAGTCGAATAATGCAAATGCAAAAAACTAAGACGACCGGTTTCGCCCGGCGCCCACTAGAAAAGGCGTCCTAAGAAAGGTTCAAGATTTCACATGCTTATATCAGCTGAGAGTCAGACACTTCAGACACACACTTATCCTTAGTTTAAAAATACATCAATCCGCTTCAGTTCCCCACAGGATGTAATATGATACCTCTTGTTTGCGTTGGCCCTAGCTACTACCTGAACCAGGCCTTCCCTTCCCTAATCCCAAACGTGGGCTCTGGACCGATGACCTTGTACCCGCTCGGACTAGTAGTGTGTTGGGTGATGGGTCGAGACCAAAAGGAGTAGGCAGTTTCTCTTAGGATCCCAACATTAGACCTGTGATTCGGAAAGCTGACTGAAATGGAACGAACATCTATCCGTAATAATTTTCACAGACAATAAGGCACCTACTCGTATCGACGATGCATCCAACTGTCGCTCATTTCCAGAGGAGATGGCTGTACCCTTTCAATTTCCCCAGTATTGGATACTGGAATTATATGTGCATTTGACGCATGTCTGGCTAACATTAACCATGCCAATAGAATCTGAACACTCACGACAACACTTTCAGTATACATTGCATTTTTACTTCAAGAATGATCTATACCAAGCTCCCCAACGTTCCATAAAACTCTTATTTCTTTAGTCTGTACTGAACTATTCACAATTGCTGAACAGCAGTCTGAGCTGAGCAATAAAAACACCAAACGTCTGTACACCCGGCCTGGCTACAGCAAACCGAAAGCTACGACGCTTCAAAGCCTCTTGAACTAAACTAATTGAAGAACATACATAAAGACTAGCATTTCTTCATTCCTCGATGGCTGAAGTTGGGGACCCGACTGAAAACAGCTAGATGAACTTTTAAATCAAGCTGCCTTGCAGTCGACTTGGAGCTTTCCTTGTTTTATTAAGAAACTACTACCAACGTAAACAGCCAGCACCACCCTATACCCTGACGCTTCTAAAGAGAGAGGCATAAGACCCGTCTGACTGTCCTTGATCCAATTATAGTTTCAAAGTGACCCTTTCACTTGAGTGGGATAAGTCTGCGCAATATCGCCATGTTGTGTACTCGCCTGAAGCCGTTAGCCCGTTTTTCTGTGCAATTACAAAACGACAATCATAGCGACATAATTGTTCATGCATCGGTTTTACGGTGAAAGTCTGGGGTTCGATCCCAGACTCATGAACCTTCATTTTCACGACACCTCTGAGTCAAGAATGCTAAGGATAAAGAAACCTTCGTACTAGGGGAGGTCTTCACTCTCGTGAAAGACAGGCACACCACGAGGTCGCCTAATAGCACCTTCAACGTGTGGCGAGGCTAAGCTCTTCTCAGTCATTTGGAAAATGACGGAAGGCAGTCTTATATCTCGACTTGGGATCTTGAGCAGCTCAACGCCCCGTAAAGAGGAGTAAAACGAAAAGCGACATGAAGCTCTCATCGTTTTCCCGAGCCTTGGTCTACGCCGGCTATAAAAGTAACCTCCTCAAGAACAGAGACTCAATTCAAAGCCTTCTTTGATCCTAGACTTGAAGCCGATAATCACGTGCTGCCAATGTCACGCTCCTTTGACCGCCCAACTTCCATTCAACACAACAATGTCCGACGATCATTTTATTTGAAATACAAAAGTCCTTAAAACTAATCGAGCCCCAGGTCGTTGCCAGTCGACGATGCCTTACCCGCCCTCAAATCTTCTTGGCCCTCCGCCAGAGGCAGTAGTACGCCATCGCATGGAAGCCGAGGTATATAGCCAGTATCGCCCAGAGGTTCCGGTACATATTCGCCTCATTGAAGCTGTACTTGTCCAGGACATCCTGTCCCGTGCGGAAGCACGGCAGATCGTCGCTCTCCTCGAAGCAAGCTGCAACGAAATCAAAAATTCACCACTTGTCCACACTTCCCAGCGACGTCTTACTTATGTTCTGCACCCCGGTCCACTGGGCAATGGTCATCGCTTCGTTGGCATACAGCATCCAGGAGAGGTACTGCGTCCAAATGAACTCCACGGGCAGGGTGCTGCCAAAAGAGAAAGAGTTAGTCCACCACCGCTCCAAAGCCAAATCAGGCACTCACCTAATTTTTATGAAGATTCCCGACGTGATCATAAAGATGTAATCCACCGGCACCAGGTAGGCCATCGCCAGTGGGACCGAGTTGAAGGCGGTCGAGAAGAAGCATCCGCAGGCAGTGGCGACATTCATTACGAGGATCACACTCACGGTCGTGACGCCGAACGCCAGCAGCGTCGCTCTCAGGCCGGAGATCCAGTAGCAGATGACCACGAAGAGGAAAGGTTCGACAATCATTCCGGGCAGCTGCAAGCAGAGAAGGGGTTTTGAGACACCGCTCCATGAGCAGACGCGCCCGCACTCACCATGGCCAGGATGTTCGCGACGTAGTACTGAGCGGTGGAGTACATTCCCGAGCGGGTCTCCCTGAGGAAGAGGGGAAATCCCTGCGGGAAGACACTCAGGATCGCGTACATCGGGTGGTAGGTGTTCTCCGAGATCATCACGAACAAGGCGCCCTGCACGGCCTGCACGCCGACCTGGGTCTGGTTGGTGGTGCCGGCGAAGCACGCTCCGATGATGATGGCGATGGCCATCTTCTGGATGAACCGCATCAGCTGCAGCTTGGGGTCCCTGAAGACCGCCATGGTGGCACGCCGCCAGATCCAGAAGAACTTGTTCAGCCACAGCGGCGCCAGGAAGGTGTCCACCTCCGAGTCGAACGGGAACTCGCCCGTCTGGGCCATGTGGAACTCCAGGTTGACCAGCATGTCGCGCTGCTTGGCCGCCGAACTCACCGCGAACAGATCGCAGAGGTACTGCGCGGACCGCTGACATGCCTGCTCGTAGCCCGGGTCAGTAGCCAGCACACCGATCAGGAAGTCCGCCGGGTTGTACGCCTCCGGGCAGTGGTAGCCGTTCTCGGCGAAGAAGGTCAAGGCGTTCTCAGGGCACCCCGTGAAGGCGACTCGCCCGTCGGCCAGCAGGAGGACGTTGTTGAACATGTTGAACAGCTGGCTGGAGGGCTGGTGGATCGTGCACAGGATGGTGGTGCCCTTCTTCGCCAAGTCGTACAGCGTCTGCACCAACTGCTGCGCGCTGAAGGAGTCCAGGCCGGTCGTGGGCTCGTCGCAGAACAGGATGAGGGGGTTGTTCAGCAGCTCGACGGCGAAGGCCAAGCGCTTCCGCTCTCCCCCCGACAGGACTTTCTCGTCGTCGCCGCTGCCTATGCGCGTGTTTGCACTGCCAATGAGCCCAGTTCGCTCCAGAAGATCAGCGATGATTATCTTCCGCTCCGCCTTGCTGACGCGTCGATCCAAGCGAAGGTGGGCCTAGGGGAGGGTGAGAGGATCTGATGAGCTTCACCCAGCCGAGGTTGAGGCGCTTACCATGAAGTTGATGTGCTCCAGCACCGTGAGCTCCCCAATGAACAGATCGTCCTGATAGACGTAGCCACTGATGCGATGCATGAACGGACCGATGCGCCGGCCGTTAATGAGAATGTCTCCATGAACGATGGTCCCAGCTGCAAGAAGGTAATGGTCACATCAAATGGAGGTGGTTTGCAGGTCTTCTACTCACCAGGTTGACGAAAGGCCAGCGCTGACATGAGGGTCGTCTTTCCCGAACCACTGGAAGGGGAGATAGAAGTGAAGAGCGTTTAAATAATACACGAGTCGATTGCAAGAAGGAGGCTGTGTGAGTCCAACGGTGACACTAAAGGAATGGGCCACAGTTCCTCAGTTCTTGAGAGTTTCTTAGCAAAAGGCTCAAAAGCATAGAACCCGTAACAAAATATGAAAAACAAAATACAATTCTGTAAGCCCTAATGAGAGGAAATGAGACGCATTAAATGCGGCCCACAAATGGAATACATTACGACAGATGATGTTGAACAACATTTAACTTATTCATACTTTGACAGTTCCTTTGGCACCTTTTTCTGATGCCTTTGTAGTGCGGTTGGAGGAAATTCGGAAGCAACGTATGTACCATATGCATCCTTGTAATCATCCCCGGTGTTTGTGGATCCTATACGCAGCGCACGTAAAGGATTCCCTGTGTTTCTGTCTTATTTGACCAGATTAAAAACAAATCGAAGTAGCGACGGTTACTAAGGCGACTCTATGTTGTATTTCCAGACAAGTTCCAAAATTTAAAAGCACCTTGATACATAAAATGAAGGCACACAATGAAGGCTTATTTATTGACGTTTGGCAGAATTAATCGATATTGCCAGATGTAGAGGATTTATTTCAGAAACCAGATCAAGTGTATGCAATCAGACAGGATAGTGTGTCATTGAATCACGCTCTCCTTGTACGAGTAGAAGAGCCTGGAGTCCCCGAAATTCTACCGGCGACTCATGAACCATGCTAGAAGATGCATGCTCACAGATAATAGAATATTAATTCACAAATATATAGCAGATTTTTGTGATCTCCGAAAAAATGGACAAAATAAATATTAGCTCTACAAGCAAAACGAATCCAAAATGGAGTTCGTCAAGGGTGCATACTATTGTTTCTGGTGGTTATCAGCGATGTACTCCGTGCAGCATTGATGGACGGAAATTATGGCATTCGATGGACTATGACATCTTATCTTAAACACCTTGGCCACGTTGCTGATGTTTGTCTCCTTTCGTATCGGGTAATGGATCTTCATTTAAAGCCCTTAGTAATTCTGACAACCGCGCCCAACTGAACATTGCCGAAAAGGAAGCCGAAAAAGTTAACAGCTTTCTATATTTAGGAAGTGTGGTCTCAGCTAATCGCGGTGCCACCGACGTGAACGTGTGCAACAGAATCCGGAAGGCTAAAGCTGCGTTCGGAATGCTTTCCACGATCTGGAAAAGCAATGTCATCCGCTCAAGAACCAAGCTGCGACTGTTCCGCTCCAACGTAGAAAGTGGACACCATTACCACGCAAAAGCTGCAGACGTTTAAGGAACATCCTTAAGATTTTTTGGTCGAATCGTATCCCTAACGAACAATTGTACCTGAGAACGGGCCAGGAACCTATAAACATCACAATACGAAGGAGAAAGTGGCAGTGGATACGACACACCCTACGGCGCGAAGACAATTCCATAGCGAAGTACGCCATGCAGTGGAATCCGCTTACGCAGGCAAGCAGAACAGCGGGACGCCCTAGGCAAACATGGCGCAGAGCAGTTGAAAAGGAATCGAGTTCTTTAGGAATGAGTTGGAGGGAGCTCAAACGCGTTGCAAAAATCCGAATGAGATGGCGCGCAGGCGTGTTTGCCCTATGCCCCTGGGGGGTTAAAGGAATTAAGTAAGTAAGTAAGTAAGCAAAACGAGAAACACACATAAGTTTTATTAAGCTTCGTTAAGTTTCCTTAGATTGTACCTGGGTTGGAATATACACAACATAGGTTACGTTAGGGCTGTTTCATATATTACACTCTGACGCGACGATGTCAGTATTTAGTGAGCCTAACCCAAAGTAGATTCACATTCCACTCGTGAAACAGATAAACAAGATCTAACAGTGTTTTCTGCTCTTCATTTCGGAGATATAACAGAGCTTTGAAGCTGAAACCAGCGCTAATTTAGTGGATATCCGACTGAATTGAATGGTAAAGCTAATGTCTGTTCTAAAGAAGGAGAGTTACATCGAAGTCAGAGGCATGCAGTTTTGACAGGCACTCAACTAAATGTGCCATCGTTTATACACATAAACATTCAGTCTTGAGATTTCAGAAACTGCTAAGTGTTCATATAAAACGACGGCGCACACTCTGCCTAGAGCTTAGACAAGCTCACGCACAATCATTTTGCATTCGCCTATATTGTGCCCAGAATGGTGTCACTTTTTGGTTAAAGATGCCATCAAGTCACCGGCTGGTCAGTAAGAACATTCCTCTATTTAAAATATTTTGTAAGACAACGAAGCGACGTAGCAGTGCTAAGATGACGAGGATTCGGTATTTTAAAAGGGACAGCAAACATTGCTACTTGCTGGTTTCTATCCATTTGGAAGAAGGCTTGAGGAGCTGGACAGATAGAATGACGTACGCAGTGATTTTGGCAAAGATGAAGACCGTCTCCACCGAAGTGTTGAGGGAATGCCATCCGAGCCTGTCGATTTGTGCTCAATGTGTGAATTAGATCCAAATCGTCCCGATAGTGCATGGCCATTGAAGAAGTCTGCATATGCCAATCACTTCTGGTCTCTCTCTCTTTCTTCTCAAATCGAAGAAAAACAAGCGATTGAACAGATACGAAAGGCTGGAATAACAAAACTGAAAAAAGTAGAAGGACTGTGTATGGTAGACAGTGTTTAGGAAGTAAGGACAATCTATTGAAGAATATGTGCTCCTTGTAAATTTGAAGCACTCCTTGCTCACAGCTTTCCTGGACTGCACTCGAATTCCGGTTGAAGCTGTCGAGTAAATTGTGCTGATTATTCTCGTAATGACGTGGAGTCCTGAACAATCTCAAGAGCGGAACCAAAAGTCCTCGATTTCTTCTAGAGAAAAGTTTATGCCTGCCTGTTTGCCTTGATAGTATTTGGTCCCCGCACTCTATGGGCAGTGCAGCGACATGAATCTAGACAGGCGTCTACGGATTCTATGTCTAAGGCAGCACTGATCCTGACTGAAAACTGACTAAGAAACTGAAGAATCCTCGACTTCGCGCCAATAGAACAACGACAAAGAGTCAACTTGGCCTACGAGGCTTAAAATACCACCTAATCTGACAACCGAGCATGTTTGTTGCGATCCAGGACTATTCCGGAGAAGAAATTCATTAGAATTCATGGGGAACGCACACGAGCTTTCACGAAAATAAAAAAATAGACAGTTTCCTAATCTCCCTCTCGTTGAATTATACAGCCCGCGACACAAAATCCAGACTTCATTGAATGAGACGCAACAAAGCGCTGTCGTAACTATCGCCCAAAATAGACCTCATTCCACTGTTATCACAAGATAACGTACTCGACTGACAGCCTCTAAAACTATGCCTAGATACACGCACTCTGTCCCGAAACATCACCACGGCCCGAAAGAAGCCCGCCCCACAGAGCCGCAACCCCCTAATCAGAACGCCTTCAGTTAATGTGTCCTCTCCCGTCAGCACGAAGCCACGACATTATATCCCACAACAGCCTCCCATCACCTCGGATCTCTAATCAGATGGCAAATCCACGTAAGCACACCTTATCTCGCGGGTTTATGACATAACTCTCGGATGAAGTTCGTCAAACAAATCCGAGATAACGACGGAAACTACGATTTCACTGCCACTCGGGCGGATTTACGGCGACAGCATGTGTCCGCCGATGGAGCGCAACGTAACAGGAGACTGCGGCGCAACACGATACCCGGGTTCACTGGACAAGCACTCGCACTCACTCACACACACAGACGCGTACCTTGAACCCATGAGGGCCATCAGATTGCCCGGCTGAACGGCTCCTGTGGAATTGTTGATGATCCTCTTCATTTTGCTCGGTCCAGCGCCGTCACCGCTGCTATAGATGCAGAGGTCGCGCCACACCAGGGTCGCGCCCTGCTCGGCCGGCGACCACTTGCTGTAGCTCCTCAGTGGCAGGCTGCGCTCGGAGCTGTTGCGTGTCGAAATTTTCGACTCACTCGACGCCTTGGTGGCCAGGCCGCTCTCGAAGGGCTGCATCTCCATGTCCGCGAGGCCGTCCTCACCCGCGAGCTTCTCGACGGACATCTTGTCTCAATTTAGCACTTAATTACGGCGACAGTGATGAGTATCTCCCAGCAATTGGATATATCCCACATCTGACTGTAATCGCGGTTGAACTGTTACTGAGGAGAGCAGCTGGCCTGCCCGAGGAGACTGCTCCCAGCGTGTTTTATCTGCGATGCGGCCGCGGGCGCGGGCCGGGTGCAAGAAGAGGCGACGGCAGAACGTGTGGAATTACCGTTCCCCACGGCTGGAGAGTGCTTTGTACGGGAGCTATTTTGTAGCCCCGAGCGACGCGACGAGTGTGTGCACACTCCGGTGGACGGAAACCCCAAATGCACATATTTGAGCCGAGGCATCCCCTCATTTGTGAGCTGACAAACTGTGAAGTGTATCGGGTTGCACGCGCTCATGACTGAGTGTGCTGGGAAGCCCTTGAAGGGTTCCTAACTGGATGCAGTGACATGGTGTGTGCAGCAACTTCGCGGCGCAGCGCGGTGCACCGAGTGGGTTTAATGGAGTTGATTTGATTGTGGGTTTGCGTTGGCTGGCTACCCCCTCCCTGCAGCCATTCCTGGCGGTAATGCATGTCTTGTGGTATAATGGGTGCGGGTTATGGCAGCGCGTCTTGTCGGGTGATAGCTTCTTTTCGATGGATTTGCGCGACTGATGGAGGGAAGTGGGGTTGACTTGAAGATTCAGTCTTTAATGCAATTTATGCTGGAAATGTGAATGTGTTTGGCAATTAATTAGGGCACTCAATGGTGGCGGCCAGACGTATTTGAAGCTGGTGTAATTGATGAGTTAATCAGCAAGCGACGGAAGGTGACAGCTAGAGAGTGCCGTCATTCGAGTCCTGCTGCATTGTTTCACCGGTCAACTGCGCACGTTTTTATGTTGATGACCGTTACCTGCATTAAATACTAGCTTTAAAATAAAAATTCTTAATTTCATGCTGCGACTTCCAATTGTGGCTCCAAAAGTAAATGATTTGAGGTCTAGATCAAGGTGTTGCTTCAGTCTATTGCTCGGCAATGCAAGGTTACCAATGAAGTTTTCGATGGGGTCGATGCATTTTTGTAACATTTCGGCATGACTCCATTGCCATTTGACGAATGCGTCAAAAAAATGCGTCAAAAATGCGTCAGTTTGCGGACTTTGCGCAAACGTACCTTGCGCACAAATGAAAATGTGGCCTGTGGATGGGTAGCATCATATTTCTTTTTCGAAAAGTGGGCGATAAAGCCAGCTAGCCGACTTATTTTGCTTGAAATGAAGAAATGGATTTGAAAGACATCTAGTTCATGCAGGATTCCTCGCGATGCCATACAGGCCATGCCGCAATCGAACTTTCGCGCATCAAGTCATGTTATAAACCGTCTGCCTCGGAGTGACGATTAGACTCCTTTTTTTGTGAGGACCCTTGAATGAGAGAAGTTATGCATGCAATACGTGAGTTACAGTCGGTAACAATGCGTTACTGCGAAACCAGACAAAACAGCTACTTGAACGATTTATTAATGAGAATGTGTGTTCGTACTAATAAAGTGCTCATAAATAAAAGGAAAAAAATAGTTAATTTTATTGCATTTTTAAAGTAGAAACTTTTATTTGGCCCAACCTGTACTAACAGGCAGGAACGTATGGCATATTGCCTATTGCGAGAGTCAAATATCAATCAACTGATAATTGGAAAAATATAATACAATAAGCAGTTCGGTAAGTTCGTTAAGTTTGTGGAACTCAGTTGATTTTGACAATTCTGAGTAAACTTACTGCTGTTAATGAGACATCATAGTTGACAGCTCTACTTCGAGTGTAAAAAATAAATTAAACTTATTTTATGTTATTTGTTGTCTTTATTGGATTTTTTAAGATAAAGTCAACAATATAATATAATAAAATAATAAAAATGAGCTCGATTGAATTGTAGTCTTTAGTTTTTTTTTGTAAACTCTCAGAAGAAGAAGGCAACGTATGGTAAATGGTTTATCAATTATTTGTTGACACTCGCAATAGGGGCCGTACACTTATTGTACTTTCTTGGTTTTCCGGAGAAATGCCTGCAGGTACTTCTGTGCTTGGACCATTATTATAATGGCACTCGCGATCGGGGCCACATTTATGATTCAAGATTTTACTTTATTCTATTGCTGGGTCCTTGCCATACGAATCGAGTCCACGTATTGGATGCAATTTTGCCCTATTTTTCGAAAGCTAAACTAACAGTGGCCATTTTGATTTTTTTTCAGTGTTGAAAAAAATTTAAAATCGGTGTCAGTTTTAAATCATGCACTAATTTTAGGCCACCCTTTAGGTGGTCAATTACACCCTGTTAAAAAAAATGTCTTTTGTTTGAAAAATTATCATCAGTGTCGAGGTTGATTTCTGTTCAAATGAATACTCTCTGTCATCGACATCGTACGTCCGACGAGCGACCGCAAGCGACAGAAGAAACAAGAAAAATACAACGCTGGATGCGGTTAATCGTTCGGCGGTATCTTTGTCCCGCAAGATATTTGAACGATCTCCAGGAGGACAAACTGTGACCACTATGGTTGTCCAACCTTTTTTTTTTCCAAAAAAAAATACGTTACAACAGTTGTAATGGATCCACTTGTGGCTTCGGCATGACGACGCTACGTACGACACGGCACGCGAATCGGGGTACCAATTATTATTGCGGATGAGAGTATACGATGCATCACAAGCTTTAGATTTGTTGTGGCACTTCTGATACCTTTGCTCTCGTACGAGTTTCCCCCACATACAGTTCTTTTCAGAGTTGCATTTAGATCTCCACACGCCTGTTACTCATAGAAGGAACTTGGCAAGGATTTATGCTAATGTAGTACAACACCCCCAGTTTATTAAGCTTAATACAAGCGGCGAACTCAAACAAACTAAACTTAACCTGGATGGTAGAGAGGGAAAGGCAGAACTAGGGTAGGAAAGAACTGGACTGAAGGTGGTTACGAAATGTGGTTTTGATGAGATGAAAAGCAAAAGAGTATTCCATAGTATCGGCCAAGCATAACGTTCTTGACAATGTTGAGTTGAAGCCCTAAATAAGGAAAATGGACTGCAGACCTAAAATTGTAAGGGTTGGCGCTAAAAAACACCAAGTCAGGAAGTACGGGGCAGTCTGTGTTTCAAGTAATAAGATGGTGGAGGAAGAACATATTGGCAGTTTTGGTGAATAAGTTTAAGGCGATCAGAGTAAGGAGGTAAATTGGTTTAGTCGGTTCAAGAAAGATCACGAAGAGCGAAGTGTGGAAACCTACGCTGAAGAGCTTCAATGCGACGAATATAAACCGAGTAATAAGGTGGATGTGGTGGCCCGTGGCGTTGTGGGTATGTGCGTCGACCCCAACCTCGACGTCGTAGGTTCGATTCCTGCTCTGTGCGACGAAAACAATTTTCACGGCCCCATCTCTTTCGAGTCACTGACAATGATCAAAGTGTATTTCCTGTCTAGAAAAAGCTTCTCAAACATGGCCGTTCGGAACGGCATTAAACTGTAGGTCCCTTCCACTCGTGAGAGAACAATAGCACGCACAGCACGAGTGGTTGCTAAGAAGCTAGGCCCTGACCCTCTGCGGGCTGTAGCGCCACCCATATTATTATTAATAAGGTGACCATACTTGGCTGGCATATTCAAGAATGTGTCTGACTTATTCCAGAGCATCATCTCAGATAAAGTTTTCTTTTACTGGTTCTGACTTAAATTCTTTCTCTAATAATGGGTGCTTGTCTTTTGTTGGCACGTGTCTGAAAGAATAAGACTGCGTGTTCTGGGATTTTCTTACATTTTTCAAATTCATTGCTGAAACTCCCTTCTGTTACCCATAGTTACCTTCCATGCTACAATGAGACCGCAAAGCTTTTAGGAAGCTCGTTAGGATATGATGACATAAGAATTTCTTGTCTTGATTCAAGACATGAGTTTTGTGCCCAGCTTCCGGTTTTTTTTCTAGTTTCCTAAATTCTTCTCTGAGGACATGATAGCCTACAGCAGACTATGGTTAAGGACTCATAAAGGGTTACAATGCTCCTTTCCGTGTCAGGAGGTCGGACATTTCATTGCCATCTATCCCTGTTTCACCAGGTATCAGCCAGCAGGGATGTACTTTGTTCCTCTCAATCATCTCTTTAAGCTTCTGCATGCATTATCTTGGTGGGTGGATTGATAAGTCTTACATTCTAGAAAAAGCTATGTGAAGTTCACAATTGTGAGGTTTGATCAACCAGCGCCTTCCCACACGAGCTTGGATTTTATGATGTTGGACTCGAATGTGTTCGTACTTCATCTACCTCATCTACCGTACCCATCAAGTTAATAGTACGAACAACATCAGTACCGAGATTAAACGCAGAATAACTCTTGCCAACCGCTGTTTCTTTGGGCTCAAGACGCAATTGAATAGCAAAGCCCTCTCTCGAAGGAACAAGCTAACATTATATAAGACCATGATACCCCTGTCCTGCTCCATAGCGCGGAAGCAAGAACGGATAAAGACGCGCGTGTTCGCTTCGAGAGAAAAGTTCGGCGGTCAATCTTTGGTCCTCTAAGCGTTGAAGGTTTCTGAAGAAGATTCAACCACGAACTGTAAGGGCTGTACAGCTACATGAGTCTAGCCAGGCGTCTACGGATTCACCTAAGATGGCTTTGCCATGTTGAAGGCATGGACAACACTGCTTCAGCCCGAAGAGTCTTCGACTCCGAACTAGTAAGACAACGCAATAGATGACGACCACGAAGTCGATGGCGCACTCAAGTGGAGAAGGATCTCAACCAACTTGGAGTGCGAAATTGGAGGCAGCTGGCTAAGGATCGTGCCAGCTGGACAAGCTTTTTGACTGAAATCCAGGTTCACCCCGGATTGTAGCGCTTTAAGAAGAATAAGACTCTAATGTCCGACATTATTGCTATGTCACAGTTGATATAGTTTCTGACAAGATTGTTTTGAACGCACGTGTGTCTATGGCATTGATTGCCATTTGAAAGATGCTGACGGGTTTGCCCATGAGTTCAAAGTACTTTGCTCTGGGTTCAAATACCCCTGCCAGTTCTTTCATCAGTTTTTCATCCGTCAGCTTTTACTGTATTTCTGCTCAGTGTGTGCACTATGGACTTATTGCTCCAGTCCTTGTTGTTGCTGATATGGTGGAGGTGAGTGGAAGACCATCGACGAAGCCGGTGCAAGAATATAGCAATGAAATAAATTATAGTTCAGTTATCTCAAGTGCATTTCACTTTTTTCTGACTTTGCTCCCGAACGTAACTCGCACATTGATTTACCAATTGATATACTTTTATACACTTTCTTCCTTAATTCAATTGAAAATCCAATTGCAAAAGGATAATGAGCCGAAGGACAAGCCCACACTTCGGGACTCACTGTGAAATTGAATACTTTGAATCTTTGTCAACTCTTTCACTAGTGGTAGTCATATTTCCCGTGGAGCGTGCACTTTGATAATGGATTCGCTTTCAGCCTTCTTCGTCGTTCTTTGTTGCAGCACTCTTCACACATCTTCCATCAGTTTATTCTCTTTGGGCTGAGGTGTACGTGGTATCAGTCGCCGATCTGTTGAAATGAATTTGAGTTGCAGCTTCCCAAGCAGTAGAATTGTAAATTCAATACATTGACGCAGTACTTCGTTTCATTTGTGCATGATAAATGCATTTCCTTCGTCAATTACTACTGCTGATAAATGTGGTGAGGTGGTACGTCCGGCACTTAATGTAGCATCGTCTGCACATTAAGAACAGGGAAATGTTGAATTATTGAATGTCATTCCAACGAGAGACGCATGATCGCTTGGCACTAAAGGAAGACGCGATTTAAGAGCCAAGTTGGATAGCCAGTTCCAACTGAAATTACATAATTCATGTCGCTTTGGGGTACCGATGATGTCCCGTCTCTTTTGTCCTTTGATTTAAAGAATGTCGTTGTGCGTTGCCAGATCATGAAGCAGCTCAACACGTGCCTTCGGACGAACTTGCGACTAGTCTACCTCCAAAATGCACCGTGTTTCCCCCATCTTCTCCGCCATTATAGCCACACTGACAATAAGAGTTAATCCACTGAGAAAGCGACACCTGTCACACGTGACTTTTACCACGAAAACCTCCTTCTTCTCATCTCTACCTTTCCACGCACAGCGGCAAAAGTCTCTTCAAATTGCACATCATCCGACCGTAGCGTCGCGAAATTATCGAAACCCTCCTTCACTCGCGTTTGTCTCGAGATGACTGAACTGTGACTCAGCTCCACCGCTCGTGGATAGTCAATGAAAACGTTTTCAAAGCCATTCGACTTTGTGTGGCGGTCTACTTCAAGATTTCGCCATCAACCGCGCAATTGTCAAGTGGTGGTCTTGGTGCCGGTAATCGGGCGCGTCACGCCTGCTTTGGATCAGACGCGGACTTGTGCCGCTTGAAAACAAAAAAAAATGGTTTCACCTCGCGTACTTGGGATACACTTGTGCAGCCGAACAAAAAGCAACCGAATCAATTTGAATAATTATCGACAAGGTCCCGCGTGGCGATTAAAACCGTGCGATTGTGCGACGAACTTCATACCGATCGGCGAAAATACGCAAAAACGCCGCATCAGATTAGATTTGATTGACGTTTGATGGAAGAGTGCAAAAAATCAAATAAGCAAGGCATTTTAGCTACTTCCTAACCTGTACAGTGAAGCTGTGGTACATATCTCGAAGCAACGATGCTGCGCAGCTGGTTTATCTGGGGAACTGGACTTGTATTCAGCGCTTAAAGACGAAGTGTGACGAAGCATATTGTCTGACAAAAATCAGGTTATTTGCAGTTCTTAGCGAATCTCTGGTGAAGAGGGGGAATAAGACCGGCCCAAGGGCACTTCCTTGAGGTGCGCCGCTTAATTGGCTGTGTTCGTAATGGAAATTACTACGCCTCGTACTAATCTTCAACAGCCAGGAAGGCAAGACGGCGACGAATTATAATCTGGCTTGGATGTGTTCTTCGGAAATTTGGATGGAGGATACGCCATGAAGTACGTCAGCAAAGCCTCGAACACAATGCTGGGCTTGTGCTCCCTCTTGTCGTCACCCACCACACGGCAAACCAAGTTTCATATGTTTGTTAAAAAATAATAGCTACATAAGACATAATGTGACGCAGAACCCAAGAACGCACACTCTCTCGCAAAAGTTTGAACAATTTGAAAGAATTGCTTCAGAGAGTGCGTCCTGTTGGAAATTACTTTGCAAATTGAGGACGTAGAAGGGATCAACTCCATAAAACCCGCAATGGCACTAGTGTCAACTACCGTACGTAGGTACGAATGGCATTGCGTTATTATGTCATTGAGCTCCGTAGCCCACTCAACAAGTTAAAAACGAGCGCTGTAAGGTGACATAGGCCTAGTTGAACGAATTCGATGGTCTCGACTCAAGTCATGGTCTAGGTCATGTAGAGCGAATGCAAACGAACGCATCGGCTGGGAAAGTCTTGGAGACTAGTCTTTGGGGACAACGTAGTAGATTAAGACATCGGCGTCAACCAGCTGGAAAGACACCTTACTCAGCTAGAAATATGAAACTGGAGCTCAAAACTATACTGGAATGTTGGAGAGGAATGGTGACTGAGACAGGACACCGGACTGTAGCATGAGAGTCTCAAGTCTCTAGTAGGCAGTATAGGCAGTCTTCGTATGATTCAACTGGTAGTGAAGCACTAGGGTGACTACTCCCGCTCCGTTGCCAGCTCATCCAAAAAGTTGGCATACCTTACGCAGTAAACTCCGTAAACTGCAAACAGACAGCGTCAAGAATGACGCGAGAAAAGCAAGGCTAAGCATTGCGTATTTGACTTCTACAACAGATGTCCAAAGAACGAAAAGAGTCAAGGGAAGAGTCAAGGAAGGAAGACTCTGAGGGAGGCCAACCAAGATCACTGAAAATGATGAAATAACTCTATTCTGGACACTTGCCCCTTAATGGGCTTAGATCTATGAGTAGAGGCACAGATCTCCTGCTGTAACTTCTCCATCATCAATAGACCACTAGACGATGAGATCAAAGGTGAGTTAAGACGTGGACACGGACGTCTACTCTAAGAATCGAATGAAGCGAACCACAAAGCGCCTTTCAGATAGAAACTATAGCGTTGAGAACAATCCGAAATCAATGAGGATTCGAGGGATATCGTCATACGCACTGACGGGCCGAATGCAGTTACATTCAACTCGAATACTTCTTTGATTGGCGCCTTTCTCTTAACGTGATGGTCGAGTACATTAGCATCAATCTCGTGTGGGTTATAGGACACTCTGGCACTTCAGAAAATCGCGAATCAGATGTGCTTACCGGCAAACTGCCAACCACGCCATTTGTTACCATCCATACCATCTTGTGCCTTAAACTATAAATTCCACCAATTATTGATGGTCTGAGAGCGCCAGCACCATGTGCGTCCTTACGAAGCAATGAAGGGTTATTATAAAGTTCAACCGATCAACTATCTCAGTCTGAACAACAGTCTTACAGAACATTCTTGGGCGTGCACCATTGGAACACACGCCTTAAGAATAGATCTTCCCTACAACGGTTACTTTCGAAGTTGCGCAGATGACGAGGCTCTTGCAAAACTCTCCCACAGCAGTTACATAGTGGCTAATAGGATAATCTGACTGAATTAATTAACATTGGTGTCATCATCATCTAACCTTCAACCATTGTGCGACTGCGGAATGGAGTGGAATCAATTGACGTGGTAAAAGAATGGGTCAATGCTGGCCAGCGGTGGCAGTTAGCATACTGAAGCTAACCTAACCTAGTCGTGTAGACTTAAGAGACTTCGACTACTGGGTCCATTGTACGTAAATATACGTAAATTCCAACCGTCAGCAAACATGAACCCATATTCACCACTTTGAAGTACGGTGCGCAATAAACTGCCACTCAATCATCCCTATTCCCTTAGTCGTGTCACCCAAAAATTATGTACCACTGTGAAAAAAATTGTATTTTTTGATGACACGACTAGAGAACTTCTGCAACGTGTTTGAGCTCTCTCCAACACAATCCTAAAGAGCTTGATTCCTCCTTAACTGTTCTGCGGCACGTTTGCCTAGGGCGTCCATCTGTTCTGTTTTATAGGTTCTTGGCCCGTTCCCAGGTGTAGTTGGTCGTACGAGGTATACAAAATCCTTTGGAATTTACTTAAGCATCATCTATGAAGGATTGCAGCTTTAGTGTGGTAATGGTGTTCACTTTCTAGATATTGCATCCATTCAGCAGCACCGATTCTACGTTAGAGCGGAACAGTTCAGGTCTTCAAGCAGATAGCATTCCAAACGCAGCTTTAGCCTTCTTGACACGTCAAGTTGGGTGCCACCGCGGGTAGGCGAAACCACACTTCCTAGGTATACCAGGTATACCGATATGAAGTGAGCGTAGAAGATACAAATGTCTCGATAGGGAACATTTGTTGTGAACGAGCATCTGTGAAAAATATTTAGCATACACCAAGTCATTGAACAGACAATTTTTTCATCGTGTTAAAAATGTCGAGTTTTGTACCAGAAAGTGATGATTTGCGGAAAGCATTAATTTTTTAGTTTTCATTTGAAGAAAAGTGCTGCAGAGTCGCATCTAATGCTTGTCGAGGCATCATCATATCAGAAGCAACATGCAAAAGATGGTTTCAACGGTTCAGAAATAATGATTTTGATGTAAGAAATGAAGAACGTGGAAGACCACCAAAAAAGTTTGACGACGAGGAATTGCAAACGATATTGGATGGAGATGACACTTTGAGTCAAAAGCAAATGGCAGCAATGTTAAATGTTGCACAACAAACAATTTCTGACCGTTTAAAAGCTTTGGGAAAGATCCAAAAGTGTGGAAAATGGGTGCCACATGAAATGAATGAAAGACAGAAAGACAAAGACAGAGAGAGAAAAACCACTTGTGAAATGTTGCTTCTAAGACACTTAAGAAAATCGGTTTTGCATCGGATTGTTACTGGCGATGAAAAATTGATTTATTTTACAACCATCAACATCGAGTGCAAGACCAGATCGATTCGGAAAGAAGACAGTACTGTGTGTTTGGTGGGACCAGAAAGGTGTGGTGTACCACGAGGCTAAAACCTGGTAAAACCGTTAATACTGATCGCTACCGACAACAAATGATCAATTTGAACCATGCATTGATCTAGAAACGACCAGAATTGGCCAGAAAACACGGCAAGGTAATTTTGCTCCATGACAATGCACCTGCACACAAAGCAAAACCGGTTCAGGATACAATCAAAACCCCACCCGCCGTATTCACCAGACTTGGCTCCTTCCGACTACCATTTGTTTTCATCGATGGGACACACATTGGCTGAGCATCACTTCGATTCCTACGAAGAAGTCGAAAATCGGGTGTCTGATTGGTTTGCTTTAAAAGACGAACAATTTTACTGGCGTGGTGTTCACAAATTGCCAGAAAGTTGGTCAAAATGTGTAGAAAACAATGGCCAATACTTTGAATAAAATGTTTTTACTTTCCCATTAATAATTAGAGTTTTATTTTCAAAAAAATCATTTCATACCTGTATACCTGGTAGACTTCCAGCACGGCAATGTTCAGATGAGCGCTATTGTCAGAAACTGCATTGTTTTTTTATTTCTGTATTTATTTTGAGCCCACTTCGTTTGCGTCAGTTTTTGCATTCTGAACCATCAAATGAAGGTCAAACATCTTCTCCATGGTCCTGGCATTAAAATTAGATGTCATAGTCCATCGAATGCCATAGTTTCCATCGTTGTATGCTGCATGGAGCACATAGCTGATAACCACCTGAAACAATAGCGGTGACAGTATGCACCCTTGAAGAACTTCACTCTAAACCTCAAATTTCTCTGACAACTTACCGTTGTGCAAGACGTGACAAGTACTACCCACATATGTAGCTCTTCTACACAAGGCCAACCAGAGACAAACGCGATCCACAAATTCTCGAGTAAAAATTCCAGTGAAATGCCAGTTTTCACCCGACAATCAAATTCACGAATCATTTTTTTATTTTCCCCGCGAATTAAGGCCCAGGACTATTGAATCCGTTGCGTGCGTTGTGATTTGTCAAATAGATTACAGCTTAAATGAGAGATATGGAGACTTTAACTTTTATATGCTCAGGCAGATCTTCTGTCTGCTTAAATCACTCTAATTTCATCGTAGTGCCAAAAAAGTCCTCAGAATTTCACTCCAATAGCTTAAAGCATAAAGCAGCAGCACTGACTCCACGTTGGAGATGATCGGTCAAGCTGATAACGTTGCCTTTCAATATCGTGAATAATATTCCAAATGTAGCATTAATCTTCCGGATTCTGATACACTCATACAGTTACAGCGTCACAGCGGTTACAGACCATATTTCCTAAATAAGCATTTAACTTTCTGCACTTTTTGTCCACCGATCTTCTTGGGCCTCACTACGTCTTCCTCAGCCCTTAGGTCGTGGGCCACCAAGTGTAGGTCCAATCGGATAGAATTCTATGAGTTTAGCACACTAATCATTTCATGGGCTTGACTTGACGCTGCACAAATAGAACACTGCAAAAATTCACCCCTAAAAAATGCCCGCATTAATCACGCTGCTACCTGCGATTAATTCCCTAATCGCAATGTCAAACCGAAATGTCAAAGTTTGCGAAGTTCGCAGTTCGCAGTTCGCACTAAAACATTCAACAATTGACTTTTGCAACGACATCTGCTCATTAGAAGATGGGCCAGACATTTCTAACGTGTCTTCTCCTCTTCACAGCACCTGTCCAACACCGTTAAGTACAATGCACCCCAGTCAAGCAACGACAGACGAAGAACAATAAACAACATAGCCCTCTTTATTCGCAGTCTGCACACAAAGTCAAACGATGATGAACGAAATATTAAAAGAAAAGAGAAAAAAAAAAGCGGAATTCTTTATCTAATCAGTGGTAAATCCGTTCCCAGTCGGCGCGACAGGCAATAAACTAAAGTTTACTGTTCCAATCAAGATTTTGTAATTCGGTCTGTGGAATGGTGGAGCTTGTTTGCTTTCGTCAAAATTCTAGCTCAGTTGATGGATTTCCCTTCTCCACTTTGGGCGCAACGACATGTGCGCTCTGTTTGCTTGCACCTCATAAAGGGCCTTGGCCTGTCATGCATCTGACAGCGTGTCAAATGAAAGATGGACAGATTCAATTAAAAGTTACTTTTTTATTAACGCCAAACGAACTATCACAATACACAACAAATCTTCGAATAACAATCAACAATCCAGCCGGAGTCGCTTAGAAACGGTAACGGAAACGGGTAGCGGTCTTGTAGCGGTAACCGTCTTCGGCCAACACATGAGCTGGCTCTGGCTCGGCTTCAACGGCTGGCACCTCGGCGGGGGCTTCCTTGACGATGGGAGCCTCCTCTT